>LR738710.1:102092531-102105736 GCA_902687465.1 Secale cereale
GGTAAAGAAAAAAAATCCGCAGTCGGTATCAATCCGGAGTCGGTAAAAAATCCGCAGTCGGTATCAATCCGGAGTCGGTAAAAAATCCGCAGTCGGTATCAATCCGGAGTCGGTAAAAATCCGCAGTCGGTATCAATCCGGAGTCGGTATCAACACATGATGGCTTGGTTCTTTCGACAGTTTTTGAGCCTGGCAGCTCTTTGAAAAAGCCTCGATTGCATAGTTTGATTTACAAAAATTGTGTGTTTTTGGTGTTTCTGTGTTTCATAACCTTTTAAACCGGAGTGGAACAGCTACTCAAGTTGACCACATATCTATCAAATTGAAAGTCTGGATCATGAAATACCAGCATGAGTAAACCGGTGTTCATCATAACCCGGATCATCTATCAGGCAACAAAGCTACAAATTTCAGCATGATATAAACCGGTGTCTTTTATCAAGCCCGGAATTATTATTGGATCTATCAAAGGCTCCCTCAGAAAAATTGCAAGTTTCGCCGGATTAAGAATATCAAGCATATTTTGATCGCAGGTATGAAGTATTTTATTTTCAAATATATATTTTGGTAATATATGATCAGTTATGATGACCGGTATTCCTTAAACCGGCCTGGTTTTGACTATAAGTCGCCAGTAAGAATAATGACCGGTGTTTATTAAACCCGGCCCGATTGTGATCAAACATCATTGGAACCGGTCTTCCAACCGGATTATATTACTCAATAGCCAAACATGGCTGGATTCCTATTATGGTTATCAATATTATGATTGAGGTCTTCAAAGTCGCTTTCAAGCGCAATGGATATTATTTCAAACGATGGAAGTGATTCATTCTTCAAAGGAATAGTCCCGAGTTGCTGCAGGCTTACAACCCGGTACTTGGGGGCTACATTATTCAGATTAAGATTACATCAAATGCACAAGTCTCAAGCACACAAACAAGTTGTCTACTTGACACTTGGGGGCTAATGGGCAGTTGAAGCAGTAAAACAGCAGCAATTCAAAGACAAAAGTCTCAAGCACACAAGCAAGTTGTCTACTTGACACTTGGGGGCTAATGGAAAGATCATTTGCTTTATCTGGAAGTACCGGTTCACCTTCTAAATGTAGCTAAACCGGAACTTGGGGGCTACCAATCGCTCCTATCAACAATTTAAGGTACACAAGTATTCATCCATTATATTGAAAGGTCCGTCTAACTCGGTTGGTAAAGCACAAAGCTCTTAACCTTGTGGACGTGGATTCAAACCCCACGATGGAAGTTACATTATATAATGTTCATTTCAATAATTATATCTACAAAGTCCCTGCTCATTATTATATAATGACCCGGCACTTGGGGGCTACATATTGCTATTCAAGTTTACATGGTCATATTTTCAAAGTCCCTGCTCATTATTGCATAATGACCCGGCACTTGGGGGCTACGTGATATGGAATATTCAGTTTCATAGTGATTGAGATGAACAATTTGGATTTCTTCAAGATTATACAAGGCTATTTTAATGGAATATATACAAAGTCCCTGCTCATTATTACATAATGACCCGGCACTTGGGGGCTATAGGTAATATGCATATAAAGGAGGAACATCTTCAAATTTTCAGTTCTAGCAATCAGATTAATTGTGTGACCCGGCAATTTTGGCAATCATAAACCGGCAAGTTCTACATCTCCAAACCGGTTGGATATCAATGGAATATTTGAAGATCAATATTTTTGTCAAGTCAGAACATTGGAAGGCCGATTCAAATGGATTCTTTATTTACAATATTTCTTATGCAAGCAAAGTTGATTATGAAGTTGGTCTGTTGACCCGGATTTTCTAGAAGAAGGAAGGATAAGGACTTAAAGATGATCAGGTGCCGGTTTACAGGAATTCATAATCCGGAGCACAAACTATCAATTTGTTCTGGTGTTTATTTTGCAGCATAAAGTTTACCATGGACACATCCAAGCTAAACTTGGGGGCTAATGTCGGGGATATTACCCCGCGGTATGAACCGGCCGGAATTATAACCCGGCCGGACTTGGCATTCTACTTGGCGGTTTACACTTGGTAAAATATTGGTGACCCGGCAGGCGGATCATGGATGACAAGGCCCAAGGCCCAGAAGGCCGGTTTATATTAATTGTGGGCCGGTTTAATAATAAAGCGCAAGGAATATTCTCCATAAAGGAAGCAAGACTAGGACTCCTTATAATAGATCAATCCTAGTCCTACTAGGACTAGTCATGTAAACCCGCCCCTTCAACATATATAAGGAGGGGCAGGGCTCCCCAAAGAGGACAAGCTTTTAGACAAACCACAAGCAGACAAGTTTCTAGGGTTAGACACCAAGAGCCGGTTTATCAGCGACACCATCATAATGAGATCTAGCCTCAAACAGCACGTAGGGTTATTACCGGATGATGTTTCCCGGGGCCCGAAGCTGTCTAAATCCGTGTCTTGCATCGCATCTCTCGATTCCGCCCAACCCCTTCAAGCTACCACATAGATGCGCGCCTCAACATTAAGTCCGTTGAGAAACCTCAAAATATGAACTTGAAGATAAAATAAATAAAATCAAATGATCCTATTTTCAAAATTTGAGAAACCTCAAATATGAAAATATTGAAATCCCCAACTCTCTCCGAGGGTCCTTGAGTTGCTTAGGATTTTCTTGGATCACCAAAAGCAAGAAAATATGATATGCATAATGATCTAATGTATAACATTCCAAATTGAAAATTTGGGATGTTACAGGAATTGGCAGCACTCCGGCTGAAACTGAAAGAAATAGCACACCGGTTGAACATGAATGGAATAGAACAAGAACTTAAGGAGATGGAATGAGAACATGACGAAATGAACAAGACAAAGCCTCCGGAGTAATTTAAAGAGTGGAATGACACGAACGGATAAGAGAAGAACAACTTACACCACGAATGAATTCGAAAGAGCATCCTCAAGAGAGAGGCTTGAACGGAGTTGTTGAGAAAATCAACAAAAGAATAAGCTTGTTGTGGACTTATAGAAATCATCCCGAAACTTGAGGTGATATCATGCCGCAACCAAAATATTGATGAGCTGAGAAGAGCGAAGAATGCAAAACTCCACTTCAAAAGAATACGGAGAATTATTTGCATCTCGGTATACAAAAGAATAAAGTTTGAGCTGCTCCAGAAGAATTAGATGAATATTTGAAGAATGAATTAAATGATGAAGAACCACCACGAAGAACTACGGTAATGAAAGGATGATGATATAGAAATGACGAACGAAAGGAATAAGATTAAAGCCTTTCGATGATTTGGAAAGGGCCTCCGACAAGATAACCGAGAAAATTTGAACTCCGAAAAAGAAAATATGAAAGCACTTGGGACTAAAATTTATTCATCATGAATAAACTCAAAGGAAAGGATAAATCAACTTGATAAAAGAATAAGAATTATGTTATGCTTATCCTCCACCAATAAATTGATGCGAAGCAATGGATTAGCATATCACTTATTCTCGTTGCAAAGGATTAAAGAGAGGTATCTCGTGAACTTGCGAAAATCTTCATGAACCACCAGTAGGATTGGAATAAAATGAATGAATTGATATGATAGCACCGGAAAAGAACTGTTGAGCGAATCACCGTAAAGAATTAAAGCCGAGTGAAGAAATGAAACGAACCACCAGGAAGAATTAAATCGAGTGATGAAAAAGAACAAAGGACCGTAAGAATTGAAAATGAGTGAATACAAGAGAAATGAATCGCCGGGAAGAATAAAGCACTTGAGGAAATTTGAATGACGAGAACAAAGAGATCGCGAACTGATTAAAGAATACTTGAACGAAGCACCGGACAGAATGTGAGACGAAAGAGGCATCGATGAAGAATATTTGGAGGACGAAGTTGAAAACTGAGAACGAAGAAATCTTCTAAAATAATGGCCTTCGGAGGAACACAATGAAAAGAATTCATGAAATGCTCCGGATGGGTAAGAAAAGATTTAACACGATCGGAATAATTAAGAGGATAGCATGAAGCTAGAAGCACGAATCTCCGAGAGAACGGACAAGATTCAGGGGAGAACGCTTCTTCGGTCTTCAAATGACGACGAGGAACACAACCAAAATTAATGAGACACTCCGGAAGAATTAAAATAGGAAAGGTTGAACCAAACATGAAAGAATTTGAAAGCGGTCTTGGAGAAGGCATATGACTGCTGGAATCCATACTTACGTCACACTTGAAAAGAATTTTGGAACACTCAGGTAATTTAGAAGAGTCAGTTAAGATCCTGGAAATAAACCTGTGGGTTATGAGCCCACCGAAAAGAAAGCACCGTTGAAAAAGGATTGAAAGGAGATGATGCACCGGAACGATTAAAATACTCAAATGAGGTGACAACCTCGAATTAATTGGAAGATAGACGAATCTCTTGAGATGTCTTCGGAACACCGGAATAATTAAATGACGAGAGGTAAACGAGCAAGGGAAAAACATTTGAGCCGAAGAAAGAATAAGAACAACACCGAGAAATTGGAATTGAATCCACCGGAAAAGAAGAAGAGGTGAAGAATATCAGACGAGAGGAGAATTCATCGGAGAAGAAAAGAGAAGAATGATGACGAGCTAGACGAGAATTCACCAGTTGAAATAACTGAGAAAAGAATGCAAAGGATTCACACGAGTAGGATGGATACTCGATTCAGGACTCCGGCTCCGAGAAACAAAAGGGTGGGCGGGTGGGAAAAAGAAAGTCCACTTCGGACGGGGAAAACACCGTCGATTGCAAGGAACTGAGGGTTGAACTTGCAAAGAAGAAGAGGGTCGAATCCACTTGACGAGAGATGCACCAGATGAAAGAACTAACATCACAACAAACGAAAACTAACCACGAGATCCTAAAAAAATTTGAAGGGGAAGAGGAGTAATTCAAAACACCTACGTCAAGATTCCTCACCAGAGCGTCGAAGGGGCTGAGGAGTAAAAGAATTCCTACTCTCCGATATAACTAGACTCCAAAAAAGTTTTCTGCTAGAATCGACAACGGCCAGACTACGATCAATCAAGGGGGCTCCTATGGTCGGTCGAGGCTCTGATACCAACTTGTATGCCCAAGATGCGATTATATCCCGATCACATGACACTTACGTGATTGGGGCACAACCGCATTTCGGGCGCTTAGCAAGATGGATATCATTACATCGTACCATTACATACATACATGGGGGATACAACAATACATACAAGACACATGAATACAATAACATCAATACAAGACATCCGACTACGGATGCAAACATGAAAAGCACAAAGACATCCATCTGCTATCCCAGGTTGCCGACCAGGAGCCTAACCTAAGACTGACGAAGAAGAAGAAGAAAGAACTCCAACACAACGATCAACACTCTCACGTCAAGTCATCGGAAACCTGCACCTGCAACTGTTGTTGTAGTATCTGTGAGCCACGAGGACTCAGCAATCCCATAACCATGGATAACAAGACTATCAAAGCTTAATGGGTAGGAAGAGGTAAAGTGGTGAGGTTGCAGCAGCGGCTAAGCAAAAGCATGGTGGCTAACTTACGAGTACAAGAATAAGATGAGCATCTACGCAAGTGGTCGCAAACTAGTAATGATCGCTAAAGATCCTGAACTACCTATGAGTCAAACATAACCCCACCGTGTTCTCTTCTCAAAGTGAAAAGAGACAGTCACGGTTACTCACACAGTTGTGTGTTTTACTTCGGATCCTCTGTCAAGTTTTCTATAACCGGACATTAACAAATTCCAATCTGCCACATAACCGCGGGCACGGCTTTCGAAAGATCATAACCCTGCAGGGGTGTCCCAACTAAGCCCATCACAAGCTCTCACGATCAGCAGAAGTAATAATAATATTATCACCCCTTATCTTAGGAACAATCCGATCAGGCTCGGAATCCCGGTGCACAAGACATTTCGACAATGGTAAAACAAGTCCAGCAAGACCTCCCGGTGTGTCGACACCCTGATAGTAGCAGCGCGTATCTTGTCTCAGTCCACGACCGGATGGGCGATGCTACATGTTATACCAGATACCTCGGGTTTCCCCAAGGCGACCCTGCAGGACCCCCATTTGGGACCAACACCATCAGCACTGGTCCCCCTTGCTATGTAGAAAAGAATCCCGAGGGCGCGACCCCCTATGCAAATTTAATTAATTAATTAAGTTGTTATTATGAGCAAATTAAAACCAATGTTGGGCCTTGCTGGAGGAGTTTTATTCAAAGACGAAGTGTCAAGGGGTCCCCATATACCCAACCGTGTAAGGAACGCAAAATCAAGGAACATAATGCCGGTTTATCGGCTCCTAAGGTGGCATGAGTGGAACAAAACACCGAGCAAAAAGGCCAAGCCTTCCATCCATGCCTAGTATATAGGTGTGTTAAATTATATAAGACATATTGTGATATTCCCAAAACATCAAGTTCCAACATGGAACGATCTTCATCTTCACCTGCAACTAACAACGCTATAAGAGGGGCTGAGCAAGCGGGTAACATAACCAAGCAACGGTTTTGCTGGGAGGGTGTCAAAATTAGAGGTTTCATGGCAACAAGGAGAGGGGCTGACAATAAAGATGGGTAGCGCGACATGTAACGATAGCATCGAGACAACTAAGCATGGCAATGATAGTAAAGGTATCCAAGGTGATGGTCATCTTGCCTGAGATCCCGCAAGGAAGAAGAATGAATCCGTGAAGAATACGAAGAAGAAGCCTTGAAGACGAACCACATGTAGACGAACGAATCCTCACGATCGCAACGGAAAAAGCACTAACGAGAAGAAGCAAGCAATACGGTAAACACACAACACAAGAACATGACAATATGCTCAACCAAGTATGATGCAAGACAAGTCTATATATGATGCAATACATGGCAAGGGATGAAGCACACAAGAACAACATCAACCAACAAGTTTAAATGAGGCCGGAATCAACATATACCAAATCCGGTAAGTCCTCATATGCATAATTTGAAATTAGTCCAGATCTGAACAAGCCTTAAGTTAAAGTTGTTAAACAGCAGGTTAACATGCACCATGAAGATCTACACGAAATTCTAGTCAAGTTTCATATAAAGTTTGTTTAATTCGGAGCTACGGCCTAGAAGATATGAGCAAAACAAGACAAACAAGTCAACGGTGCAAGATGCACCCAAACATCAAGCAAACTCACTCCAAACATGAAAACAACATTATATTATGATTCTACATGTAAAATCACACAAGTTTCATATAGGACACACTCAAAACGGAGCAACGGGCTAAAAGATACGAGCAAAACAAGTTACAATGCAAAGCTGAAGTTAACAGCCACATAACAACTTTGGAGCAAGCTAAATATATGCTACAGCACCCAAATAAGATAACAAGAGGCATGGATGTGAAGTAGACATTATACTTAACAAGCATGAACTTAGAACACACCCAAAAGCTTGCTGGAACCCATTTAAACAAGCATACCAAGTTGCAATAAAATTATCCAGACTTAGTCAGAATCTGGGAAGGCAAAAACATCATCACGATGCTGCCTTCGGAGGCACAAAACAACAAGCATATCAACTCTAATAATAACATAAAGAGCATGGACATGTAGTAGACATATCATACAGCAAACAACTCCATTGGAGCAACTCCATAGGAGGCATGGATCAATAACAACAAGCTTCACCAAATTGATCATGCTGATAAAAACCTGACAGGTATAATTTATAGCAACTTGAGAGCAAGAAATAAATAAGCTACAGCAGGCCATATGTGCAAGTAAGGGCATGAATGGATAGGCAATAACATGGACAACAAGACATGATCATTGGCCACTCCAAAACAAGCATGGATTTGACAACGGCATCAAGCAAACATAGCATCAGGTTATAACAGATTCCAGACTTAGCAGTTTTTTCACTAAGTATAAAACAGTAACAACAACATGGCATGTTTACAAGCTTGTTTAAGACAACTCAAGGCATATCATGTAAAGTGGTTTGTACCACAGCAAAGACCATATGATTTTGTTTCTAAAACATATAGGCATATGGCATAAAGACAAACACATCAATAGCAATGAACAAGTGAAATCAGCATCTCATAACAAGTTTCAGCACTTAACAGTCAAATGCACTTTTGCAACAGAGATTAACATGACAATATGACACCTAACATGAATGCTACATCAACCAACATGTAGAGCACTTCACAGTGAACATTTTGACATATCATATGCTCCAATTGGATAAACATGCACCAAGTTATAATATCTCAAACATGGCATCAAATTAACAAGTAACAGCAGTTTATAACAAGTAGCACTCTTGCAACAGATATTAGGGCATCTAGATGAACTCAAACAAGCATGTCACAATGGAACAAAGTGAAGAGCATATCACCACGGTCATTTTGACATATTATACACTCAATTTGGATCATCACACAAAAAGTTACAGGCACATGAACAGGCAACATTATTATGACAGAAAAAGACTTGGCAGTTTTAACAGGCAAGGAAAAAAAACAAAAGAGCGAGAGATAACTAAGTTACGCCCGGGCGGGGATCTGGGGGTCCTCGCCATGGGCCGAGCCGAGTAGCAGAGGAAGGGGGCCGGCTTGGAGGGAGCTGGGCCTCGCGGCCCACCTGGCCGGGGCGGTTGAGGCAGGCTGGCCGGGGCCTAGAGCTGGGCCGACGGAGGGGCGCGGAGCTGGGCCTGCGGTGGCGCGGCCCAGCGCGGAGCGAGCGGGAGGCCCGGCTGGCTAGCTGGACGGAGCTGGGCCGGCGTCGGCTCTGGCCCACGAGGCTTCGGCCTGTGGCTGGGGAGGCCGGCCCACACGGGGGATGTGGCGCGAGGGGAGCGCTCGCTCGAGCGGAGGGCGTCGTCGCCCAGATCGGGATGAGGCCGGCGGCGCAGGCAGCAGCCGGGGAGAGGCCGACGGCTGCGGAACAAGCCGGATCCGGGCGGCGGCCCTCGGATCTGACCAGCAGCGGCGGCGATCGGGGAAAAGCACGGCAGAGCTGGCTGGGGCGGCGGGGCGGCGGTGCAGCTCCGGCGGCCGGCGGCGAAGGCAGGCGGCGGCGAGGTGCGGCCGGCGGGAGGCGGGGAGCTCGGGTGCCTGCGGGCTGGCGGCGGCGGCTCAGGCCCGCGCGGGTCCCTGATGGGCTCTGCGGGCCGCGGCGGCGGGGGAGGCTGGAGAGGCCACGTGGCGCGTGCCCGTTGGCTGCGGGATGCGGCGGAGCTGACATGGCACTCCCTGATTGGGCGGAGTGAGGTGGAGGGGCGCTGGACATGTCCGGCGGCGGAACGGACATGTCCGGCTGCGCGGTGGGAGCGGGGCTAGTGTTGTATCTGCGAGAAAAAAATGTGGGGGAGACACATATTTATAGGTAGAGGGAGCTAGGAGTGTCCAAATGAGAAGAGGTTCGCAGCCACGCGATCGTGATCGAACGGCCAAGAGCATGGAGGGGGTTAGGATGGGCTTGTGGGCTGTTGTGAAAGAGGTGCTGGGCCAAAAGAGAGAAGGCTTCCGGTGGTTAACACGGTTAACCGTTGGGCTGTCAAACGAACGCCGAACGCGACGAAACTTGACAGGCGGTCTACCTATACTATAATAAGACCACACGCCAAGTTTCACCCCATTCCAAGAACATTTTCCGGCCACACATAAAATAAATATTCGGAGGTGCCACGGGCATGTGTGAGTGTGTCTGGCACAGAACGGACAACGGAAAGGACGGGCGGGCTCGGACGGATGCAAGTTTTGAAAACATGCTGATGCAACACACATGATGACATGGCAAAATGCAACACGCAAGCAGATGACACGGCAACGACAACGAATAACTGACTGACACCTGGCGCATCGGTCTCGGGGTGTCACAGACCACTCGAGCCTGAGAGTCAGCCCGGGTGGCAGCAGCTTGAAAAAGACAGGAGAGGGCCATTAACACATGACATGGTCCAACACGACTAGATAACACGAACCTACCAATGGTCTGCCCCAAGGCATGTAATGTAATGCTAGCATGATCCAACACATTCTATATCATCCTAGAGGTAGGGTTCTCACTTACCACCATATTCCTCCTCTCCACCCCCAGGCCGAGACACTGTAACCCAAGAAACAGATCAAGCATTCGAGCAATACAACCACCAAAGGCAAGAGTAGGGTCTTGCCTCCTGGGGGGGGGGCTGAACCTGGGTAAATTCCATGTTTCGTGCCTTACCATCTGGATCCGCTGCTCGCACACCCCTCCGAGCAAATACGTCGACGTTCAACGGCACTGGCAGTCTCAAAACATTGACAATTGATGCGCCAGGTAGGGATGTACGCATGGATCTGACTGATCGAATCGGGATGGCTATCATGCTCGTCAACGTTGGCGCCTTCACACCTGGACAAGGTCTCTCCTGCGGTTCCATGTGTTTATTCGCCAACACGATGGGGGATCTAGTCCTAGCCATGTCCTTCCCTGAGGGTCATGCTTTCTGCTTCGAGCGCCTGGACTTCGTCATCAATAACACAGGCGAGTTGTGGTTGTGCAACAAGTCAGTTGATTACTCGCCATGCACGATCCTTTGCACACTACTTGGCGCTCATGACGGAGGCGTGGGTCCAGCCGAGCGAAGGATCATCAAGCACTCCGGTCTCGGGACAAGAGATGGCAGATGCTCATGTCGCCGCCTCAAGCAAGATATTTCATGGTACACATCCTACGTGGTCCGAGATCCTGAAGTGACACATGTGAGTGCCACTTTGTCTTTGGCAACACAAACAACTACGAGGACGAGCACAGTGCCAAGCTCACCGCTTACGAGATCCAGGGAAGAAGCCCGAAGTGCCGCAGATCCTTGTTCCGAGGTTTCGGTCACCTTCGAGTCGGGTGACTGATGTCCTGCAAGTGCATAGAATTTAATTGTAGTCTTTTCAAAATAAGAGTATCATCCCCACATAAAAGCACATTAAATGGTCTTCACCTCTCGTAGAGGTTTGTCAGAATGCACCTACAAGTTAATTGAGGTCCAAAGCAAAAGCGATGCGAAGTGAAAATATTGCAAGGGTGTCATGGATAGGATTTAAGTATGGAAGAATAGTAATGAAGAACAAAAGAGTAATGAAAGTGATTAAATCCGTAATAGGGATAAGGCTTTCTCAGTGAGTCTGGATTCACATTAGTATGTACGTTACTTAATTATGTTAATGCATAATTTTGGGTTTAGATAACTAATCCACTTTATTGCTTCTTGTTTCGAGGTTTCGGTCACCTTCGAGTCGGGTGATTGATGTCCTGCAAGTGCATAGAATTTAATTGTAGTCTTTTCAAAATAAGAGTATCATCCCCACATAAAAGCATAGTAAATGGTCTTCACCTCTCGTAGAGGTTTGTCATAATGCACCTACAAGTTAATTGAGGTCCAAAGCAAAAGCGATGCGAAGTGAAAATATTGCAAGGGTGTCATGGATAGGATTTAAGTATGGAAGAATAGTAATGAAGAACAAAAGAGTAATGAAAGTGATGAAATCCGTAATAGGGATAAGGCTTTCTCAGTGAGTCTGGATTCACAGTAGTATGTACGCTACTTAATTATGTTAATGCATAATTTTGGGTTTAGATAACTAATCCACTTTATATGATTTTATAAGTGTGCGAAGCCAATTACGGACATGTACATACATGAGCGGATATGTATCACGGATGTCACCACTGTTCCCCAATGCGGCTGATGACAACGGTGATTAAGGGTCTCCCCCTGGACGCAGCTAAAATGGTCTTCATTATTCCCTTATCAAAGTTCCGTGAGGAGGGAGATAACTTCTGTCATGTAGTAGCTCCGCTCCCACATCACTAAGACAGTAACACCCTTCTCGTCCATATAGGCAGATGACGTGTGGTCCACTTTACAAAACACTGGGAAGAATAGTTAATATATAAACATACAAAGAGGATATTGTATCTTGTCGGCGTTCAACTCTCGGACATACCAGGGTCCTTCGTGTCCCCGGTAACTATAGGACTGGAACCTTACGTTTCAAGGTCATCGACTTGCTAGGTTCCATCCATGTGGTCTTAAGGCATACCTGCTACACTAAGTTCATGGCAACGCCCCGTTATGCCTACCTTCGGCTTAAGATACCGGGCCCCAAAGGGATCATCATGGTGCAAGGAGACATTTTGCACAATTGTCAGTGCGACCAGGAGAGCATACAACATGTGGATGCACTGGTGGCGGCGGTGGAATTTGAGGTCATCAAACAATATATCTCCTGAAAAGCGACCCAGGAAGCGTCGCCGACAAAGAAAGGCCAGAGTTCCTCATCGTTTTAGGCGGCGCAAGACACCAAGAACATCTGCATCATCCAAGATGATCCCACCAAGTTTGTCGACATCGGCACCTTGCTCCAGGGGCGGAGCCAAGATTTGGGTATAGGGGGGGCCAAGCCAACTTTTTTTTTGCCGAGTGCATAGAACAAATGTATCACTTCGGCGCAACTAAAACATAGTTATAATTGCATTAGTTGATATTTGCCTCAACAATTTCCAATACAATAAAAAAATATTAATAATTTCTCATAACATAACTCAGTTCGTGGGTAATTCCCTTTTAGTGTAAATTATCATGCAATTCTAGCTTCATTTACATTATCAGTGGGTGGAGAGCTTGAAACAACGTGCTTAAAAATCGAATTAATTGTCATGGTATTTGGTCGGCACTTTTCTCTTCGTAACCGTTTTGCAGATCACACAATCAAAACAAACTAGAAATCAATTTGCATAGTAGATCACACAATCAAAATAACTAGAAGTGGATGTACAAATTTCATATATACAAGATGAGGGTTCAGAGATTAATAGACAATACTCACAAGTGCTAAACCTTGATTAGTTGGCTTGACCAACCGGAGAATTGGATTGTAATCTGCAAGATTGCCCAACGCGGAGTAGGATCTGATCTAACGAGCAGGGGGACAAGAAGCAGCGGCGGCGGCCAGTAGCCTCCCGTGTGCGTTAATCACGTCAGGGGCTAACCTTTTGTTTTAGGGCAATAACGACATGGGCTAGTGTACTAGAGCCGAAGAGGCCATGACCGTATGGGCTTTTCTATGGCCTTTTAATCTGATTTTTAATTCGTCTGGGTTAAGGGGGGGGCGAGTACGTAGATCGATCTAATCTAGTTGATAAATTGTCGATCG
>LR738710.1:102105790-102135266 GCA_902687465.1 Secale cereale
CCCCCCGCGCGGCTCCGCCACTGCCTTGCTCAACCCTGAGCAGGAGGTAAAACCGATCCATTTCCTTCAAGAATCGAGATACTCGCATGGCAGGCCTCTGATGTGTCACAAGCGTCACCGAGCATTCACCGACTGTATTTGAAGACACGGAATCTTTCAAGCATCACCGCCGTCGCTTCAGCAGGGACCAACGTAAGGCAATTGGCAAAGAGATGACACGGCTCCTAGAGGTTGGTTTTTTTTGGAGGCATACCACGCGGACGGCTGGCTAACCCGGTTCTCATCCTCAAGCAGAGCATGAAGTGGAACATGTGCATCTACTACACTAGACTGAATAAAGCCTACCCAAAGTACCCATTCGCCCTGCCGCGCATCAACCAAGTGATCAATTCGATCGCTATGAACTGCTTTCTGGATGCTTACTCAGGGTACCATCAGATTAAGATGACTAGTATCAGCATTGCATACAGAATCCACAAGCAGATTGGCAACAAAGTTCAAGCTTACGTCACGCTGTACATGATCCGCTATTTTCTCATTATTATTTCTCATAACCAAATGGGAATTGTTTTCTACACACCGAACAATCGGCACAGTCGCACTGTACTGTACATGATTCACAAGCCCACAATGTACACACAGAAGCTTTTGTACTGTAACACTACAGATAAACTGTTACACACCAGAAATCACACTGCCTCTCCGCAGTTACAAAGTTTTGATAGTATGGACATTGGACACCAAAAGAAGGTGGCACACACATTAACTAGTTCCCCAACCATTCGAAGCAACGGCAAAGGCCCCAGCAAAACTTCGAAGGATAGTCCCGTATGAAAACATCCCTGCCATACCCGACGACATAGAAGCTAAAAGATCGCTTACGGTGAGACATTGTGACACGGGTCACGGGCACAACCGAGATGATGTGTCTCTCTGAAATGACTCTTGCGGATGGTGGAACTGGCAACCGGCTAGCCACAATCTCCGATGAGAACTGGTTGAGTGGGTATGAATCGGCAAAGAAAGCAGGAGTGCATTGGTAAGCCTGTATGTTGCATAACTGCACACCTTGCGCTCTGTGGAAAACTTCGTCAGGGACGGAAGCAGCTCCCGTTGTTGCACTAACTTTTCTCGCTGTAAGCGTCTTCCTGGAAATTGAAAGAAATTACAAATCAGACCAAGAGAAAAGGGGACCACACAGACAACTATGCTAAGTAGTCCCTTCAAAGTTCAAACCACTAAAACGAGCATTAAAGATTAATAATTCTTCAGTTATCAAAACAGTATCAACATAGCTTGTCAATTATGGTGTGAATATTATCACAAACCATAAGCTCTAGATTAATGAGGGAAACAATTGTACAAGGCTACTCAGTATATCTCATGATTTCCTCGTACATACTGCTCTACTGATTTGCAGATAAATAAATAAAACAAAAAGTGAAGACTCGCTTAGTTTTGCAATTATGACTCCCTGGAGTTTTTTCTTTCTATTGAAGCTTTACTAGATACGAGTGCATTCAGCAAAGGGAAGAGTAAAATATTATTACTAGTAGACTACTAAAGAAAGCATATAAATTGTCAAACATATTTTATGTACAACAGTCTGCAGTATATTAGGACTGAACCGAATACAAAAAATAAAGCATGGATTAAAATCTCAAATGTTCAGCAAAGCTTTTAAAACCATAACAGACTACTGGACTGTTATAACAGTTTTCCGTGATAGTTAGCATTGTAGCAACAAGATAGGTTCCATGTAGGCATTTACTAGTAACACCTCTGTTTCAGTATATACAGTCAAATCTTTTGATTCTCTATTCTCTGGTTAACTATCTCAATAAAAACTGATGGACCATCTTTCGAAAAATATGAATTAAATTACCATCGAACATGAGCAGTGCTTTGTGCAAGAAGGGAACCACAGCCATTACATGTCTGGCATGTCACTAGACCACGGGATGCACATGCTATGCAGGGCAACATTCCTTGACCATTGCACATCCCACATCTGTGACAAATGAAAACATACAAGTAAATCAATATCTGAAACAGAAACAAAAGTGGTATATGTGTTAGCCTAGTTATGTACTTGTGTACGTTATGACAATAAACGAGCTTCTTATGGCGCACTTCTATTCTGAATTGAGGTGAATTATGTATTGAAGAACTCAAAAAAAAAAAAAGTGGTGGAACTAACACTGAATCAGATCCATCTTGGTGAGCGAGCAAACCCCTGCCATGACATACACTGCACCGAGTCATTTGATTTGCCTTGTAAAACCCGTGCTGCTGACCAGCATTGCAAGTAGGACATGGCGCCTCTCCACGACCCTCGCAATCTGTCAGAAACATCAGATCAGAGAAACTGAGAACTCAAAAGCAGAAAGGCAATGACGGACAAACTATGATATTACCTTGCTAAAATATAATACTAGTATGAAATATGAAAGAAGATTAATGAGAAAAAAGAAGACTTGCTAAAGGTGTCCTAAGTCCTAATTCCTAACAACTTGAAAATGAGCCAAGACTAGTTAAGGTTCCAGTAATAAGCAGAAAATAAATATTTAATTAGAAGGAAGTTCCCCTGTTTATTTCTTCTAGTTAGATTTGACAACACAACATCTTGACTCCACAGCTATTGCAGCCAATAAGGATTAAAGTGGGCAAAGATTATAGGCTGCAACATGATTAAGCAGTTTATATATTTTTTTAAGACTTATATTGTACATCACTCAACAAGTCTATATGGATCATGTCCATTTCTTTCCAACACATATAGATGAGCAAAGATAATACGTCAACACTAGTGGTGCGAGAGATGAATGTTCCCATTAGAAGTATGAGTTGGGATAGTTGTCAGTTCCTATGTCATGTCTACCCAAAAGTGTATTTATGAGTTACTTATTTCTAAAGGTTTTCTTTCAGATTGTGAAACTTCCCATCGTGAGGTAGCTTAAGATTCCTAACTGTATTTGAGTTGAATTGGCACTTATAGTAAGTGCTAAGAATAGTAAAATAGATACTTGTGACAGCCATACAAGTAGACATTTTCAACTCTTATATTATGATCATCATAACAGGGTAACTACGGATGGGAAGATAGCCAAGACTACCGCTCGGCTTGGTTGGGGTGAGGTTAACCATACATGGGGAAAAGGAACTCCAGAGAGAAGTTAGGCAATTCACATTACTTGCATAGTTTGCACACAGTAGCTGGCTGGCGGTCGGGACTCATAAACTTGGAACTAAACAACACAGAACACTCTTATCTCTATTTATCTCCAAGAAACTGAAACCTAATTTATCTCTAGCTAATTGACGATTTCCACTGACACCTACACACATCTGGCCACCGGTAGGGCTCAAGGCCACACCCCTGACTTCTACTTGACATAACAGATAACAGGGGAAAAGGGTAAAATCATGATATAGGACCTGGGAAAACAATTTGAAATTTTTGGTCGATGCATACATTTAGACTGCAATGCCTAAAAGGATCTCTGAACAATGTAAAATGCAAAGGCAACATAAATGGAAACACAAGATACACCATAGCTGGAGAAATTACTACAGAACAGAAGTTATTTTCTTACATAGAACAAAAGAAAGATATTAGGGGAAAGTTCTATACTAAACTTATACTTGCGTAAATTAAAATAGGTACATAAAATGTTATTCTCACCAAGTAAAAAGTCAATACAAATGTTGTATTACGGCAACAACCTATGAAAGAAAAATTATGTGTGACTACATGATGTTCAGTTAAATGAATGTCATACCTAAGCATTTTTCAGTAATTTCTGAATGAGGAATCTTGACCATTACTTCTTTCTCAGGTACAAAGAGCATTGGAAACTCGGACCTCAAATCTAGTTCCCACACACCAAGAACAGGACCCTTGTCTCTTCCATCTATTTTCCCACCATCGTAGGGTTCCTTCTTTAATATGGTGTCTCTTTCCTCGATAAAGGTTTCCAAGGTTCCAACATATACATTGCAGTCCTCGATGGATGTAATTTTCCATGTGCGAGCAGGCCGGCTTCCCCAACAACATCGATGTCCAACATGTTCAATTAGCAGATGCCGGATCTCCACCTCATCCAGTACATCCCTGTCAGAAAATGTCAATCATTCAGTTGAGTGGTCTTATATGAAAATTCAGTAGGGTGATAGACGATTGGCCATGTGTTTGAGGAAAACAAGCACAATTTGCAACAATATAACAGGACAGAAGGGAAATATTGCCTCTTCTTGACCATCCATACGAAATACAAGATAAACTATAAAAGGGTTATTGTTCTATTAGATCATGTCAATATCATCTGTTCATCCATTTTTAGCCAGGACTTGGCGACCATGCACAGATGTACCAGACCACAGCAACCACAATGGCTGATGTAGGAAATTCCTACAACGTTATTTTAGCTGAAGCCCAGAACAAAACAAGATATACTGATCTGATCCCTCCAACATGTTGGAACAGTATGCATACCCAGGTTAAAAAAGTGAAAGTTAACTTAGCAACCAGGCTAACAACATCCATGAGACCATGACTACAGGACTCTGTCGGCTCGCTGTATCATCACTCCACAACACAGACATTAAGACAATGTTGAGAAGAAGCACCCACCTCGCGACGCCCTGAGAAGGCTGGTAATCACCACCGTACGGCTCTTGAGGAACAATCGCCAAACCTTGTGGTGTTGGAACCCGTTCGTTAATTAGCTAGAATTACAGGTCGGGTAAAAACGGTAGAAGTGAAGAAGCACCACCGAGGATTACCATGCGCGTGCTGAGGAGTGGCAGCGGACGACGGGGATGGGGAGAGGACGGCGCTGTGGATGGACGGGGGGTAGACGACGGCGTCGTGGTGGGGACTGGGCGCCGAGGGGTAGTGGTTGGAGGAGGAGAAGGAGGCGGCGGACCTGACCTCGGCCGCGCTGACCTCCGCGCCCCCGCCCCCGCGCAGCGCCGACGAGCTGCTCCGCCCCAGGTGCTGGTACTGCTGCTGGTGCTCCGCCGCTGAAACGAAATCCACACCGTAAGGGACGAGATCGCAGAGTGGAGTCAGGATCAGTGGGTTCGGTGGCAGAGGGAGAACCTGGTGATGGAGTGGGTGTGAGAAGAGGGCGCCGGGATTCCTCCTCCTCGCCGGCCTCGCGCTCCGCCCCCATGGTCATCGGCGGCGATCCGGTTGGATCCGCGGACTGGGATTGAGCTGGGCTCAGATGGGCGGGGGGAAATGGCTGGGATTATTATAGCAGCCTGCCTGCAGAGCCTTAGCCGCGAAGGAAGCACGTCGAGTCCTCCCTCCGGGAACTGACTCCTCCTCCCTGTCTGTCACGTCAAATCGCTGCCCCCAGACCCGACGCGTCGACGGCGATGGGGACGACGCTCGGGCGGACCGTCATTCCCAGCTGGCACATCCGATCCGACAATTCCTGGCCATCTCCGGCCCGGCCCTGTCGGCCCACCCAGGCCCGGTCCCAAAATTCCAGGGCCTAGGCCCGACGGGCTTGCCCGTGGGCCGGGCTTGGGCCTGAGTTTTGAGCCCACCAGCAGGGCCTGGACAGGCTTGGGCTTGGCATATGACATTTTAAGGAAGAGGCCCGGCCCATGGCCCTAAGCCCTAAGGGCTTTTCAGGGCTTTTTATCAGATGGGCCGGGCTTGGGCTTGAAAAGTAGGCCCGATGATAGGGCCTGGGCGGGCCTGGGCCTCAGTTTTCTGCCATGGGCTTTTTAGAGCCTGGCCCAAGCCCGGTCTGGATGGGCCCATGGCCAGGTATGGACCGACATTCAGAGAGAGAGAGCATACGGTACGTCGTCACCACGTATGCGGAGAAAACAAAAGAAGCCCACGGGCCGTGTGGCGAACCCAAGCCCGCGGCCGTGCCAGCCCATCCGCTGCCGCCGCCGCCGCCGCGTGATGACGCACCGGAGCTCGCCGTCGCCGTACCAAGCACGGGATCGGAGCCAGCACCTTGCTCGCGTGGTGCTTGCCGTCGCTGCACTGCTCCTGCGACCGGCGTGTGGGGAGGCGTCGTCCGTGGCCTCCGTGGGCTAGCTACTGTATCTACCTTTGGCGTGCTCTTGTCATGGCAATCACCGGATAGTTTACAGCGAGGATTCTACCGCATCATGTACTGAAGTCTGAAGGTCAGTCATCTGCCTCATTATTTTCCTGGATTACAAACACTTGGCGATCATACCTTTATTCAGTGCATCGATCGTTAAATTGTGATCCAAATTATACCATGTTGGACTAGACGTAGTACAACAGGTGTGGGCCTTTCCGTTGACGTCAACGTGTACGAGTACAACTCGTTTACTTGTCCTCCAAGGACTCTTATGTATTGCCCTCAATATATACCCCATGTAGTCGCACCTAAGACGGACTGTCGTCTCGTGTTTGTAATACTCCTCCTCATAGTGATTGCGCCTTCGTGCGTCCGTGGTTTTCTCCCGCAAGGGTTTCCACGTAAAAATCCGTGTCTCTCTGTCTCGTTTATTTCTCGTTATTATCTAACAAGTGGTATACAGAGCTGAGGTTTGTAGATACGAGATTTGAGACGAGAGAAATTAGGGTTCTGTCCGTGCGCCGCCGCAGGCGTCCGTCGATCTTTCCGCTGCATCGCCCTACGCAGAAGCCGAGTCCGATAGGACTTCCATCGCTGCGCGCTGCCGCAGTTCACGAGGGGATAAATCCAAGTGGCTACCGCGTACGTACAAGCGCTAGCTGCCGAGGCGATCTGCTGCTCCACGTACGGGCTAAGTCCCGAGGCACATCAGCCTGCTGTTCACTCCTAATCGTGACGTGTCGTACGGGCTTCCGCCGGGCCGTTCCGCCGAGTTGCAACCGCTGCTCGCTCCTAATCGTGACGTGAAGACCGAAGCCAAGCACTAGCACGTCAACTAGTACTACTTCACATCATCTGCTACTAGTACTATTTGAATACTAGTTAGATCATATTGGTTTTTTCCCATCAACTGCTACGTACACCGAGCGACTATCACCAGGTGTTATTTTTACTGATTCTTTGCCCTGCAAATTAATTCTGTCAAGAATTTTCTACCGGCTTGTACTACTTTGTGTACACAGATTTATCTACTCATGGCTTTCATGAAGTACGATCTTCCGCTGCTGGACCGTGACACAAGGTTTACTCTATGGCAAGTCAAGTTGCGGGCGTTGTTGGCACAGGCCGACTATGATGATGCACTGGATAGTTTTGGGAAGGACCGAATTCAGGACTGGACTGCTGATGAGAAAAGAAGGGATCGTAAGGCTTTGTCACAAATTCAACTCCATTTGCATAATAATATTTTGCAGGAAGTTTTGAGCGAGAAAACTGCCGCCGCTCTATGGTTAAAGCTGGAAAGCATTTGCATGACTAAAGATCTTACAAGCAAGATGCATCTGAAGCAAAAATTATTCCTGCACAGGTTACCCGAGGGAGGTAATGTTTTGAATCATATTTCTGAATTTAAAGAGATCATATCTGATCTAGCTGCAATGGAGGTTAAGTATGAAGAGGAAGATACTGCTTTAATGTCTTTGTTCACTGCCAAGTTCTTATACCAATTTTAGAGACACCATATTATATAGTCGTGATACTCTCACACTTAATGAAGTTTATGAAGCTTTGAACTCTAAGGAGAAGATGAAATTAATGGTGCCTCATGATGGTTCGAGTTCATCCCAAGCCGAGGGATTATCTGTTCGTGGCAGGACAAAGGAGAAGAACTCCAATAATGGAAACAGAGGTAAAAGTAAGAACGGCCACAGGGGCCGGTCACAATCCAGAGACAAGAAGTATTGCAGATACTGCAAGAGAGACGGGCATGACATCTCCGAGTGTTTCAAGTTGCAGAATAAAGAAAAGAGGAAAGGTAACAAACAAGGTGAAAATTCTGCTAACGTTGCTCGTGATGATAGTTCCGATGATGCTCTTGTCGTTACTGCTGGATGTGCTGAGACAAATGATGAGTGGGTACTTGACACTGCATGTACTTTTCATATGTGCCCGCATAGAGATTGGTTTACTACTTTTGATTCCACTACTGCTGCTGGTTCCGTTTTGGGTTTTGATAATTCACCATGCAAGATTGAAGGCATAGGTTCTGTTCGAATCAAGATGTTTGATGGCACAATCAGAACTTTGACAGATGTTCGGTATATTCCGAAGATGAAGATAAATCTTATCTCTGTGAGTGCCCTTGATGCAAAGGGGTACAAGTATTCAGGTGGAGATAGTGTTTTGAAGGTCACCAGAGGTTCCCTTATTGTGATGAAAGGTGATTTAAGTTCGACCAATGGTCTTTATTACCTTCGAGGTTCTACCGTTTCAGGTAACGCTACTCCAGTTATTTTCAAAGAATTCTGATTGTGATGCTGCTAACCTTTGGCATATGCGTCTTGGACATATGAGTGAACTTGGTTTGGCAGAGTTATATAAGAGAGGTCTTCTTAAAGGATACGAAACTGGTAAATTGAAATTTTGTGAGCATTGTATCTTCGGCAAGCACAAGAGGGTGAAGTTCAATACTTCAACTCATACAACTGAAGGTATTCTTGATTATGTGCATTCTGATTTATGGGGACCGTCTCGCAAGAAGTCATTAGGTGGTGCTAGTTACATGCTGACTATAATTGATGATTATTCAAAAAAAGTTTGGCCTTATTTCTTGAAGCATAAATGGCAAGCATTCTCAGCATTTAAGGAGTGGAAGATTATGATTGAAAGACAAACTGAAAAGAAGGTAAAAATACTTCGCACTGATAATGGTATGGAATTCTGTTCTAAGCAATTTAAGAATTATTGCAAGTCTGAAGGCATTGTCAGACACTACACCGTTCCTTATACTCCTCAACAAAACGGTGTTGCAGAGCGTATGAACAGGACCATTATTTCCAGAGCCCATTGCATGTTGTCTAATGCAGGTTTGCATAAGCGTTTTTGGGCTGAGGCCGCTTCCACTGCTTGTTATCTCATTAACCGTTCACCATCTATTGCTCTTAATAAGAAAACTCCAATTGAGGTATGGTCTGGTTCACCTGCTGATTATTCACAGTTGAGAGTTTTTGGTTGCACTGCTTATGCTCATGTTGATAATGGAAAATTGGAGCCTAGGGTTGTTAAGTGCATCTTTCTTGGTTATAAGTCTGGTGTTAAAGGTTTTAAATTGTGGAATCCTGAAACCCAGAAGGTTGTTATTAGCAGAAACGTTATCTTTAATGAATCTGCTATGTTACATGATGTTCCATCTACTAATGTTCCTGTTGAGAGTGAACAGCAGGCTACTCTTCAGCATCCTACTGTTCAGGTGGAGCATGTTATTGATTCAGATGATACATCCGGTAATGAAAATGTTGATGCACATGATGATCCCGTCGTTGATGATGAACATGTCACTCCCACTCCAAATCAGCCTATTGTTCCACCCGGTTGGAATCTTGCACGTGACAGAGTTAGGCGGGGTACTGATAAACCTAAAAGGTTAATTGAAGAGTGCAATATTGTTTCTTTTGCTTTATCTGTTGTAGAGGAAATTGAAGGTAATGCTGAGCCTTCTTCATATTCCGAGGCTATTATTTCTGATGATAGTAATAAGTGGATGACCGCTATGCATGATGAGATGGAATCACTTGAAAAGAATGGCACTTGGGATTTAGTAAAATTACCGAGAGAGAAGAAACCTATTCGTTGCAAGTGGGTTTTCAAGAGGAAAGAAGGTGTTTCTCCTAATGATGAGACAAGATATAAAGCAAGGTTAGTTGCTAAAGGTTATAGCCAGATTCCAGGTATTGACTATAACGAAGTCTTTTCTCCTGTTGTGAAGCATAGCTCTATTCGCACTTTACTTAGTATTGTTGCCATGAATGATTTTGAGCTTGAACAATTGGATGTTAAAACTGCATTCTTACATGGAGAATTAGAAGAGGATATTTATATGGAACAACCTGAAGGTTTTGTTATTCCTGGAAAAGAAAAGCTTGTCTGCAAGTTAAAGAAATCTCTTTATGGATTGAAGCAATCCCCTAGACAATGGTACAAGAGATTTGACACTTTTATGCTCTCTCGAGGTTTCAAAAGGTCTAATTATGATAGTTGTGTTTATTTGAAAACTGTCAAAGGTTCAACTATTTATTTGCTCCTTTATGTTGATGATATGCTAATTGCTGCAAAGAGTATGTCAGATGTTGATGAACTAAAGAAGCAATTGAGTAATGAATTTGAGATGAAGGATTTGGGTGCAGCAAAGAAAATTCTTGGCATGGAAATATCCAGAGATAGGCCGTCTGGAAAAGTATATCTAAGTCAGAAGGGATATATTGATAAAGTTCTTCGTCGTTTTAATATGCATAATGCCAAGCCAGTAAGTACTCCGTTAGCTGCACACTTCAAATTATCATCAGCTTTATGTCCTAAGTCAGATGCAGATATTGAGTACATGTCTAGAGTTCCCTATTCGAGTGCAGTTGGTTCACTTATGTATGCCATGGTTTGTTCCCGTCTGGATTTATCATATGCATTGAGTGTTGTCAGTAGATACATGGCTAATCCTGTAAAGGAGCATTGGAGAGCAGTTCAGTGGATTTTCAGATACCTGCGAGGTACTTCTAATGCTTGTTTACAGTTTGGGAAAACTAGAGATGGACTTGTTGGTTTTGTCGATTCTGATTTTGCTGGTGATTTGAATAAGAGAAGATCGCTCACAGGTTATGTTTTCACCATTGGTGGTTGTGCTGTGAGTTGGAGAGCAACTTTGCAGTCTATTGTGACTTGTTCCACTACTGATGCCGAGTATATGGCTATTTCCGAGGCATGCAAAGAAGCTATCTGGTTAAGAGGTTTGTACACTGAGCTTTGTGGAGATTCATCTTGCCCTACCGTATTTAGTGACAGTCAAAGTGCTATATATCTTACAAAGAATCCAATGTATCATGAGAGAACGAAGCACATTGATGTCAGATTTCACTATATTCGAGATGTTGTTGCTGAAGGTGATTTGAAGGTATGCAAGATAAGTACTCATGATAATCCTGCTGATATGATGACAAAGCCAGTTCCGACCAATAAGTTTAAGCTTTGCTCAGGCTTAGTTGGTATTTCTCACTAGTCCTATGGACTTTGACGCACAAGGTGTTTATGCTGATTTGGATGGAGTTATTTACTTTTTTCGACTACTGGAGGGAATTTGGATCAAGGTGGAGATTGTTAAATTGTGATCCAAATTATACCATGTTGGACTAGACGTAGTACAACAGGTGTGGGCCTTTCCGTTGACGTCAACGTGTACGAGTACAACTCGTTTACTTGTCCTCCAAGGACTCTTATGTATTGCCCTCAATATATACCCCATGTAGTCGCACCTAAGACGGACTGTCGTCTCGTGCTTGTAATACTCCTCCTCATAGTGATTGCGCCTTCGTGCGTCCGTGGTTTTCTCCCGCAAGGGTTTCCACGTAAAAATCCGTGTCTCTCTGTCTCGTTTATTTCTCGTTATTATCTAACAATCAGCTTATCGACACTTTCTTTCCCTCTCACTGTAAACTATCTCGCTTCAGTGCCTGCTCAGAATATTCAGAAATGATTTTAGATCTTCATGGGCGGAATCTGATTGAGTCATCTAGTTCTATCCCCTGCGCCTCACCCACTCTTTCCAACATCTGTCGATGAAAGTAATTACAGTGACACGCAACTAGGAGTGTGATGCAAATATAAAGGACTCATTTGATCTGCGATGCAAATATCTGAGACCGCTATTGGGTTCTTACGCAGATTTTGCACTAGATTTTCTTGCAACATACCCATGCCTATCCAAACTTATCAGTAGGAAGACGCCTGTGGTATCTCTACTGTAACATGATGCCATCTTCTTCTCTTCAACTGTGATGGCCTGTTTACATGCTTTTAAAATATGACCATTATCTATTTATCTTGAGCGCAAGCGTCTGTTGTTTTTTTGGATAAAAAGGCAGGCCGCGGTCTACCTTATGTATTCCAAAACCAGACCGAAGTCTGAGGATTGTTCGAGTACAGGTGCTGTGGCGTGCCAGAAGCAGCACACCTATAACAGAACTGAAATATAAAACAGAAAGGCACCTAACACCAGAAGCGTCTGTTTTGTATCGCTGCCGACCTTATGAGAATTTATGTGCAAAAATTTATGCCGAACAGCGATTTACTAGGACCAGTTGGAAAACTAATCACTTAAATCACCCATAACATTATGTCCCAAACATTTGAAGACAAATGAATAAGAGTCCCACTTGCAGCCTGACTAATAAACAATATGATAATCCTGTATTCTCACCGCAACATTTTTTTCATTCATTCAAGAAAGGCAAAGTAGAAGTCCCGCTACCATCTATTTGTGCCTCGTAGTCAGTCACAGCCCATAAGTTCTTTTGCTCTGGCCACAAGATCGGAGAGAGGCATGCTGTACTCCATGAATCCTTCATCGCCCAAGAAAAGCCTGTAGTTTTCAGCCTTTGATGCTGTTTGTTCTACCATTGACAGTGCATCTGTCATCCCGAATGCGTTGAAGCAATCTGCATAGCAAGAATTATACTCTATCAAGTGTATGACTTGCTCGAGTACCACTCTCCTGATCCCAGGACAATGCGCACTAGGTTTCATGTTTGCTTTTAGTGTGTCGACAAGCCTCTTGGCAAATCTCTGCTTAATCTGGCCAGCGTCTAGTTCTCAGGAAAAGTCTTCAGGAATAACTTTACATATCTGTGAACTAAGGCCAATCAGGATCTCTAGTTCTGCCCCATCCACGTCCAGTATTCTTTCCAACACCTGTAATGGGATGTATCATCATCAGTAAAAAATGATGTAGAGATATATCTATATAGTCCAGTGATTAAAAATAAAATTCAAAATTATACTGATAATGTACGCACAAGAACATATGCAAAATGGTAAATTTTGTTATCCATCTCTAACAGTGCACTTATTATTGCTTGAATTAGCAGGGCTCACCTCTCTCAAGGTATGAGATAGCTCCTTTAGGTCAGACTCTCTGAGCTCGGGTTGAGCGTGCAGCCACAGATTACGCAGCAGGCTTGCCGCCACATATATGTACCTTCTATATATATGTACCTTCTATCATGGATCAAGATTTTGAGTTCCTTCATGATCCCTGGCTCCTTCGATATAACCAAGCAGTTTTGGACGCTTTGTATTGTCAGCATTGCCAGTGCTTGCCCGGCGACCTTCCGTGATATGTGATCATCATTGGTACTCATAGTTCCTTCTGAGTTGAAAAATTCCTGCATCAGCTTGGTGATGATCATTTGGAAGCAACCAATATCCTGCCTTGTTTTCTCATCAACGGCAATGTTTCTGAGGATTCCTGCCACCAACTTTCTTGATATCTGGCTGCTCTTGTCGTCTCCAAGGATGTCTGAGAGGTTACTCAATAGGAAGAGGTGTTTACCGCAGTGTGATGCCGATTTCCCCGCCAATGCTTGTGAGCCTTTGCAGCACCTTCAGTGATGATTTGAGCAGAATCTCTTGTTGTGCCTTGGTATTCATCTCGTCATTTCTGTAGATTGTGAATCTTATGATCTTCGGAATGAGGTCAGCTGCTTTGCTGATCTCCACACAGTTGTCCTGATCAACACCAGCAAGACTTTCAATAATTGACATGGCTAGTGCAGGTAGAAGATCATGGTCTGTCCGCAGCTGTTCCTTGGGTATTGACCAGAATTCTGAAATATGGTGCCAGCATCTGAACGCGCAGGAGTTCTGTTCGTTCATGCCAACTTCTTGGGTTGATATGCTTTCTGTTTCCAGCAAGTTATCGGTGTCCCGATGCTGACCTTGTGTTTGGAACTGGTTATCAGCCGCCTCTCTGCTATCTTCTGTATTCAGAACTGGATCTTGTCTTCCTTCGTGTTCATCATCAGTGTCTACTGTCTAGGAGTGGGTTTCCTCTTTGCAGTCTACGATCAGCGTCAAGAAGTGCAGATACAAGCTGCATCGTACCAGGGATAGTGCCTGCACGGAGGTTCTTTGCAAGCTCTGCAGTGACCTTTGCGGCATATAATCTGATAGCTGTATCCTTTGGACATGTCCAAGCCAACATCCTTACTATTTTGGCCACCGTCTTGGTAGAAGTAGTGAGTGTTGAAAGTAGATGTGCCTTGGTTGGCTCCCTTTGCAGAAAGCTGTGCATCATCTGAATACCGTAGAGCTGATTCTTGGATGAATCCGAGTTCAGGGAGTCCATGGCAAAGTTGCTCAGGCTGATCTTCTTTGGAGCAAGCACAGCCTCTTGCATGCATTTCTCCATGGCATATGCATAGTACAGATTCACAGAGTCAACTTCCCACTGTCTTCTAAACCTACCAGAGTGGACAAGGTATCTCCGAGGGATGAATGAAAAGAGCTCGACCATGCAAGCCACAGCATAGAGGATTCCTTGTCCAAGAACCATCGAGTAGAAGATTCTGAGAGATAGTGCAAGGCTCTCTTCATTATCCTTGTACTTCTGAAAGGTTGACAATGCCAGCCAGATGCGCAACACTGCTGCCAGAACCTGGAGGTTACCAAATGATACCACTAGTAAGGCACACACTAGTATTGCTATAAGTCCAGAACGGCTATAGCCTAAAATTTGTTTTAGCATGAACATCTGCATTCCTAGCACAGCAATCATGCACAAGTTTATAACAATTCGGCCCCAAAGTACTTTTCTGTTACCAAGATAGTTATCCACTAGTTTGATGATTTTTGTGAACCGGAGCCTGCTTATTGTGACCAATAGCACTGGCACAAATAGTGCTGTGAACACTACCCATCTGACCATTTCATATATTCGCTGTTTATCTCCCTCATAATAATGTATGTATAGATTAACACCATCTGATAGAGGGGGAGCCAACAATAGAATTGGAACCAAGGGTGCCCATAGGGACGTGGCACGGCGCAACGGCTTCCATATGTGTAGTTTCAGCCCAGACAGCAACCGACCAATTGGAAATATTATTGCCATCAATGTTATTATCCAGATACCAGACAGAGAACCATTCTTCACGAGGATCAGGTAAGCATCGAAACTGTATAAGATTGCAATCAGTCCATTCCAGCCCATAGGTCTAAAAGCTCCCCTGGTGTTAAAGAACAGTTGGTAATCCAGTCTGTTATTGCGGGTGAACATCCTGCAGTGTGCATATATGGTGTCATTATATAAATGATGATGTGTTGTGCATCCAGATCATAATGTTTAAAAAAGGTACTCCCTCTGTCTCAAAATATAAAACACTATATTTTTTGCATTATAATAATGAAAGTCATGAAGGGAGCCTTGGCGTAGCGGTAAATTTGTTGCCTTGTGACCATGAGGTCACGAGTTCGAGTGCTGGAAACAGTCTCTTACAAAAATGTCGAAAAATATTGCGTACAATAGACCCAAAGTGGTTGGACCTTTTCCCGGACCCTACGCAAGCAGGAGCTACGTGCACCGGCTGCCTTTTTTTTAATGAAACTCTATCTCAATATAAAACTCCCCTGACTCCTTGTTTTTTGAGTGAAGTGCATCATGTGTCCTTGAACTATTTCATAGGTGTCATGTAGGTCCTTAAACTATGAAACTCGTCATCCAGGTCCTCAAAGTGCAATATGTATGTTATCCTTGTCTTCAAACTATTTCAAAGGTGTCACGTAGGTCCTTGAACCATTTCAGAAGTGTCACATATATACACACTTATTACACCTCAAGGATTTTCGAGGACCTGGATGACACTTTTCATAGTTTGAGGACCTACGTGACATCATCAAAATAAATCGAGGACTTGGGATGCACTTCACTCTTGTTTTTTTCCCACAATTTTGTGCAAGCTCTCCGCGCGCGTCCTTTGGATCTCAGACCAATGGTTGGGAGCTCCCGGAGAACTTGAGCTTAGATGCTCCCGTAGCATCAGATATCCTCCCACTTATATAACTACTCACATGTTACTATTGTTGTTATTTTTGTTTTGACGCGATATTCATATAGACTTTTCAGAAAGGGGCTTGGGGGGAGTCTAAAATGAACGCATGCCCATATATACGCACCCCTTCGCTTGCATGAACTGATATCTGAATGTGTTTACTACTCCCTCCGTCCCACAATATAAGATGTTTTTGGAAGCTAAAATAGCTTGCAAAAATGTCTTATATTGTGGGACGGAGGGAATAATTTTAAATCCAGGTGTGCAGTGTCTTTTCTCTTAAAAGTTTGTACACTTGCATATTTTGAAAAATTATCAAAAGTGTAGCACTTCAAAGTGTTAATTTAGGCACATGAACAATAATTAGATAAAAAAAGATGGGCATACCATAAATGTCCCACTGAAAAAACAAATTTAGCAGACTAGAATAGGATTGTCCTAAAAATTGCTGATGTGCGCGCCTAACTACAGACTAGTGCTTGTTTGAATGGGATATTCACATTTTTTTATGTGTACTCGACATATTTGGTTAGGCTAAATTTAGGTCTAAAATATTATACCGTGTTAAATCACCTTTAAAAACAATCCTTATAACTTAACTCTTTGAAAATAACTGAACTCAAATTCGGTGCAAATTTGATTCAAACTAGTCCATCAAACTTGATTCGAACTCGAGTCAATAGACTATTTTATGTAACATTAAATGAAATCTAAAAGATTACATAAGTACTAAACAAACTAGTCACTATCGGTGATCTCAGCCATCATCATGTCTCATTCCTCGTCGGTCATGTGGCCGGTGCCCTTACCCGCTCCGTCGCCACCACCCTTGCCCGCTCCGTTGCTACCGCCCTCACCATGTCCCTCGCCATCGGACCCATTGCTGTCGCTAGAGCAAAGGTCGATGATTATCGTCGCCCCCGACCTATAGAGCTCGTACTGTCGGCGCTCTTCCTTGGTGTGCTCTGGGTACATGCGGGGGAGCTCTGTAATGTACAACTCGTCGGGGCGATTCCCCTCGATGCGCTTGCAGACCTCCCGGTCTTGTCGCAGCTCGCTTGCGGAAGCCACACGGGGATTGACAGAGCCAAAGCCGACAAGATGACGGTGAAGTTTAGCCATGTGTTTTTGTCGTGGAGGCGCACCGACATGATGCCACACGTGCGCGCCGCCGAGTGGTAGGAACCAATCCAATTCCGTTGGTGGGTTTCGCGGTCAGTGATATCCGCCATCCACACCCCCCCCCCCACACACACACACACGCGCGCCCGCTATGGCACGCCAAGGTACTTCTTTTGCAGCGACGGCTGTGCTGGCAGGTCGGGCAACTGGAACGTGCCGCCACATCCTTGGGCCTGGGATTGTGTGTGGCGGCGTGGATCAGCGCTTCTAATCGGCGGCATGGACCTATGGCGGCTGGATCTGGCCATTTGGGTGGCGAGGCGTCGCCGGAGTGGATGCAAGGGTGCGTCGGCGGAGGGATGCCGCTGCTTGGGCGGCGGTGAAGTGGATAAGGTCGAGTTGTGGGAGTGGGGAAATTTTTACTCAGCAATGGGCGGCCGAGTATATTTAAAAGTCGGCTGGACCATAGAATGAAATTTTTGCTCCTCCGTAGGAGAAAAGGGGATCGGTTAAGTGCGCTACAGAGGAGTAAAACCAAAATTTCACTCCTCTGAAGCTTTATAGTAAATCGGTTGGAGATGCTCTTAGCTACGCTACGCTGCCAATGCATGTGGGATCATTCATAATCAACCTTGCCGCTGAAATTGAGCCCCCCTTGATTTTGATTTAATTTGATTGTGGTAGGATCTTAGGAACGATGGTATCTAGTTCCACATTACTAGCAGCAATCTAGTATTTGCCTCTGGCCATTCAACCGTGTATCCTCGTACGTGTGTGTTCTTCACAATATCATCAATAAAAAAGAAAGAGCGGACATGGCTCACGCGAGCCCGCCTGCGCCGGCGGCGGCACCGCCCTGATCTCCCTTCTCCGGCCTTCCCTGCACCTGCCCGGTCCAGATCCGGCATCCTCTCGACGCCCTCTCGCAGCCTACGTACTTCTCCTCGTGGGGTGACGCCATGGATGCTCATCCACGGCCTGGACCCGTGCCTGCGTCGGCCGCGACGGCGGCGGCCACTCCGGCCGTGCCGAGCGCGGGCTCCTCGACGCCCACTGCTTCAGTTCCCGCGACCACCCTCGCCTCTCGCCGGCCCGCCCCACGACCTCGGCCTGCTTCCGCATCGGTCGCGACGGCGGCAGCCACTCCTGCCGTGCTGGGCGCCGGCTCCCCGCCGCCTCCCGCTCCAGCTCCCGCGTCAGCTCTCGCCGCGGCCGCCCTCGCCTCCCGCCGCGCCGACCCAGCCATCCAAGGGCGAAGGATGGCCCGTACGCACCTCGGGGAGGAGGCGACGACATCTTCGGCTTCGTCAGAGCCCTTCGCTCCCGCTACAGCCGGTGTGGCCTCCGTCCTACCACCGCCGTCTCCAGTAGAGCTCATCATCGACTCGTCCCCGACAGCGCCCGTCGACGTGTCCCCAGCTGCGGCCTGTCTCCATCTGGGGCTCGCCTCACCTCTGCTCCAGTGCGCGCCCCGTCCTTCTGATATGACAATCGCGGGCTTAGACATGGGGCGGCATGTGTCCTGGGCTTCCCTTGCTGAAGAGGATGTCGTTGACGAGGAAGAGGAGTTGGCCCCATTGACGCCACCGGCTGCCAAAAGCTTTGTCCCGACAGCTCAGCGTACTGATGAATGTGTGATGCACGAGACGGTGGCGTCTGGAGGATGGCAAGATGTGCTGCCTCGGCGTGGCAGGCGTCGTCTGGAGTCGCCATCTCCGTCATTGCCCCCTCGTCCCATTCCGGCTTGGCTCCTTGGTAGGTGTTGCAGATGTCTTGCTCCTGGTCATCGAGCGGCTGATTGCAGAGATCCCTTGAGGTGCTCCCGCTGTTTGGAGAACGGTCACTGGGCGCGTGGGTGTCGCAATGCTTGGCGTCCATTCAGCTCACTTGCATGTCTTGCCATGCCACCATGGTCTCGCCTCGACACCGAGCATGGCCGAGCTCCAGCTCCTTGTGATGGTCCGATGGAATCCCAGCTCCCCTCAAAGGTGCTTCACCGCAAGTCCTGGGCATCGGTCGTTTCTGCTCACGCTGAGTCGGCAACCCCATCTGATGTTCTGCTCCAGTCCACTCTAGCAGCCCAGGCTGAGCTCCTGGTGCGCGTTGGGAGCTTTCTGGAGCGAGCGAAGGCTGCTTTGGGAAAGCTCTTTCTTGTGCCGGTTGTGTTACAACCAGTTCCTACGCCACATCCTCCTAGTGAAGTTGATGTTGGTGGCTCAGTGGAGAACAGGGTTGCGGAGCTCTATGGTTGTTTCTCCCCTAGAGCTATGGACAACTCATCATCTCCGTCTGCCTTGCCAACTGTGATGTCTACCACTGTGGGCGGGACCATTGCCGTGGTGGTGCCTCCGGTGCTGCAGGTGATGCCCGAGCTTGAAGTGTTATGTGTGAGCTCTGATTCGCCTATATCAGTGGAACATATGATTGTGGACACGCGGGCAACCACGTGTGAGGAACATGATTCAGCCTTGACATGTGAGCTGGGTGAGGTGAACTCGCCTGCGCGCTCACATGTGGCTTCTGCACCCATTCCACCCCGCCGACGGATAATTCCAATGCTCTCTTTGCAAAAGAGCTTTGTGACTTGCTCGCTAGTGTGGAGACTATTAGCCCTGGAACTGGAAGGGCGATTGCTTGCCTCCTAACGGGAACACCATTCAAGGGCAAATACAAGAAGGCAAGTGATTGTCTTCGGACCGGTATAGTGAAGGAGAAGTCACTAAGGTGCAAACGCAAGAAGAGTGGCGCCATAGATAAGGCGCCCGCAGCTGCTTAATGGATGATTCCCGGTCCCTCGGCTCATCCTCAGGGTTTGGGTCGACATTGTGGTTTCGGTGTGCTCCACTATCTTTTGTTGGGACGTTCTTGTCGGGTTCAAATTGTGGTGTACAAGCGTGAGGAGTTATTGTGGGTTAGGAGGGTTTGGCGGGTTGCACGTGTGCTCGTGGGGTCATGATTGGTGAGTAATCCAATCATGGTCTGATTGTATCGGTTTTAGCCCGGTTTTCCGTAGATTAACCGGACAATTCTCTTCTTCTTAATTAATCGATGATGCAATTCTTTTGCCTCCGTTTCAAAAAAAAAAAACAATATCATCAATCTACTTTGGTTGCTAGCTAGATTTGGTTCGATACATACGCGTCTGGCCGGAAAGAAATCGGCAACTAGCAATCAATCGAGCTGCCTACACTTGTACATGCGTGTGTTCACCGGCCGGGAGAATCTAGTCGCAATTAAAATTTTGATCTTTCTCTGATCTTCTAAAATAGGTTTTGATCTTGATGCTTAATTTGGTCGTGAGATTTCACACTGTTTTCCAATTCATTTATTGTCGCCGTGATATTGCCAATAGTAGTTTCAGTGATGGTTCTGTCTGTGGGAGCAGCAACATTAGCCATCTAATCCTGATTAGTGTTGCGGAAATACGAAACTACCCCTTTAATTTGGTTTGATGTCCGGATGCTTTTTAGAGGGAAGGGGGGTCTACCCAAGCATCAACAATGTATGCATATTCATGTAAAAAATAAAACAATGTATGCATATTAAGAAGCAGAGGCCTAGTGCGATAAAAACCTTTATTTGTCTATCAGCTTATGCTTGCAAAACTGCTATGACAATTGACATACCTTGCAGCTTCGAGGAACACGATCAGTGTCGGATGCAAGAAATCTTCCTGATATCTGAAGTCTTTGGCGTAGCCGCCGAGCAGCACAACAGTCGCCCAGGTGAACGCCAACGTACCAAGCGCATTGCCCAGTCTCACGATCAGCGCGACGAAGCGGACAAAGTGATTCATCCCCATCTCTGGCGGGGCAGCAGCCTTGATTTTGGCGCCGCCAGTAGGTATCTGGACATGGTGCTCACCGCGGCCGCCTCCGCCGTCGGCCATTGATCGCTTCAGCACTTTCGCTCAAAGACGAAGCCTATGACAGTGGTGTATGATTGGCTTCACAGAATGACAATGCATGGGCAGAGCAGCTTCCCCGGAAGTCGTAATATAAAGGCCTTCGGTTCAAGTGAAGTTGTACGGTGACGCACCAGTCAATAGGGCTGGGCCAGCAACGCCATGATCCTCGATCTTTGCTACCGGGTAACTGTGGAACGAAGAGAAAGAAAACCCCGACGTTCACTGCGTGCGTGACTGGGTTGTGCGATCCAGCTGCTAAATCTCACCACGGCCCCCACTCGGTGCTTCACTACACAGAGCTCTGCCTAGAGTCTCATGCAGATGCAGGCCTGGAGCTGCCGATGAAGTAATTAATCGGCCATGACCAAAACCTAGAAATTCCCGGACACCTTCAGTTATGTTCCAGCTCCCAACCAGACCAAACCATTGTTTGAGAGTTGTCATATCCGTGACTATAAGGACATGTTCTTTTCCCTCGAGAAACAAAGGGAACAGACGGCCCTGAATAGTCTGTCGGTGCGAGCTCTCTCCACCGTTTATTTTTAAAGTTGCATGGTGTTGTCGTTGTGCATGTAAATGTAAGTGCAAAATGATGATTGGTCAGATGTCCCTTTCAATAGTAGTTGTTGCATGCCACAAGACAACCATGCTATGTGAACATAGTAAAATCACATAATTACTAAATGTACATATGAAAAAGGTAAACATAGTGACACCTGTGTATTCAAAGTTGATTTCTGGAATAAGAAATGTCTTACAGCTTAAACTGTTTACCTGATTCAAAATCCTTTTTCGTTGTTGGTTTCGTATCATCGAGGGTTTCAAATCTAGATCCTGTTGGAAATATGCCCTAAAGGCAATAATAAAAGAGTTATTATTATATTTCCTTGTTCATGATAATCGTTTATTATCCATGCTATAATTGTATTGATTGGAAACTTAAATACATGTGTGGATAAATAGACAAACTTTGTGTCCCTAGTAAGCCTCTTCAGGACAAGGAAAGCCGAGATCGGCGGCGGCGGCAGCACCGGCGGCGCCGGTGGCTCGCCTGCCTGCCCAGATGCGTGAAGCGCGAGATTTGCGCTTGAATGCCTTACTGGGCTCCGTTGGGCCAGGCAGTAAGGGCGCATCGGTTTGTCGGCCCATTGGGGGCGGAGCTTGCCTCGGTGGGCCGGGAGGAGTTGTGTGCGGCACCGGTGCTTCGGCCCGTGGCACTGATCGTTCGACTATAGCGGTGATTGCTCCATGCACGAGCGATACGAGCGTTTCGAGCCTTTCAGCAGCGCTGCCTAGGGTTCGGCCGCTGCGACCGCGGCCTGGATTTCCTTGCGCTCGGTCTCCCCGCGCGCCTGTGATGGCCGGCCGTGGCAGCGCTGGTCCCCCGCCCGTCGCGCCGTCCGCACCCAAAGCTGCTCCAGCCGGAGGGCCCCGTGGCGCCGTGCCGCAGCCGACGCTGAACACCCAGCAAGGCGGCGGCGGTGGAGTTGCCAGGCCGGGCGGCCAGCGTCCTATGGGGCGTGGTGCTGCGGGAGGTCCGGCTGCGGTAGTAGCTGGCCGGGGGCATCCCGGGCGTGGCGCGGCGGCGGCGCCGGCCGCGGCGGATGTAGGTCGTGGGCGGTATTGCCAGGATGATGGTGGCGACGGATTTTACAGCCGCAACCCCCCGAGACGTAGGTGGGGCGACGATGGTTATGATGCCTATGGAGAGGGCCAGCATCGAGGCTCTTCGTCTACCGGCGGTGGTCGGGGTTATGCGTGGCAGGGTGACGGAGGTGTTGGTCGCGGCAACCAGCATGGCGGATTCTATGGACCTCCGGGTGGTTTCGTTGAGGGTGCTTCGGGGCCCAACCACCGATTCCGGGGAAGGTTCCGCGGAGGTAGGGGAGGAGGTAGACGGCATCCACCCCCCCCCCACCGAGGCTAACCATTGATGCGCCGGTTGAGCCTTCGGTGGAGACTTCGGGGGCCGCCTCCCAGGCGCTTTCTACGGCTGCGGTTGAGGTGGTTCGTGCTCTTGCTTCAGTTGAGGTACCGGAACAAGATGCTGGGTTGGCTGACAAGGTTATTGACAAGCCAGCGGTTGACCGTCTTTCCAAGTGGTTGCGCAAGAAGGAAAAGATGATTTGCCGCCGGTGTGGAGTGGCGGGACACTTCGCGGCCGAGTGCACTACGGTGATGTGCGACACATGTCAGAAACCTATGCATGATTCAGGGGAGTGCCCTGAACTCCAGGGGCCCATGCCGGCAGTTGCTGTGTACGGAGTCTGTTCTGCAGATCTTATGTTTTTTGAGTCTCCTTCTGATGAGACTGAGGCAGCCGTGACGGAGGCTTCGCTTACTGGGATTGTCAAAGTTACAAATGGCACGCTGTCTGAGGCCCAGATTGTGCATACGCTTAGTGAGTTGATGCCAGGTAACTTTCAGTGGAAGCTGGTCAGGCTTGAGGGGCAATCTTATAAGGTGGAATTTCCCTCCCTGGATGATCTGAACCATGCACTTAAGTATGGTATGTGTCGGGCGGCAAGTACTAGCTGTATCATTGAGTTTGCTCCGTGGAAGAACCCGGAGCCTCAGGGGAAGGCCCTCCCGCAGATTTGGGTTCGTTTTCTTGGGGTGCCCCCGAAGGCCCTTCTGAGTGCTCGGACTACCTGGAGTCTTGGCTCGCTTATTGGTAAAACTGAGAAGGTCGACATGCCTTTCTCGCGAGCTAATGGCATTGCTCGCTTGTTGGTGAGCGTGCTGGATATAGAGCTGGTTCCTTTTTTTGTGAGATGGTACTTTGCTGGTCTGATGTACGAGTTGGAGATTGAGATCGAGCTTGAGAGTTCTGTTCTCGCTCAGGCGACTGATGGGAATGTGGACACTGATATGACCGATGGGGATGAGGCTCGTGGGGCCAGTGAGTCGGCTGCAGGGGCGCCGGCTATGCCTGGTCAGACTCCGACGCCGGGTCAGCCTCAGCAGTCCTCCGGGAGCTCCGGAGGGAAGGGGGAAGCACCCCCAACTACCTCTCTGTCGGATCTACGTTTTGGGTCCTTTGGGGCGGCTTCGGCCCCCAGTCGTCTGTGGGGCCACAGAGCCGAGTTGGATGATCCGGTGGAGATGGAACTCCCACCGCTGTCTCCGTTGCGTCTGGATGCGCATCTTCCTGGGGAGGAGGGTATCAGGGGGGAGTCCCCTTGGGTTACGCCAGCTCCCGCAGTTCAGCGTCGCGAGGGCCCCCTGGAGGTTGGTGCTTATCGGGATACGTCTTCCGAGTCTGGAGGTACGTTTCCGAGTATTTTGTTACCAGCTTACGATGTGTTAACTGGAGCCGCTGTTTCTAGCCCGAGTCTGGTTGTTTCTGCAGATCTTGCGCCTCGAGAGGAGTACTCTCTGCCGGCGCCAGGGGCTGCCCTGGAGACACCTGCGGCAGGAGGCCCAGGATCTCGCGGTCTGATCGGTGGGGGTTTACTTGGGTCTTCGGCGGGAGGTCCCACACAGAGTGGACCCTCCACCGCAGATATCGTCGCCTTCGGAGGGATAGCGGATCCCGTGACTGAAGGCCGACGTTGCAGCAGTCGACTGCAGGACCAGCCGGATGCGGATGCTCTGCAGATGGGCCGTGCCATGCGACAGGCCAATCTGCGGGACATCGAGGACTCGACTGGTATGTCAGTCTGTATTTCTAATTCGATCTTGCATTTTTCTGCTGATGATGTTATTAATAATGCAAATCAATTAGGGGTTTCGTTGGGCGGAAATGGGATTGAGGTTGCTCAATCTGTTAACGACTTGTTTGATCGTGAGGCAGAACAGGCGATCGAGGTTATTACAAACTTAGCAGCCGTTAAGCCTTTAAACAACTCTGATTTTATTGCTCTAGGGGTGAGGGCTTTGGATAGTTTTTGTGCGGACCTTGACCCAGCTAGTGCTCTGTCGGAGGATGAGGGGAATGGAGAAGGCCTGGAGGTGTGCCTCCAGGCTGATTCTATGGGTGCTCAATTACCCGAACAGGGTGGCACGGACCGGACAGAGGAGCAACCGGTGCACAAGCGGAGATGGAACCGCAAGATTTACCCCGTGTCGGCTATACGGAGGAGTGTTCGGATTCGGACCGCCAAGAAATTCCATGATGAAAAATGAGAGGCATTTTCTGGAATAGCAGAGGTCTGAAAGACTTGGCTAAACGTAGGTTCTTGGCGGAGGCGTCGGTTGAGCACAAGCTTGACTTCATAGCCCTCTCCGAAACTGGTAGAGATAACTTCACCTCCCAGTTTCTGGGTACTCTTTCTGGAGGTGTGGCTTTTGACTGGCATTGCTTACCCCCGAGAGGAAGGTCCGGTGGGATTTTACTAGGGGTAAGAAGAGAGTCTTTAGAAGTCCGTAGCGTGATCTTGGGTGAGTTCGCCGTAAAGTTCCGAGTGAGATCCAGAGTAGATGGATTTCACTGGGCTCTGGTGGCAGTTTACGGAGCTGCACAACCCGAGCTCAAACCAGACTTTCTGGCGGACCTAGTGCGGATTTGTGGAGACGAGCAGCTCCCAATTCTGGTGGGTGGTGATTTCAATATTATTAGAAGGCGGGAGGAGAAGAATAACGACAACTTTGACGGCAGATGGTCGTTTATGTTTAATGCTATTATTGAGAGCTTGGATCTCCGGGAGATAGAGCTTTCGGGCAGACAATTCTCCTGGGCCAACTCTCTACCAAACCCGACTTATGAGAAGCTAGATCGTGTTCTCTCTAGTGTGGAGTGGGAACAGAAGTTCCCCATGGTTACCGTTCAGGCTTTGTCGAGGGCTATTTCGGACCACACTCCACTTTTGGTAGATTCTGGAGAGGCAACATATACGGGGAATAAGAATACGTTCTCCTTCGAGCTAGCGTGGTTTGAACGAGAAGGTTTCTTGGACTTGGTTGCCAGGGAATGGGCGAAGGGTGAAGGCGGTAGGTCGGCCATAGACAGGTGGCAGAATAAGATTAGGCATTTAAGACAGTTTCTTCGAGGTTGGGCTAAACATCTCAGTGGTGTGTATAAGGTTGAAAAGGAGCGGCTCATCAACCTTATTCAAGTTCTAGATGTTAAGGCGGAGTCGTCTATCCTTGAGCCTGGTGAACTGGAGGCTAAGGGAATGGCCGAATCTAGGTTGAAAGAGCTGTTGCGAGAGGAAGAATTGAAATGGGCACTCCGAGCTAAAGTGCGTGAAGTCATCCAAGGGGATGACAACACACAATTCTTTCACTTGATAGCTAATGGTAAACATCGAAAGAAAAGAATCTTTCAGCTTGAGGAGGATGAGGGCACGATTGTAGGGCACGAGAACCTCAAACTGTACATCACTGACTACTATAAGAGGCTGTTTGGACCCCCGGATGATAACTTCGTGTCTCTGGATGAGACTCGAATTCAGGACGTCCCTCAATTAGCGTCAGATGAGAATTCAATCTTATCTGCGCCGTTCTCGGAGAAAGAGGTGTTTGATGCGATCTCGCAGATGAAGAATAATAAAGCTCCTGGTCCGGATGGTTTTCCGGCAGAGTTTTACAAAAGGTGCTGGCATATAATTAAGGATGATCTACTTGCGATGTTCCATGATTTGTTCGACGGACATCTGCAATTATTTCACCTTAATTTTGGTACAATAACGCTGCTTCCTAAGAAGGCAGAGGCGAATCGAATAGAGCAATTTCGACCAATCTGTCTTCTTAACGTCAGTTTCAAGGTGTTCACTAAAGTGGGAACAAATAGATTGACGCAGATCGCGCATAGTGTGGTGCAGCCTTCTCAGTCGGCTTTCATGCCAGATAGAAATATCCTGGAAGGGGTTGTTGTCCTGCATGAAACTCTCCATGAAATCCACACGAAAAAACTTGATGGGGTAATTTTCAAGGTGGACTTTGAAAAGGCGTATGATAAGGTCAAGTGGCCGTTCCTCCAGCAAGCTTTAAGGATGAAAGGATTCGATCCATCCTGGAGAAAGCAAGTGGACTCCTTTACTCAACAAGGTTGTGTCGGAGTAAAAGTCAATGACGATATTGGTCATTTCTTCCAGACTCACAAGGGTTTAAGACAGGGGGACCCGATGTCTCCTATCTTGTTTAACATTGTAGCAGACATGTTAACAATCCTTATTGGTAGAGCAAAGGAGAATGAGCAGGTGGGTGGTCTCGTACCTCATCTAGTGGATGGAGGTCTCTCTATTCTCCAGTATGCGGATGACACGATTCTTTTCATGGAACATGACCTGGATAAGGCGAGAAATATGAAACTTGTGCTTTGCCTTTTTGAGCAACTCTCGGGGTTAAAGATTAACTTCCATAAGAGTGAATTGTTTTGCTTTGGAAGAGTCAAAGATGAACAAGAAGCTTACATGCAGCTTTTTGGATGCGGGGTAGGGTCACTACCGTTCACATACCTTGGCATTCCGATCCATCATCGGAAACTCTCTAATAAAGAGTGGAAGAGTCTAGAAGACCGTTTCGAGAAGAAACTTAGCTGCTGGAAGGGCAAGCTTTTGTCGTATGGGGGCCGATTGATTTTAATTAATTCGGTACTTACGAGTATGCCCATGTTTCTTCTGTCCTTTTTCTTGATCCCAGTAGGGGTGAGGAAAAGACTCGATTTCTATCGGTCGCGGTTCTTTTGGCAGAGTGATGAGGTGAAGCGCAAGTATAGGTTGGCTAGATGGGATGTTATTTGCAGACCGAAGGATCAAGGTGGTCTCGGAATTGAAAATTTGGAGGTTAAAAATAGGTGCTTACTCAGCAAGTGGCTGTTTAAGTTACTCTCTGAGACTCAAGCCACTTGGGCCCAGATTTTACATAACAAATACCTTGCAATCAAGACACTAGCTCAGGTGACAGCTAGACCAACTGATTCACCCTTTTGGAAAGGACTGATGAAAGTAAAGTCGGCCTTTTTCAATAGAACCCAGTTCTTGGTTGGCAATGGCGGCTCTACAAGATTCTGGGAGGATACTTGGTTGGGAGAGACGCCCCTAGCAACTCAATATCCTTCTCTTTACAACATTGCTCAACGTAAAGAAGATTACGTTGCATCAGTGCTACAGTCAAATCCTCTTAATATTCAATTCCGAAGGGCGCTGGTTGGACACCGTTGGGAAGCCTGGCTCCATTTGGTGAGAAGGCTGATAGATGTTCAGTTGACTCAACAGGCAGATCGTATTCATTGGAAACTGACTAAGAATGGGATGTTTTCAGTGAAATCGATGTATTTAGATTTAATTGATTCGGTGCCTCTCCCTAGGTCTGCTCACATTTGGAAAGTCAAAGTGCCCCTACGAATTAAAGTGTTTATGTGGCTTGTGCATAAACAAGTTATACTCACTAAGGATAATCTAGCCAAACGCAACTGGGGTGGGTCTTTACGATGTAGCTTTTGTGACAAGGATGAATCAATTCAACACCTCTTTCTCGATTGTCCTATGGCTAAAGTTTTATGGCGTTCGGTTCATATAGCCTTTAGTATCACTCCACCTGCTAGTATCAACACGCTTTTTGGGACGTGGTTGAATGGAGTCGCGAAAGAATCAGCGAGCCATATACGTGTGGGTGTTTGTGCATTACTATGGGCTATCTGGAAGTGCAGGAACGATTTGGTTTTTAACAGATCAACAAATGTTCATTTTTTGCAGGTTATTCACAGGGCCACTGCTTTAATCCGTATGTGGTCGCTACTCACTCCGATGGATGCCAGGGAGCGTTTGGTTACTGGATCTATCCGATGGGAGATGGTAGCTCGGGCTATCTTCAGCCGGTTTGGATGGCGGTCATGTAATAGGCTAGGAGTCTAGGCCTTGTTTACATTATCGCATCCGAGTGTGGGATTCCCACGTTTTCTTCTAGCTCATTCCGAGCATTTTGTACTTTTATTTCGCATACTTTGGAGACCTTGACCTTTTTTATTAATAAGATGGCCGTATGCATCGTTTTGATGCAGAGGCCGGGGAATGCCCCTTTTCTAAAATAAAATAAAATGTGTGGATAAATAGACAAACTTTGTGTCCCTAGTCAGCCTCTTCAGGACTAGCTCGTTGATCAAAGATGACCGCGGTTTCCAGGTCATAGACATGAGTTGTCATTTGATAACGGGATCACATCATTAGGAGAATGATGTGATGGACGAGACCCAAACGTTAAACATAGCTTTTGATCGTATCAGTTATCGCTATAGTTTTCTGCATGTCAAGTATAAGTTCCTATGACCATGAGATCATGTAACTCACTGACACCGTAGGAGTGCCTTGTGTGTGCCAAACGTCGCAACGTAACTGGGTGACTATAAAGGTACTCTACAGGTATCTCCGAAGGTGTCTGTTGAGTTGACATGGATCGAGACTGGGATTTGTCACTCCGTGTGACGGAGAGGTATCTCCGGGCCCACTCGGTAATACGTCATCTCAATGAGCTCAAAGTGACTAAGTAGTTAGTCACGGGATTATGTATTACGGAACGAGTAAAGAGACTTGCCGGTAACGAGATTGAACTAGGTA
>LR738710.1:102138309-102251331 GCA_902687465.1 Secale cereale
CTTCTCCATAGCTCGTAGGTTCACCGTTGTCTAGCAACATGACCTCCAAGACAGGGTTACCATACCACTCAGGTGCAGTGCGTACCCTTGTCGACCTACGAGGTTCGGTAGTAACTTGATCGGAATCTTCTTGATCATCATCATTGGCTTCCTCTTCAACCTCTGTAGGCTCCACAAAAACATCTTTCTGTGCTGCGTTACTTTCTGGTTGAAGCAGAGGTTCAATAACCTCATCAAGTTCTACCTTCCTCCCACTCAATTCTTTCGAGAGAAACTCTTTCTCGAGGAAGGACCCGTTCTTAGCGACAAACACTTTGCCCTCGGATCTGAGATAGAAGGTGTACCCAACTGTTTCTTTTGGGTATCCTATGAAGACACATTTGTCCGCTTTGGGTTCGAGCTTTTCTGGCTGAAGCCTTTTTGACATAAGCATCGCAACCCCAAACCTTCAGAAAAGACAACTTAGGTTTCTTACCAAACCACAGTTCATACGGTGTTGTCTCAACGGACTTAGATGGAGCCCTATTTAAAGTGAATGCAGCTGTCTCTAACGCATATCCCCAAAACGATAGTGGCAAGTCGGCAAGAGACATCATAGAACGTACCATATCTAATAGGGTTCGATTACGACGTTCGGACACACCATTACGCTGTGGTGTTCCAGGTGGTGTCAACTGTGAAACAATTCCACATTTTCTTAAGTGATCACCAAACTCGTAACTCAGATATTCTCCCCCTCGATCAGATCGTAGGAACTTGATCTTCTTGTTACGATGATTTTCAACTTCACTCTGAAATTGCTTGAACTTTTCAAAAGTTTCAGACTTATGCTTCATCAAGTAAATATACCCATATCTACTTAAGTCGTCAGTGAAGGTGAGAAAATAACGATATCCACCGCGCGCCGTTACACTCATCGGACCGCACACATCAGTATGTATGATTTCCAATAAGTCACTTGCCCGTTCCATTGTCCCTGAAAACGGGGTCCTTGTCATCTTGCCCATGAGGCACGGCTCGCACGTGTCAAGTGATTCAAAATCAAGAGACTCCAAAAGTCCATCAGCATGGAGCTTCCTCATGCGTTTCACGCCGATATGACCGAGACGGCAGTGCCACAAGAAAGTGGTATTATCATTATCTACTCTACATCTTTTGGCATCAATGTTATGAACATGAGTATCATCACTATCGAGATTCAATAAGAATAAACCCCTAACTTCGGGTGCATGACCATAAAAGATATTACTCATATAAATAGAACAACCATTATTCTCTGACTTAAATGAGTAACCGTCTCGCAATAAACAAGATCCAGATATAATGTTCATGCTTAACGCAGGCACTAAATAACAATTATTCAGGTTCATAACTAATCCCGATGGTAATCGAAGAGCGAGCGTGCCGACGGCGATCACATCAACCTTGGAACCATTTCCCACGCGCATCGTCACTTCGTCCTTCGCCAGCCTCCGTTTATTCCGCAGTTCCTGTTTAGAGTTGCAAATGTGAGCAACCGAACCGGTATCAAATACCCAGGCACTACAATGAGAGTTGGTAAGGTACACATCAATAACATGTATATCACATATACCTTTGTTGTTGTTGGCCCCCTTCTTGTCCGCCAGATACTTGGGGCAGTTCCGCTTCCAGTGGCTGTTCCCCTTGCAATAGAAACACTCAGTCTCTGGCTTGGGCCCAGCCTTGGGTTTCTTCACTGGATTAGCAACTGCTTTGCCACCCTTCTTAGAGTTACCCTTCTTGCCCTTGCCGTTCTTCTTGAAACTGGTGGTTTTATTGACCATCAACACTTGATACTCCTTCTGGATGTCTGCCTCAGCGACTTTCAGCATCGAAAACAGCTCGGCGATGGTCTTGTTCATCCCTTGCATGTTATACTGCTGCACGAAGCTCTTGTAGCTTGGAGGGAGTGACTGGAGAATTCTGTCAATGATAGCCTCATCCGGGAACACAAGTCCCAGATCAGCTATGCGGGTATAGTACCCAGACATCTTCAGTAAGTGCTCACTGACAGACGAATTCTCCTCCATCTTGCAAGCAAAGAATTTATCGGTGGTCTCATACCTCTCGATCTTAGCATTCTTTTCAAAGATGAACTTCAACTCCTGGTACATCTCATATGCACCATGACGTTCAAAATGCCTTTGAAGTCCTCCTTCCAAGCCGTACAACATGGCACACTGTACTATCGAATAGTCATCCGAACGTGTCTGCCAGACGTTCAAAACGTCTGCAGGGGCTGTTGGAGCGGGGGGGTCACCTAGCGGTGCATTTAGGACATAAACCTTTTGGGCAGCTGTGAGGATGATCCTCAGATTGCGGAGCCAGTCCACAAAGTTGCTCCCGTCATCTTTCAGTTTAGCTTTCTCTAGGAACGCATTAAAATTCAGGGGAGCTACTGCGCGAGCCATCTACAACAAAAGATTTGCAAAGACATTTTAGACTATTGTTCATGATAAGTGAGTTACTACCTAATCAAATTATTTATAACTCCCACTCAAATTGACATCCCTCTAGTCATTCGAGCGTGACATGATCCAAATTCACCAACCCAAGTCCGATCATCACGTGAGATGAGGTGGTGTCAATGGTGAACATCAACATGTTGATCATATCTACTATATGACTCATGCTCGACCTTTCGGTCCTCCGTGTTCCGAGGCCATGTCTGTACATGCTAGGCTCGTCAAGTCTAACCCGAGTGTTATGCATGTGCAAAACTGGCTTGCACCCGTTGTATGCGAACGTAGAGTCTATCACACCCGATCATCACGTGGTGCTTCGAAACGACGAACCTTCGCAACGGCGCACACTCGGGGGGAACACAATTTTATCTTGAAATTTTAGTGAAGGATCATCTTATAATGCTACCGTCGTCCTAAGCAAAATAAGATGCATAAAAGGATTAACATCACATGCAAATCATAAGTGACATGATATGGCCATCAACTCGTGCTTTTGATCTCCATCTCCAAAGCACCGGCATGATCTCCATCGTCACCGGCGCCACACCATGATCCCCATCATCATGATCTCCATCATCGTGTCGCCATCGGGGTTGTCGGCGCCCACCATGCTCTTACTACTATTGCTACCGTTTAGCGATAAAGTAAAGCATTACAAAGCGCTTAATGATTGACACGCAGGTCATACAAAATTAAAGACAACCCTATGGCTCCTGCCGGTTGCCGTATGCATCGACATGCAAGTCGATATTAACTATTACAACATGATCATCTCATACATCAAATATATCTCATCATGTCATTGGCCATATCATATCACATACATACCCTGCAAAACAAGTTAGACGTCCTCTAATTTGTTGTTGCATGTTTTACGTGGCTGCTATGGGTATCTAGCAAGAACGCTTCTTACCTACGCAAAACCACAACGGTGATATTCAAGTTGCTATTTAACCTTCTACAAGGACCGCCTTGTTCTATTCCGATTCAACTAAGATAGGAGAGACAGACACCTGCCAGCCATCTTATGCAACAAAAGTCACATGTCTGTCGATGGAACCGGTCTCATGTACGTGGACATGTAAAGTTGGTCCGGGCCGCTTCATCCCATAATACCGCTGAATCAAGAAAGACTAAGGAGGGCAGCAATTTAAACATCAACGCCACAAACCCTTTTGTGTTCTACTCGAGAAAGCATCTACGCAAGATCCTAGCTCATGATGCCACTGTTGGGGAACGTTGCATGGAAAACAAAAAATTTTCTCTACGTTCACCAAGATCAATCTAGTAGATGCAACTACGAGGGGAGAGTAGGATCCACATACCCTTGTAGATCGCTAAGCGGAAGCGTTGAGAACGCGGTTGATGGAGTCGTACTCGCCGCGATTCAGATCGCCGAAGATCCTAGCACCGAAGCAACGGTGCCTCCGCGTTCTTCACACGTACGGCTCGGGGACGTCTCCTCCTTCTTGATCCAGCAAGGGGTAGAGGAGAGGTTGATGGATAACCGGCAGCACGACGGCGTGGTGGTGATGGTGGAGGAGGTTTCCAGCAGGGCTTCGCCTAAGCACCGCGGGAGAAGAAGATGTTATGGGAGAGGGAGGGCAGCACCGAGGCACAAACGTGTGTTGGCTGCCCTCCCTCTACCTCTCTATATATAGGGGGAAGGAGGAGAGGGGGGCGCCCTAGGGTTTCCCCTAGGGGGCCGGCGGCCAGGGCAGGGGGGGGCGGCGGCCAAGGGCCAGGCCCTAGGGTTTCCCCCCCTAGGTGCCTTGCCCCCCAAGCCAGGGGGGGTGCGGCTGCCCTGGGAGGGTCCACCTCCCCTTGCGCATGAGGAGAGGGCCCAGGGGGGGGCGCACAGCCCTATGAGGGCTGTGGTGTCCCCCCTTGTGGCCCATTAGGCCCAGAAACACTTCCGGGACCCCCGAAACCCTTTCCGGTAATCCGCCGATTTCCCGATGCTCCCCGGAACACTTCCGGACTCCGAAACCTTTCATCCTATATATCAATCTTCGTCTCCGGACCATTCCGGAGACCCTCGTCATGTCCGGGATCTCATCCGGGACTCCGAACAACCTTCGGTAACCATGCACTATTCTCACTAACAACCCTAGCGTCACCGAACCTTAAGTGTGTAGACCCTGCGGGTTCGGAAACCATGTAGACATGACCGAGACACTCCCAGGTCAATAACCAATAGCGGGATCTGGATACCCATATTGGTTCCCACATGTTTCTCGATGATCTCATCGGATGAACCACGATGTCAAGGATTCAGGCAATCCCGTATACAATTCCCTTTGTCTCGTCGGTATGTTACTTGCCCGAGATTCGATCGTCGGTATCTCTATACCTAGTTCAATCTCGTTACCGGCAAGTCTCTTTACTCGTTACCGTAATACATAATCCCGTGACCAACTACTTAGTCACTTTGAGCTCATTGAGATGACGTATTACCGAGTGGGCCCGGAGATACCTCTCCGTCATACGGAGTGACAAATCCCAGTCTCGATCCATGTAAACTCAACAGACACCCTCGGAGATACCTGTAGAGTACCTTTATAGTCACCCAGTTACGTTGCGACGTTTGGCACACACAAAGCACTCCTACGGTGTCAGTGAGTTACATGATCTCATGGTCATAGGAACTTATACTTGACATGCAGAAAACTATAGCGATAACTGACACGATCAAAAGCTATGTTTAACGTTTGGGTCTCGTCCATCACATCATTCTCCTAATGATGTGATCCCGTTATCAAATGACAACTCATGTCTATGACCTGGAAACCGCGGTCATCTTTGATCAACGAGCTAGTCCTGTAGAGGCTCACTAGGGACACAAAGTGTGTCTATTTATCCACACATGTATTTGAGTTTCCAATCAATACAATTATAGCATGGATAATAAACGATTATCATGAACAAGGAAATATAATAATAACTCTTTTATTATTGCCTCTAGGGCATATTTCCAACAGTCTCCCACTTGCACTAGAGTCAATAATCTAGCATTACAAGGTAATGAATCTAACACCCATAGAGTCTTGGTGTTGATCGTGCTTAGCCCGTGGAAGAGGCTTAGTCAACGGATCTGCAACATTCAAATCCGTGTGTACTTTGCAAATGTTTATGTCCTCCTCCTTGACCGAATCGCGGATGGAATTGAAGCGTCGCTTTATGTGTCTGGTCCTCTTGTGAAACCTTGGTTCCTTGGCTAGAGCAATGGCACCAGTGTTGTCACAGAACAGAGTCATTGGGTTCAGTGCACTAGGCACAACTCCAAGATCTGTCATGAACTCCTTCATCCAGACACCTTCCTTAGCTGCCTCCGAGGCAGCTATATACTCCGCTTCACATGTAGAATCAGCTACCACGCTCTGCTTGGAACTGCACCAGCTTACCGCTCCCCCGTTGAGAATATATACGTATCCGCTTTGAGACTTAGAGTCATCCGGATCAGTGTCAAAGCTTGCATCGACGTAACCCTTTACGACGAGCTCTTGATCACCTCCATAAACGAGAAACATATCCTTAGTCCTTTTCAGGTACTTTAGGATATTCTTGACCGCTGTCCAGTGATCCATACCAGGATTACTCTGAAACCTTCCGGCCATACTTATGGCAAGGCTGACATCTGGTCTTGTGCACAGCATTGCATACATGATAGAGCCTATGGCTGAAGCATAGGGGACGACACTCATCTTTTCTCTATCATCCGCAGTCACTGGGCATTGAGTCTTACTCAACTTTGTACCTTGCAATACCGGCAAGAACCCCTTCTTGGATTGATCCATTTTGAACTTCTTCAAAACTTTATCAAGGTACGTGCTTTGTGAAAGTCCTATCAAGCGTCTTGATCTATCTCTATAGATCTTGATGCCCAATATGAAAGCAGCTTCACCGAGATCTTTCATCGAAAAACTCTTGTTCAAATACCCCTTCACGCTATCCAAAAATTCTATATTGTTTCCAATCAGCAATATGTCATCTACATATAATATTAGAAACGCTATAGAGCTCCCACTCACTTTCTTGTAAATACAAGCTTCATTGTAAACTTGTATAAACCCAAACGCTTTGATCACCTCATCAAAGCGAAGATTCCAACTCCGAGATGCTTGCACCAGCCCATAAATGGAACGCTGGAGCTTGCATACTTTGTCAGCATTCTCTGGATCAACAAAACCTTCTGGTTGCATCATATACAACTCTTCCTTAAGAAAACCGTTAAGGAACGCTGTTTTGACATCCATCTGCCAAATTTCATAATCGAAAAATGCAGCTATTGCTAACATGATTCGGACGGATTTAAGCATCGCTACGGGTGAGAAAGTCTCATCGTAGTCAATCCCTTGAACTTGTGAAAAACCCTTTGCCACAAGTCGAACCTTTTACACGGTGACATTACCGTCAGCGTCCGTCTTCCTCTTAAAAATCCATTTGTTCTGAATGGCCTTCCGCCCTTCAGGTAATACTTCCAAAGTCCATACTTTGTTTTCATACATGGATCCCATCTCGGATTTCATGGCCTCTAACCATTTGTCGGAATCTGGGCCCACCATCGCTTCTCCATAGCTCGTAGGTTCACCGTTGTCTAGCAACATGACCTCCAAGACAGGGTTACCATACCACTCAGGTGCAGTGCGTACCCTTGTCGACCTACGAGGTTCGGTAGTAACTTGATCGGAATCTTCTTGATCATCATCATTGGCTTCCTCTTCAACCTCTGTAGGCTCCACAAAAACATCTTTCTGTGCTGCGTTACTTTCTGGTTGAAGCAGAGGTTCAATAACCTCATCAAGTTCTACCTTCCTCCCACTCAATTCTTTCGAGAGAAACTCTTTCTCGAGGAAGGACCCGTTCTTAGCGACAAACACTTTGCCCTCGGATCTGAGATAGAAGGTGTACCCAACTGTTTCTTTTGGGTATCCTATGAAGACACATTTGTCCGCTTTGGGTTCGAGCTTTTCTGGCTGAAGCCTTTTGACATAAGCATCGCAACCCCAAACCTTGAGAAAAGACAACTTAGGTTTCTTACCAAACCACAGTTCATACGGTGTTGTCTCAACGGACTTAGATGGAGCCCTATTTAAAGTGAATGCAGCTGTCTCTAACGCATATCCCCAAAACGATAGTGGCAAGTCGGCAAGAGACATCATAGAACGCACCATATCTAATAGGGTTCGATTACGACGTTCGGACACACCATTACGCTGTGGTGTTCCAGGTGGAGTCAACTGTGAAACAATTCCACATTTTCTTAAGTGATCACCAAACTCATAACTCAGATATTCTCCCCCTCGATCAGATCGTAGGAACTTGATCTTCTTGTTACGATGATTTTCAACTTCACTCTGAAATTGCTTGAACTTTTCAAAAGTTTCAGACTTATGCTTCATCAAGTAAATATACCCATATCTACTTAAGTCGTCAGTGAAGGTGAGAAAATAACGATATCCACCGCGCGCCGTTACACTCATCGGACCGCACACATCAGTATGTATGATTTCCAATAAGTCACTTGCCCGTTCCATTGTCCCTGAAAACGGGGTCCTTGTCATCTTGCCCATGAGGCACGGCTCGCACGTGTCAAGTGATTCAAAATCAAGAGACTCCAAAAGTCCATCAGCATGGAGCTTCTTCATGCGTTTCACGCCGATATGACCCAGACGGCAGTGCCACAAGAAAGTGGTATTATCATTATCAACTCTACATCTTTTGGCATCAATGTTATGAACATGTGTATCATCACTATCGAGATTCAATAAGAATAAACCCCTAACTTCGGGTGCATGACCATAAAAGATATTACTCATATAAATAGAACAACCATTATTCTCTGACTTAAATGAGTAACCGTCTCGCAATAAACAAGATCCAGATATAATGTTCATGCTTAACGCAGGCACTAAATAACAATTATTCAGGTTCATAACTAATCCCGATGGTAATCGAAGAGCGAGCGTGCCGACGGCGATCACATCAACCTTGGAACCATTTCCCACGCGCATCGTCACTTCGTCCCTCGCCAGCCTCCGTTTATTCCGCAGTTCCTGTTTAGAGTTGCAAATGTGAGCAACCGACCCGGTATCAAATACCCAGGCACTACAACGAGAGTTGGTAAGGTACACATCAATAACATGTATATCACATATACCTTTGTTGTTGTTGGCCCCCTTCTTGTCCGCCAGATACTTGGGGCAGTTCCGCTTCCAGTGGCCGTTCCCCTTGCAATAGAAACACTCAGTCTCTGGCTTGGGCCCAGCCTTGGGTTTCTTCACTGGATTAGCAACTGCTTTGCCACCCTTCTTAGAGTTACCCTTCTTGCCCTTGCCATTCTTCTTGAAACTGGTGGTTTTATTGACCATCAACACTTGATACTCCTTCTGGATGTCTGCCTCAGCGACTTTCAGCATCGAAAACAGCTCGGCGATGGTCTTGTTCATCCCTTGCATGTTATACTGCTGCACGAAGCTCTTGTAGCTTGGAGGGAGTGACTGGAGAATTCTGTCAATGATAGCCTCATCCGGGAACACAAGTCCCAGATCAGCTATGCGGGTATAGTACCCAGACATCTTCAGTAAGTGCTCACTGACAGACGAATTCTCCTCCATCTTGCAAGCAAAGAATTTATCGGTGGTCTCATACCTCTCGATCTTAGCATTCTTTTCAAAGATGAACTTCAACTCCGTGTACATCTCATATGCACCATGACGTTCAAAACGCCTTTGAAGTCCTCCTTCCAAGCCGTACAACATGGCACACTGCACCATCGAATAGTCATCCGAACGTGTCTGCCAGACGTTCAAAACGTCCGCAGGGGCTGTAGGAGCGGGGGGGTCACCTAGCGGTGCATTTAGGACATAAACCTTTTGGGCAGCTGTGAGGATGATCCTCAGATTGCGGAGCCAGTCCACAAAGTTGCTCCCGTCATCTTTCAGTTTAGCTTTCTCTAGGAACGCATTAAAATTCAGGGGAGCTACTGCGCGAGCCATCTACAACCAAAAATTTGCAAAGACATTTTAGACTATTGTTCATGATAAGTGAGTTATTACCTAATCAAATTAATTATAACTCCCACTCAAATTGACATCCCTCCGGTCATTCGAGCGTGACATGATCCAAATTCACCAACCCAAGTCCGATCATCACGTGAGATGAGGTGGTGTCAATGGTGAACATCAACATGTTGATCATATCTACTATATGACTCATGCTCGACCTTTCGGTCCTCCGTGTTCCGAGGCCATGTCTGTACATGCTAGGCTCGTCAAGTCTAACCCGAGTGTTCTGCATGTGCAAAACTGGCTTGCACCCGTTGTATGCGAACGTATGGCTCCTGCCGGTTGCCGTATGCATCGACATGCAAGTCGATATTAACTATTACAACATGATCATCTCATACATCAAAATATATCTCATCATGTCATTGGCCATATCATATCACATACATACCCTGCAAAAACAAGTTAGACGTCCTCTAATTTGTTGTTGCATGTTTTACGTGGCTGCTATGGGTATCTAGCAAGAACGCTTCTTACCTACGCAAAACCACAACGGTGATATTCAAGTTGCTATTTAACCTTCTACAAGGACCGCCTTGTTCTATTCCGATTCAACTAAGATAGGAGAGACAGACACCCGCCAGCCATCTTATGCAACAAAAGTCACATGTCTGTCGATGGAACCGGTCTCATGTACGTGGACATGTAAAGTTGGTCCGGGCCGCTTCATCCTATAATACCGCTGAATCAAGAAAGACTAAGGAGGGCAGCAATTTAAACATCAACGCCACAAACTTCTTTGTGTTCTACTCGAGAAAGCATCTACGCAAGATCCTAGCTCATGATGCCACTGTTGGGGAACGTTGCATGGGAAACAAAAATTTTTCCTACCGTTCACCAAGATCAATCTAGTAGAAGCGACTACGAGAGGGGAGTGTGATCTACGTACCCTTGTAGATCGCTAAGCGGAAGCGTTATGAACGCGGATGATGGAGTCGTACTCGTCGCGATTCAGATCGCCGAAGACCTAGCACCGAAGCAACGGTGCCTCCGCGTTCTTCACACGTACGGCTCGGGGACGTCTCCTCCTTCTTGATCCAGCAAGGGGTGGAGGAGAGGTTGATGGAGAACCGGCAGCACGACGGCGTGGTGGTGATGGTGGAGAAGAACTCCAGCAGGGCTTCGCCTAAGCACTGCGGGAGGAGAAGATATGACGGGAGAGGGAGGGCAGCACCGAGGCACGAACTGTGTTGGCTGCCCTCCCTTTGCCCCACTATATATAGGGGGGGTGGAGAGGCCAGGGCGCCCTAGGGTTTCCCCCTAGGGGCCGGCGGCCAGGGCAAGGGGAGGGGGGCGGCGGCCAGGGCAGGGGGAGGCGCCCAGGCCCTAGGGTTTCCCCCCTAGGTGCCTTGCCCCCCAAGTCCCAAGGGGTGCGGCCAGCCCTAGGGGGTCCCACCCCCTTAGCCGCATGGGGAGAGGGCCCAGGGGGGGCGCACAGCCCCCTGAGGGCTGTGGTGTCCCCCCTTGTGGCCCAATAGGCCCAGAACACCTTCCGGACCCCCCGAAAACCTTCCCGGTACTCCGCCGATTCCCCGATGCTCCCCGGAACACTTCCGGTACTCCGAAACCTTTCATCCTATATATCAATCTTCGTCTCCGGACCATTCCGGAGACCCTCGTCATGTCCGGGATCTCATCCAGGACTCCGAACAACCTTCGGTAACCATACACTCTTCTCACTAACAACCCTAGCGTCACCGAACGTTAAGTGTGTAGACCCTGCGGGTTCGGAAACCATGTAGACATGACCGAGACACTCCCAGGTCAATAACCAATAGCGGGATCTGGATACCCATATTGGCTCCTACATGTTTCTCGATGATCTCATCGGATGAACCACGATGTCAAGGATTCAGGCAATCCCGTATACAGTTCCCTTTGTCTCGTCGGTATGTTACTTGCCCGAGATTCGATCGTCGGTATCTCTATACCTAGTTCAATCTCGTTACCGGCAAGTCTCTTTACTCGTTACCGTAATACATAATCCCGTGACCAACTACTTAGTCACTTTGAGCTCATTGAGATGACGTATTACCGAGTGGGCCCGGAGATACCTCTCCGTCATACGGAGTGACAAATCCCAGTCTCGATCCATGTCAACTCAACAGACACCCTCGGAGATACCTGTAGAGTACCTTTATAGTCACCCAGTTACGTTGTGACGTTTGGCACACACAAAGCACTCCTACGGTGTCAGTGAGTTACATGATCTCATGGTCATAGGAACTTATACTTGACATGCAGAAAACTATAGCGATAACTGACACGATCAAAAGCTATGTTTAATGTTTGGGTCTCGTCCATCACATCATTCTCCTAATGATGTGATCCCGTTATCAAATGACAACTCATGTCTATGACCTGGAAACCGCGGTCATCTTTGATTAACGAGCTAGTCCTGTAGAGGCTCACTAGGGACACAAAGTCTGTCTATTCATCCACACATGTATTTGAGTTTCCAATCAATACAGTTATAGCATGGATAATAAACGATTATCATGAACAAGGAAATATAATAATAACTCTTTTATTATTGCCTCTAGGGCATATTTCCAACAGTCTCCCACTTGCACTAGAGTCAATAATCTAGCATTACAAGGTAATGAATCTAACACCCATAGAGTCTTGGTGTTGATCATGCTTAGCCCGTGGAAGAGGCTTAGTCAACGGATCTGCAACATTCAAATCCGTGTGTACTTTGCAAATACTTATGTCCTCCTCCTTGACCGAATCGCGGATGGAATTGAAGCGTCGCTTTATGTGTCTGGTCCTCTTGTGAAACCTTGGTTCCTTGGCTAGAGCAATGGCACCAGTGTTGTCACAGAACAGAGTCATTGGGTTCAGTGCACTAGGCACAACTCCAAGATCTGTCATGAACTCCTTCATCCAGACACCTTCTTTTGCCGCCTCCGAGGCAGCTATATACTCCGCTTCACATGTAGAATCAGCTACCACGCTCTGCTTGGAACTGCACCAGCTTACCGCTCCCCCGTTGAGAATATATACGTATCCGGTTTGTGACTTAGAGTCATCCGGATCAGTGTCAAAGCTTGCATCGACGTAACCCTTTACGACGAGCTCTTGATCACCTCCATAAACGAGAAACATTTCCTTAGTCCTTTTCAGGTACTTTAGGATATTCTTGACCGCTGTCCAGTGATCCATACCAGGATTACTTTGAAACCTTCCGGCCATACTTATGGCAAGGCTGACATCTGGTCTTGTGCACAGCATTGCATACATGATAGAGCCTATGGCTGAAGCATAGGGGACGACACTCATCTTTTCTCTATCATCCGCAGTCACTGGGCATTGAGTCTTACTCAACTTTGTACCTTGCAATACCGGCAAGAACCCCTTCTTGGATTGATCCATTTTGAACTTCTTCAAAACTTTATCAAGGTACGTGCTTTGTGAAAGTCCTATCAAGCGTCTTGATCTATCTCTATAGATCTTGATGCCCAATATGAAAGCAGCTTCACCGAGATCTTTCATCGAAAAACTCTTGTTCAAATACCCCTTCACGCTATCCAAAAATTCTATATTGTTTCCAATCAGCAATATGTCATCTACATATAATATTAGAAACGCTATAGAGCTCCCACTCACTTTCTTGTAAATACAAGCTTCATTGTAAACTTGTATAAACCCAAACGCTTTGATCACCTCATCAAAGCGAAGATTCCAACTCCGAGATGCTTGCACCAGCCCATAAATGGAACGCTGGAGCTTGCATACTTTGTCAGCATTCTCTGGATCAACAAAACCTTCTGGTTGCATCATATACAACTCTTCCTTAAGAAAACCGTTAAGGAACGCTGTTTTGACATCCATCTGCCAAATTTCATAATCGAAAAATGCAGCTATTGCTAACATAATCGAAAATTTTTGTTTCCCATGCAACGTTCCCCAACAGTGGCATCATGAGCTAGGATCTTGCGTAGATGCTTTCTCGAGTAGAACACAAAGAAGTTTGTGGCGTTGATGTTTAAATTGCTGCCCTCCTTAGTCTTTCTTGATTCAGCGGTATTATGGGATGAAGCGGCCCGGACCAACTTTACATGTCCACGTACATGAGACCGGTTCCATCGACAGACATGCGACTTTTGTTGCATAAGATGGCTGGCGGGTGTCTGTCTCTCCCATCTTAATTGAATCGGATTCGACGAAGGCGGTCCTTGTAGAAGGTTAAATAGCAACTTAAATATCACCGTTGTGGCTTTGCGTAGGTAAGAAGCGTTCTTGCTAGATACCCATAGCAGCCACGTAAAACATGCAACAACAATTTAGAGGACGTCTAACTTGTTTTTGCAGGGTATGTATGTGATATGATATGGCCAATGACATGATGAGATATATTTGATGTATGAGATGATCATGTTGTAATAGTTAATATCGACTTGCATGTCGATGTATACGGCAACCGGCAGGAGCCATAGGGTTGTCTTTAATTTTTGTTTGACCTGCGTGTCAATCATTAAGCGCTATGTAATGCTTTACTTTATCGCTAAACGGTAGCAATAGTAGTAAGAGCATGGTGGGCGCGCGACAACCCCGATGGCGACACGATGATGGAGATCATGATGATGGGGATCATGGTGTTACGCCGGTGACGATGGAGATCATGCCGGTGCTTTGGAGATGGAGATCAAAAGCACGAGTTGATGGCCATATCATGTCACTTATGATTTGCATGTGATGTTAATCCTTTTATGCATCTTATTTTGCTTAGGACGACGGTAGCATTATAAGATGATCCCTCACTAAAATTTCAAGATAAAATTGTGTTCCCCCCGAGTGTGCGCCGTTGCGAAGGTTCGTCGTTTCGAAGCACCACGTGATGATCGGGTGTGATAGACTCTACGTTCGCATACAATGGGTGCAAGCCAGTTTTGCACATGCAGAACACTCGGGTTAGACTTGACGAGCCTAGCATGTACAGACATGGCCTCGGAACACGGAAGACCGAAAGGTCGAGCATGAGTCATATAGTAGATATGATCAACATGAAGATGTTCACCATTGACACCACCTCATCTCACGTGATGATCGGACTTGGGTTGGTGGATTTGGATCATGCCACGCTCGAATGACCAGAGGGATGTCAATTTGAGTGGGAGTTATAAGTAATTTGATTAGTTAAAACTCACTTATCATGAACAATAGTCTAAGATGTCTTTGCAAATCTTTGGTTGTAGATGGCTCCCGCAATAGCTCCCCTGAATTTTAATGCGTTCCTAGAGAAAACTATGCTGAAAGATAATGGGAGCAACTTTGTGGACTGGCTCCGCAATCTGAGGATCATCCTCACAGCTGCCCAAAAGGTTTATGTCCTAAATGCACCGCTAGGTGAACCCCCCGCTCCGGCCTCTGTGGACGTTATGAACGCCTGGCAGTCGTGTGCGGATGACTACTCAGTAGTGCAGTGTGCCATGTTGTATAGCTTGGAAGGAGGACTTCAAAGGCGTTTTGAACGTCATGGAGCATATGAGATGTTCCATGAGTTGAAGTTCATCTTTGATAAGAATGCCAAGATCGAGAGGTATGAGACCACCGATAAATTCTTTGCTTGCAAGATGGAGGAGAATTCGTCTGTCAGTGAGCACTTACTGAAGATGTCTGGGTACTATACCCGCATAGCTGATCTGGGACTTGTGTTCCCGGAGGAGGCTATCATTGACAGAATTCTCCAGTCACTCCCACCTAGCTACAAGAGCTTCGTGCAGCAGTATAACATGCAAGGGATGAACAAATCCATCGCCGAGCTGTTTGCGATGCTGAAAGTCGCTGAGTCAGACATCCAGAAGGAGTATCAAGTGTTGATGGTCAATAAAACTACCAGTTTCAAGAAGAATGGCAAGGGCAAGAAGGGTAACTCTAAGAAGGGTGGCAAGGCAGTTGCTCATCCAGTGAAGAAACCCAAGGCTGGGCCCAAGCCAGAGACTGAGTGTTTCTATTGCAAGGGGAACGGCCACTGGAAGCGGAACTGCCCCAAGTATCTGGCAGACAAGAAGGGGGCCAACAACAACAACAAACAAGGTATATGTGATATACATGTTATTGATGTGTACCTTACCAACTCTCGTTGTAGTGCCTGGGTATTTGATACCGGTTCGGTTGCTCACATTTGCAACTCTAGACAGGAACTACGGAATAAACGGAGGCTGGCGAAGGACGAAGTGACGATGCGCGTGGGGAATGGTTCCAAGGTTGATGTGATCGCCGTCGGCACGCTCGCTCTTCGATTACCATCGGGATTAGTTATGAACCTGAATAATTGTTATTTAGTGCCTGCGTTGAGCATGAACATTATATCTGGATCTTGTTTAATGCGAGACGGTTACTCATTTAAATCAGAGAATAAAGGTTATTCTATTTATATGGGTAATATCTTTTATGGTCATGCACCCGAAGTAGGGGGTTTATTCTTATTGAATCTCGATAGTGATGATACACATGTTCATAACATTGATGCCAAAAGATGTAGAGTTGATAACAATAGTACCGCTTTCTTGTGGCACTGCCGTTTGGGTCATATTGGCGTGAAACGCATGAGGAAGCTCCATGCTGATGGACTTTTGGAGTCTCTTGATTTTGAATCACTTGACACATGCGAGCCGTGCCTCATGGGCAAGATGACTAAGACCCCGTTTTCAGGAACAATGGAACGGGCTAGTGACTTATTGGAAATCATACATACTGATGTGTGTGGACCGATGAGTGTCACGGCGCGCGGTGGATATCGTTATTTTCTCACCTTCACTGACGACTTAAGTAGATATGGGTATATTTACTTGATGAAGCATAAGTCTGAAACGTTTGAAAAGTTCAAGCAATTTCAGAGTGAAGTTGAGAATCATCGTAACAAGAAGATCAAGTTCCTACGATCTGATCGAGGGGGAGAGTATCTGAGTTATGAGTTTGGCAATCACTTAAGAAAATGTGGAATTGTTTCACAGTTGACGCCACCTGGAACACCACAGTGTAATGGTGTGTCCGAACGTCGTAATCGAACCCTATTAGATATGGTGCGTTCTATGATGTCTCTTGCCGATTTGCCACTATCGTTTTGGGGATATGCGTTAGAGACAGCTGCATTCACTTTAAATAGGGCTCCATCTAAGTCCGTTGAGACAACACCGTATGAACTATGGTTTGGTAAGAAACCTAAGTTGTCTTTTCTCAAGGTTTGGGGTTGCGATGCTTATGTCAAAAGGCTTCAGCCAGAAAAGCTCGAACCCAAAGCGGACAAATGTGTCTTCATAGGATACCCAAAAGAAACTGTTGGGTACACCTTCTATCTCAGATCCGAGGGCAAAGTGTTTGTCGCTAAGAATGGGTCCTTTCTCGAGAAAGAGTTTCTCTCGAAAGAATTGAGTGGGAGGAAGGTAGAACTTGATGAAGTTATTGAACCTCTGCTTCAACCAGAGAGTAGCGCAGCACAGAAAGATGTTTTTGTGGAGCCTGCAACGGTTGAAGAGGAAGCCAATGATGATGATCAAGAAGCTTCTGATCAAGTTACTACCGAACCTCGTAGGTCGACAAGGGTACGCACTGCACCTGAGTGGTATGGTAACCCTGTCTTGGAGGTCATGTTGTTGGACAACAGTGAACATACGAGCTATGGAGAAGCGATGGTGGGCCCGGATTCCGACAAATGGTTAGAGGCCATGAAATCCGAGATGGGATCCATGTATGAAAACAAAGTATGGACTTTGGAAGTATTACCTGAAGGGCGGAAGGCCATTCAGAACAAATGGATTTTTAAGAGGAAGACGGACGCTGACGGTAATGTCACCGTGTATAAAGCTCGACTTGTGGCAAAGGGTTTTTCACAAGTTCAAGGAGTTGACTACGATGAGACTTTCTCACCCGTAGCGATGCTTAAATCCGTCCGAATCATGTTAGCAATAGCTGCATATTTCGATTATGAAATTTGGCAGATGGATGTCAAAACAGCGTTCCTTAACGGTTTTCTTAAGGAAGAGTTGTATATGATACAACCGGAAGGTTTTGTCGATCCAGAGAATGCTGACAAAGTTTGCAAACTCCAGCATTCCATTTATGGGCTGGTGCAAGCATCTCGGAGTTGGAATCTTCGCTTTGATGAGGTGATCAAAGCGTTTGGGTTTGTACAAGTTTACGGAGAAGCTTGTATTTACAAGAAAGTGAGTGGGAGCTCTATAGCGTTTCTGATATTATATGTGGATGACATATTGCTGATTGGAAACAATATAGAACTTTTGGATAGCGTGAAGGGGTATTTGAACAAGAGTTTTTCGATGAAGGACCTCGGTGAAGCTGCTTTCATATTGGGCATCAAGATCTATAGAGATAGATCGAGACGCCTGATAGGACTTTCACAAAGTACATACCTTGATAAAGTTTTGAAGAAGTTCAAAATGGATCAATCCAAGAAGGGGTTCTTGCCGGTATTGCAAGGTACAAAGTTGAGTAAGACTCAATGCCCAGTAACTGCGGAAGATAGAGAAAAGATGAGTGTCATTCCCTATGCTTCAGCCATAGGCTCTATCATGTATGCAATGCTGTGCACAAGACCAGATGTCAGCCTTGCCATAAGTATGGCTGGAAGGTTTCAAAGTAATCCTGGTATGGATCACTGGACAGCGGTCAAGAATATCCTGAAGTACCTGAAAAGGACTAAGGAAATGTTTCTCGTTTATGGAGGTGATCAAGAGCTCGTCGTAAAGGGTTACGTCGATGCAAGCTTTGACATTGATCCGGATGACTCTAAGTCTCAAACCGGATACATATATATTCTCAACGGGGGAGCGGTAAGCTGGTGCAGTTCCAAGAGCGTGGTAGCCGATTCTACATGCGAAGCGGAGTACATAGCTGCCTCGGAGGCGGCAAAGGAAGGTGTCTGGATGAAGGAGTTCATGACAGATCTTGGAGTTGTGCCTAGTGCATTGAGCCCAATGACTCTGTTTTGTGACAACACTGGTGCCATTGCTCTAGCCAAGGAACCAAGGTTTCACAAGAGGACCAGACACATAAAGCGACGCTTCAATTCCATCCGCGATTCAGTCAAGGAGGAGGACATAAGCATTTGCAAAGTACACACGGATTTGAATGTTGCAGATCCGTTGACTAAGCCTCTTCCACGGGCTAAGCATGATCAACACCAAGACTCTATGGGTGTTAGATTCATTACCTTGTAATGCTAGATTATTGACTCTAGTGCAAGTGGGAGACTGTTGGAAATATGCCCTAGAGGCAATAATAAAAGAGTTATTATTATATTTCCTTGTTCATGATAATCGTTTATTATCCATGCTATAATTGTATTGATTGGAAACTTAAATACATGTGTGGATAAATAGACAAACTTTGTGTCCCTAGTCAGCCTCTTCAGGACTAGCTCGTTGATCAAAGATGACCGCGGTTTCCAGGTCATAGACATGAGTTGTCATTTGATAACGGGATCACATCATTAGGAGAATGATGTGATGGACGAGACCCAAACGTTAAACATAGCTTTTGATCGTATCAGTTATCGCTATAGTTTTCTGCATGTCAAGTATAAGTTCCTATGACCATGAGATCATGTAACTCACTGACACCGTAGGAGTGCCTTGTGTGTGCCAAACGTCGCAACGTAACTGGGTGACTATAAAGGTACTCTACAGGTATCTCCGAAGGTGTCTGTTGAGTTGACATGGATCGAGACTGGAATTTGTCACTCCGTGTGACGGAGAGGTATCTCCGGGCCCACTCGGTAATACGTCATCTCAATGAGCTCAAAGTGACTAAGTAGTTAGTCACGGGATTATGTATTACGGAACGAGTAAAGAGACTTGCCGGTAACGAGATTGAACTAGGTATAGAGATACCGACGATCGAATCTCGGGCAAGTAACATACCGACGAGACAAAGGGAACTGTATACGGGATTGCCTGAATCCTTGACATCGTGGTTCATCCGATGAGATCATCGAGGAACGTGTGGGAACCAATATGGGTATCCAGATCCCGCTATTGGTTATTGACCTGGGAGTGTCTCGGTCATGTCTGCATAGTTTCCGAACCCGCAGGGTCTACACACTTAAGGTTCGGTGACGCTAGGGTTGTTAGTGAGAACAGTGCATGGTGACCGAAGGTTGTTCGGAGTCCCGGATGAGATCCCGGACGTGACGAGGGTCTCCGGAATGGTCCGGGGACGAAGATTGATATATTGGATGATGGGAATCGGAGTCCGGAAGTGTTCCGGGGAGCACCGGGGAGTCGTCGGAGGACCGAAAGGAGTTTCGGGGGGTCCCGGCAAGTGTTGCGGGCCTCATGGGCCAAAAGGGGGGAGGCACATCAGCCCACACAGGGGCTGTGCGCTCCCCCTAGGTCCCTCCACCTGCGCCTAAGGGGCTGGGCCCCCCTAGGGCAGCCGCACCCCCTTGGCTTGGTGGGCAAGGCGCCTGGGGCGGGGGGGAAACCCTAGCCCTGGCCGCCGCCCCCCCTTGGCCGCCGCCCACTAGGGGGAACCCTAGGGGCGCCCCCTCCCCTCTTTCCCCCCTATATAAAGAGAGGCAGAGGGAGGGCAGCAACACAAGTTCGTGCCTCGGCGCTGCCCTCCCTCTCCCACGAATATCTTCATCTAGTTCGCAGTGCTTGGCGAAGCCCTGCTGGAATTCCTCCACCACCATCTCCACCACGCCGTCGTGCTGCTGGGTTTCTCCGTCAACTTCTCCTTCCCCCTTGCTGGATCAAGAAGGAGGAGACGTCCCCGAGCTGCACGTGTGAAGAACGCGGAGGCACCGTCCGTTCGGTGCTAGGATCTTCGGCGATTTGAATCGCGGCGAGTACGACTCCATCAACCGCGTTCTTGAACGCTTCCGCTTAGCGATCTACAAGGGTATGTGGATCTGACTCTTTCCTCGTAGATGCATCTCCTAGATTGATCTTGGTGAGCGTAGGAAAATTTTTGTTTCCCATGCAACGTTCCCCAACAGATCCCACCTAGGTATATTTTGACAAGCTTTTATTTGAATATGTTTTAATATACAAGTTGCTGCCCTATCTTTTGTAACAACTTAATACGGTAACTTTATCATCAATACATGGCAAATTTTGGTAAAAAAAAGAATTCCAACTTCTTTGTTATCACGTAATAACCGATTGTGACAAACACACATAAATTCACGGACATCTTCAGTTATGTTCCAGCCCCCAATGAACCAAAGCTTTGTTTGAGAGTTGTCGTATCCGGGACTATAAGGATATGGTATTTTCCATGGAAAACAAAGGGAATGGTAAGCACCTAATAGTCTGTCGGTGAAAGCTCTCTCCACTGTCCATTTTCAATTGCATGATGTTGTTGTTATGCATGTAAATACAACGCAATGATTGGTTGGATGTCCCTTTCAACGGTAGTTATTGCATGCCACAAAACAACCATGCTATGTGATCGCTTGGCATGAGCAGTTCGCTATCTCAAAAAACAATAAACTACCAAGTTATGTGCACATAGTAAAATCACGTAAATTACTAAGTGTACATATGAAACAGGCAAACATAGTTTTGAAATAAAAAATGTCTTACAGAGTAAATTCTTTGCCCGATTCAAAATCCTTTTTCGTTGTTGGCTGGTATATTTTTGCAAACGTTTGTTTGAATAATTTTGTACCACACTATAATACACAAATTGTCACCTTTTTTGCAACAATTTACCATATGGTAACTTTATCATTAATATAGTGGCAACTCATAAAACTTTGGGTGGCAACTTATGTTCGGACAACAGAAATTCCGACTACACAATACATGGTCTACCAGTTGTAACAAATTACCACACATTAACTGTGGCATCAATACAATCGTTACTTCATGAATAATGAGGTGTAATTTTTAAGTTTTTTTTTCCTGAAACATACACATATGTGGTCTGGAGTTGATGCACTCCTCGAGACAAAGTCTGTCATGAAGACGAATCGTAAATTGGATTAGCGGTAGTTAAAATGTTTTAGCTCAATCCATGAATCTAATTTATGAGTTGTCTTCATAGTCAGCTTTGCCTCCGTGATATGTTCGAAATTAGAACCCATATTGGCAGGCTTCGATGAAGTTCCTATGTGATGAGGTGCCAAAGTTACCATGTGGCAACTTTTACAAACTAGATGATACCCCGCGCGTTGCTACGAAAATTACTTGCAATATATTTCGATGATATTTGATTATATAGATGAACATGAATAGATAATGAACAATTGTAGAACATAGGTAAGCGTAAGATATTTTGGAACATCGCTTAGTAAAATCATGCGCATTCTGATCATCAAGAATTTAGAACTATATATGTATGATCCAAATGATTCGGCTTAGCATCACAAAGTTTCACAAGTAAAGTTTAGATTGCCATTTCTTAAGGGGAAATTGAATTTATACCCTTAGTTGGGTCACCCTCGACTGATTTGCCCCTAATTTTGGAAAACACGCGGTCTAGCCCAGCTCTGACCGCTCCCCTTGCGTTTTTGCCCTTCTGGCACGTCTCCGTCCAGTCAGCGCCGTTTGACCGCAAACGACGCGTTACTTTGGACATTTTGCCCCTGTAGGTGCTATACCTAATACCCCTTCATCCTCAATGTGCTAGCGCAAAGAAATAGAGCAGAGCAAGAACGCCGGCGAGGAAAAGGAGTGCGAGGCAAGGCGTGGCGCGGTAGAGCAAGGAGCGGCGACGCATGGCGAGGCCGGGCTCTTCCATCTTCTCGCCGGTGCTCGGAGAGGTAAGTAAAACTCCGGCAATGCTTCTTCCTCCCCGCCAATGTGTTCTAGGGTTTGTGATAATTGGGGAAATTTCTGATTTAGGTTGATGGGGTCGGGATTGTGGAGCATGTCTCCGAGTTCTATCTTTCAGATGAAAGTTATTGCGGATTGGAGCTTTTATCAAAGCATCGCTGCCCTGGTCACGGCCTTGTTCCTGCCCGGCGTGTTGCGTGGGGAGGAGCTAACACTGGCCGCCGTTTTTAGGGTGTCCTCTAGATGTAAGATCTTGTAATTTTTATCATGTTTAAGTTGGTGTTTATGCAATCTCTAATGTTTTCTTAATTTGATGTTCAAACAGTTACCACATGAGTGTCACTGGGTCGTTTGGGTTGATCCTCCTCCTCCATTGCGTGCTGCCCTTGCTTTTGAAGACCTGCACGCAGAGCTAGAACAAAGCTGGATCAGAAGCCACAAAATGCAGAAGCAAAACATGGAGCTGTCAAAGAATAATCTTGCTTTGAAGAAGACAGTGAGAGAGAGAGAGAGATGATATGCTGCTAGTTCTGGCATTGTTGTTTGTAGGAATGTGTGTTGCTGTGTTTTTTGTGTTGTAGTTTGTAGCAGTTGTTGAAGAAAGTGTGTGTGAGAGAGATGTATTGAATGTTGTTTATGATGCACTATTGTATGCTAAATTTGAAGATCATTATTCAATGCTGAACGCTTGTGACATTGTACCAAATACATATTTATTCCATATGTAGTGCCAAATTGAGCAAATAGAGCAACACACACTAACAAATAGAGCAACCAATTGTACCAAATAGAGCACATATTTTACCAAACTGACATTGTACCAAATTCAACAGACTGACATTGTACCAAATAGAACAAACTGACATTGTACCAAATTCAACAAAACTGACATTATACCAAATTCAACAAACTGACATTGTACCAAATATAGCAACTTCATAGTGCATTTAAGCACACTTAGTACTAGAACTTAAGTGCATAACAACAAGATAACATCACTGGCAAATATAACACAGCACTAGAACTTAGGTTTCTTGCTCTTGGTGTTCTTTGCTGGGTTTAGAGCTAGCATTGGCTTGCTTCTAGTGTTCTTTGATGGGTTTGGAGCTTCAACTGTTGCTGTTGCTCTTTTTGGAGAGAAACCTTTGCTTTGAACACTGCTTTCTTGCTCCTATTCCACAACTGTTTTCTGCTTGACACACCTAGGAGAAGCTCCTCTTGCTGCTGCCCTTTTATAATTTTTCCAAGGGCTAAAACAAGTGGAAGCATATCACAATTTGAAAGATTTTATATAGCTGTAGGATCAAAACATGTAAGAATTTGTAAGCCACGATCTTGTACCTAACTGCACAACTAGCTCCCGTGGATGCATCATGTGAGGGCTCCTTTGGTGGTGTCATCTGCTGCTGAAGAACATCATGTGAGGGCTCCTTTGGTGCTGTCTCATCCTCCTCCTCCTCATCTTGTATTTCTGCTTCTGCTGGTTCATTGGCTGTAGGATGATCATCTGCATTGTCTGCTCCCCAATGTTCATCTTCTCCAAAGGCTGGATCAACAGATTGTTTGCAGCCCTTGGCTTTGTGTCCACATCTCCCACACCTTTTGCACTTGTGCTTCCTAGGACCAAGGCCTTTTCTTCAGTGCTACTTCTAATCCTTTGCTTTCTTGGTCTGCCTGGAGCTCTGTGTTGAACAGGAGCACGCAATTTGAAGCCAGGATCTATAATGTCCCACTGTTGCTTGCCTTCTAGAGCTGGGAGGTTCTCAACATAAGTAGCTCTGAACATGTCAACTGAGTAATATTTGTGGACATATTGATCTATTCCACTTGCTTCACCTCTTAAAGCAGTGATAAAGAAAAGTGCATGGATGCATGGTGTACCAGTGACCTGCCATTGTCTGCAACTGCAAGACCAGCGCTCTAAGTCAATAGGGTACCTCCATTCTCTCTTCTCACTGTCAGTAGCAGTCACCTCTGCCTCTGTTGGGCTTCTCCTCACTATACTCATTTGCAAACCTTTTGTTTTCTCCATTAACACCTTCATTACTGCTGGTATGATGTAATGCCCAATGAAATGGTCAGAAGCAATTTTGTTTCTTAAGTCAAATTTCTCCATGATATACTGCCTTATCTTGTCTAGCAGATCAACTATGTGCAGGCTCTTGTATTTTTTAATTCTGGAGTTGAACGACTCAGCTAGGTTGTTATTGACATAGTCAACTTTTCTCATCTCATTGAAATCAGCTCTTGCCCATATTTTTGTGTGGTGTTCCTCTAGATATTCCTTTACTTTCGGCTTGCTTTTCAACTAGTTCAAGTGATAGTTGTGTTTCTTGATGCTACAAGTTAGTGAGCATGGCCACAAATTATCATCATAAAACTTCCCCTTGAATTTCTTGCTGAAATTTTGGGCCAAGTGCCTCATGCACTCTCTGTGCTCCACTCCAGGGTAAACATCCTCAACAGCAGTTTCCAATCCCTTGCAAGCATCAGTATGTATCACTAAACCTTCTGGATGACCTATTACTTTCTTTAGGTTGCTAAAAAACCAAGTCCAACTCTCAATTGACCCCCCTTTCAAAACACCATATGCAAAAGGAAACAACCAATTGTGTCCATCTAGGGCACATGCTGCCACAAGTTGCCCTCTGAACCTACCAGTCAGTGCAGTAGCATCTACAACTAGGTATGGCCTACACTCCTCCAGAAAACCTTTTTGACATGCTTTGAAGCACACAAACACCCTTCTAAAGCACTCTTTGTAGAACTTCTTGTTATTTAACTTGTACTCAACGGTGTGCTTCTCAATTTCCACAATACCGCCTGGTGATGCCCTCTCTACTTCAGCTTTGAAAGTATATAACAGCTGAAAGCTATCACTATACTTTCCATACAGTTTGTCAAGTGCAACCTCTTTGCCATGGTAACATCTGTCATATGGCACCTCCACACCATATTTCTCTAACAACTTCCTCTGAATTTGTTTAAGACCAATTCCTGTATTTGCTCTGATCCATGCCATAGAAGCATCTGCTATCCATCTTCTTTTTGCAGCTCTCAATCTCTGAGATCTATTCACACTAGGACATGTATGCTGATATGGGTTGACTTTAATCTGAAAAAAACCAAAAAAACAATGAGATTAGTACAACAATTGCAATACCTGAAAATAAAGTAAAACAAAAAATACAATACCTGAAATAGTGTGCTCTTCCTCATTAATGAGGCATGCAATCTCCACTTGCATCTCTCATAAGCACATTTGACAGTAAACCTTGTTGGATCACTTTTCAGAGTAAGGAACTCAGTTTCAGACATGATTGAGAAGCTTGAAACTGCATTTCTGCAGTCAACTGCACTAGGGAATACCACACCTTCATCAATACATGGATTTTCCCTGTCATAGAACTTTATAGGTCTGTCCTTGTAGCGACCCGACCCAAATGGATCGAAGTCTCTGTGCTTAAGTGTCATCCCTGGATCGGTATGCTGACACACACAGTACTCGATGAATTATAACAGAGTTCAATCACACACTTTATTACATCAAGGTCCTCAAAAGAGTATTTATTACAATAATATGGCCAAAGGCCATCTAGATAAAAGTAACTGCGGAAGCATCGAAGGTAAATGAGTCCATCCAACTCCACGACAAACTGAGTGCAGAACAACGACCTATCGCACCTTTAATCCTCGTCGGAAAACTCTGCAACATGAGACGTTGCAGCCGTGTAGGTCAGCACATGGAATATGCTGGCAATGTCACACCATAGAAATAATAATAAAGAAAAAGACTATCTCTATATGCAAATTTAGCTGGTGGAGGCTCTAAGTTTAATTTTTGCATAAAGCCAATTTTTACCCTACAACAAAGGAATAAATTTTTATTTACTACTAAATAAAAAAATGCCATTATTGAGAAGGTTCCTCCAACTCAATCCCAAAATTCCCAAGTTATTAGTAACCCAATGATTTCATTAAATAAAGTGATGAGTCAACCAATAATTCACTTTAGATACTCAAGTTGTCCATAACCGGGGACACGGCTAATCATGATTAGTTTGTACACTCTGCAGAGGTTTGCGCACTTTTCCCCACAAGACTCGACCACCTCCATGATCGGAAGATCGAGACATAGTCTTTCTGAAGTATTTCCTCCAAACCCTGGGTAGACCGGTACACCTACTTTCCCCTACATCAGCTAGTCTACCACGGAAAGAGGTCACACAACTTACTCAACTATGCCAGAGCCCATAATGGCTTGTGGCTGCACACGGAAGTTTCTAGGCATGAAATATCTTATGATCCCTTTGAGCCTGGGTGGCGGACCTAGGGTAATCACACGGGTACTCCGGGATTCCCCTTGGGCAAGCACTGGTTTCTCCAGGTGCCCCAAACAATCCACCTAGATGTGTATTAAAGTTGCCACCTTATGTTGTCCCAAAATTATTATCTCTCGCAACTTGCATGTATCACACATACCAATCCCCGTCTACGAGCATGGCTAAGCAATATATGATATAACGAATATTCCCGGGGTGATAAAAGGTCATAGGTTCCTACCACATGAACTACATTGCATAACCACATGTTCCCAATCCTACTCATGCAATCTTTGAGGGTGAAACTAATGCATAATAAAACTGGGTATTGAAAATTATGATCAAAGTGTGAACTTGCCTTGCTGACGTTCGTTGAACTCTAAAGATTCGTAGTAGCAAGCTTCGCACTCCGGATGATCTAGCGTAAGCAAGCAATAACATACATAAGCATACAAGCAAAGATCCAAAAAGAAAACGAATAAAAGACTTCCAAAAAACTCCAAAAAGACAAAAAAAACAAGTTTCTGTACAGAATATAATTTTCACAGCAACAAAAATAAATGGTTTTGGTTTTAACAGAAGGTACATGTCACAAGCTTCGATTTGCAAAAAGAATCACCCAAAACGGAGTTACGAAACTCAAGTTATGGCCTAACGAAGTTTGAATTCAGATCTGCTTGAATTGAAATTTTAAAATTTTCAAAAATATATTTCGTTAGGTTCTCTGGATAGAGGATATTTCTACGAACCCGTAGGAAAAAGAATCAACTAAATCGGATCTATAGACTAAAAGATATACTAGAAACAAGATTCGGTAAAGAATCTGAATTGAAAAATATACTGGTAAAAGAGAAAAAAAATCGGACAGGGTGGTCACCGGACTTGTCGCCGGAGACGAGGAAGAAGGTGGCTCCGGTGTGTTTCGGCGAAGGACGCGTGCGGGACGGTGTAGAGGACGATGAGGTGAACCACTTGATCAAGGTGTGGTTGTAGATAGCTTCATGTACACACGGTGAGAGGTCGCCGGAATTCACGAACTCCGGCGAGCAATTGGCGAGGTTAGGGAGGGAGATAGCTTTTGCAAATAGGGGGCTTCGGACGAGGGGAACTTGGGCAACACTCTAGGATTTTATAGAGGGTCAGGGGAAGCCAGGGAAGAGCGGGGCGTTGCCGGAATTGATGTGTTTAATCGCTGCAGTATGAAACGTTCGTGGTGTCCATTATGGCTGTCTAGGAGGCGCACTAGGAAGGGGAAGGGGTAGAGGGAGGCAAGGGGAACCGATTCCGGGGGTTAGTGGGTGCGGGGGAAGGGAGTTGAGGGGAGAGAGAGGTGGAGCCGCCATGGTAGTCCCTCCGTTTGTGTTCCTCCGTACATGAACGAGGAGGAAGAAGAAGATAGCGCTGGGCATGGGCCTTCTGGGCTGCGTTTTTTTTTTGTTTTTTTTACAAAGAGAAAAAAAATAAAAATAGAAAATAAAAATATTTTAATATAGGACATATATATATCAAAAAATTCAGAAAAATAAATCCTACAAGATGAACTATTTTTCAGAGGCTAAATAAAAAATTTATAAAAAACATTTTTTTCTAAAAATCCAAATGAAACTCAAATTTGAATTCAAAACTTTCGGCATTGTTTTCTTCTGACTTTTTGGAGTGTCATGTTAGCTCCTCTCATACTTTTGAACAAGTATCTCGTCAGGGATTTTTTTAAATAAATTTCAATAGCCAAGTAGAATTCAAAGTCAGATAAAATTCAAATGCCTCTGAAATTTCCAAATGACACTTAAATAAAAAACATGCATAGATGCTTAGCTAATAATTGTAAAACATTCCAAATTGAAAATTTGGGATGTTACAAACCTACCCCCCTTAAGATGAATCTCGCCCTCGAGATTCGGGTTGGCTAGCAAAAAGGTGTGGGTGATCCTGTCGAAGATCTTCTTCGCGTTCCCAGGTTGCTTCCTCCTCGGTATGGTGACTCCACTGAACTTTGCAAAACTTGATGACCTTGCTGCGGGTAACCATGCTTGCTGTTTCGAGAATCTTGATGGGCTTCTCCTCATAGGTCAGATCACTATCCAACTGTATGGCTTCTAGTGGCACTGTATCTCTCAAAGGAATATCAGCCATCTCTGCATGGCACTTCTTCAACTGAGAAACATGAAACACATTATGAACTCCAGACAAGGCTTCGGGTAACTCCAACTGATATGCAACTTCTCCTCTGCGTTCCAAAATTCTGTATGGCCCCACAAATCGTGGTGCTAGTTTGCCTTTAACTCCAAACCGTTTAACACCTCGAAGTGGAGACACACGAAGATATGCTCTATCTCCGACTTCATAAGTTACTTCCTTGCGTTTAGTATCGGCATAACTCTTCTGTCTGGATTGGGCTATCTTAAGTCTGTCACGGATCAACTTGACTTTCTCCTCCGAATCTCTGATAAGCTCGGGACCAAATAATTTACGGTCTCCAACTCCATCCCACATTAATGGTGTCCTGCACCTCCTTCCGTACAAAGCTTCGAAAGGGGCCATCTTCAAACTAGCTTGATAGCTGTTGTTATATGAGAATTCTGCGTATGGCAAATTATCATCCCAACTAGATCCATAATCTAGCGCACAAGCTCTCAACATGTCCTCCAGTATCTGATTGACTCTCTCGGTCTGCCCATCTGTCTGCGGATGAAAGGCTGTACTGAACTCTAGCCTGGTACCCAAAGTTTCGTGTAACTGATTCCAAAACTTTGAGGTAAATTGTGTTCCTCTATCTGATACGATGGTCCTCAGAACTCCATGCAGACATACGATCCTGGTCATATATATCTTCGCCAACTTAGCACTTGTATATGTGGTTTTCACGGGGATGAAGTGAGCTACCTTGGTCAAACGATCAACTACTACCCAAATAGAATCATAGCCTGATCGTGTCCTGGGTAATCCTGTAATAAAGTCCATGCCAAGCTTGTCCCACTTCCAATCCGGTATCGGCAAAGGCTGAAGTAATCCTGCTGGTTTCTGGTGCTCTGCCTTAACCCTTTGACATACATCACATACTACGACATACTCAGCAATATCCTTTTTCATACCTGTCCACCAGAAACTTTCCTTCAAGTCCAAATACATCTTGGTGTTTCCTGGGTGTATCGAATAAGGCGAATCATGAGCCTCCTGAAGAATCAACTTCCTGATCTCTGTGTCATTGGGCACGTAAATACGCTGCTCAAACTATATGGTTCCGTGTTCATCCTCACGAAATCCTTCTGCCTTTCCTTGGTTCATCCTTTCCTTTATTTCCGCAATACCTTTGTCTAACTTCTGGGCTTCTCGGATCTTTCCCAACAAGGTGGATTGAATTTCCATTGCGGTAACAAAACCTCGTGGTACTATCTCCAATCGGAGATCTCTGAGATCATCAATTAACTCTTGAGGTAATCCTCCTGCTGTGAGGGTATTGACATAACTCTTGCGGCTCAATGCATCTGCCACAACATTGGCCTTTCCTGGGTGATAGTGCAATTTCATGTCATAATCTTTTATGAGCTCCAACCATCTTCTCTGCCTGAGGTTCAACTCCTTTTGCGTGAAGATGTATTTCAAACTCTTGTGATCCGTGTAAACATCACAATGATTTCCAATAAGAAAATGCCTCCAGGTCTTGAGCGCATGCACTACGGCTGCTAACTCCAAATCATGTGTGGCATAATTCCGTTCATGAGTTCGAAGCTGACGTGAGCATATGAAACAACTCTTCCTTCTTGCATAAGAACACCTCCAAGTCCCTGACGAGAAGCGCCGCAATATACCTGAAAATTCTTGCGTATATTCGGAATAATTAGTATTGGGGCTGTGACCAAACGTTTCTTCAACTCTTGAAAACTGGCCTCACATTCCTTGGTCCAATTAAACTTGGTGTCTTTCTTCAATAACTCTGTCATGGGCTTTGCGATCTTGGAGAAATTCTCAATAAATCTTCGGTAATATCCTGCAGGTCCAAGGAAACTGCGAATCTCTCCGACTGAGGTGGGTGCCTTCCATTCGGTGACGGCTTCAACTTTCGAAGGATCCACTGCTATTCCTTCCCCTGATATAACATGTCCGAGAAATCCAACTTCCTTCAAGCAGAATTCACACTTGCTGAACTTTGCATATAACTGATGTTCCCTGAGCTTCACAAGAACCAAGCGCAAATGGTCCTTGTGTTCTTCTTCATTCTTCGAGTAAATCAATATGTCATCAATGAATACCACAACAAACTTATCCAAGAACTCCATGAATACCTTATTCATCATACTCATAAAATAGGCAAGGGCATTAGTCAAACCAAAAGACATGACTGTATACTCATAAAGCCCATATCTCGTGGTAAAGGCTGTCTTGGGTATATCCTGTTCTCGAATCTTCAGCTGGTGATATCCAGATCGAAGATCGATTTTTGAGAAAACTTTTGCTCATTGTAGCTGGTCAAACAAATCATTGATCATCGGCAGAGGGTACTTGTTCTTGATCGTCACCTCATTCAACGCACGGTAATCCACAACCATTCTCAAGGATCCATCCTTCTTCTCAACTAGAAGCACTGGGGCTCCCCAAGGTGATGAACTCGGTCGAATATAACCTTTCTCCAATAATTCCTTAATCTGCTTCTTAATTTCCTCCAGATCATTTGCGGGCATCCGGTACGGTTTAGAGTGGATGAGAAATTAGAATAGAATAAGGGCCTAATGAGAGAAATCACTACCCATATGCCTATGATAGCAATAAAACTTCAAATCAAGCAATTCACACAAATCACACCACACAAGCAAAACCTACAGGTAAGGTCATATCCACAAGAGATATGATCTCTTCATACTACCGCAATCATTCGTTGGACTCAATTTGGTAGTGGTAGTCGGAACTAAATCTTCTCAAATCAAAGTCAACTCTACTTCTTCTTCTTCGTCAATGATGTCTTCATGGGTCTTGGTCTCATCAGCTGAGCAACTTGGTCATGGGGTTCAACAACTATCGAATTGAAGTAGAGAAGAGATAGAAATGAATAAAGAAGAGTACAGACCAATGGATATATAAGGAAGTGGTAAAATAGAGTTTTCTTCCTATGGTTTTCCATTTCCTAGTGGTCGCGTCCTACAGTCAGCGTGTGCTCTGATACCATCTTGTAGCGACCCGACCCAAATGGATCGAAGTCTCTGTGCTTAAGTGTCATCCCTGGATCGGTATGCTGACACACACAGTACTCGATGAATTATAACAGAGTTCAATCACACACTTTATTACATCGAGGTCCTCAAAAGAGTATTTATTACAATAATATGGCCAAAGGCCATCTAGATAAAAGTAACTGCGGAAGCATCGAAGGTAAATGAGTCCATCCAACTCCACGGCAAACTGAGTGCAGAACAACGACCTATCGCACCTTTAATCCTCGTCGGAAAACTCTGCAACATGAGACGTTGCAGCCGTGTAGGTCAGCACATGGAATATGCTGGCAATGTCACACCATAGAAATAATAATAAAGAAAAAGACTATCTCTATATGCAAATTTAGCTGGTGGAGGCTCTAAGTTTAATTTTTGCATAAAGCCAATTTTTACCCTACAACAAAGGAATAAATTTTTATTTACTACTAAATAAAAAACTGCCATTATTGAGAAGGTTCCTCCAACTCAATCCCAAAATTCCCAAGTTATTAGTAACCCAATGATTTCATTAAATAAAGTGATGAGATCAACCAATAATTCACTTTAGATACTCAAGTTGTCCATAACCGGGGACACGGCTAATCATGATTAGTTTGTACACTCTGCAGAGGTTTGCACACTTTTCCCCACAAGACTCGACCACCTCCATGATCGGAAGATCGAGACATAGTCTTTCTGAAGTATTTCCTCCAAACCCTGGGTAGACCGGTACACCTACTTTCCCCTACATCAGCTAGTCTACCACGGAAAGAGGTCACACAACTTACTCAACTATGCCAGAGCCCATAATGGCTTGTGGCTGCACACGGAAGTTTCTAGGCATGAAATATCTTATGATCCCTTTGAGCCTGGGTGGCGGACCTAGGGTAATCACACGGGTACTCCGGGATTCCCCTTGGGCAAGCACTGGTTTCTCCAGGTGCCCCAAACAATCCACCCAGATGTGTATTAAAGTTGCCACCTTATGTTTTCCCAAAATTATTATCTCTCGCAACTTGCATGTATCACACATACCAATCCCCGTCTACGAGCATGGCTAAGCAATATATGATATAACGAATATTCCCGGGGTGATAAAAGGTCATAGGTTCCTACCACATGAACTACATTGCATAACCACATGTTCCCAATCCTACTCATGCAATCTTTGAGGGTGAAACTAATGCATAATAAAACTGGGTATTGAAAATTATGATCAAAGTGTGAACTTGCCTTGCTGACGTTCGTTGAACTCTAAAGATTCGTAGTAGCAAGCTTCGCACTCCGGATGATCTAGCGTAAGCAAGCAATAACATACATAAGCATACAAGCAAAGATCCAAAAAGAAAACGAATAAAAGACTTCGAAAAAACTCCAAAAAGACAAAAAAACAAGTTTCTGTACAGAATATAATTTTCACAGCAACAAAAATAAATGGTTTTGGTTTTAACAGAAGGTACATGTCACAAGCTTCGATTTGCAAAAAGAATCACCCAAAACGGAGTTACGAAACTCAAGTTATGGCCTAACGAAGTTTGAATTCAGATCTGCTTGAATTGAAATTTTAAAATTTTCAAAAATATATTTCGTTAGGTTCTCTGGATAGAGGATATTTCTACGAACCCGTAGGAAAAAGAATCAACTAAATCGGATCTATAGACTAAAAGATATACTAGAAACAAGATTCGGTAAAGAATCTGAATTGAAAAATATACTGGTAAAAGAGAAAAAAAATCGGACAGGGTGGTCACCGGACTTGTCGCCGGAGACGAGGAAGAAGGTGGCTCCGGTGTGTTTCGGCGAAGGACGCGTGCGGGACGGTGTAGAGGACGATGAGGTGAACCACTTGATCAAGGTGTGGTTGTAGATAGCTTCATGTACACACGGTGAGAGGTCGCCGGAATTCACGAACTCCGGTGAGCAATTGGCGAGGTTAGGGAGGGAGATAGCTTTTGCAAATAGGGGGCTTCGGACGAGGGGAACTGGGGCAACACTCTGGGATTTTATAGAGGGTCAGGGGAAGCCAGGGGAGAGCGGGGCGTTGCCGGAATTGATGTGTTTAATGGCTGCAGTATGAAACGTTCGTGGTGTCCATTATGGCTGTCTAGGAGGCGCACTAGGAAGGGGAAGGGGTAGAGGGAGGCAAGGGGAACCGATTCCGGGGGTTAGTGGGTGCGGGGGAAGGGAGTTGAGGGGAGAGAGAGGTGGAGCCGCCATGGTAGTCCCTCCGTTCGTGTTCCTCCGTACATGAACGAGGAGGAAGAAGAAGATAGCGCTGGGCATGGGCCTTCTGGGCTGCGTTTTTTTTGTTTTTTTTACAAAGAGAAAAAAAATAAAAATATAAAATAAAAATATTTTAATATAGGACATATATATATATCAAAAAATTCAGAAAAATAAATCCTACAAGATGAACTATTTTTCAGAGGCTAAATAAAAACTTTATAAAAAAACATTTTTTTCTAAAAATCCAAATGAAACTCAAATTTGAATTCAAAACTTTCGGCATTGTTTTCTTCTGACTTTTTGGAGTGTCATGTTAGCTCCTCTCATACTTTTGAACAAGTATCTCGTCAGGGATTTTTTTAAATAAATTTCAATTGCCAAGTAGAATTCAAAGTCAGATAAAATTCAAATGCCTCTGAAATTTCCAAATGACACTTAAATAAAAAACATGCATAGATGCTTAGCTAATAATTGTAAAACATTCCAAATTGAAAATTTGGGATGTTACAGTCCTCTTCTGCATCTTCAAAAACTCCCATCTCGACATCCTCTTGCTTCTCATCATCATCTGCATCTGAAAATTCTGCAGGAATGTACTCTTTATCTGCTGCATCTCCTTCATCATTATTGTGTTGGACATATCCAGGATATAGAACCTCATCCTCCATAGCAGGTGCATCAGGCAATGCCTCCTCCACAACATTATCAAGTGGCTTCTTTTGGTTTTCTTGACTTTCATGGACACTTGCAGTTGCATAAGCACTTGGCGTTCTAGGAGCACTTGGTGTTCTACTGCTAGCCCTAGTTCTGGATGCAGATGACCTGGAACTAGATGTGTTCACACATCTCTGACCTCTAGTTCTTTGTATAATTGTGATTTCCAAATTGCATGACATAGTTGCTGCATTACTTGCAAACATCAGACCTAACTATGCATCACACTACACAGGGACCCAACAAAGTTTGGAACTATCCCAATATCTAATCTCCACAGCATCAAATAATCCCCATGGATACTTGGCATAAATGGCAGCCCTAAAATTAGTATATGAACTAGTGTTGTCCACAACTAAAGGAAATGTGAATCCACAATCTTTTCCTTTTGTACCAGCAGAAACTAGAAGAGTGGTCTCCATTCGAACTGAAAGAAAGAACGCTGTAGCTGGATCCATTCTATGGGGGAACAATATCCAGTGAGAAAATGCACAAACTTTACACTAAACCGTAAATCCAAGTAAATCTCCTGTGAAAAAACTAAGCAAATCAACTCCAATACTAACCCTGGGGGAATTTGCCGTGTAGATCCGCCCCCGCTTGTCGCCATTGGTGCAGATCCGCCATCGCTTCTCGCCGTTGGTGCAGATCCGCCACAGGAGCTTCCCTTGGCCGTTGGTGCCGCCGCAGCCGCCTTCTCGCGCTGCAGTGGAGGTGTGCTGTTCCTACCACCCCAGCGGCCACCGCCGACGCTTTCTCCACTCTCCCCCATCACCTTGCAATGGATCTGGCCGCCCGCCGCTCGGCGCCGCAATTTAGGGTTCGTCGGAGGGGAAAAGAGAGAGCAAGAGTGGGGAATGAGAGAGTGTGAGAGAGCACGGGGGCAAGCGGTGTCCAAAGTAACACGTTGTTTGCGGTCAAACGGCGCTGACTGGACGGAGACGTGACGGAAGGGCAAAAACGCAAGGGGAGCGGTCAGAACTGGGCAAGACCGCGTGTTTTCCAAAATTAGGGGCAAATCAGTCGAGGGTGACCCAACTAAGGGCACATAAACAATTATCCCTTTCTTAAGCTATGCATTGTTCAAAGATAGTAGTACACGTGTTGGTAAGCATAACATGTACGCTGAGCATGTAATAAAAACGTGAATGAGTAGTGGACCTAATTGAGCAACTATCAAAAATTTAGTGGGAGACTTATATATAGCTACAACAAAGTTGGAGAAGTGTAATGAGCTCAATTTCAATAGTGCAGCCAAGTAAAATCTGGCACCAGCTTCTTGGTGAGCACCTCCAAGCAAAAAAAAATTACAAACTGAATGTGTTATAAAAATGACATTTACTTTAGTTTAACATGGGAAATTCATGAACTAAAGGCCTGCACATGCAAAACAAATAGTCAATGCTTTATTATCATCACTGGACAAACCATGATGGATTCTCCCCCTAAATATATACCAATCTAGAGTCAGATAATTTGAAATGGGGTGAGATTATATATATAATAGCAGAACTCTGGAACCCAAATAAAGTATGTTTATCTATAATAAGTTCTCTATGCACATTAGTTACTTTGACAATATATACGTTAGTGATTCATCTTTAGTTGTTCATACCAGAAGGATATAGAGATCAGCATTAATATGCATAAACTGTATTGTTTGTAGCTAGATGGCTTAGTAGGCGAGTGGAACCTTGGTGTCCTCAGCTGGCTTCTATTCCAGCGAGCTTGTACAAGGCTTGATGCATGTGGATTACATTCAGAGTTTTAGACTGCATGTAAACATAAGATATAGAGCGGAGGCCTCAAAATTACGACTAATTTATCCTTCAACGTCAGCCACTTCCAATCAACCAATGGAGAATAGACGTGCAGAGGATGTAAAGAAGACTAATCAAAGCAAAAGCACAAAATATAGAGACATCTGGCAGCAATACATCCATACACTTTCGAATCTGTACATAAGCTTAGGTCAGAAACCAATCATTAAAGTCTCGAAAAGAAATCGCAAAAAGATGAAAAAAATAATGTACATAACTACATATACACTCCAGGAACGCAAATCACATATTCATCACTAATTGTCCTGCACATCACGCAATATCCAGGCCTCCAGGAAAACTACACAGACGTGAAGATCTAGACAAAGAAACGATGAGGCGACCTCATCTTCCAGCTTCTACATTCGGCAACGAAGGTACTACTTGGATTGGGATCTGGACCTCCATCAGCACCGCCAAAGTAATCCTTGAAGCCATCGCTCTCGCCCTTCTCATCTATACTGGTTCAGGGTCAGATCTTCCAACCAAGCTGACTCAAAATAAAGAGGAAGGAGAGCCCCACCTCTGGCGCAGGTGATGCCAGGGAGGACATGGGTGGCATGCATGGTTCACTGAGGTTGGGTAAATGCCGAGGTGTATGCTTGGGCCAATCTTGTCCGCGCCGGCGACCATCTTGCATCTTGCGGTTTAGGTCGGCAACAAAAGCAAGATGGAGGGATCCATAAATAGAGGGAAGAAGGGAAGAACCGGAAGGACTGCAGTAGAGCTTTATTGATTGGGGGAGATGAAGGGAACTAGTGGTGGAAGGTGGAGGAAGAGGCAAAAGACCAAGGGGCTAAATAGGGCTAACATTTCGGGAGAAAAGTTGTACGTTGGTTTCTAATTCATTTGTGGCTGCATTTGTGGCAGGGAACGTACGCTAGCTGCTGGTTCATGGGAAGGCCAGGAAAGTGATGACATGGCCTCGTGGGATTAGTTTTTGCTGAGATGACAGTTGATAATGTGGACAGTGTGCATGGTGAGAGAATAGGAAGAAGTGGAGAGCAACTTCTTAAGAATGGTAGATAGGCTAGTGACTAGGAGATTATTACATGGCCACACAAGAGTTTGATTTCTTTAATTAAAATATAAGTTACCGCCCGATGATTTATGAATTCATCACTATGGTGAAAAAGGATTGCGGATCACGAATACATTTAAGCTACATTTATTCTCTCAATCGATTTTTAACGTGTTGATGTCACATGTTTTGCTCTCAACTTTTGTTGGAGAACGTAGCATGCAATTTCAAAAAAAAAATCTACGCTCATGCAAGATCTATCTAAGAGATGCATAGCAATGAGAGGGGGAGAGTGTGTCTACATACCCTTGTAGACCAAAAGTGGAAGCGTTTGACAACGCGGTTGATGTAGTCGTACACCTTCACGATCCGTCCCGATCTAGTACCAAACGTACGACACCTCCGCGTTTAGCACACGTTCAGCTCGATGACGTCCTCGCCTTCTTGATCCAGCATGACGGGCGAAGTAGTAGATGAGTTCCGGCAGTACGACGGCATGGTGACGGTTGGTGATGAAGAACAATCTCTGCAGGGCTTCTCCAAGTACTACAGAAACTAGACGGAGGATAAACTAGAGGGTCAGGGTTGCCGGCACATGCCTTGGTGTATCTTGATGTGTTCCAGGTGCTAGCCCCGTCCCTCTATTTATATGTTGAGCCCCGGGATCGTAAAAAGCCTCCTCAAAGTCGGTTTTGCCCGAATGGCAAGAGTCCCACTCGGACTCCAGGACCAAACGCCACAATCCTTGGCGTCTGGCCCAGATGCCATGGGCCTCGGCGTCTAGCCCTGGGCCAGACGCCAGGGTATCCGGCGTTTTCCCCCTGCCTTCGCAAAACTCCTTTTGTACCAACTTAATGCCCCGTGGGCTTGACCCCTTGGCTTAACCATATCATCATATATATCAATCTTTACCTCCGGACCATTCCGGAGCTCCTCGTCATGTCCGTGATCTCATCTGGGACTCCGAACAACATTCGGTCACCAACATACATAACTCACTCAATACTATATCGTCAAGGAAACGTTAAGCGTGCGGACCCTACGGGCTCGAGAACTATGTAGACATGATCGAGACTCCTCTCTAGTCAATAGCTAATAGCGGAACCTGGATGCCCATATTGGCTCCTACATATTCTACGAAGATCTTTATCGGCCGAACCGTTATGACAACATACACAATTCCCTTTGTCTGTCGGTATGTTACTTGCCCGAGATTCGATCGTTGGTATCTGTATACCTAGTTCAATCTCGTTACCGGAAAGTCTCTTTACTCGTTCCGTAATAAATCATCCCGTGACTAACTCATTAGTCATTTGCTTGCAAGGCTTATTATGACCTGTATTATCGAGAGGGCCCGGAGATACCTCTCCGATACTCGAAGTGACAAATCCTAATCCCGATTCACGGCAATCCAACAAGACACCTTCGAAGATACCTGTAGAGCATCTTTATAATCACCCACTTACGTTGTGATGTTTGATAGCACACACGGCATTCCTCCGGTATCCGGGAGTTGCATGATCTCATAGTCAAAGGAATAGGTATTTGACATACATGAAAGCAATAGCAATATAACTAAACGATCAACATGCTAATCTAACAGATGGGTCTTGTCCATCACATCATTCTCCTAATGATGTGATCCCGTTATCAAATGACAACTCATGTGGGTTTGGAAACCTTAACCATCTTTGATCAACGAGCTAATCAAGTAGAGGCTCACTAGGGGCTCAGTGTTTTGTCTATGTATTCACACATGTATTAAGTTTTCCGGTCAATACAATTCTAGCATGAATAATAAACAGTTATCATGACATAAGGAAATATAAAATAACAACTTTATTATTGCCTCTAGGGCATATTTTCTTCAGTCTCCCACTTGAACTAGAGTCAATAATCTAGTTCACATCGTCATGGGATTAACCCCCAAGAGTTTACTAGAGTCAATAATCTAGTTCACATTGCCATGTGATTATCACTCATAGTTCAGATCACCATGTGACTAACACCCAAAGGGTTTACTAGAGTAAATAATCTAGTTCACATCACCATGTGATTAACACCCAAAGGGTACTAAGGTGTGATCATGTTTTGCTTTGTGAGAGAAGTTTTAGTCAACGGGTCTACCACATTAAGATCCGTATGTATTTCGCAAATTTCTATGTCAACAATACTCTGCATGGAGCTACTCTAGCTAATTACTCCCACTTTCAATATGTATCCAGATTGAGACTTAGAGTCATCTAGATCAGTGTCAAAGCTTGCATCGACGTAACTCTTTACGAAGAACTTTTTATCACCTCCATAACCGAGAAACATTTCCTTAGTCCTCTTAGGTAACTAAGGATAATCTTGACCGCTGTCTAGGGATCCACTCCTGGATTACTATCATACCCCCTTGCCAAACTCGTGGCAAGGTACACAATAGGTCTGGTACACAGCATGGCATACTTTATAGAATCTATGGCTGAGGCATAGGGAATGACTTTCATTCTCTCTCTATCTTCTGCCGTGGTCGGGTTTTTGAGTCTTACTCAACTTCACACCTTACAAATAAGGCAAGAACTCCTTCTTTGACTGATCCATTTTGAACTATTTCAAAATCTTATCAAGGTATGTACTTAATCGAAAGTCTTACAAGCATCTTGATCTATCCGTGCCCAATATGTAAGCAGCTTCACTGGGGTCTTTTATTGAAAAACTCCTTTTAAATAATCCTTTATGCTTTACAGAAAATTCTACATCATTTCCGATCATCAATATGTCATTCACATATACTTATCATAAATGTTGTAGTGCTCCCACTCACTTTCTTGCAAATATAGACTTCTCCAAAAGTCTGTATAAAACCATATGCTTTGATCACCTTATCAAAGCGTATATTCCAATTCCGAGACGCTTGCACCAGTCCATACATGGATCGCTGGAGCTTGCATACTTTGTTAGCACCTTTAGGATCAACATAACCTTCTGGTTGCATCATATACAACTCTTCTTTGAGATATCCATTAAGGAATGCAGTTTTGACATCCATTTGCTGTTGGGGAACGTAGTATTTCAAAAAAATCCTACGATCACGCAAGATCTATCTAGGAGAAGCATAGCAACGAGTGGGAGAGTGTGTCCACGTACCCTCGTAGACCGAAAGCGGAAGCATTTAGTACCGCGGTTGATGTAGTCGAACGTCTTCGCGATCCAACCGATCAAGCACCAAACGCACGTCACCTCCGCGATCTGCACACGTTCAACTCAGTGATGTCCCTTGAATTCTTGATCCAGTTGAGGCCGAGGGAGAGTTTCATCAGCACGGCGGCGTGGTGACGATGTTGATGTAGTTACCAACGCAGGGCTTCGCCTAAGCACCGCGACAATATGACCGAGGTGTGTAATAGTGGAGGGGGGCACCGCACACGGCTAAGAAATCAACTTGTGTGTCTTTGGGGTGCCCCCTCCCACATATATAAAGGGGAGGGAGTAGGAGGACGGCCAAGGGGAGGAGGCGCGCCATGGGGTGGGGGGAATCCTACTCCAAGTAGGTTTGGCCCCCTCTCCTATTCCTAATAGGAGAAAAGGGAAGGAGAGGGAGGAGAGAAGGAAAGGGGCCGCCCCTAGTCCAATTAGGTTTGGGCTAGGGGGGGCACGCGCCTCACCTTGGCCTGCCTCCTCTCTTCCACATCTAGGCCCATGAGGCCCATTAACCCCCCGGGGGGTTCCGGTAACTCCTCGGTACTCCGGTATTTATCCGGTGACCCTCAGAACCCTTCCGGTGTCCGAATATAACCTTACAATATATCAATCGTTATTTATCGACTATTTCGAGACTCCACGTCATGTCCGTGATCTTATCTGGGACTCCGAACAACCTTTGGTACATCAAAACACATAAACTCATAATATCAATCGTCATCGAACGTTAAGCGTGCGGACCCTATGGGTTCGAGAACTATGTAGACATGATCGAGACTCATCTTTGTTCAATAACCAATAGCGGAACCTGGATGCCCATATTGGTTCCTACGTATTCTACGAAGATCTTTATCGGTCAAACCGCATAACAACATACGTTGTTCGCTTTGTCATCGGTATGTTACTTGCCCGAGATTCGATGGTAGGTATCATCAAACCTAGTTCAATCTCGTTACCGGCAAGTCTCTTTACTCATTCCGTAATACACCATCTCATGACTAACTCATTAGTCGTTTGCTTGCAAGGCTTATTATAATGTGTATTACCGAGAGGGCCCGGAGATACCTCTCCGACACTCGGAGTGACAAATCCTATTCTCGATCTATGCCAACACCACAAACACCTTCGGAAACACATGTAGAGCATCTTTATAATCACCCAGTTACATTGTGATGTTTGATACCACACAAGGTGTTCCTCCGGTATTCGGGAGTTGCATAATCTCATAGTTAGGGGAACATGTATAAGTCATGAAGAAAGCAATAACAGTAAAACTAAACGATCATAGTGCTAAGCTAACGGATGGGTCTTGTCCATCGCATCATTATCCTAATGATGTGATCATGTTCATCAAATGACAATACATGTCTATGGTGAGGAAACATAACCATCTTTGATTTACGATCTAGTCTAGTAGAGGCATACTAGGGACACTCTGTTTTGTCTATGTATTCACACATGTACTAAGTTTCCGGTTAATACAATTCTAGCATGAATAATAACCATTTATCATGATATAAAGAAATATAAATAACAACTTTATTATTGTCTCTAGGGCATATTTCCTTCAGTCTCCTACTTGCGCTAGAGTCAATAAAATAGTTCACATCGCCATGTGATTAACGCCCAAAGAGTACTAAGGTGTGATCATGTTTTGCTTGTGACACTAGTGCGCGTCGGTCCTAAACAAATGATTTTTAACCCCTTTCCGCGATGGCATCTGGAACCGTCGCCAAGTGAGTGTTGGCGATAGGGGGGGGGGGTCCTTTCCACACTATCCAGAAACCGTCGGGGATATGCCCTCCTAGCACACACGTTCAGCAAAATGAGGTCATGTGCGACCGACGAGCGCTCAAATATGGAAATACGTACAATACAACTAAAAATACAATTATACGGCGATATTGTTTCCAGTCGCAAGTACATCCCACACAGTCAGTCCCCGCTAAACATTTTCGTTCGTATGTACATCTCACACAGTCGCTCCAAGGAAAACGTTTCCGTTCACAGGTACATCACACACAATTTTTCCGGTTAAATCGTCTGTGATAGCATTGCCATTGCACACAATATTAATAATTTTATTGTTTGCGTTATTGAATGCATCACACACGATGCGTAGAAAGAAACTGTGTGGCAAATGTTGTCCATCACACACACTTTTTATGTGATAAACGTTTGCGCAAGGTGGCCTAATGCAAATAGTTTTCAAGAGAAAGTCGTGTGTGCAGTGAAGATTGATCGCACATGTAGTGGATCCTAGAAACTTTTCTGATGTCCATGTATATCGCAGACGTTTCGCTTTCGCAAATCGTGTGCAATGTAATCCCTATTTAATCCATAATTAATCCAATTAATCCCTAATTTAAAAATCACATGTTATTAATTTGAAAGTAGGCAATCACTTATTTCATATACAACCATGTTTATTACAAATATAGGTTCAACCACGAATCCATAGTTCAATGCACAGGTACATATACTGAAGAACTACAGAAGCACCAAGTAAAGAATGATGAACCATAGTTGTACTAAAGAATATAAAGAGAGAGGCGAAAGACATTCTGGTTGCTGGAGAAGGTTGAAAGAACATGCGGTGCCCCCATGTTTTGTTTTGGTAATTATTGACAATATTTATGGACTAATGGTTTCCTTGAGTTATATTTGGAGGGTTTGTCCATAGGCTTTTCTTGGAGTCCATTTGTTGGTTTCAAGGAGAGTTTGTGATGACCAAGGTGCTATTAAGGAATTATCCAAAGATTGGTCTTGTGAGTGTTGAGCTTATTGCAAGCATGCCTTGAAGAAGAAGAGAGTGTGATCATTCATGTTTACCTTCAAGACATCATCCAAGAAAGATTCTAGGTTGATCAATACTAAGTCAAAGAGTGAATCAAGTTGATCAACACACAAATCATAGAAGATGTATCGAGAGGGATCAAGCGATCCCATGGTATGGTAAGCATTGTCAATTATGCTTTGTGTACTAACCCATGGTCTTCGTGAGAGTTCTTTGTGGGGTTAGGTTGAGGTGTGCAAGTTCAAGTAGGATCATCACGAAGAGATCATATGCTTGAAGCTTGCCGTCCATTGTGGTGGCAATGGACTTGTGATGATGTGCCGAAGAGTGGCTCACCCATAGTGGTGTATGGGGGAGCAATCTACTAGTCTTCACCGAGCCAATGCAATCAAGAAAGGTGGTCCAACTTGAGGGACTCAAGATCGTCATCATCCAACTCAAGTGGACTATGTGAAAGTCAAATGTTTGCCCTTGATAGGTTTTCCATTTTACCGGTCTCATGGTGGTAGTTGGGAGACCGGGTTATAGGATCGATTGCCGTACTATCAGGGGGGGCTCTCAATGAGTAGCTTGATCGTATCGTTCGTAGAGAGCTCAAACCATTGCATCCTTGCATCATCTTTATTGGTTCTTGTTTAGTTCTTCTCCTTGTGAGTTTTTGAGCTTATGGTCATCTTGATGACAAGCTCGAGTTCATCAAAAACGGAGTTCACTCATGCATCTTCTATGATGTTTTCGATGTTGGAGGTTATGACAGTTCTTCTCTGATGGAGTGTTCACTCCTCTATATACTAGGCATACATCCCTGCCTCTTCTTACTATAAAAAATCGCTGTTTTGATGCTACTCGTCTTCCTCTATCCATCAAGCTTGAGTTTGCTCAATTCGTAGCTCATTTGAAGAAGTTATGGCAGTTCAGGGTTTTATTGTTGCTCCTGCGGTAGTACCGCTGGGCCAGAGCGGTAGTACCGCTTATAGCCACAAGCGGTAGTACCGCTGGTTCACAGCGGTAGTACCGCCCATGGCTATATGCGGTGGTACCGCTCCGGTTCCGTGCTAGTGCCGCCTCAATTCAAGACCGACGCTTATCGTTTCGGGTTGGGCGGCAGTAGGAGCGGCAGTAGGCGCGGTAGTACCGCTTATAAGCGGTAGTACCGCCCTACCACCGCTGCTAGTGCCGCTTGAGGGCTTTCTCTCTTCGTTTTTCTCTCGTTGGCGCTGTACTTGGTCCCAGCAGTAGTACCGCTGGGCCAAGCGGTAGTACCGCTCGCTGCGGGCTGGTTGGTGGGGATAACTGTTGGATTTTCTCCCCCCTATAAAAGGGGGTCTTCTTCCCCATTTAACTTTATCCTTTGAGCTCGTGTTCTTCCCCCATTGTTGACCTTCTTCGAGCTTGCTTTCTCTCCATCCCTCCATGGATTCTTGCTAGTTTTTGGGGGAAAAGAGAGAGGAGATCTAGATCCACATTTCCACCAATCACTTTCTCCTCTAGGTGAGGGGAACCCCTTGGATCTAGATCTTGGAGTTCTTGGTGTTCTCCTTCTTGTTCTTCCTCTCTTTTCCCTCCCTAGCATTAGTTGCTTTGGTGGGATTTGAGAGAGAAGGACTTGGGCACTCCGTGTGCCCTTGCCATTGCATTTGGTGCATCGGTTTGAGTTCTACACGGTGATACGTGGAAGTTACAAGTTGAGAAGCTTATTACTCTTGGGTGCTTGGTACCCTTGAGCTTGTTCCTCTTGGGTGCTTGGGCGCCCTAGACGGTTGTGGTCACCTCGAAGCCATATTCCATTGTGGTGAAGCTTCGTGGTGTCGTTGGGGAGATAGCCCCAACCTTGTGGTGTTCGGAACTCAATCATTGTGGTGTAAAGCTCCGGGCAAGTGTCGGGGTCTCCAATTAGGTTGTGGAGATCGCCCCGAGCAATTTGTACGGGTTCGGTGACCGCCCCCAGGGGTTGCCATTTGTACGGGTTCGGTGACCGCCCTCAAGGGTCCCTTAGTATGAATCACGACATCTTGCATTGTGCGAGGGCATGAGGAGATTACGGTGGCCCTAGTGGCTTCTTGGGGAGCATTGTGCCTCCACACCGCTCCAAACGGAGATTAGCATCTGCAAGGGTGTGAACTTCGGGATACATCGTCGTCTCCGCTTGCCTCGGTTATCTCTTACTCGAGCCCTTTACTTATGCACTTTACTTTGTGATAGCCATATAGTTTCTTGTCATATATCTTGCTATCACCTAGTTGTTTATCCCGCTTAGCATAAGTTGTTGGTGCACATAGGTGAGCCTAGTTCTTGTAGGTTTTGTGCTTGACAAATTAACCGCTAGGTTTATTCCGCATTTGTTCAAGCCTAAAGCATAATTATTTTAAAGTGCCTATTCACCCCCCTCTAGGCGACATCCACGGTCTTTCAAAGGTGAAGCGGAATGCCCATATTGTGTCCTCCTCCATGTGTAAGGCGCGCACGACTCTAGGCCAACCCCTTGTGATGGCTGCCCGTCCATCCTTCACTGTCTTCATTAGGACTTCTCGATGCTCATTGTAGTCTGGATGAAATACTTTAACCTTCATTGCGTGTCCACCAATCATGTACTTTGCGAGGTAATCTTGAGTGAACTGCTTCAGGAACCACTGGGAACGAAAAAGATTCAGACATTGTTGTCTAACAACTCATTATGGGCAGTAAAAAGAGAAGGCTACAGATTTTGTAGTTACCATCCTACAACTCACTGTTATGTTGGATAGAGCATAAACAAATATTTTGCTTGCCTCCATCGTATCTTTTTGCTAATAATCCTTATCAGTTTCCTCACTTGATGCTTGTTCATCAATTTCTCATTGCCCCATATGCATAAAGGGTCGATGCGTGGATCCTTGCCAAGGGCATATGTACCTACAAGCAACAAGTCAATATTAGAAGCTAACTAGTGTCCAGGCCTGGATCTATATGTACTACATTATGGAACGACGGGGGGAGTACAAGCCGAGGGATGAAGCTAACCTCGGCGGAAAATGGTGGCCACTCCCGTTGTTGTCCTGCATAAGTAGTGGAAAGGCATGATAAGTACAACAGTCTTAACATCAAACAAATATAGCAAAGGTAAACAACATCATCTCCAAATGATAGCTTGAGTGTGTTGGTTTCAGCATGCTGATAAAGCAGATATAAAATGGAAGGCAATGTTACCGACAGCAGGCTTAACAACCATCAAATATTGCAATTCAAACTGGTATTGTTGAAAATGAATAGAACGTAGGTAATGCTTAAACATCACACTGGATAAATGTTTAAAACTGAAATAAAGAGCATGTGTTCACAATAACAACTTAATTAATTAATTAAATTTGCATAGGGGGTCGCGTCCCCGGGTTCTTAATTCTACATAGCAGGGGGTGCCAGTGCTGATGGAGTTGGTCCCAAACGGGGGTCCTGCGGGGCCACCACGGGGAAACTCGAGGATTGGTTTTACCTATAGCATCACCCATCCGGTTGTGGCCTGAGACGAGATACGCGCGGCTACTATCAGGGTGTCGGCACGCCGGGAGGTCTTGCTGGACTTGTTTTACCATTGTCGAAATGTCTTGTGCACCGGGAAGCCGAGCCTGATCGGATTTCCCTAAGATAAGGGGTGATGATATTATATTTATCACTTCAGCTAATCGTGAGAGCTTGTGATGGGCTAAGTTGGGACACCCCTGCAGGGTTATAATCTTTCGAAAGCCGTGCCCGCGGTTATGTGGTAGATTGGAATTTGTTAATGTCCGGTTGTAGAAAACTTGTCAGAGGATCCGAAGTAAAACACGCAACTGTGTGAGTAACCGTGACTGTCTCTTTTCACTTTGAGAAGAGAACACGGTGGAGTTATGTTTAATTCGTATGTAGTTCAGGATCTTTAGCGATCACTACTAGTTGCAACCGTTTGCGTAGATGCTCATCTTATTCTTGTACTCGTAAGTTTGCCACCATATTATGCTTAGCCGCTGCTGCAACCTCACCACTTTACCTCTTCCTACCCACAAAGCTTTGCTAGTCTTCATACCCATGGTTATGGGATTGCTGAGTCCTCGTGGCTCACAGATACTACAACACCAGATGCAGGTTCAGCCGAGTATGAAGCAGGAGCTGGTTCAAGTACTTCACCGGGAGTTCGATGAAGAGAGTGGCCATATGCTTGTGATGTTTTTTCGACAATCAGTAGTGGTTTCTACTAGGGGCAATTCGGACCTGTGGCTTTATGTTGTTTTTGGTATCTTTCTTTTGGATCTTCGCCTATAGTCGGGTTGTGATGTTTTGAATGATGTTTTGCTTATGTAATGCATTGTGTGAAGTGGCGAGTGTAAGCCAACTATCTCCTTTTCCAATTTCATCCCCATTTTTACATGAGTCGTGCAAAGATACCAAACTTGAGATCATTCCAGAATGGGCTTATACCTTTAAGTCGTGCCTCGACACGTACGAGGTATAGTCCCATCCTGGGCATTACACAACTTGTGTTGTAATCCGTACTATCTATCCCTCTACTCTATCGGTGTTGATTACTACTTTGTGGTGAATGTTATTGACTTTTGTTGGAGAAATATCATTGTGTCCAGATTGTTTATCATCCATCTATCTCCACTAATCATGATCTCTTTTATGTCTTGTGAGTAGTTACTTTAGTTCTTGAGGACATGGTAGAAGTCTTGTTGTTAGTAGTCATATGATGTTGAAGTAATATGTGTTGTTTGATACTTAAGTTGTGTTGTTATTTTCCTAGTGGTGTTGTGTGAGTCGAACACTCAACACTTCGCCTTCTTAAGGACCTAGGGGAATACATTGTGTACAAAGAATGCTTACGGTGGGTTGTCGGAGTGACAGAAACTTGCACCCCAGTTCGCACGCTTTTGCACAAGGGAACAATGGATCATCGATCGTATTGCTATGGTTAGGCTTTTACCTTAAATACTATCTTGTATTTGCGCATGCTTGCAAGGTGTTTAATCATAAGAGTGCACTCATCTTAGTCTAGAGGGTGTACTAGCATAGATCCACCCACTCAACACTTATCAACACATCACATAGTATCGATACGGAATATGGCGAAAGCACATGACTACCTCTCCCGTGTGTCCTCAAGAACACTTTAGCCTTTATAAGTTCAGTTGCTAGGCCTCTCCTTTGCTCAGAAAGGATTGGGCCACTTGTTACTCTCCAGTGCCTTTTACTTTGCTCGCTTTTACTTTCCTGTTGCTTATATCAAGAAAACCCCTAAAAAGTTATCTTTCAGTGCTTGCAGTTATTCCTTGCTCAGAATCACTTATCAATACCTTCAGCTCCTCGTTGGGTTTGACACTATTACTTATCGAAAACGCTGCAATAGATCCCTTACGGTTGTGGGTCATCAAGTACCGTTTTCTGGCAGCGTTGCCGGGGAGTGTAGCGCTATTGGTAAGTGAAGCTGGTAAGGAAGTTTTTATATTTCTGTTTTTATTTTGCTGTTGCTGCTCTTTGTCCTTATGGACAACCTTGCTATTGGATCGTTGCTTGTGGGAAGACGCCCCACATCTGTGGTGGTTGCTCCTCCCCCTACTGAAATTGTGCCCTATAAAATACCAGCTGGTATTATCGATTATGTTTTGGCTAATCCTTATGCAGGAGACAGACATCCCGGTGAACACTTGCTATATCTGTCACAACTATGTTCATTATTTAAGCTTGCAGGTGTATCAATGGAGTTTGTCATGAGGAAATTGTTCTGCGTATCGCTTATAGATAAAACTTCAGATTGGTATAAGCATCTCGATAACTCACACTTGCTTGATTGGCAAGAGCTTATGTCTCTCTTTTATACCAAGTTTTATCCTCTTCATGAAATTCATCGAGACAGGAACTATATCTATAACTTTAGGTCTCGTGACAAAGAAAGCATTTCTCAAGCTTGGGGGAGATTGAAGTCCCTAATGCTCAAATGTCCTATTCATGAGCTCCCCAAGAAAATTATACTTACAAATTTTTATGCCAGGCTTTCTCGTCAGGATAAGGAGATGCTGGATGCCTCCTCTAGTGGGGTATTTCAGACAAAGAGCATTGAAGAAAGGTGGGATCTCATTGAAAGGATCCAGAGGAATACCGAAGATTGGGAAATCTATAAAGGTATTGAACCCGCTATAAATTATGAGCATGATTATATTGAGAGCTATGTGAAAACTGATTACTTCAATACCTTTTGCTCTAAGATTGGGCTTGATTCCCATCTAATGATTGATTTCTGTAAGGATTTTGCCTCTCACGTTGATTCTTTTAAAAAGAAGAGAGATCAGCATCATGAACCTTTCAAAGAGTTACCTGTTGATATTCATGTTGCTGACCCTATTTTGCCTGCAGTTATATATGAAAAGCCTCCTTTTCCCGAAAGGATAAGGGAGCACTCTCTTGTGACATGCATAATAAATAAAAGTGAGAGAAGAATTGATGAGCCTGAGGACCAGATCAAGGTCGATCCTCAAGTTGCATTGGTTAAAGACCTTGTTATTAATGATGTTTTGGATTCCAATGTAAATTTTTGTGCTGTTTCCACTAACCTTGTCACAGCCAAGAATAAAGGCCCAATTTCAGGTACTCCAGTAGTATCTGTTAAAATAGGAGATCACAATTATTATGGGCTATGCGATTTGGGATCGAGTGCTAGTGCTATCCCCTATTCACTTTATCAAGAGATCATCGGTGAGATTTCACCTTGTGAACTTGAAGAAGTTGATGTTACCATTCATCTTGCAAACAGAGCAACTATCTCTCCTATCGGAATTGTGAGAGACGTTGAAGTCCTATGTGGAAAGGTAAAATACCGTACCGACTTTCTAGTACTTGGTTCAGTGAGGGACAATTTTTGTCCTATTATTTTTGGTAGACCTTTTCTCAGAACTTGTGGAGCTATAATAGATTGCAAGAAAGGTGAAGTTTCTGTTGAATTCAATGGTGAGCCATATGAATTTAACTTTTCTAAGTTCTCTAAGCAGCCTCGTGGTACCGATTTACCTAGTGATGATAAAATTATTGAAAGTATTGCTTCTACTGCTATTCCCCCTAATGATCCTTTGCAGCAATATATGGAGGACCACGAGAATGATTTGCAGATGCAGGAAAGAAATGAACTAGATGAAATATTCTTGAGACAACCTGCTATCCTGAAGCACAACCTTCCGGTTGAACCTTTGGGAATTTTATCAAAACCAAATGAAGACCCAGTGTTCGATCTTAAACCTTTTCCCGATACGCTCAAGTATGCTTATTTAGATGAAAAGAAAGTATATCCTGTTATTATCAACTCTAACCTTTCAGGATATGAAGAAGAGCGACTATTGGAAGTACTTCGTAAACACCGAGGTGCAATTGGCTATACCCTTGATGACCTTAAGGGGATTAGTCCATCTATCTGTCAACATACTATCAACCTTGAGCCCGATGCTAAACCAGTTGTTGATCATCAACGACGGTTGAACCTGAAGATGATGGATGTTGTAAGAACTGAGATTCTCAAGCTTCTAGCCACAGGTATTATCTACCCTATAGCTGATAGTAAGTGGGTAAGCCCGGTACATTGTGTTCCTAAGAAAGGAGGTACAATTGTGGTTCCTAATGATAAGAATGAACTAATACCCCAGAGAATTATTATTGGATATAGAATGTGTATTGATTACAGGAAGCTGAACAAGGCAACCAGGAAGGATCACTACCCGTTGCCATTCATCAACCAAATGCTTGAAAGGTTATCCAAAAATACCCACTTTTGTTACCTCGATGGTTATTCTAGCTTCTCTCAAATTCATGTTAACACTGCTGATCAAGAGAAGACCACTTTTACTTGTCCCTATGGTACTTATGCTTACAGCCATATGCCTTTGGGTTTATGTAATGCCCCTGCTACTTTTCAAAGGTGTATGTCTGCAATCTTTCATGGTTTCTGTGAGGAGATTGTGGAAGTCTTCATGGACGATTTCTCCGTCTATGGAACTTCCTTTGACCATTGTCTCCACAACCTTAATAAAGTTTTGCAGAGATGTGAGGAGACAAATCTGGTACTCAACAGGGAGAAGTGCCACTTCATGGTTAACGAAGGAATTGTTCTTGGTCACAAGATTTCAGAAAGGGGAATTGAGGTGGACAAGGCCAAGATCGAAGCAATTGAGAGGATGCCCTATCCAAGGGACATCAAAGGTATTCGTAGTTTTCTCGGTCATGCTGGTTTCTATAGAAGATTTATTAACGACTTTTCAAAGACTTCGAGACCCCTCACTAATCTTCTCCAGAAGGATGTTCCTTTTGTATTTGATGAAGATTGTAAGGAGGCTTTTGAAGTTCTTAAGAAAGCTTTAATAACCGCTCCTATAGTACAACCACCTGACTGCAATTTACCTTTTGAGATTATGTGTGATGCTAGTGATTTTGCTGTTGGGGCTGTTTTAGGGCAAAGGGTTGATAAGAAATTGAATGTTATACATTATGCTAGTAAAACCCTTGATAGTGCTCACAAGAATTATGCTACTACTGAGAAGGAATTCTTAGCTGTAGTGTTTGCTTGTGATAAGTTTAGGTAGTATATTGTTGATTCCAAAGTTATTATTCATACTGACCATGCTGCCATTAAGTACCTTATGACAAAGAAGGATGCCAAGCCAAGACTTATCAGATGGGTACTCCTTCTTCAAGAATTTGATTTGCAGATTGTTGATAGGAAAGGAGAAGACAATCCGGTGGCGGACAATCTTTCAAGGATGGAAGATATACCGCATGATCCCATCCCAGTCAACGACAGTTTTCCAGACGAGCAACTTGCCGTTGTAAAAGTACAATCTCTTTCCGATCCTTGGTTTGCAGATTATGCTAATTTTATCGTTGCGAAGTATTTGCCTCCAGGTTTAACATTTCAGCAAAGGAAGAAGTTCTTTCATGATTTCAGGCACTACTTTTGGGATGACACACATCTTTTCAAAGAAGGTCCAGACGGGATCATGAGAAGATGCATACCGGAACATGAGCAGAAGGACATTCTCAGACAATGTCATGATAGTCCCTATGGAGGACATCATGCCGGTGAGAGGACCGCACATAAGGTTCTTCAATCAGGTTTTTATTGGCCTACTCTCTTTAAGGATGCTAGAAATTATGTTTTAGCCTGTGATAAATGTTAGAGAGTTGGTAACATTAGTAGAAGGAATGAGATTCCTATGAATTACTCACTAGTGATTGAACCTTTTGATTGCTGGGGTTTTGATTTTATGGGTCCTTTTCCTTCTTCGCACAAGTACACTCACATTTTAGTAGCTGTTGATTATGTGACCAAGTGGGTTGAAGCAATCCCCACTGAAAGTGCTGATCACAAGACATCTTTGAAAATGCTCAAAGATGTGATTTTCCCTAGGTTTGGTGTACCTAGGTATCTCATGACTGATGGAGGATCACACTTCACGCATGGAGCTTTTAGAAAAGCTTTAGCCAAGTACGATGTCAATCATAGAATTGCTTCACCGTACCATCCTCAAACTAGTGGGCAAGTTGAGCTCACCAATAGAGAGATCAAGTTGATCTTACAGAAGACAGTAAATAGAAATAGAAAGGACTGGTCAAATAAGTTAGGAGATGCTTTGTGAGCGTATATACCTGCTTACAAAAACCCCATGGGCATGTCCCCCTATAAGATGGTTTATGGCAAGGCTTGCCATTTGCCATTAGAATTAGAGCACAAAGCTTTCTGGGCTGTTAGAGAGCTTAATGCTGACCCAAAGTTAGCTGGTGAGAAGCGTCTCATGAACTTGACTTCTCTAGATGAGTGGAGAAGTGAAGCTTACCAGAGCGCTAAAATGTTCAAGGAAAAGGTAAAGAAGTGGCATGATAGGAAGATTCTGAAACGTGAATTTAATGTTGGTGATAAAGTTTTGTTGTTTAGATCCCGTTTCAGGTTTTCTCCGGGCAAACTACTTTCCAGGTGGGAAGGGCCATTTCATATTGAAGAAGTCTATCGGTCTGGTGCAATCAAGATTAACAATTTTGAAGGCACCAAACCTCAAGTTGTGAATGGGCAAAGACTTAAGCATTACATAGCAGGAGACCCTGTCAATGTTGATGTGAATATGATATACACAACAACTCACGAAGAACATGTTGCAGCCCTGTTTCAGACACCAGCAGAAGCAAAATAAGAAAAGGTATGTATTATGGTAAGGAAACATCGCGAACCTCCATAAAAGTTCCATATTATGAGTTTTTGCAAAATTAGGAAAATTCTAAGCCTAAGTGGAGCCGGAGACAAGCTCCAGGGGGCCCAGGCGCCCCCCTGGCGTGGCCTACCTCCTGGCCGCGCCGGGAGGCCGCCTGGGCACCCAGGAGTCCGTCTCCGACCCCACTTTAGCTTGTTACCTTCCTTTCTGTGCAGAAATTTTTGCTATATATTTGCCCGGATTGTTCCGGTAACGTATCTCGCGATTTCGTGTGTTTTCTTTTCGATCTGTTTCTGCCAGCAAATCTTTTAGCTAGACCTAGGTGCCATGGCTTCCCCAAGTTCCCCCAAGGACAAGTTCATCGTCAACATCATCAACCCTTACCTCACTGAGGTGAAGAAGCACCCTCAGGTTGTTCGGATGGAGGACAGTGTCCTCCATCAAGAAGATATGAAGGGACCTATCAAGGAGGGGAGCATCCAGGCCAGGCTAGAAGAAGTGGAGCAAGAAGTCTTCAAGTACAGGAAGATGATCGAGCGTGGTCTTGAAGCTAACTTTGACATCATCAACGAGCTGAAGACCTACTTCCTGAAGGAGATGAAGGAGATGTGGAAAAGCATCACCGCATCTGAATAAAGAATTGAAGAGATCCAAGGGCAAATTTATGATCTACATCACCAGAACTGTGAGTATGAACTAAGGATTATGCGCATGGGTATGGGTGCTGCATGCAGCATTCAGGAGACAAACTTCTCATATGAGACTGGAGAACCCCTTCCATGGAAGCGCTTCGCCGAGGACTACGTGATCAACGTCAACAAGAATGAGGAGTGAAATCTCCTTGGGTAATGGCATCCCCTTGGCTTGTTCCAAGCTTGGGGGAGTGCCCGGCATCTTTATCTTTATCTTTTGTCTTTTAGAGTCAAGTAGAGTCGTATCATGTCTAGGGAGGTTATTATATGAAATAGGTGTGTCCATTGAGGTCTATCACTCATTCTGTGGAGAGATTGTATCCGTGAGTGTGGAGTCGTCTATGATGGAATATTAATGAGAAGTCTATTGGTTCCTTTGCTGCACTTGGTATTCTCTTCACGCAATCGACCTTATATGATGATTCTTATGGGGAGTATTGACCTTATATCAGGTATGGCTTTGAAAACTTTATTTAATCTTGGCAAACATAGCTTTGGTCATAACAACAAGCATGATTTTCTTAAAGTAGCGACATAGCCAAAACCTTTATGTTATTATGCTTGAAGTGTTATGCTGACAAGGAAGACAACTTGATGTGTTATGCTTATTTTAATGTTTATGCTTTATATTGCTTTGCATCTTAGTCATCATCAATTGTCTGTTCTCTCAAAGCCTTTGCTAGCCTAAACTCTGTACTAAGCGGAATTCTGCTTGTGCATCCATACCCTTAAACCAATACCTTCCATATGAGTCCACCATACCTTCCTATTCGTGGTATTCCACTACCACCTCCTAAAGTATAGAATTTATGTGTTATCCTTAAATGTTCAAAATCTTACATTCTGTGCCCCTGTTTTAGCTCATGAGGAAGTAGTAGTTAATTCATGATCTTTTTAAGTTGGACAAGTTTTACCCCGGGATTGCATGTCTAATCTGCAAACCCCTAATACGAGGAGGAACTGGCATGAGTGCGCCCGGCTCATAAAAGATAATACAACAAACAAACCCTCCTTCACGCTTTGTTCATGAGAAATCAGAAAACTTTGGCAGTGATAAACAAAGGAGATTAAGGGGATGTGATCGTCCCCGTGCGGGAGCCGTTCCTCGAAACTTGTCCAGTTTGAGAAGTAATTGAGTTATCTATTACCATTCGTTGACAAATCATGCACCTCTCAAAACTTGTTTTCATTCTGTTTGATTTAAGGATAGCACATGAGTTTTCCCTACTTCCCTAGAGCATGGCCTATCTCTTAGTTTTAGGTTGAGTCAGTTATTCCTACTTCCTTCTATTCTTAAAGAGAGCAGACATTTGATGTTGACGAGGATTCATTCATATAAAGTTGCATTAAGATTTGTCATATCATATCCTTGTTGACATTATCATTTGATAAGTAAGTTGTTTGTCAAGCCCAGCTAAAGCAAACATCTTCCTTTGTGTTAACACTTTCACTTCTTGCCTAATAACATGTTCTTTCAAAAGCTTCAATTAATCTCATCAAAACATAAAGAGAAAGAGCAAAAGTAAAAGCTATTAGTTGTTCTTTGACCAAAGGACATGTTTGCCATGATTTGATGAGTTTCCTTAGCCCGACTTTCGATTATAAGTGTTACCACTCTTTTATAAGGGCCTTATGAGTTGAAGATTGCTGTTGAGGATATTTGAGTTTGGTGAAGAAACTGTGATGCTTCTTGTCCGTATTCTATTTATTGACACTTCACTCTCTAAACTTGTGGACAGTTTTACCGAGCTCGGTATTCGCTTGGGGACAAGCGAGGTCTAAGCTTGGGGGTGTTGATACATCCAAAATGCATCACTATTTTATATCGCAATTCATCCTTATTCATTGATATATTTCACATTACGATGATGTTCTTATGTTGTTTTGGCCTATTTTACATAGTTTGCAACTTTCCGGTGCCGAAGCAGCAGATGCAGGATTCAACGGTAAAAAGAGGACGCTGAGTTGCTGAAGAAGAATACCTTCAAATTACCTAAAAATCTACGGAGGGTATTTTCCAGAAGGATCACGAAGATACGCAAAAGAGCAACCAGAGGGGGGCCACAGGGTGCCTAGGCGGCCACCTGGCGCGGCCCCCACCCTGGCCGCGCCGGGAGGGCGCCTGGAGCCCCTGGCCCACTCCAGGCTCTCCCCTCTGGCCTATATACTCCTCGTCATCCAGAAACCCTAAAAATGGGAGAGTTTACGGAGTTCCGCCGCCGCTCCGTGGCGGAAACCTATAGAGAAGAAAAGCCATCTCCGGCGGGTAGATTCCGCCGGGGAGATCACCTCCCGGAAGGGGAGATCATCGCCATCGTCATCACCATCGTCACGGGCATCATCGAGATCATCATCAACATCATCCCCAACATCAGCACCATCTCCATCTTCATCCAATATCATCTCACAATTGCAACTTGTGTTGTAATCCGTACTATCTATCCTCTCTACTCTATCGGTGTTGATTACTACTTTGTGGTGAATGTTATTGAGTTTTGTTAGATAAATATCATTGTGTCCAGATTGTTTATCATCCATCTATCTCCACTGATCATGATCTCTTTTATGTCTTGTGAGTAGTTACTTTAGTTCTTGAGGACATGGGAGAAGTCTTGTTGTTAGTAGTCATATGACATTGAAGTAATATGTGTTGTTTGATACTTAAGTTGCGTTGTTATTTTCCTAGTGGTGTTGTGTGAGTCGAACACTCAACACTTCGCCTTATTAAGGACCTAGTGGAATATATTGTGTACAAAGAATGTTTACGGTGGGTTGCCGGAGTGACAGAAACCTGAACCCCAGTTCGCACGCTTTTGCACAAGGGAACAATGGATCATCGATCGTATTGCTATGGTTAGGCTTTTGCCTTAAATACTATCTTGTATTTGCGGATGCTTGCAAGGTGTTTAATCATAAGAGTGCACTCATCTTAGTCTAGAGGGTGTACTAGCATAGATCCACCCACTCAACACTTATCAACACATCACATAGTACCGATACGGAATATGGCGAAAGCACATGACTACCTCTCCCGTGTGTCCTCAAGAACACTTTAGCCTTTATAAGTTCAGTTGCTAGGCCTCTCCTTTGCTCAGAAAGGGTTGGGCCAGTTGTTACTCTCCAGTGCCTTTTACTTTGGTCGCTTTTAATTTCCTGTTGCTTATATCAAGAAAACCCCTAAAAAGTTATCTTTCAGTGCTTGCAGTTATTCCTTGCTCAGAATCACTTATCAATACCTTCTGCTCCTATTGGGTTCGACACTCTTACTTATCGAAAACACTGCAATAGATCCCTTACGGTTGTGGGTCATCAACTGCTAATACACGTGGATATTCTTTGGCTCCCCTTGTGTTGAATCAATAAATTTGGGTTGAATACTCTACCCTCGAAAACTGTTGTGATCCACAACACTTGTGGTTCATCTAGACCTATTTTCTAGCGCCGTTGCCGGGGAGCATATCTATATTTGTTGAGTCACTTGTGATTTATTGTCGATCACTATGAAGAATCTGAAGGATGATAGAACCAATGTCGTTCCCTTTGGGACAAGGGGAGGTAAGGAACTGCCATCTAGCCCTGCAATACCTCAAGGACGTTCTGAAGAAATTCAGCATGCAAGATTACAAAGGCGTCAAAATCCCTATGCCCACAAATGGCCATCTCTGCACCGACGAAAATGGAAAAGATTTCGATCAAAAGGTATTCCGTTCCTTGAGTGGCTCTTTTTTGTATCTATGTGCATCTAGGCCAGATATTATGCTTAGTGTTTGCATGTGTGCCCGATTTCAAGCTACACCGAAGGAATCACACGGTAAGGATGTGAAGCATATTCTTCGAATGTTCTTTGAAAGGACACATATCCTAACACTTATGCAAAATTGACGACTTAGATGTGCAACACACGAAGTAACGTGTTTCTTCAATCAATGAAGACTAACCCTCTAAGTGTGAAGAAATTAATGAAGAATTTGATTCTCAGAGCCCTATGACAATTGTACATGATGTCTGAAATCATCATTCTTATATGGTTGGTCATGCCACCAACCAAAGTTGAAATTTGAGTTTTTCTTCATTTTTGCAAATTCTTCAAATTTTCAAATTCCTCAAATTTGCAATTTTTTTCTACTTTTCGACTGGTGTTCTTCATTGACTATATATATATATATATATATATATATATATATATATATATATATATATATATTCAAAATCTTCACTGTGTCCTTGACAGTTGAAGAATTTGTGAGCGAACTGTTCAAATTTTCAATATCTAAATTTTCGGCTTTTGCCGCTCAAACCGTTCCGCATCCCACATCAGATTAAACAACTCACCCACGATCCTCCACTATCTCCACACCTCACAATGTGGGTGACACATGTCTCTTGGATAGAAAGGGTCAGAGGCATGTTCGTCCAAATTCTTCGGATGGATAGTTTTTCACCATGGCTATAAATACCCCCTCCCCTTCCTCGTGCTTCATTCACTCTACTCGACCTCTCCCTCACTCGAGCTCTCAGACCTAGCGCCGTCGCTACTCTCCATCGTCGCTGGTGAGGAAGGGCTTCACTACCTCAATCTCGTCGATTTCGTAGTCACAGTGGCCTCGGAAATCTTCACTCCGCCGCCGCCGTAGCTGTCTCCCTCCGCCAAGTTAGGGCGTGGGAGATCTAGACCGACGAGCTTCTCCAACTCTACTCATAGTTCATCGTGTTCTTCGTTAAGGGTAATTAAAATCTGATTTTACTGCCCTTCTTTGATTCCCATGATTTCCACAATTTCTTCAAAAGGTGTTTTATTCTTCAACTTCTCACTACTTAAACACATGAGTTCTTCTGCTCCTTGATTTGTTTCCCTAAGCTATGCTTTTTCTTCAAGATTCCTCAATTGTGTGGATTTTCAAATCTATACAACTCTGGAACCTAAGTCAAGAACACTTAGTGAAATTCTTCAAGATACCCATGGTCAAATTCCTCAAACTTGATACTTTAAAAAAAAATCTTACAATGCATATGACCTCTCCAAATTCTTCGCACCTCTACTCTGTGCACAGGTAGAAATGACTGCTCCTGAATATCTAGGTTCTCATCAACTTAACTCATTTGCAGCATTCCTTGAAGAAAAGTTACACACTTCCTCAAAAACCTGTGTTGTTCAAAATCCTCAAGTGAAGAGAATGGCTGAATGAATGCGACCTCAGAAGGGAGGCAAGAGACCAGAAACCAACACTGCCTTTGAGATCCCTGAAGAAATATATGCTGATTATTGCACACCAGATGAAGAAACTCATGGCAAAGGAACCAAGACTCGGCGCAATGTGCGCATACAGAGGATTGAGAGGAGATGGGCGAAGGAATGGAAGGAATATCGCTATGTTACTCCTAAGTACATGAAGAAATTCACTGTAAATCCTCTGTGCCCAAGACCTCCATTGGCTCGAGGCCAAGTGGTAGACCCCTCAAGCGTCACATGCGGTGAGGAATTTACAAAGGAATGGGCGAAGCGCCAAGCTAAGCTTCTGAAAGTTGCTGAAGAGGCAGTAAAGAAATTCAATGAAGATTTTGCTGCTGCTGTCGGATCTAGGGTTCCGGCAAAACTCTTAAGGTTTGAACTCTGGGGTGCGCACGAAGATCTCTCCTTCCGCCCTAGCTCGTCTACTCAACAACCCTAGGCCTAGCTCGTCAGATCCGAAGAACAAGGGACACAAGGTTTATACTAGTTCGGGCCACCGATGGGTGTAACCTAATCCAGTGTGGTGTGGTGGATTGCCTTGTAGGCTGATGAAGAACTAGTACATGGATGAATTGCCTCCTGAGGAGAGGTTTTCTTGAGCTCGGGCGAGCTTGTGGGTGTGTAGGTGGTCTCGATGATCCGATCCCCCTCCTCTTCCCAATGGTGGTGGCTAGTCCTATTTATAGTGGCCCGGGTCCTCTTCCCAAATGTTGACTGGGAAGGGATCCCACAGCCCCCAAATTTAAGGGGGACAACTAGTACAAGCTACCCTGACAAAAGGTGGACTTTGCCTGCAAAAGGCTCTGGTGGTGACGCCGCCGTGGGCTCCGCGATGACCTCTGTCCTGCTGTCCAGCTGGTCTTGGTCTTGTTGCACTGATATGGAAACCTTTGCCAGATGCCTCAGGACTCTTCGTCTGCACCTGCTCCTTTAGCACCAAAGTGGAAACTGGCACTTCTGCACCCGCTAGCGCCCACCTGGCCTTGGTCGTCACTACTCACGTCAAGAGGACCTCGCGAGGTGTCCCTTGCCTCGACATCTCCGATCCTGACGAGCTGGCCTGGTGAAGCCGCCCCAGGGGATTCCTTGTGTCGTCTGCCTCGCGAGGCTGGGCCACTCGTGAGGGTCTTGAGTGGTCGCTCAAGATGTTGGGCCGTACTAGGCCGACTGGTGAGCCACGCCCTGGACCGCAGGCAGGCAAGTCTGGGTACCCCTATTCCCAGAATGCCGACAATAGCCCCCGGGCCCAAGGGGCGCTCGGGCTTGGCTTCGCGGCGAAGCCAAGGGCCAAGCGCGGAGCGCCGCGGGCCCCAAAAGCATGCGGCCTTGTATGACGCGTGGCGATTGACAGGACGTGGGCGTCTCCACTTCCCCACGCAGCCTCGGCGACTACGTGACTTGACAAGTCCCTGCATGCACAAAAGACCATCATTACCTACGATTATGGAGGCCGGCGGTTAGCCTTCTCCTGACTATAAATAAGGCGGCGAGCTGGGGGTCCTCGCTGCCCATCTTCTTCCTTCGTGCCTCCCGCTTGTTCTTCTTCCTTGCTCCTCGCTTGGCCGAGCTACTCATGGCGCCAATCCGGCGATTTTCTGCTGCTGAGAAGGGGATGACTCCTCGCGAGGAGCCAAAATTGCTCCCCCCGAAGAAAAGACCATTCCGCCCTCATGGCACTGCCATGAGGTCGGAAGTGACAAGGCCTTGGCACGAGCGGCCTCCCCGTGGCTACCTGCTGCCCCTGTACGCTAGGGCAGTAGGTCCCGTGGGGCAGGGTAGCGCCCAGCGCCGCCCGCGCCATGGCCGCGTCGATCGCGCAGTAGTGGTGTACGCTGCCATCCCGCGAGCACAAGCTAGAGGCTCCTTGCGTCAGTTTGTGGTGTGAGCGGCGATGCCTCCTAGATCTTGGATTCGCTTCCCACCATTCTTCGCCGCAGAGATGCCGCCAAGGGGGGTGCTCGAGCTGTGGTTGCGACACGCCGAGTGCCGGGGGCCGGCGTCGAGGGCAGAGGTTGAGGTCATCTCCCCAGGTGTGATAGCTTGGCTTATTAGGGATGAAAGACTACTCATATCAATAAGGAATTCCTTCTTTTCCGGAAGCCAGTTTGGACAGAACTCCAAAGTCAAGCGTGCTCAGCTTGGAGTAATTTCATGATGGGTGACCGACCGGGAAGTTGTTCCCGGGTGCGCACGAGTGAGGATAAAGTGTGCAAAAAAGACTAGTATTGATATGAGGGGGCTGTCTAGATCCCGCCAGGAGTAACGACCATCGGCGGGTGTTTCCGAGGCGTTACAAGTTGGTATCAGAGCCGACCCTCGCGGTTACACGCATGTTTGCGGACAGGTGCTCGGTCATGTTGTTCATGACATTTATGACCTGTCGTGGCACCCGGCTTGGCACATGTATCGGACTGGATGCACAGACATTTGTGCCAAGAGGGAACGTTCTTGTGGCCCGACGAGGACATCGGTTCCTCTGAGTGGGGGTGTGTGTGATAGCCTGGCTTATTAGGGATGATAGACTACTCATATCAATAAGGAATTCCTTCTTTTCCGGAAGCCCATACAGACATAACTCCAAAGTTCAACATGCTTAGCTTAGAGTAATTTTAGGATGGGTAACCGACCGGGAAGTTGTTCCCGAGTGCCCACGAGTGTGGACAAAGTGTACAGAAAAGACTAGTATTGATATGTGGGGGCAGTCTAGATTCCACTAGGAGTAATGACCACCGGCGGGAGTGTCCGGGGCGTTACACCAGGCGAGGTGTTCATGACTCGCGTATAGGGCGAGGTCGCAGTCTAGATCCCGCCAGGAGTAACGACCATCGGCGGGTGTGTCCGGGGCGTTACAAGTTGGTATCAGAGCCGACCCTCGCGGTTACATGGATGTTTGAGGACAGGTGCTCAGTCATGTTGTTCATGACGTTTGTGACCCGTCGTGGCACCCGACATGGCACATGTATCGGACTGGATGCACAGACGGTTGTGCCAACACTACTAGAAAAAGGGCTATAGATGGGATTGACACTAATGGCGCACCAGACAAGCGGTGCGCCATTAGTATATACTAATGGCACACCACCTTCTGATACGCCATTAGAGTTGAAACTACTAATGGCGCACCTGGCCCAGGGTGCGCCATTAGTATCAAATTCTTTTTTTGAACTAGTGCGCCTGTCCAAACATACTAATGGCGCATGCAGACACAGTGCGCCATTATTAGTTGTAACTAGTAATGGCGCGCCTGTCGGAAAGTGCGCCACTAATGTTGTTTTTTTCATTATATTTTTTATTCCTTTTTTTGCAAAACTACTAATGGCGCACTGTTCCACCGTGCGGCATTACTAGTTTAAACTAGTAATGGCGGACTGTGGAACAGTGCGCCATTAGTATGTTTTTTTTTGCAAAACTACTAATGGCGCACCACCAGAAGGTGCGCCATTAGTAACCTGGATTACTAATGGCGCATTTAGAGTTGGTGTGCCATTAGTAAGTGGGCAGCAACAAGATATTTTGGACAGCCTCTCCTACCCACACTCACTTTCTCCCCACTTCATTCTCTCCACCTCCTCCTTGTCTCGGGTGCCTCCTCTTTTTCACCTCATTTCCACCATAGATTCATTCAAATTAAGTGGTTAAATTACCTTGTTTTGATAGGTAAGTAAGGGGGGAAGCTATATTTATGTTGTTCTCCCTACAACAATGTGCACATGCACTTTTTATGGCCTAGCTAGATCTATGTATGTTCGTGGTGTTGCATATGTTTGTGGTGTTGCATATGTGTTTGTGTTTGGAGGTGTACCGGTATTTGAAATGCGATAGTTGCCAATATTTTGCCGGAATGTTGATTCATTTCCGTTTCGGCGAGAATTTTGGCATTAAGCATTCTTTTTGGTCCTATTTTTAGGGAAAGTCAGGCCAAAAATTTTCTTGGTGCTAAAGTATCATTTTGCTCTACCCCGCAGGCGACCATGGTCCACACGATGACCGAAGGCATCGTGAATTGGTTTTTGAGGTCCGCGAAGGCCGAGATGCTTCAAAAGAATGAGACAGAGATAAGATGTTCGTGTCGAAGATGCAAGCTGAAGAGCCTTATTGCGGACCCGGATTTCGGGTAGGTGCGGGACCACCTGCTCTTGCGTGGTTTCATGGATGGCTATCGGTGGCAAGCTGATGAAGATGACTACAAAGTCGTCCATGGGGGCCGGGCAAGAAATGAGGAAGGGCAGCAAGACAACCACCGCGGCTCGGGCGGGCGAGAAGACGAAGAGTCCCTAGGAGATGATCACGACGGTGATGCTGTACACAGTCATCATGTAGAAGATGCAGGACATGATGACGAGGAAGATGCCGGAGCACATGACGGGCATGATCATGAAGATGATGATGCCGATGGAGCAGATGACGCTGGACCATCGATGGACTGGGTGCAGGACCCTCATATTCAAGAGCTGCTTCTCAAGCAGACGGATAATGCAAGAGCTGCCGCCCGAGAGAAAGCCAAGATGGATCAACTTGAGATAGACGCGGTTACTCCATTGTATGAAGGATGCAGGCCCGAGGATACCCGCCTGAAAGTAACGCTCATGGCTCTGGAGATGAAGGTAAAACACAAAATGACCGACGCATGCTTCGACGAGAACATGTCTGTTGGAGATATGCCCTAGAGGCAATAATAAAGGCATTATTATTATATCACCTTGTTCATCATAATTGTCTGTTATTCATGCTTGAATTGTATTGTACGGAAACAGTGATACATGTGTGAATACATAGACCACAATGAGTCCCTGGTAGGCCTCTAGTTACCAGTTCGTTGATCAACAGATGGTCACGGTTTCTTGACCATGGACATGAGATGTCAGTGATAACGGGATCACATCATTAGGAGAATGATGTGATGGACAAGACCCAAACTTGAGCATAACACGAGAGCGTATAGTTCGTAATGCATAAGCTTTTCGGTGTCAAGTATTTATTCCTTAGACCATGAGGTTGTACAACTCCCGGATACCGTAGGAGTACTTTGGGTGTGCCAACCGTCACAACGTAACTGGGTGGCTATAAAGGTACGCATCGGGTATCTCCAAAAGTGTCTGTTGAGTTGGTACGAACCGAGACTGGGATGTTGTCACTCCATATGACGGAGAGGTACCTCTGGGCCCACTCGGTAAGACATCATCATAATGAGCTCAATGTGACTAAGTAGTTAGTCACAGGATGATGGATTACGGATCGAGTAAAGAGACTTGCCATGCCGAGATTGAACAAGGTATCGGGAATACGGACGATCGAATCTCGGACAAGTACCGTACCGATGGACAAAGGGAATAACGTACGGGATTAAGTGAATCCTTGACACGGTGGTTCATCCGATGAAGATCGTCGAGGAACACGTGGGAACCAACATGGGTATCCAGATCCCGCTGTTGTTTATTGACCGGAGAGTCGTCTCGGTCATGTCTACGTGTCTCCCGAACCCGTAGGGTCTACACACTTAAGGTTCGGTAACGCTAGGGTCTTAGAGATAAATGCACGTGGAAACCCGAAAGTTGTTCGGAGTCTCGGATGAGATGCCGGCCGTCACGAGGAGTTCCGGAATGGTCCGGAGGTAAAGATTGATATATAGGAAGTCCAGTTTCGGCCATCGGGTGATCTCCGGGGGTCACCGGGAGCGTCCCGGGACGACCGGAGGGGCCCCGGGGTCCACCGGGTTGGGCCACCCATCCCGGTGGGGCCCCTAGGCCGCGAGGGGAAGTGTCCAGCCCTAATGGGCTAGCGCACCACTAGGGGCCCACCTCCCCATGCGCCTAGGGTTGAAACCCTAGGGGGAGGGGGTGCCCACTAGCGTTGGGGGGCAAGGAACCCCCCCTGGCCGCCGCCCCCTGCAGATTGGATCTGCAGGGGCCCTGGCGCACCCCCTGGCCCCCTATTTATATGTGGGAGGGTAGAGGGCTTCCGCACCCTTGCCCTGGCGCCTCTCTCCCTCCCGTCACACCTCCATACTCCAACGCACGGCGCCCGACGAAGCCCTGCTGCGATCTCCACTGCATCCGTCATCACGCCGTCGTGCTGCCGGATCTCTGATGAATTCTCCTCCCCCCTTGCTGGATCAAGAAGAAGGTGACGTTGCTAGATCATCGGTGACGAAGAACGCGAAGAGTACGACTACTTCATCCACGCTTCTTCGAAAGCTTCCGCTCGCAATCTCCATAACGGTATGTAGATGCACTCTTACTTGCTTGTTGCTAGATGTCTCCATAGTTGGATATTTGTGAAGGCGTAGAAATTTTTTGAATTCTGCTACGTTCCCCAACAGTGGCATCTGAGCTAGGTTTTATGCGTAGAATCTTGCACGAGTAGAACACAAAGCAGTTGTGGGCGTTTGGTTTTGTTCAACTTTTTTACCGTTACTATTCAATCTTGATTCGGCGGTATTGTGGGATGAAGCGGCCCGGACCGACTTTACACGTATGCTTACGTGAGACTGGTTCCACCGACAGACATGCACTAGATGCATAAGGTGGCTGGCGGGTGTCTGTCTCTCCTACTTTAGTCGGATCGGATTCGATGAAAAGGGTCCTTATGAAGGGTAAATAGAAGTTGACAAATCACGTTGTGGTTTTGGCGTAGGTAAGAAACGTTCTTGCTAGAAATCCTATAGAAGCCACGTAAAATTTGCAACAACAATTAGAGAACGTCTAACTTGTTTTTGAAGCATGTGCTATGTGACGTTGTATGGCCAAAAACGAAGATGTGATGAATGATATATGTGATGTATGAGATTGATCATGTTTTTGTAATAGGGAATCACGACTTGCATGTCGATGAACTTGACAACCGACAGGAGCCATAGGAGTTGTCTTAATTATTGTATGACCTGCGTGTCACTGAATAACGCCATGTAATTATTTTACTTCATTGCTAAACGTTAGCTATAGTAGTAGAAGTAATAGTTGGCGTGACGACTTCTTCAAGACACGATGATGGAGATCATGATGATGAAGATCATGGTGTCGAGCCGGTGACAAGATGATCATGGTGCCCCGAAGATGGAGATCCAAGGAGCAAGATGATATTGGCCATATCAAGTCACTTTAATTGATTGCATGTGATGTTTATCATGTTTATGCATCTTGTTTACTTAGATCGACGGTAGTAAATAAGATGATCTCTCACTAAAATTTCAAGTATTGTGTTTCCCCTAACTGTGCACCGTTGCTAAAGTTCGTTGCTCCAAAGCACCACGTGATGATCGGGTGTGATAGGTTCTAACGTTCGCATACAACGGGTGCAAGACAGATTTAAACACGCGATGCACTTAGGGTTCACTTGACGAGCCTAGCATGTACAGACATGGCCTCGGAACACGGAAGACCGAAAGGTCGAACACGAGTCGTATAGAAGATACGATCAACATGAAGATGTTCACCGTTTGATGACTAGTCCGTCTCACGTGATGATCGAACACGGGCTAGTCGATACGGATCGTGTATCACTTAGATGACTAGAGAGATGTCATTCCGAGTGGGAGTTCATTAAAATTTGATTAAGATGAACTTAAATTATCATGAACTTAGTCTAAATTTTTTACAATATCTCTTGTAGATCAAATGGCCCACGCTCAGGTTTCCCTCAACTTCAACGCGTTCCTAGAGAAAACCAAGCTGAAAGACGATGGTAGCAACTATACGGATTGGGTCCGTAACCTGAGGATTATCCTCATAGCTGCCAAGAGAACTTATGTCCTAGAAGCACCGCTAGGTGACGCTCCCGCCCCGGCAAACCAAGACGTTATGAATGCTTGGCAGTCGCGTTGTGATGATTACTCCCTGGTTCAGTGCGGCATGCTTTACATCTTAGAATCGGGGCTCCAAAAACGTTTTGAGCACCACGGAGCATATGAGATGTTCGAAGAGCTGAAAATGGTTTTCCAAGCTCATGCCCGAGTCGAGAGATATGATGTCTCCGACGCATTCTACAGCTGTAAGATGGAGGAGGAGAACAGTTGTGTCAGTGAGCACATCCTCAAGATTTCAGGATTGCACAACCGCTTGTCTCAGCTGGGAATGAATCTCCCAGATGAAGCGGTCGTTGACAGAATCCTCCAGTAGCTCCCACCAAGCTTCAAGAGCTTCGTGTTGAACTTCAATATGCAGGGGATGGAGAAGTCCATTCCCGAGGTGTATTCCATGCTGAAATCAGCGGAGGTGGACATCAAGAAAGAACATCAAGTGTTGATGGTCAATAAAACCACTAAGTTCAAGAAAGGCAAGGGTAAGAAGAACTTCAAGAAGGACGGCAAGGGAGTTGTCGCGCCTGGCAAGCCAGTTGCCGGGAAGAAACCAAAGTATGGACCCAAGCCTGAGACAGAGTGCTTTTATTGCAAGGGAACGGGTCACTGGAAGCGGAACTGCCCCAAATACTTAGCAGACAAGAAGGCCGGCAACGTCAAAGGTATATATGATATACATGTTATTGATGTGTACCTTACCAGCACTCGTAGTAGCTCCTGGGTATTCGATACGGGTGCAGTTGCTCACATTTGTAACTCAAAACAGGAGCTGCGGAATAAACGGAGACTGGCGAAGGATGAGGTGACGATGCGCGTCGGGAATGGTTCCAAGGTCGATGTGATCGTCGTCGGCACGCTGCCTCTACATCTACCCTCGGGATTAGTTTTAAACCTTAATAATTGTTATTTAGTACCAGCTTTGAGCATGAACATTGTTTCTGGATCTCGTCTTATGCGAGATGGTACTCTTTCAAATCGGAGAATAATGGTTGTTCTATTTATTTGAGAGATATGTTTTATGGTCATGCCCCGCTGGTCAATGGTTTATTTTTGATGGATCTCGAATGTAGTGATACACATATTCATAGTGTAGATGCCAAAACATGTAAAGTTGATAATGATAGTCCCACATACTTGTGGCATTGCCGCCTTGGTCATATTGGTGTCAAACGTATGAAGAAGCTCCATTCAGATGGACTTCTGGAGTCTCTTGATTATGATTCATTTGACACGTGCGAACCATGCCTCTTGGGCAAGATGACCAAGACTCCGTTCTCTAGAACAATGGAGAGAGCAACCAACTTGTTGGAAATCATACATACCGATGTGTGCGGTCCAATGAGTGTTGAGGCTCGCGGAGGCTATCGTTATGTTCTCACCCTCACGGATGACTTGAGTAGATACGGGTATATCTATTTGATGAAACACAAGTCTGAGACCTTTGAAAAGTTCAAGGAATTTCAGAATGAGGTTGAGAATCAACGTGACAGAAAAATAAAGTTCTTACGATCGGATCGTGGGGGTGAATTTTTAAGTCATGAATTTGGCACACACCTTAGGAGCTGTGGAATTGTTTCACAATTGACACCGCCCGGAACACCTCAACGTAACGGTGTGTCCGAACGTCGAAATCGTACTCTGTTGGACATGGTGCGATCTATGATGTCCCTTACCGATTTACCGCTATCTTTTTGGGGTTATGCTTTAGAGACTGCCGCATTCACTTTAAATAGGGCTACATCAAAATCCGTTGAGACGACTCCATATGAACTTTGGTTTGGCAAGAAACCGAAGCTGTCGTTTCTAAAAGTTTGGGGTTGCGATGCTTATGTCAAGAAACTTCAACCTGCAAAGCTCGAACCCAAATCGGAAAAATGCGTCTTCATAGGATACCCAAAGGAAACGATTGGGTACACCTTCTACCACAGATCCGAATGCAAAGTCTTTGTTGCCAAGAATGGATGCTTTCTGGAGAAAGAGTTTCTCTCGAAATAAGTGAGTGGGAGGAAGGTAGAACTTGATGAGGTGACAGTTACCCCTCCTGTACCGGAAAGTACCGCAGCGCAGGAAACTGTTCCTGAGGTGCCTGCACCGACAAGGGAGGAAGTTAATGATAATGATCATGAGGAAACAGATCAAGTTACTACTAAACTTCGAAGGTCCACAAGGGCACGTTCCGCACCAGAGTGGTACGGCAACCCTGTCCTGGAAATCATGTTGTTAGACAACGGTGAACCTTCGAACTATGAAGAAGCGATGGCGGGCCCGAATTCCAATAAATGGCTTGGAGCCATGAAATCCGAGATAGAATCCATGTATGAAAACAAAGTGTGGACTTTGGTGGACTTGCCTGATGATAGGCACGCCATAGAAAATAAATGGATATTTAAGAAGAAGACAGACACGGATGGAAATGTGACCATCTATAAGGCTCGGCTTGTCGCTAAGGGTTATCGACAAGTTCAAGGGATTGACTACGACGAGAATTTCTCTCCCGTAGCGATGCTGAAGTCAGTCAGAATCATGTTAGCTATTGCCGCATTCTATGATTATGAGATATGGCAAATGGACGTCAAAACAGCATCCTTAACGGCTTCCTCAAGGAAGAGTTGTATATGATGCAACCGGAAGGTTTTGTCGATCCAGAGAACGCTAACAAGGTATGCAAGCTCCAGCGCTCGATTTACGGGCTGGTGCAAGAATCTCGGAGTTGGAATATTCGCTTTGATGAAGTGATCAAAGCGTTTGGATTTATACAGACTTATCGAGAAGCCTGTATTTACAAGAGAGTGAGTGGGAGCTCTGTGGCATTTCTCATATTATATGTGGATGACATATTGCTGATGGGAAATGATATAGAATTCTTGGAAAATGTAAAGGCCTACTTGAATAAAAGTTTTTCAATGAAGGACCTTGGAGAAGCTGCTTACATATTAGGCATCAAAATCTATAGAGATAGATCAAGACGCCTCATTGGTCTTTCACAAAGTACGTACCTTGACAAGATATTGAAAAAGTTCAATATGGATCAGTCAAAGAAAGGATTCTTGCCTGTTTTGCAAGGTATGAGATTGAGCAAGGCTCAGTCGCCGACCACGGCAGAAGATAGAGAAAAGATGAGTGTCATTCCCTATGCCTCGGCCATAGGTTCTATCATGTATGCCATGCTGTGTACCAGACCTGATGTGAACCTTGCCATAAGTTTGGTAGGGAGGTACCAAAGTGATCCTGGTACGGAACACTGGACAGCGGTCAAGAACATCTTGAAGTACCTAAAAAGGACTAAGGATATGTTTCTCGTTTATGGAGGTGACGAAGAGCTCGTCGTAAAGGGTTACGTCGATGCTAGCTTCGACACAGATCTGGATGACTCTAAGTCACAAACCGGATACGTGTATATTTTGAACGGAGGGGCAGTCAGCTGGTGCAGTTGCAAGCAAATCGTCGTGGAAGCATCTACATGTGAAGCGGAGTACATAGCTGCTTCTGAAGCAGCGCAGGAAGGAGTCTGGATGAAGGAGTTCATCACCGACCTAGGAGTCATTCCAAGCGCGTCAAGCCCGATGACTCTCTTCTGTGACAACACTGGTGCTATTGCTATTACCAAGGAGCCCAGGTTTCACAAGAAGACCAAGCACATCAAGCGTCGTTTCAACTCCATCCAGAATTATGTTCAGGATGGAGACATAGATATTTGTAAAGTGCATACGGATCTGAATGTCGCAGACCCGTTGACTAAACCTCTTTCACGAGCAAAACATGATCAACACCAGAACTCTATGGGTGTTCGATTCATCACAATGTAACTAGATTATTGACTCTAGTGCAAGTGGGAGACTGTTGGAGATATGCCCTAGAGGCAATAATAAAGGCATTATTATTATATCTCCTTGTTCATGATAATTGTCTGTTATTCATGCTTGAATTGTATTGTACGGAAACAGCGATACATGTGTGAATACATAGACCACAATGAGTCCCTGGTAGGCCTCTAGTTACCAGTTCGTTGATCAACAGATGGTCACGGTTTCCTGACCATGGACATGAGATGTCAGTGATAACGGGATCACATCATTAGGAGAATGATGTGATGGACAAGACCCAAACTTGAGCATAACACGAGATCGTATAATTCGTAATGCATAAGCTTTTCGGTGTCAAGTATTTATTCCTTAGACCATGAGGTTGTACAACTCCCGGATACCGTAGGAGTACTTTGGGTGTGCCAACCGTCACAACGTAACTGGGTGGCTATAAAGGTACGCATCGGGTATCTCCGAAAGTGTTTGTTGACTTGGTAGGAACCGAGACTGGGATGTTGTCACTCCGTATGACGGAGAGGTACCTCTGGGCCCACTCGGTAAGACATCATCATAATGAGCTCAATATGACTAAGTAGTTAGTCACGGGATGATGGATTACGGATCGAGTAAAGAGACTTGCCATGACGAGATTGAACAAAGTATCGGGAATACCGACGATCGAATCTCGGACAAGTACCGTACCGATGGACAAAGGGAATAACGTACGGGATTAAGTGAATCCTTGACACGGTGGTTCATCCGATGAAGATCGTCGAGGAACACGTGGGAACCAACATGGGTATCCAGATCCCGCTATTGGTTATTGACCGGAGAGTCATCTCGGTCATGTCTACGTGTCTCCCGAACCCGTAGGGTCTACACACTTAAGGTTCGGTAACGCTAGGGTCGTAGAGATAAAAGCACGTGGAAACCCGAAAGTTGTTCGGAGTCCTGGATGAGATCCCGGACGTCACGAGGAGTTCCGGAATGGTCCGGAGGTAAAGATTGATATATAGGAAGTCCAATTTCGGCCATCGGGTGATCTCCGGCGGTCAGAGGGAGCGTCCCGGGACCACCGGAGGGGCCCCGGGGTCCACCGGGTGGGGCCACCCATCCCGGTGGGGCCCCTAGGCCGCGAGGGGAAGTGTCCAGCCCTAATGGGCTGACGCACCACTAGGGGCCCACCTCCCCATGCGTCTAGGGTTGAAACCCTAGGGGGAGGGGGCGCCCACTAGCCTTGGGGGGCAAGGAACCCCCCTGGCCGTCGCCCCCCTGCAGATTGGATCTGCAGGGGCCCTGGCGCACCCCCTGGCCCCCTATATATATGTGGGAGGGTAGAGGGCTGCCGCACCCTTGCCCTGGCGCCTCTCTCCCTCCCGTCACACCTCCATACTCCAACGCAGGGCGCCCGGCGAAGCCCTGCTGCGATCTCCACTGCATCCGTCATCACGCCGTTGTGCTGCCGGATCTCTGATGACTTCTCCTCCCCCCTTGCTGGATCAAGAAGGAGGTGACGTTGCTGCACCGGACGTGTGTTGAATGCGGAGGTGCCGTCCGTTCGGCGCTAGATCATCGGTGACGAAGAACGCGAAGAGTACGACTACTTCATCCCTGCTTCTTCGAAAGCTTCCGCTCGCAATCTCCATAACGGTATGTAGATGCACTCTTACTTGCTCGTTGCTAGATGTCTCCGTAGTTGGATCTTTGAAGGTGTAGAAAATTTTTGAATTCTGCTACGTTCCCCAACAATGTCATTCTGACACGAACGTCTCCCCAAGGGGAACAAGTGCCCGACCAGTTTGGAGGAGGCAAAGAAAATCGTGCGTCCTCTGGATTTACCACACCTGAAATACCATGTGTGCATGAACAATTGCATCATTTATCGGGACAAGCACGCGGAGTCTACCATATGTCCGGTGTGCGGCGTCACTCGATACAAGAAGAGGAAGAAAGCTCCTCGAAAAGTGGTGTGGTACTTTCCGATCACTCCTCGTCTGCAGCGGTATTTCGCGGACCCTAAGGTAGAAAAGCTCCTGCGTTGGCACGCGGATAGGGAGGAGAAGAAGCGAGAAGATGACGCAAATGATCCGAAGATAGATAAAAAAGACAAGATGCTGAGTCACCCTAAGGATGCGAGCTAATGGCAAGCGTTGAACTTCGAAGACCTAGAATTTGGGAACGATCCAAGGAACATCATGCTGGGCGCGAGCACCTATGGAGTTAATCCGTCACTACTAGAAAAAAGGCTATAGGTAATATCACTATTAGTGGCGCACCAGAGATGTGGTGCGCCACTACTATATAGCAGTGGCGCACCACAAACAGGTGCTCCACTAATAGTGACATTACTAGTGGCGCACCAGGTGTGCGGTGCGCCACTGGTAAGTTTTTGAACAGTATACCAGCCATGCCAGCCTTACCAGTGGCGCACCAGGGCAAGGTGCGCCACTACTATCAAAAATAGTAGTGGCGCACCTTGCCCTGGTGCGCCACTGGTAAGTTTTTGAACAGTATACCAGCCATGCCCAGCCTTACCAGTGGCGCACCAGGGCAAGATGCGCCACTACTATCAAAAATAGTAGTGGCGCACCTTGCCCTGGTGCGCCACTGGTAAGGCTGGGCATGGTGGTCCAAAAAAAAAACATAGCAGTGGCGCACCCCTTCACTGGTGCGCCACTAGTATTCCTGGCTACTAGTGGCGCACCAGTGAAGGGGTGCGCCACTGGTAACCTGGGAGCATTTGCTACTTAGGCAGCCACCACCTACCACACACACTCACTTTCCCCCCTCCACCAAAACAAATCTGGTCGTCTTGCTCCTCCTCCTCACCTCATTTGCACCATTGATTCACCCAAATTAAGTGGTTAAATTTCCTTTTTTTGATAGGTAAGTAAGGGGAAAGCTTTCTTTATGTTCTAGATCTACTTTTCTCTCCGTCTCCAACAACGTACACACTTTTTATGGCCTAGAGATGTACATATGTTTGTGGTGTTGCATATGTTTGTGTTTGCAGGTACCGGTATTTGAAATGCGATAGTTGCCAATATTTTGCCGGAATGTTGATTCATTTCCGTTTCGGCGAGAATTTGGCACTATGTGCATTCTTTTTGGTCCTATTTTTAGGCAAAGTCATGCCAAATTTTTTTTTCTAAAATATCATTTTGCTCTACCCCGCAGGCGACCATGGTCCGCACGATGACCGAAGGCATCGTAAATAGGTTTTTGAGCTCCGCGAAGGCCGAGATGCTTCAAAAGAACGAGACGGAGATAAGATGTCCGTGTCGAAGATGCAAGCTGAAGAGCCTTATTGCGGACCCGGATTCCGGGCAGGTGCAGGACCACTTGCTCTTGCGTGGTTTCATGGATGGCTATCGGTGGCAAGGTGATGAAGATGACTATGAAGTCATCCATGGGGGCCGGGCAAGCAGAAAAAAGGAAGGGCAGCAAGACAATAGCGGCGAGGGCGGGCGAGAAGACGAAGAATCTCCAGGACATGATCACGAAGTAGATGCAGGACACGGTCATCATGTAGAAGATGCCGGACATGATGATGAGGAAGATCAAGACGAAGGGCATGATAATGAAGATGAAGATGCCGGAGCAGACGACGATGGACCATCGATGGGCTGGGTGCATGACCCTCATATTCAAGAGCAGCTTCGCAAGCAGACGGGTAACGCAAGAGCTGCCGCCCGAGAGAAAGCCAAGCTGGATCAATTGGAGACAGACGCGGTTACTCCATTGTATGAAGGATGCAGGCCCGAGGATACCCGCCTGAAAGTAACGCTCATGGCTCTGGAGATGAAGGTAAAACACAAAATGACCGACGCATGCTTCGACGAGAACATGTCATTCTGGCACGAACGTCTTCCGAAGGGGAACAAGTGCCCGACCAGTTTCGAGGAGGCGAAGAAAATCGTGTGTCCTCTGGATTTACCGCACGTGAAATACCATGTGTGCATGAACGATTGCATCATTTATCGGGACGAGCACGCGGAGTCTACCATATGTCCGGTGTGCGGCGTCAGTCGATACAAGAAGAGGAAGAAAGCTCCTCGAAAAGTGGTGTGGTACTTTCCGATCACTCCTCGTCTGCAGCGGTATTTCGCGGACCCTAAGCTAGCAAAGCTCCTGCGTTGGCACGCGGATAGGGAGGAGAAGAAGCGAGAAGATGACGGAAATGATCCGGAGATAAATAAAAAAGACAAGATGCTGAGTCACCCTAAGGACGCGAGCCAGTGGCAAGCGTTGAACTTCGAAGACACAGAATTTGGGGATGATCCAAGGAACATCGTGCTGGGCGCGAGCACCGATGGAGTCAATCCGTTTGGCAGCCAGAGAAGCACACATAGCACCTGGCCTGTGTTTGTGTGGATGTACAACCTTCCCCCCTGGATGTGCATGAAGAGGAAGTACATTCACATGAGTATGCTAATTGAAGGGCTTAAACAACCAGGGAACGACATCAATCTGTATCTGGGGCTGCTGAAAGAGGAGCTAGACACGCTGTGGAAAACGCCAGCCAATACGTGGGACGCCGCAGCGAAAGAATATTTCCCTATGAGAGCCGCACTGCTCACGACGGTGCACGACTATCTCGGTTACGGATATGTCGCGGGGCAGGTGGTCCACGGATTTTGTGCATGCGTCAGGTGCATGGATGACACAACGTATCGCCAGCTAGATAGAGATCCCGGGTCTTCGAAAACCGTGTTCATGGGACATCGAAGGTGGCTTCGCGACGATGACGCATGGAGAAAACGCAAGGATCTGTTCGATGGTGAAACCGAAACCCGAAGACCCCCACGTACGAGGAGCGGCGAGGAAATAGACGAGCTGTTGAAAAATTGGAAAGAGTGCCCACTGCCGGGAAAGAAGCGAAAGGCGCCAGAGCCGCTGCTGAAGGTATGGAAAACGAGGTCTGTTTTCTGGGACTTGCCGTACTGGAAGATCCTCCGTGTGCCTCACAGCCTTGATGTCATGCATATCACGAAGAACGTGTGCGAGAGTCTGCTTGGTACCCTGCTCAACATGCCAGAGAGGACCAAAGATGGGCCGAAAGCAAGGGCAGACTTGCAAAAAATGGGCATCAGGGAGGAGCTCTAGCGCCCTAATGATGATGATGATGATGATGAGGCGAAGGACACGGAAAGTCATCGCAAAGGCAAAAAGGCCAAGAAGATCGAATATGACTACCCTCCCGCGTGCTTCACTCTAAGTCAGAAGGAGATCGAGCAGTTTTTCACCTGCCTCGTAGGAGTAAAACTTCCTTACGGTTACGCGGGGAAGATAAGCAGATACCTAGACTCAGCGAAGCAGAAGTTCAGCGGGATGAAGTCTCACGACTGTCACGTGCTGATGACGCAGATACTTCCAGTTGCAATCCGTGGGATCATGGACGCGCACGTCCGTGACACGCTATTTGGCCTATGCAACTTTTTCGACGTCATCTCTCGGAAGTCTGTTGGCGTGAGGCAACTCAGAAGGCTACAGGAAGAGATCGTGGTGATACTATGCGAGCTTGAGATCTACTTCCCGCCCGCATTCTTCGACGTTATGGTGCATCTGCTGGTCCATATCATGGAGGATATCATCCAACTGGGGCCGACGTTCCTGCACAGCATGATGCCGTTCGAAAGGATGAATGGTGTCATCAAAGGATACGTTCGCAACAGGGCACGTCCAGATGGAAGCATAGCAAAGGGCTTTCTGACCGAAGAGTGCATCTCCTTCTGCACGAATTATCTAGGCATCGAGAACCCCGTTGGTCTGCCCGTCAACAGGCACCTCGGCAGGCTCGCTGGATGGGGTCACCGCGAGGGTCGCCGCGAAATGCATGTCGACTTCATGGGTCGACTCGCCGACTTTGAAAGAGCAAACCTAGTCGCGCTACAACACATAGACGTGGTCGATCCTTGGGTGGTAGAGCACAAAATCTTTATTGAGAAGACGTACAATGACCGAGGCCAACAGAGGACGGAGGGAGCTATAATCAAATAGCACAACTCATGTTTCACGCGTTGGTTCAAGGAGAAGCTTCTGTCGTACCCTTTACATGAGGATTCTTCCGCGGAAGAAAAACTCATATTCGCCTTGTCACAGGGCGCCGAGCACAACCTGATGACCTATGAGGCGTACGATATCAACGGCTACACATTCTACACCGAGGAAAAGGACATGAAGAGCGATTATCAGAACTCCGGGGTAACGATGGAATCCTACACCGGTAACGACAAGGACAGATACTACGGAAGGATCGAGGAGATCTGGGAGCTGAGCTACGCTGGAGAGAAGGTCCCGATGTTCCGTGTCAGATGGGCCAAGAGCGTCCTAAAAGAAGACCGGTATTTCACCACCATGGTTATACCAGAAGCCAAATCCAAGACCGCGGGCGCAAACGTCACCGCGAAAAATGAGCCATGGGTACTGGCTTCCAAAGTGGACCAATGCTTCTTCATTACCGACCCGTCAAAGCCCAGTCGTGTTGTCGTGAGGAGAGGCAAAAGGAACATCATCGGAATGGATGGAGTCGCCAATGAGCAAGACTTTGACAAGTACGGCGACCCGAAGATGGAAGATGATGACGACGATGAAGTACCATACACCACAAGAAGAAGCAGGACCACCCTACCTAAAGGACGTCCGTTCAAGAGAAGATCAATTCAAGGGGTTCCGGGGCTAAATTATTCAACCGCGAGGAAGAAGGGCAAGAAGATTGTGAAAAGATAGCTAAGATTGAATCACGACGTGTCGGCCGCGTGTGTGTGTGTGTCAGTGGCAAGCTCAATTATTACATGCAACTAAATTATTACATGTATCACTTGATTTCAACCATGTCATCTAATTCTAAATCTTTGCACAATGGTTTTATCACTCCATTTGCATTTTCCTATTCTTTTATCTCAAATCTTAAATTATCAAATGTATGTTCAAATGTATGTTGTTTAACAATATTTACATTCAAATACATTCAAATTATCAAATGTATGTTCAAATGTATCTCCATTTGCACAATGGTTTAACAATATTTACATTCAAATGTATGTTGTTTAACAATATTTACATTCAAATACATTCAAATACTCAAATACATTCAAATATATTTAATAGAAAACTAAAAAAGAACTGACAAAAACAGTAAAGAAAAAACACAGAAAAAGGTAAAAAAATGTTTAAAGACCGGACTAGTGCAACCAATAGACATATATACATCAAAAACATTTTTTTTAAAGATTGAAAAAAATGGGGCCGCCAGGATTCGAACCCTGGCTGGCTGGGTTATGCATCAAGGGTCCAACCACTAGGCCATGACAGTACTTCTGTCCATAACACAGACGCGGACTCTTTTAACCACTAGGCCATGGCAGTAATGGCGCACTACCAGAGATGTGCGCCATTGTTAGCGCGGCCCTCTCCTCACTAGCTCCCCGGCCGCCGCACTTGTTCCTCGATCTCCTCTTATCCCCTCCCCTGTCGCCGCCACAGCCCCCCATCCCCTGCGGCGACGCCCCCTCCGACGCCACCGCCGGCCGCTGGGTCCCGACCCCGTCTCCCCCGCCGCCTCCCCTCCCCTGCTGCCCCGCCGCCGGTCCCCCACCGCCGCCGCGACGGGGACGGGGTACTCGCAGGCGAGCTACTACACCTCGCTCGGGCTCTTCGTGCTCTCCGTGCCGGGGCTCTGGTCGCTCATCAAGCGCTCCGTCAAGTCCAAGGTCTCTCTCCTGCCCCCTTTGTCCAAATCTGCTTCCTTGCTTGCCCTCTGTTTCTGAAATCTAGCTTATTCCCGTGGTCTGTCGTCATTTCCATCGTCTTATTTAGCTCTAGTTCGGTTTGATACAGTGATAGGGAGCTAGGTTTGCATAAATTTTGAAATGATACGTTGTAGGATTTCAAATCCAAGGTCTCCTACAAACTTGCGCCCTTCCCTGTCCTCTGTTTTTGAACAGTCTGGCGATTATAAGAGGTCAACTGTGCTGCTAATTAATGCTCGTATTATCCGTTCCAATTTCGCTTGCTGAGCAGCAACCGTTTATTTCTGTTTGTTGTTTGTCAGGTTAAAAACAGTACGCGGTGTAGTGTATGTGCGTTAGTTTCTCAGTTTTTTCATTTTCTGGCTGTAATACTCTAGGTAGATTGGTAGCATAGCAGCCATGGTGCCGGAGGGCGCTGGCTCTTTTATGTATATCTACCAGGGAGGCTGGACTTGTTTTGTCAGTTTCATGATGAAATGAAATGAATCCGGTCCTTAATTGGAAAGAAATATATGCTATTATCAATCAGGCTCATGTGTTCTTCTTGGATGTATGTATTCCTTGTTTCTTGGCCAATGATAGTAACACTTGCTCCTACGTATTTTGAAGTAGTTTTCAAATGTGCGCATTGCTATCTAGTTTCAGACGTGCCGCATTGCTAGCTAGCCAGATGTTGTAAACTGATGAACAGCCATGCACAGAACACTGGCATGCACAAGCTAGATCGGTGAAGTACTCTGGTTACTGTAGTACTTGCCTGTTAAGAAGTAAAAAAACTGCAGGTGCTGAATTTAGAAGTCATGCTTCTCTGTGTATTGATACGCTGAACTTTTATACAGCTTAGATATACAGCTATGCAGCTTAGACAGGGATCTACTTGAGGTAGCGGAATCACGGATATCTGTGTACTCTTGCATATAGTATTTCAGCAGTTTTCTTTAGTCTTTGAATTTTCCTCGTAGTATGTCAGGTTAAAACCGTCCTGCCAATAAGCCCTTCTTGGTTTAAAAACATAGCTCTGCCGAGTCTAGTTTGTAGGCCCCAATGTTTAGGCATGTGAGCCTCTGCTGCAACTTTGTGTGCTTGATCACTCAAACAAAAATTAACCGTCTAGTGCATTGATTTTTGGCCAGAGTAGTGCCACCAACCTTTTGGATTTTGATCCTGAATGCCACCTGCTTCTGCAGTTTCTGCATATTCAGCCGTTTTTGAATCTTAAGCAAGTTGCTAGTCTGTTGATATTTTGGACAGTCCTCCCGTGAGGCAGTCATGAGGACCAGGAAGTGTAGGGTCACTGTGATGAAATTCTATCTCTGGAATACCTCTTCCTTGTCCTAACTTAAAGGAAATAGAAAGGAGTCGGTCAGGTTTAATACTGTTGTCATGTGAGTGTAACAGCAGGTGACAGGCTGCTCGTTTTAAGCTTATGTACGAATAAAGTGCATATCACCCAGGTACTCTCTTAGATAGAGGTCTACCCGAGGAACTGAAATCACGGATATCTGCATGCTCTTGCATATAGTATTGCAGCCCTTTACAGGATTCTAGGGATTTTCCCCGTTCTAGGTGAAATTGAACCGTCCTACCAATAAACCCTTCTGGGGGTTAAAAGATAGCTTAGTTGAGTTTATTTTGTAGACTCCAATGTTTAGGCATGTGTGCCTGTGCTGCAAGTGTGTGTACTAAACCACTCTAAAGATTTGGGGGGTAGTATTTCTGATTTTAGAGCACCTTTGCTGAATATATTTCCACCTTTATCATATATTTCCACCTTTTTCTACAACAGTGCACAGAATAGATGCATGAGTGCATCTTTGATGAAGCACAACCCATAATACTGATGGAAAAGACTTCTTATGATTGGTATGACTGTTCTTAAGGAGGGAAAGTGCTGGTAATAATAACCTTTACAGGAAGGCAGTCAACAGCAAATTTTTTTTGTGCATATATGGAAGATATGCCATTTTTTGGCATGGTGATTTTGCAGGTACCCCGAGAGGCCCTTGAGTTTGCCGGAATGTCGATTAACTTCCGTTCCGGCAAGTTCGGGTACTCCATATGTCCTATTTTCAGCAAAGGTCATGCTGAAATTTTCCGTGAATTTTAGCATGACTTTGCTAAAAATAGGACATATGGGGTACTTGCGACTAATGCATGGGCCGGGGTATCTTAGTATGCCTCGGTGTCGACAAATCCTAAGTGATGAGACCGTAGCTTTTAGGATGCCTCGGTGTCGACAAACCCTAAGTGATGAGACCATGATAATTCCTCACAAACCCTAAATGATGAGATCTTGTTCCTTGACAATAACCAACTTTTTGACCAAACTTTTTTCCTATTTAGAGCGAACATGGCCGACAACGATGAGGCCGGCGGCTCGGGCGGCGGCAAGCCATTCTGGGAGCTGTCCCAGGACATGGAGGAATACCCTCACCGCTATGAGGACGCCGCGGAAGACACCGATCCCGACTACACAACCCCTAGTGGCGTCGGGGATGACACCACTGATGGTGCCGCCGGGGATGCCACCACTGATGATGGCAGCGAACGCACAGATGGCAGCCAACCGAAGAGGCAACGGAAGGACCGGCGCCCGAACGTGCTCGGCACCGTCAAGGAGGAATTTACTGAAGTGTCCTCCAGTGGGCATCCAACGGCGCCCAAAGAATTAGTCAGTGGGTACGCGGGACAACTCGGGTGCATTGTCCGGAGCACCGTCACGATCAACACCGAGAACCTAAGGCAACGTGAATGAGGGAATTTGCGGATCCTCCTCTTCACGAAGCTGCACGAACGATACAAGTTCCCCAGTGACTTCGCAAACACACGCCTCTTAGGGAATAAAGTGAACAGTGCCGCCCTCACGAAGATGAGCACGGCCCTGGCTTCTTGGAGAGCCCGGGTGAAGAAAATGATTGAAAGAGGTGATAGTTATGAGAAGATCAAGGAGAAAAATCCTTCGATCAGCAAAGCTGACTACCTGGAGTTCAAGACCAAGTGCGAGAGCAACGCATCCGTGGAATCAAGTCAGTGGGGGAAAGAAATGCGGGAATTGAACTTAGGGGTCCACACACTCGGTCCCGGCGGTTACAGAGTGGCGGAACCTAAATGGGACAAGGAGGACGCGGAGCGTGTCGAGCAAGGCCTACCGCCCCTCTTCGATAAATACCGCCATGAAAAGCAGACCAGGAACTTTATCAGAGCCCGGTACAAGGAGGACCCGGTAACAAAGGAGCTTACCACGGATCCGAAGGTGAAGGCGCTTGAGCTTGTTCTGGTAAGGAATACACCCCCGCGTAATTAGCTCCATATGGTTGCATTCTAATTAATGAAGCCAAATTTCTAAATGGTTCACGTTACTTCCGCAGGAAACTGAAAGCAGTAGCGCGGGGTCCCCGTCTGCCCCTTGGGACACCACTTTAAATAGGGCGTTGAATGTAATGAAACAGAAGGATAAGTTAGCTGGTACCGCGGAGAAACCCAATTGCAACAGGCGTCGTCTGTTCGGTTCTCAGGAGACGCCTCCAGCTGCCGCCTTCACCGAGACTCAAGCAGCCGAGGTGGGAAATATTATCAGCCCCACCACACTCAAGAAGGTGGTCTCTGAGCAGACCTCGATCCCATTACATCAGCAGAAGCCAAAGAAGGGACGGAAAAGAAAAACTAACAAGGGTGCGAGCCAGCCGGCACCGAGTACGATCCGTGCTCAGGACGGGCCACCAATACCTAAGGATATCATGAGGGCGGTGCATGTGGCGGGTAGGCCGATGCTACCGGCTAATCTGTTCAAGGCTGCAACCGGTGCTATGCGGAGTCTGCATGACAGTGTTCTTTCTATGGAGAAGCGGCGTCTCTCCGAGAAAGATGACTCATACCCGGTTTTCATGGCCAAGGTGCCAGAGGGCAAGGGCTTTGTCGATGGCACCATCGGGAGTATGATCGTCCTGCGGTTTGATGACATCTTCGCTATGTTTAACCTTCATCCGCTGCACTACACCTTCATTCGGCTATTTTCGCTCAATATGGAGATGCAGATCATTAGAGACAAGACCCCGGACATCGTGATAGTCGACCCCTTCTACATGCGTGCCAAGCACTTGGACAGCGCTGGGGACCGGCAAGTCGCGAGTTCATACCTCGAAGGCGTCATTATGGCGAACAAAGATAAGGATACCTTCCTCGTGCCTTACTTTCCCGAGTAAGTCATCCCCTCACCGCCCCCGTAACATATGATTTCTTAGATTTCGATCGTTCTTTTTTTTCCTAACATTCCGTGTTTTGTGCAGTGACACACGTTGCACACTCATCCTCTTAAGCCCGAAATATTCCACGGCCACGTATTTCGACTCGGACCGTCAGTCGAAGAAAAACTACACAAATATCAAGAAAGTTCTTGATGATGCTCTCCCCGGCTACGCCAAATCTGGAGGCACCTTCAGGAAGGAAATGTGTAGGTACGGCAAGCACGTGTTCACCCACGTAACGACGTCCCCCTGCGTCAAGCAGCCGCCTAGCAGTCAGAAGGATGCCTACTACGCCCTCCATCACATGCGGGCGATCGTACGGGACCATAATCACCTTATGCTACCAAAGGGTCTCCAAGATTGGGCCGCACGCTTGTCGGCAATCCAGGACATGGACATCAGACAAGAATTCTTTCGCATCCAGTCGGAGTTTGCGGAAATCATCTGTCAAGATGTCCTTCGTACCTCGGGGCAGTTCCACCTCAAATATCAACCGTCCAACAGTGAAATAGAAACAACGCTACAAATGCAGGCTGACAACGACCGCACATTCATGACGCCGACGGATGACGGCGGCTTCATCCACGCTCCGGTCCCTGAGTCGAGTCGAAGAAAGTATTGATGGTATGTAGTTATGAAATGTCGATTAGCTTGTGTAGTAATTAAACTTTAATGAACTTGTATGTCTCTTTAGTTTGGACAGTCGTTCAACTTATATGTAATCGATGCTATTTATTAGTAGGACCATGAACCGTGCTATTAATGTGTTGCTTTTCTCTTCCGATCCTTTTGTTGCATACTTATATATTATCTGTGAATTGCTACTAACGTTTTGTTTGTCTAGTGCATAGAGATGCCGTCATACGTCGTGTACAAGGGTAGGGTTCCCGGAGTCTATGACGACTGGGAGGAGTGTCGGAGACAGGTTCACCGTTTCAGCGGTAACAGTTACAAAGGGTACACCACTAGGGCGGAGGCGGAAGCTAGATACGAGCGCTATCTAGAGGGAGAGAGGAGGGAGCGGAGGAGGAACCGGATGAAGACTAGTTTCATCGCGATGATGCTCATCGTGACTGCAGCTCTCTTCTATGTGATGGTAGTTTAGATGATATCAACTTTGTAATGTGACGACAAACTCGCTACTCGGTCTCGAGACCTAAACTTGTCTAATATTTGAACTTTGTTCGCTATTTCGAATTCGGAGACTAATGTGATGAATTGTATTATGTGCTGTTTATATTCTGTGATGTATTGTATTATGTGCTGTTTATATTCTGTGATGTATTGTATTTTGTAACCTGTGCAAATACCAGAAATGCAAAAAGAAATTCCTAGAAATAATAGTAGTGGCGCATCATATAGCACATTAGTGGCGCACCTAGTGGGGATATCAGTGGCGCACCCCTTAGGGTTATCAGTGGCGCACCCCTTAGGGTTACCAGTGGCGCACCACATAGGCATACCAGTGGCGCACCCCTTAGGGTTACCAGTGGCGCACCACATAGGCATACCAGTGGCGCACCAGTGGTGCGCCACTGTTATTGGGATTAACAGTGGCGCACCACTGGTGCGCCACTAGTATTCCTTATTAGTGGCGTGGTATTAGTGGCCCACCCATGGTGCGCCACTAATGGCAATATTGGGTGCGCCACTAATAGCCTTTTTTCTAGTAGTGCGTTTGGCAGCCAGAGAAGCACACATAGCACCTGGCCTGTGTTTGTGTGGATGTACAACCTTCACCCTAGTTGTGCATGAAGAGGAAGTACATTCACATGAGTATGCTAATTGAAGGACCGAAACAACCAGGGAACGACATCAATCTGTATCTGGGGCTGCTGAAACAGGAGCTTGACACGCTGTGGAAAATGCCAGCCAATACGTGGGACGCCGCAGAGAAAGAATATTTCCCTATGAGAGCCGCGCTACTCACGACGATGCACGACTATCTCTGTTACGGATATGTCGCGGGGCAGGTGGTCCACGGATTTTCTAGATGTGTCAGGTGCATGGATGACACAACGTATCGCTAGCTAGATAGAGATCCTGGGTCTTCAAAAACCGTTTTCATGGGACATCGAAGGTGGCTTCGCGACGATGACCTGTGGGGAAAACACAAGGATCTGTTCGATGGTGAAACCGAACCCCGAGGACGCCCGTGTACGAGGAGCGACGAAGAAATAGACGAGCTGTTGAAAAATTGGAAAGATTGCCCACTGCCGGGAAAGAAGCAAAAGGCGCCAGAGCCGGGAAAGAAACGAAAGGCGCCAGAGCCGCTGCTGAAGGTATGGAAAACGAGGTCTGCTTTCTGGGACTTGCCGTACTTGAAGATCCACCATGTGCCTCACAGCCTTGATGTAATGCATATCACGAAGAACGTGTGCGAGAGTCTGCTTGGTACCCTGCTCAACATGCCAGAGAGGACCAAAGATGGGCCGAAAGCAAGGGCAGACTTGAAATCAATGGGCATCAGGTAGGAGCTTCACGCTATATATGATGATCATGATGATGATGATGATGATGAGGCGAAGCAGGCACGGAAAGTTGTCGCAAAGGCAAAAAGGCCAAGAAGACCGGAAATGACTACCCTCCCGCGTGCTTCACTCTAAGTCAGGAGGAGATCGAGAAGTTTTTCACCTGCCTCATAGGAGTAAAACTTCCTTACGGTTACACGGGGAAGATAAGCAGATACCTAGACCCAGCGAAGCTGAAGTTCTGCGGGATGAAGTTTCACGACTGTCACGTGCTGATGACGCAGATACTTCCAGTTGCAATCCATGGGATCATGGACGCGCACGCCCGTGAAACCCTATTTGGCCTATGCAACTTTTTCGACGTCATCTCTCGGAAGTCTGTTGGCGTGATGCAACTCAGAAGGCTATAGGAAGAGATCGTGGTGATACTATGCGAGCTTGAGATGTACTTCCCGCCCGCATTCTTCGACGTTATGGTGCATCTGCTGGTCCATATCGTGGACGATATCATCCAACTCGGGCCGACGTTCCTGCACAGCATGATGCCGTTCGAAAGGATGAATGGTGTCATCAAAGGATACGTTCGCAACATGTCACATCCAGAGAGAAGCATAGCCAGGGGCTTTCTGACCGAAGAGTGCATCTCCTACTGCACGAATTATCTAGGCATCGAGAACCCCGTTGGTCTGCCCGTCAACAGGCACCTCGGCAGGCTCGCTAAATGGGGTCATCGTGAGGGTCGCCGCGAAATGCATGTCGACTTCGAGGATCGACTCGCCGACTTTGAAAGAGCAAACCTAGTCGCGCTACAACACATAGACGTGGTCGATCCTTGCGTGGTAGAGCACAAAACCTTTATTGAGAAGACGTACAATGACCGAGGCCAACAGAGGACGGACGGAGATATAATCAAAGAGCGAAACTCATGTTTCACGCGTTGGTTCAAGCAGAAGCTTCTGTCGTACCCTCTACATGAGGATTCTTCCGCGGAAGAACAACTCATATTCGCCTTGTCATAGGGCGCCGAGCACAACCTGATGACCTATGAGGCGTACGATATCAACGGCTACACATTCTACACCGAGGCCAAGGACATGAAGAGTGATGGTTATCAGAACTCCGGGGTAACGATGGAATCCTACACCGGTAATGACAAGGACAGATACTACGGAAGGATCGAGGAGATCTGGGAGCTGAGCTACGCTGGAGAGAAGGTCCCGATGTTCCGTGTCAGATGGGCCAAGAGCGTCCTAATAGAAGACCGGTATTTCACCACCATGGTTATACCCGAAGCCAAATCCAAGACTGCGGGCGCAAACGTCACCGCGAAAAATGAGCCATGGGTACTGGCTTCCCAAGTTGACCAATGCTTCTTCATTACCGACCCGTCAAAGCCCAGTCATGTTGTCGGGAGGAGAGGCAAAAGGAAGATCATCGGAATGGATGGAGTAGCCAATGAGCAAGACTTCGACAAGTACGGCGACCCGAGGATCGAACATGACGACGATGATGAAGTAGCAGCATACACCACAACAAGAAGTAGGACCACCCTACCTAAAGGACGTCTGTTCCATAGAAGAACTCCATTTGCGAAAAAGAAGGGCAAGAAGATTGTGAACAGATAGCTAGCTAAGATCGATTGTATTTAAATCGTAACCTTCATTTCTCGATTGTATTTCATGGGCACTTTTTGAACTATCATGAATATTTTTAAATTTCATGGACACTCGATCTCGATCCCCCTCCATCTTTATCGCTATCCCACCTCGCCAGATCCGGTCCCCCTCGCCGCCGAGCACCCCCCGGTCCACCGGCCGCCGCCGCCGACCCCCCACACCCTCGATTCCCCTACTCAACCGCCGCCGCCGACCACCCGCACCCCCCGCACACTCCCCCGCTCCACCGGCATTATTGTTTGATGATATTTTTTAAAAAATATTACTGTCTTATAAAGAAATATTACTGTTATGATTTAAACAAGTTTGAACATATTTAAACACAAATAAGTATCAAACAGCATTTTAAATGCGTAAAAAAAATTGTGGAGAATGGGAATCGAACCTAGGACCTCCTGGTGTGAGAACTGGCTGCTGACCAGTCGAGCAAGTAGAGGGGACTTGATGTGGATCAGTTCAGGTGGAAGATAACCTGTTGGCTCGAGCAGAAATCAAAAAAAAAATACTAATGGCGCACCAGGGTGAGGTGCGCCATTAGTATGGATGTACTTATGGCGCACCGAGGGGTGGTGCGCCATTAGTATTGTGCCGCCCCCATCCATATTTCCTCCCCGGTCCACTAAACCTATCCCCTCTCTCTCCCTCGCCCTCGCCCTCGATCCCCTTCCCCTCTCCTCTCCCTACGCCGCTGCCCTGCCGCCTCGACGCTGCCCCGACGCCGCTGCTCCGACGCCGCCGCCCCCGCGCCCCCTAGCCCCCGCGCCCCCGATGCCCCCTCGCCCCCGTGCATCGACCTCGACTTCCCACACACGACGGCGGACGACCTGCATCGACCTCCACGTGACGCCTCCGCACACAAGCTCCGCCGGCGCCATCAATCTCCGTCTCGTCCTCCACAACGGCCGCTGCATCAGCCTGATTTGACCAGACCTCATCCACGCACCACCGTCGTTCATCTGCCCAAGTAAGTTCTCCTCCTTCTTCTTCTTTTAGATCCATTAGGGTTCCTGCGAGTTCATCAGAGTTTGTCCTCTTCTTTCCCTACAGTTGTGATTTTTAGCTTGAACTTGATACTCCTCTATGCAATGGTATTCATAGCATCTCTTTTTCAAATATTGGAAAATCTCATCCGCACGAGAAAGAACCAAACTGAATCCATGAATTGCTCAAAACTGATATTTAGGTCTGATTGCTCGCCATTTAACACCGTAAATCCCAAGTCAAGATATTAGTCTGTAAAATCTGTGTGGTAGCTGTTTTCATACTTGTCTTGACCTCGAAATATATCCGCATTGCAATAAATCTCATTTGAGCCTTCTTACTTTCTCGCCGCCGCCACCTTAGTTTTAGGTTTTTACTTTATTTTTCTGAACTACTGTAGATCCAATGTTGCAGCTCCAATCTGTGAAACCTGTTTGTCTCAATACTTAGCAATTTTTTCCCTTTAACGATTCTTGAGTATTGGCGCTTGTCACGGCGGCTTATATCACCGTTTTATCATTACCCATATACCATTAGGCCTCATATAAGCCGCCGTTCTGAACATATGTTGTAGTCTGATTTCTGGCTTAATGAGCCAATTTTGAATAGGCAAAATATTTCCTACTTTTAGGCTTCTCTACTCACAATGCCGCCGAAGACAGTCACTTCGTGCAATTGGGTTCCTTCTGTTATCACCAATGCTACACTTGATGATTTTTTCAAAATTGGGTACTTGCCGAAAAAATCCATCATGCATTACCGCGCCCCAAAGCCGGGCGAAGTGAGGCCTCATTCAAAGGACGATGAAGTGGTTGTTTGTACTAATCACATGAACCGGGGCTTTTCACCACCTTCCGCCCTCCCTTTTTCATGAGAATTTCCCTGCAACATCAAATATGTGTCTTCACAGTTAATCAAAATTAGGCTGTGCCATAAATAGTTTTATTTTTGCGCAATAGTTAATATTCGATAGATGCTTGATGATGAAATCTAATAATCTGGTCATATGTGTCTATCCTTACAGTAACAGGTTAGCTAAGTTTCAATTACTTAAGAAGGTACCTTGCGCAGAGTTGATTTGTATTGAAAAGTAGTGATTTCTATTTACTCAAGACTTGCTTTCGTCCTTTTTTTTCTCTGAAATTGACGGTCAGTTCTAGGAGCAGAGTGCATCTAGCATAAGCTGGTGGAGTTGTGTGTTGGGCAATGGAACTTTTTACTAAAAATCTTGCCACTCGGTACCCATATTGGCATGGGGGTCTTTCTTTTTCTGCCTTTTTTGCCTCGCCTCGCGCTTTATAAATTATTATGGAGTGTGGCAGTGATGGGTGTTGTACTAGCAGCACAAATATATACTTACACTCGCACGCATCGCATAGGTGAGTCATGATTGGGGTGGTGAACCGATTCGAGCCCCAAAAAGCAGGATCCCCGGAGTCGCTACTGTTAGTGAAGAAACAAAACTAATCTAATAAAAATTGTACAAACTTAGGCACAAGAGTTAATGTTAGTAAGTAATATGCGTGAATATGCAAACATAAAGATATCTGCTTAAAAATTTGCTGCCATCCATTTGTGAGTTGAGAACAAGGTTTAACTTGCTTGGGTTTAAAGTTCAAGACGGAGATGGTAACGTCCTAACAGCTGAACTGCCTAATCCATGCATTTCAGAAAAACCTTCATGAAGTTTTCCCATTATAATTACTGTGTCGATGCTGTGTGCATTATTCTATTTTGACCTTCATTTAGAAGCATGGAAGATTTACAAGGCATATGTATGATGACTGCTTTACCAATGTACTGAAAGGTTGGAGTCCAGCATCTTTGAAGAGCAGAGTTTTGCTATTTGCATGATCTTACTTATGTAAACGTGGAGATAGATAACCTTGGACACAAGCTTGGAGTTTCCTCCACTTAAATATGCATGCATAATTTGTGAGTTCTAGGACCTTACTCTTTATCTGAATTTTAATTGGTGATGTCAGTAGTTGAAGCCAAGCTTCAGCTTACTCAAATGGTAGGGAGGTCATAGTGTTCCTTTACAAGCATAGTAGAGCATAGTATTGATTCTAATGTTCAACTCTGACTAAACAGGTTCTGCAAACGGTCTTTTACTGCACTTGACTGAAGAAGTAGGTGTCTGCTATATCCTGCACTTGAGGTGAGTTGTGTTCTCAGGTTTACATTACAATGGACACTCTTCTTGTAAACACAAATTCAGATTTATATACTATATGCTGGCATGACTGTTTTTGTTAGGCAGGACAATGCAGTAGTTGATGTATCTTGGGTTGATTATAAAGTTGCTTGGGTTTAATATTACCCAGCATGATGATGTATCAATGTAGCATTAGCATATGATCCAAGTGCTAGTACTGCTAGTAAATAGCTAATACAGTTAATGAAGAAGAAAAAAAACTGCTAGTACAGTTAATGAAGAAGAAAAAAACTGCTAGTACTGCTAGTAAATAGCATCAGACTGAATGTCTTTTATATATGGCCAATACAGTCTGATGGCCGATATAGTTATTGAAGAAGAAAAAAACTGCTAGTACTGCTAGTAAATAGCATCAGACTGAATGTCTTTTATATATGGTACTTCTAGTAAATAGCTTCTTCTATATACTAATTTGCATCAAAGTGTAGAACAAAGCATCAGACTGAATAACTAATAGCGGGTAATTAACCTAACTATTCATTTTTCCTTAGGTTAATATAAAAATGTCCAGTGTATATATATTTGAAAATGATTGCTGCTAGATGTTAATTTGCTAGTACTAGCTAGAATTTGGCACTGAAAAGCAAAAGCAAAAGCTAATTAACTGTTGGGTAATAGCACTGGTACTAGGTAGCTAAAATATGTGTTCTGAAACACGGAGAGCAGAAACACTTACTACATACAATGCTCAAGAAACACTTACTAACCAGAAAAGGTTTTGACTTGAAATGTTAATAGCACAGAGAGCACCACAAGTTAAACACCTCAATCTGTTAGTATTTGTCTGCATTTTCTCACATTCTTCTTGTATCTGATCCAGTATTGCTTGTAGTGGTTTGTCCAAAATGTTGAATGATACTGATTGGAGATGCATATATTGTTTCACCTCTTCACATGCTAATGTATTTTCCATGTTGTGATGGAGGCCTTTTTTGCCTTGTCCACCCGAGAGGCCGTTGAGTTTGCTGGAATGTCGATTAACTTCCGTTCCGGCAAATTCGGGTACTCCATATGTCTTATTTTCAGCAAAGGTCATGCTAAAATTTTCCGTGAATTTTAGCATGACTTTGCTAAAAATAGGACTTATGGGGTACTTGTGACTAATGCATGGGCTGGGGTATCTTAGTAGTTAATTAAGTAGGATCAAGTGCCCCTTTATTCTAGCTGCATTAAACCATAGGTGGCAATAGAGCCAAGTGATTAGGCCCAACTTAGAATTCTCCTTCCCAGCTTAGCTTTTAGGATGCCTCGGTGTCGACAAACCATTAATTATAAAACCTTGGCTTTTAGGGTGCCTCGGTGTCGATAAAAACCGAATTGATGAAAGATTAGGCTTTTAGGGTGCCTCCGCATCGAAAAACCCTCAATGATAAAAGCTTAGCTTTTAGGATACCTCGATGTCGACAAACCCTAAATGATGAGACCATGATCTTGTTCCTTGACAATAACCAACTTTTTGACCAAACTTTGTTCCTATTTAGAGAGAAACATGGCCAACAACGATGAGGCCGGGGCTTCGGGCGGCAAGGCATTCTGGGAGCTGTCCCAGGAGATGGAGGAACAACCTCACTTGTATGAGGACGTCGCCTTCCCCACCGATCCTGAGACTAATGATGGTACCGCCGAGGATGAACCCACTGATGCCACCACTGATGGTGCCGCCGAGCATGCCACCATTGATGATGGCGGCGCACGCACAGATGGCAGCCAACCGAAGAGGCAACGAAAGGACCTGCGCCTGACCGTGCTCTGCACCCTCAAGGAGGAAGTTACCGAAGTGGACTCCGACGGGAATCCAACGGCGCCCGAACGAATAGTCAAGGGGTACTCGCTTCAGCTCGGGTGCATTCTCCGGAGCACCGTCTCGATCACACCGAGAACCTGAGGCATCCTGACCGAGGGAATTTGCGCAACCTCCTCTTCACAAAGCTGCATGAACGATACAAGTTCCCCGCTGAATTTGAAAATGCAAGCCTCAAAGGGAATAAAGTGAACAATGCTGCCCTCACGAAGATGAGCAAGGCCCTGTCTACTTGGAAAAGCAATGTGAAGAGAATGATTGAGAAAGGTAAGAGTTATGAGAAGATCAAGGAGAAAAATCCTTCAATCACCGAAGATGACTACAATGACTTCAAGATCAATTGCTCGAGCACCGCAAACTCCGAATCAAGTAAGTGGGGGAAAGAAATGCGGGAGCTGAACTTAGGCGAACACACACTCGGTCCCTGCGGTTACAGAGTGGCGGAGCCTATATGGGACAAGGAGGAGGAGGACCGTGCCGAGCAAGGCCTACCGCCCCTCTTCGATAAATACGGTGACAAGCAAACCAGGAACTTTGTCAGGGCCCGGTACAAGAAGGACCCGAAAACAGAGGAGCTTACCATGGATCCGAAGACCAGGGTGCTTGAGCTTGTTCTGGTAAGGAATACACCCCCACGTAATTAGCTCCATATGGTTGCATTCTAATTAATGAAGCCAAATTTCTAAATGGTTCACATTCCTTCCGCAGGCGACTGAAAGCAGTAGCGCGGGGTTGACTAAGAGCAACCCTTGGGACACCACTCTAAATAGGGCGTTGAATGTAATGAAGAACAAGGATAAGCTCAGTAAGCCGACGTCAACTGGTCATGTGGCCGGCAAAGGCTTGTCGGCAAAATGGTTGTCATACTATAACACTAGTGGGCGAAAGGAGAAAAAGACCAGCTCGGAAAGCCAGGCGTGCGAGGTTCAAGAACTCAAGGCACAGGTGGCGCGGATTCCGGAGATTGTCCAAGAGCAAGTGCAACAACAACTCGGAGCGACGATCACCGCCATTGTGCCTACCTTGATCGAGGGGTTGAGTGCGTGGATTGCGGGCGGCCAACATGGGCCGCCCCCGATTCCTAGCTTCACGGCCAGCAACTCGCAGAACGCGATGGCAGGGCCATTGGTGTCTCCGGCGGAGGCGGCATTGGTGTCTCCGACGCCGGCACGGGAGCTTAATGCACCCGGGTGTACGCCGGCCGGCACCTCTGCAGCAAGCGGCCCCTCCGTCAACTGCACGCCCGCCGTTGGCGGTGCCTTGACATTAGCCGAGCTCGACGCCATCATCACGGTAACTAATTAAGCCTCTCTTGGCCGAGGACTTCATCTCCTTGCCTTTGACTGGGCATCCCTGACGCCCTACATGTTTTCGCAGGGCGCCGCCGACGTTACGTGCACTCTCCTGCACTTCGTGAACAACGAGTTGGTCGATGTCGCCAAGGGCAAAATCGTTCAACCGGGCAACCCCTTGTTCCACGGTACCCAGATGCCACCCAACTTGTTTAGGGTTCAACTGGTTCGGGTGCTGCCAGGCTGCGACGAGTTGTTACCTCCGATTCGACCCGTCGGGACCGACGATGATGACGTGATGACCCTCAGCGCCTGCCTGAGCTGGCCCCTGCTTTGGCCGAAGAGCCAAATTCGTTTGGGGGCAGGGGACACCACCCCAAAGAAAACACCGCCAGTCGTGCCGGCGCCAAGTCGGCCCCATGGCAAGACCGCCGCAACTGTGCCGGACATCCCTATGCCATTGGATCCAAACATGCATATGGCACAGGATCATAACGACGACGATGACGATACATTTGGCAACGTCGATCAGTACATTGCTGATCATGGGTACGGTGGCGACTTCATGGGGCCTCCTTCTCAAGAACCCAACCCAACAAAAGACGTGCGCGATCTAGCTGGTACCACGGAGAAGCCAAGTTGCAACAGGCGTCGTCTGCCGTTCAGCTCTCAGGAGACGCCTCCAGCTGCCGACTTCACTGAGCCTCACATAGGCGAGGTGCGAAATATTATCAGCCCCAACACACTCAAGAAGGCGGTCTATGAGCAGAACTCGGTCCCATTACAGGAGAAGAAGAAGGCACGCAAAAGAAAGACTAACAAGGGTGCGAGCCAGCCGGCACCGAGTACGATCCGTGCTCAGGACAGGCCACCTTCACCTGAGGATGTAATGAGGAGGGTGCATGTGGCGGGTAGGTCGATGCTACCGAGAAATATCCTCGATGCTGCAATCAGTGCTATGCGGAGCCTGCATGACAGTGTTCTTTCTTTGGAGAAGCGGAGTCTCAGAGAGAAGGATGTGGCATACCCGGTTTTCGCGGCCAAGGTGCCAGAGGGCAAGGGCTTTGTGGATAACTCCATCGGGGGTACGATCGTTCTGCGGTTTGATGACATCCACACTATGTTGAACCTTCATCCGCTGCACTACACCTTCGTTCGGCCATTTTCGCTGAGTATGGAGATGCGGATCATTCGCGACAAGACCCCGGACATCGTGATAGTCGACCCCTTCTACATGCGTGCCAAGATCTTCGGCAGCGCTGGGGACCGGCAAGTCGCGAGTTCTTACCTCGAAGGCGTCTTTCTGGCAAACCGAGATAAGGATAACTTCCTCGTGCCTTACTTTCCTGAGTAAGTCCTCCCCTCAACTGCCCCGTAACATATGAATTATTAGATTTCGATCGTTTTTCTTTTAACATTCCGTGTTTTCTGCAGTGACACACATTGCACGCTCATCCTCCTACACCCCAAATATTCCATGGCGACGTATTTCGACCCGGACTGTCAGTCGAACGTAGACTACACAAATGTCAAGAAGGTTCTTGATGATGTTCTCACCGGCTACGCCAAATCTGGAGGCACCTTCACCAGGCCTATTCGTAAGTACGGCAAGCACGTGTTCTCCCACAATACGACGTTCTGCTGCGTCAAGCAGCCGCCTGGCGGTCAGAAGGGTGCCTACTACGCCATCCATCACATGCGGCTGATCGTACGGGACCATCATCAACTTCTGCTACCGAGTAAACTCAAAGATTGGGCCGCGAGCGTGTCGGCAATCCAGGACGCGGACATCAGACAAGAATTCTTTCGCATCCAGTCGGAGTTTGCGGAAATCATCCATCAAGATGTCCTTTGTACCTCGGGGCAGTTCTACCAAAGAAATCAACCGTCCAACAGTGACATCAACACAATGCTACAAATGCAGGCCGACAACGCTCGTGATTTCATGACTCCCACGATAGACATCGGCTTCATCCACGCTCCGGTCCCTTGAGTCGAGTCGAAAGCAGTGATGCTGTATCTAGTTCTGAAACATCGATTGGCTCATGTTGTAATTAAACTTTAATGAACTTGTAGTATCTCTCTTTGGTTTCGAGAGTCGTTCAACTTAGATGTAATCGATGCTATTAATGTCTTGCTTTTCTCTTCCGATTGTTCAGTTGCATACTTATATATTGCTTATGTATTGTCTGTGAATTGGTACTAACGTTTCGTTTGGCTAGTGCATAGTGATGCCGTCGTATGTCGTGTACAAGGGTAAGGTTCCCGGAGTCTACGACGACTGGGAGGAGTGTCGGAGATAGGTTCACCAATTCAGCGGTAACAGTTACAAAGGGTACACCACTAGGGCCGAGGCCGAATCTAGATACGCCCGCTATCTAGCGGGAGAGGGGAGGGAGCGTTGGAGGAACCAGATGAAGACGAGTTTCATCGTGATGACCGCAGCTCTCTTCTATGTGATGGTAGTTTAGATGATCGATATCGACTTGTAATGTGAAGACAAACTCGCTACTCGCGGTCTCGAGACTTGTAATATAATGTTCTATCTTTGTTCAGTCTTTTCAATTCGGAGACCAATATGATGAATTGTATTCGGAGACTAATATGATGAATTGTATTCAGAGACTAATCTTCTATTGTATTCGATGAATCTATTGTTGATGTGTGCTGTCTATATTCTATCCAATTATACATTTTGTAACCTGTGCAAAAAACAGAAAATAAAAAAAATATAAAAAACCTAATATTCATACTAATGGCGCATCACATCACAGTGCGCCATTAGTATGCCAAAGGATACTAATGGCGCATCATTAAACAGTGCGCCATTAGTATGCCGAAGTTACTAATGGTGCATCTTGTTGTTGTGCGCCATTAGTATGCCAAAGCACCTGGGTATACATGGCCCCCTGGGAGGCATACTAATGGCGCACTGTTGTATATACTAATGGCGCACCAGAGGTGCGCCATTAGTAAAATATACTAATGGCGTGGCACTAATGGCGCACCACTAATGCGCCATTAATGGCCAAATTAGGTGCGCCATTAGTAGGCCTTTTCCTAGTAGTGCAAGAGAGAACGTTCTTCTGGCCCGACGAGGACATCGGTTCCTCTGAGTGGGGGTGTGTGTGGTAGCCTGGCTTATTAGGATGATAGACTACTCATATCAATAAGGAATTCCTTCTTTTCCGGAAGCCCATTCGTAAAGAACTCCAAAGTTAAGCATGCTGAGCTTGGAGTAATTTCAGGATGGGTAACCGACCGGGAAGTTGTTCCCGGGTGCGCACGAGTGAGGACAAAGTTTGCAGAAAAGACTAGTATTGATACTATGTGGGGACAGTCTAGATCCCACCAGGAGTAACGACCACCGGCGGGAGTGTCCGGGGCGTTACACCAGGCGAGGTGTTCATGACTCGCGGATCGGGCGAGGTCGCCCGTGCCTGTGGCTCGGAAGGCGCCCTCGCCATCCACTTCGAGTACGACGGCGCCTTCGCGCTGTGCTTCAAGGTGTTCGACGAGGAGGGACGCCGCATGGAATGTTGCCCTGGAGGGGGCCGCCGGGGTGACGTTGCGGTCGGCGCCTCACCAGCCGTTGATCCTGCTACTAGCTCGTCTAGCAGCAGTGATGGCCTCTGGAGGTCCAGTAGCTCCCCTGAGTCTGACGAGTCTCTAGAGACGAGCGACGACAGCTATGCACCCCCGAGCTCGCGGTGTATTCGAAGTGCGTCGGGCTCGCGAGCACGTCGCTGGTGGTGACCCGCCCAGGGTCGGAGGTGGGCCGTCGTGGCCCACTGTTGATAATGGCGTCGGCGATGGCGGCCATTGTTCGGATCCCCTGAAGTCCTTTTGTGGCGTTCCCTGCGAGGATTCAAAGCAAACCCCACGAGGGTATGTAATGAACTTGTACTGCTTTTGCTTATATCCTGCTGTTTTGCTAGTACACCTACTCGTGAGCTTCGTTTCAACAATATCCCCACTTTTTACCCTTTCGGTTGCATAGTGCTCTACGACGGCAGGCCCCAATCCCAAGGCAAGCTGCACCCATCGCTGGTATGCTAGGTCGCGATGCCGTGGTCAAGGCCAGGAGGTGAGCGGCCCTAGGTCCGGTAAGAGCTCATGAGGGGCGATGCTCAAGAGGTCCCCCTTGGCGTGCAAGCGGCTTTCGGAGGCTAAAAAAGCGAGGTGGCGTTGCTGACACGCGACTACCGAATCCCGTTCTGCGGGCGAGGATAGGGCATCAAGGAATTAACGACTTATCTTGACGATCGTTAGGTGGTTCTCCTGATGGCGTGCCTGGTTTGTTCACGAGGCTGAAATTTCACGATTCCCTCCTGCTGGTCCTAGAGTTCTGCGTCAGCACGGCCCGACCTCGCGCATACCTCAGCCGCCGCTGGCCTTGACTGGAAACCAGGACAATACCAGGGGGTGAGGGGCAGCGGGATCAGTTAGGCCCTTGGGTCGTGATGCCCAAGGGCCCCCTTGACGTACGAACGACAATTGGGAAGGGAATGCTGGACTCAGGCCTTGATGTTCTACGTCGGCAGGGCCCGGCCCCATGCGTACCTCAGCCGCCGCTGGCCTTGACGGGAAACCAGGACAAGACCAGGGAGTGAGGGGCTACGGGACCAGTTAGGACCTTGGGTCGTGATGCCCAAGGGTCCCCCTTGATGTACGAATAGGCCCAAGCTCTCTGAGTCGGCTCCCCCTTTCTCCCACCTTTCCTGATGCTCTGCCTCCTCGGGTCCCGACCCTCGAGCGAAGCTCAGCCACCGTTGGAATGCCAGGTCGCGATGCCGTGGTCAAGGCCAGGGGTGAGGGCTGGAGAATTAGTAGGAGCCCCTGAGACGCGATGCTTAGGGACCCCCCCTTTGACGCGCAAGCGAACTACGTGAGGAGGGGAGACCGGCGGGACTGCCTGCCGCCGTGCCCTTGAGACTCCAGTGGGTTAGCCTGCAGCAGAACGACTTAGGGTCGCGCCCGTGCTGGGTTTCTGATAATTTCGCAAGGAGACGAAGGCACCGAGGACCTAGTGAGGTGACGGTTGTGGAGCGGGCCGCGGGTCAGAGCTCGGTCCCTCCGATTTGTCAGCATTGCAGGGACGGACCCGAGCACAAGCGCCGTGCCAACGTATACAGCCCCGTTGCGAGATGAGCAGAAGTCCATTAGGTGGCGAAGGAGACCCGCAGGGGTGATGGTCAAACATGTGAGTGATTCGAATGCAAAATGACAGAGATGGTAGTACTAGCTTAGGTAAGATGCAAGGGAAATTCATGCCACAAGGACGGACATGTGCGGCCTGGGGATAATGCAACCTGAGGGGCGCCCCCAACAAGGTGAACAGAGATGCAAAAGGATACATGTCGCAGGGACAGGCCCGTGCGACCTGGGAATGACGCAGCCCAAGGATCGCTCCCAGTTGAACGAAAACCGGAAGATGTAACCTGGCATAGTTGCTGAAGTAGTGTTGGTGTAGCTGAAGATGCTCGATGCAGACGCTGCTCCTTACGTGCTGCCTGGCTCCGACTCCTCACGAGGCTCCGGGGTTCCCCAGATCTCGCGGAGGGCCGAGTCCAACTCCGCCTGGATCTCCTTGTGTCTGGCCTTGTGAGTCGCTAGGGCTTCCCGCATATGGTGCTGGTGCAGGGCCGTCTGGTTCGGCAGGCCGAAGGGCATGCACACCTAGCTGTGAGTGGGACCCTAGCACCGGCCCACCTAGGAAGGCCAGTAGAGCTCCTGAGATGCGATCCTGTTGAGTGCGAGGATGTTGACGCAGACGCGTAGCCCATATCCTGAGCCTGGGCCGACAGCTGCCCTCAGAGGGGTCAGTCGGTGTTCACCCCGCATGGCTCTTGGCTCCTGTAGGTCTTCAACGGTCTGGCAGATAAACTCCTGAGCGCTTGGTGCCTCACGCCTTGAGGCCTTTGGAGGAAAGGGCGTGGCAAAGCACTCCTCCACATGGTGCCCAAGCGCCTCCCTCATGACATTGAAAAAGTCAGAGGCCCTCCAAAGGAGAGCCCCCGAGCCCAGCCTGAGGGGGGCGCCGGGCTTGCCTTCCTATGCAAGAAAGGGAGGAGGTGCCTCCCTAGGCGTAGGTCCGGATGTGCTGCCACCCTGTGCTACATCCCCATGAGGCTCAAGGGCGAGCAACTGCTTCTTCTTCTTGGGGACGACCTCAAGTGGGTAGATGACGCTGTCGCTCTCTGGATCCTCGACTGTTGCCGCCTGGTAAGCTCGCTCGAGAGAGCACACTGCGTCCTTCTCCTCACAGGCGATGGTAATGACGCCGCCACTCCCCAGCATCTTGAGAACACTGTAGCCATGGTGAGTCACTGCCATGAACTTGGCCAGGGATGGGTACCCGAAGATGGCGTTGTAAGGGAGGTGGATATGGGCGACATCGAAGTCGATGAGCTCAGTGTGGTAGTTGTCGCGCTTGCCGAAGGTGACAGGTAGGCGGACCTGTCCTGCGGGGGTGGTGGAGCCATCAGTCACTCCGGAGAAGGGCTTGGTAGGCAGCAGTTCATCGTAGGGTACTTGGAGGCTGTCGAATGTCTTGATGGACAGGACGTTGAGCCCTGCGCTGCCGTCGATGAGGGTCTTGGTAACTTGGACGTTGCTGATGACGGGTGAAGAAAGCACCGGGAGGGCGCCAGCCATAGCTGCGCACTTGAGCTGGTGTGCCGAACTGAAGGTGGTGGGGCATCTGGACCACCTGAGTGGGCGAGTAGCCTCGAGCTTGGGGAGAGCCGCGTTTACTTCACGGGCAAATTGCTTGAAGAGGCGCTTAGAAGCTGGGGCATGTGCTCCGCCCAAGATGCAAGCGATGGCACGTGGCTCCTGGAAGCCCCCAGCCCCCTCGTCATGGTCGTCGTTTCTCCTTGGTGGTGGCAGAGGTGGAAGGCCGGCCCTGCCCTGAGGACGGTCCTCCTGGGGCTGGTCCCTCCAGGCGTCCTCGCGGGGCTGGCCGCGCCAATGGTCCTCCGGAGGCTGATCACGCCACTCCTGGTGGAGGCCGCGGTCGTCCCAGCGTCCCCCGGTCGAACTTCCCCCGCGGCCGTAGCCACGGTTGCCGCGCCCGGGGCGCTGGATGATGCGTCTTTCACGGAGGGCCATGAGCTATTGACAGTCATGAGTGTTGTGGCTGTGCACGTTGTGGAAGGCGCAAAATGCTCGGCCGTTCTTGGGTGGCTCTGGGTAATCGCAGTCGCGCTTCATTTCTGGTTAGGCTGCAAGCACTGCAGCTCCCTTGCGATTTACGTCCTTACTTTTGGCCTTCTTGTCTTCGGGTTCAGCAGTCGGGATCTCGACGGGTGAGAGGCGCCCCTCCTCAGCCCTGGTGCACTTGGTCGCGAGGTTGAACAGCTACAAGGACATGCACAAGTCTTCGTGGATGGTGAGCTCCTCTTTCATCTTGACGTCGCGAACACCATCTGAGAACACCGAAATGATGGTCTCGTCCATGACCCTGGGGATCTTGACGCGGACACTGTTGAAGTGTTGGATGAACTTCTGTAGGGTTTCTCCTGGTTGCTGCTTGATATGCCGCAGGTCACCTGCGGCCGGGGGACAGTCTCGGGTGCCTTGGAAGTTGGCGATGAACCGCTCATGCATCTCACTCCAGGTGGAGATCGATCCCACGGGCAGGTTCAACAGCCATGAGCGGGTGCCATCCTTGAGGGCCATGGGAAACCAATTTGCCATGATCTTCTCGTTGCCGTCGGACGCTTCGATGTTCAGCTCGTAGAGCTGCAGGAACTCCGTAGGGTCGGGGGTGTCGTCGTAGCGTAGAGGCGGGTCGGGCTTGAACTTCCAAGGCCAATTGACATTGCGCAGCTCGGGGGTGCGGGCCTTGCAGCCTACTGTCGACACCAGAGCTTGTTGGGGAGGGGGAACCTGGTCTTGGTCCTTACACGCCACCACGGCGGGGGGAGCATGGTCTCGGCGCAGTGGTGGAGGGAGTGCGGGCGCTCCTCCACATGGCCGCTGGATCTCTTGGCGGTTTCCTTCTTCATGCACTAGCGCCACGCGTGGACGATCACGCCGCGGGGCCACGTGCCTTGGGTCTTGGACGACGCCTTGACGCGGGGGTAGCAGTGGAGCTTCATGGGCCCCGTCATCCTCATGGGAAGGCAAACGAGGCAGGGAGAGGGACGGCGCTGGAGAGCCCCCAGCGGCGCTGATGAGCTCGGCAATGCGGTCAAGCCATTCTTCGTAGAAGTCGTCGACGGGGCGGTAGCGCATGAGCTCGCGTGCCATGAGTAACACAGCATGCGCACCCACGGGTCCGTGGCGAGCATGGGATGAAGAGACCGCTAGAGTCAGCGACAGGGTAGCGGTGCGTCTATCACGCCACACGGAGGGGTGTAGGGATGATGGCTGTTGTTCATGTCGCGCCGGGCCGGTGCCAGCGTTGGCGGCAGGCGATGGAGAACGGTGTGGCGGTCCGCCGATAGGAGCCGTCTGAGCGACGTGGGCAGCAAGGGCAGCCCGCCGCTCAGCATGGGATGTACGAGCGTTGGCCATGGAGCTACTGGAACGATGAAGCGCTGATCGACGGAAGGGAAGTTTCGGCACACCCCTACCTGGCGCGCCAAATGTCGGATCTACGGTTCTGGCAAAACCTTTAAGGTTCGAACTCTGGGGTGCACACAAAGATCTCTCCTTCTTCCCTAGCTCGTCTACTCAACAACCCTAGGCCTAGCTCGTCAGATCTGAAGAACAAGGGACACAAGGTTTATACTGGTTCGGGCCACCGATGTGGTGTAATACCCTAATCCAGTGTGGTGTGGTGGATTACCTTGTAGGCTGATGAAGAACTAGTACATGGATGAACTGCCTCCTGAGGAGAGGTGTTCTTGAGCTCAGGCGAGCTTGTGGGTGTGTAGGTGGTCTCGATGAGCCGAACCCCCTCCTCTTCCCAATGGTGGTAGCTAGTCCTATTTATAGTGGCCCGGGTCCTCTTCCCAAATATTGAGCGGGAAGGGATCCCACAACGGCCAAATTTGAAGGGGGACAGCTAGTACAAGCTATCCTGACAAAAGATGGTCTTCGCCTGCCAAAGGATCTGGTGGTGACGCCGCCATGGGCTCCGCGATGACCTCCATCCTGCTGTCCTGCTGGTCTTGGTCTTGTTGCACCGATATGGAAACCTTTGCCTGATGCCTCGGGACTCTTCGTCTGCACCTGCTCCTTTTCCACCGAAGAGGAAAGTGGCACTTCTGCACCCGCTGGCACCCTCCTGGCCTTGGTCATCACTGCTCATGTCACGACGACCTCGCGAGGTGTCCCTCGCCTCGATATCTCCGATCCTCATGAGCTGGCCTAGTGAAGCCGCCCTAGGGGATGCCTTGTGTGGTCCGCCTCATGAGGTTGGCCCCTCGCGAGGGTCTTGAGTGGTCGCTGAAGATGTTGGGCCGTACTAGGCCAGCTGGTGAGCCATGCCCTGGGCCGCAGGCAGGCAAGTCTGGGTACCCCCGTTCCCAGAACGCCGATAGCTGCTACTGAGGTCTCTCCTAGTAAGCCTAAGAAGGCTATGCTAAAGAAATTTGCGGTCAAACCAAGTTCCTCAGCAGCAATGCCCTCACGGGCAAGTTCTTCAACGCCAAAACCATCAGGGCAAAATCCTCATCCAACTTCTTCAAGGGTTGTGCCAATTCCCTCAGTTGCCACACAATCCTCAGCTGATACTGCAAAGTCCTCAACACCTGTGCATCTTGCAACATGTCAACGGACTACTGGTTTCTCAGTTGCCTCTGGAGCATCTGCAAGTTCATCAGCTCCACCACGGTCCTCAACTGGTCCTACTCTGCTGAAAGTGAAGACCATGGCTGGATGAGGAAAGAAGCCAAGTCCTCACAAGAAAGTGGCATTCCCAGTACCGTCTGATGACAATTAAGCTGATGATGAAAAACTTGCTGAAATCATCAGAGATAGACAAGTGAAGGCCGCTAGAGCCAAAGGTAGTTTTGTGCCTCTTATGCTGGATCCGAAGAAGATCCTAGACTACATTGACATATGGCACAAGGATCCCAACACTCCCCTTCCCGATTTGGATCTGACACCTGGTCAAAGTCACATGCTGACCGCCTTCATTGGCGGAGAAAAATGGAAATTCGAGAAGGCCAGACAAGTCAAGAAGGCCCAGTACAAGAAGGAGAGACCCCTAAAGAAAAATGTGCTGAATATGACTCCTGAAGAACTTGTAGACATGCAAAAGGAGATCAAAGGCCCCAGTGATGAATTTGACACATATCGTGCAGACTGGATTGGTGCCAAAGTTAGATTCGTCAAACTCTCCAAGGCCCTCAAACTTGGTGGTGAAACCTCAGCATAAGAAGTAATTAATCTTGCTGAGGAAACTAAAAGCGTAGTTGAAAATCAGGCTGCTGATGACTCTAAAAATACGAGGGCTACTGAAGAAATTCCACCTCCTGAAGAGACTGACAGGGAAACCTCCAATGTTGCGCCTAAAGAACAACCTATGCCAGCTAAAGAATCTGCTGCCGCGCCTGAAGAAACTGAGCATGCCAGGGCGACTGCATCAGTCGTGCCTGAAGAAATTAAACCAATTTCATCTGCTCCTCCTCCAAAGTCATCAAAGATGAAGACTATCAAGCTTCCTTCTGCATCAGAAGTGAAGAAAACCAAAGCTATGAAGAAGGTAGTTGTGAAGAAAAGGAAAGCATCATCAACTACAGAGTCCTCAGCTCCTAAGAAAGTGAGGACTTTGACAAGATCCTACACCAACCCTATTGATGTAGTTCCAATTTCGATTGTCCCATCAAAAGAAATCGTTCCGTATGGTGAAGAATATGTCATCCCAGATGACTCAACTGAAGAAAATCTTTCTGCTGCTTCTTTAGAGCAGTTGGATGAAGAAATTGAAGTGAAAGATATCCCTTCGACTCCTTTGGTATCATCGCCCATGCCTCAGTTCACAGCTGAAGAGGCAGGCGTTGAGGAAATGTAAGAAGATGAAGATGTGGATATTGGCTCTACAACTCCTATGCTCAATGGTGACTATTGGGAGAACACTCATCCCAATTCACTATTGACCACACTGCTACAGCAAATTCCTCATTCCCCCTGTGCAAATTGAAGAAATTCAAACAGGTTCTGAAGAACATCACACTTCTCTTCTGTCCAATCCTGAATAAGCTCCAGCTGCATCAGCTGAAGAAATGGAGAAAACAACCACTCATGAAGAACCTGAAGTGTCAATTCCTCAAGTAGCAGCTCCAGGGCTTGACTCAAGAGGCTGCAAAGTCATCATCTGTTAATCTTCAGACCAAGCAGAAAAATCCTCATCCTACAAGGTAGCAATTCAAGGCTGATGATCTCTTCGTTGAGCCGCATTTCTTCATGGAATTCAATCTGTATGACTCAACAAGACTTCGACGCAAGCGGTTCTGGACTGCAAGTCAGATGAACTTCTATTCTTCACTCATATTCGACAAACACAAGGTATTTGAGCATCATCAAATTCCTCATGTTGACATGGAATCCATGCCTTGATTTGAGCATGTGTTGAATGTTCTTCATGAAGCTGGCCTTCTGAGTTTCTACGCTGACATCTGCGATTGGAATGAAGAACTCATTCTTCAATTCTATGCCACTCTGCATCTCACTGGTGATTTGGCTGATGTGAATTCATGGGTGCTTGATTGGATGACTGAAAATACTCACTACAAAGCACCAGCATCTGAATTGCTTCATGCCATGCCAGTTAATCCTCCTGCTGAAGGTGCAAGACGAATCTATGATGAACATGAACTTCAAAATCATCTGATGCAAGTGCTGATGAAGCCTTTGAAAGCTGGCCAACCTCCAAGAACCACCTTCCTTGTGAAGGATTTGCTTTATGTGCCAAGGACCATCTACCGCATTCTGATCAAAACCCTCAATCCAATTAAGGGCCACAACTCTAAATAAGAAGACGTTGTTGGGATCATGAAGAATCTGCTATAACATCATGCATGGGATTCCCATCAACTATCACGATTTCTTCATGACGACTTTGGCAAATGTTGCAGTGTCACCTTTTGAGTTGAAGCCTTATGCTCCATGGATTATGAGATTCATCAGAACTGGGTCTTCAATTTCATACAAGGCTGATGTTCAAAATCATCTTAGCTATCTGCCTCCTATTGAAGTCCTCAAAAGGACAATTCCCTCAGATGGAAAACAAAAAGTTGTTGTTATTGATGAAGGCACTCGTCCATTGGATGGTCAGATCCGCAAAGCTGCATCCTACTCCACCAATGATGACTCTGCAACACAAGAAACTGCCGCAAATGCTTCAAAGCAAACTCCTCAAGCACTGCTCCGCCAGTGATGACTTATCGAGAGATTCTCATAAGTCTTCATTAGAAGGTCGATCGCAATCACAAGTGGGTCAAGCACCAGTTTGCTTCAATTCTTCAAAACATGACTGTCACTCAAAAGACTGTGAAGAAGAATCACTACTATGCGCACGAAATCTTCGACCACACTTGGGCCATTCTTTCACATCTCTACAGTGCTGAAGAACTCAAGGAGATGGACTTTCAGCAGAACTTTGACTAGGCTCAACCTCCCTCGAAGAAATTCAAGAATGTCAAGGTTCCTTAGCTGGTTACAACTTCATATTCTTCATCGCGTGAGATGGATGAAGCTGAAGACTTGGACGACACTGCGGCATGCCCTACTTCAATGGACGACCCCAACAACGCTGGTGCTCCTCCATCGACATCATGATGATATTCTTCAGGGGCGTTAGTCCTCATTTTTCGTCCCTTTTGGTCCTTTGATTACAAAGGGGGATAAATTTGAGTTAGTATTCAAGCGGGTCTTATATGTAGGCTATGTTTTCGTTAAGTTACAACTCTTGCTCTTCTGAGGTGTTTGCTATGATGAGTTGCAAACTTAAGTCTGATGGTGACCTGACACTTTTTGAAATGCTTTCTTCATGCTTATTTCCTCAAGTACCTCAATGCACGCATGCTGAATTTCGTCTGACGCCATATTTCATCATGCATTTCAAATCCTTCATATTATAAATTAAATGCATGCATGAATTACAAGATATATGGGGAAGATCTCCATGATTATTCTACAATGTGCATTTGCTACTCCAGCAAAATCATCAAATTTGCACATCTTCAGGGGGGAGTTCTTCTATATCTTTTTATCAAATTCCTCAATATCAGTTGTTACACTTCATATTATTATCCTCGTTGAAAACTTAACATATTTGTCATCAATCGCCAAAAAGGGGGAGATTGTAAGTGCATCTAGTGCTCCTTAGTAATTTTGGTGTATTGAAGACTTATTGGTTAAGGGACTAATTTGTTTGTGAGTGTGCACATGTTCTATAAGTCTATGAGGAGTTTGATATTTCCGAATGTTGTCGACCCCTAAAAATGAATGTCTTCGGTTGAAGACTTTGGTTTTCTTGAAGACTTTGAAAATGAGGAAATTGGTGTGACATTGAAGACTTTCATATTAATGCGAGGATTATGAAGTGTGAATAATTTTGTTTTTGTAGTTTTGTTTTTCTCGTTCTTGATTCATAGGAAACACCGTACTGTTAAAGGGGGTCGAGGTAAAACTAAGGAAACAATTTCCAAAGTGATGCTCATCTCAAAGCCTGCACTACCCAATCTTTTGGATTGAAGCCATTGGAAATCTCATACAGTTCAGTCAATTTCTTCAGTGACAGAGACGAAGATCTTCTGTTCTCTGAGGAATTTGTTCTGACTGAGGAGTTAGGAGTTTGCCAGTGTAGATTGCCTACAAGTGACGAACATGATAGCCCAGAGGAATTTGAGAGCTCAAATTTCCGAGCATTGCTGTGCTATGCGCCAGCTGTCCCAAATTATCCTATCCACCTAACAGTCATATCAATTAAGGGCATTTATGTCTTATCATGTCGGGCTGCTCCCTAGGCTATAAATAGCCGCCCCTTTCAACAACTAGTTGGTTCGATGCTCCGGGAGAAACTGACACTTGTCATTTAGAGCAACCCATCCTCCGAGGAATTCGAGCGAAAATCATCAAGTGAGGAAAAACACAAAACCCCAACACCTAAAACCCAAAGTGCTTGAGCATCACTGAAGAGAGTGTTCCTGTGTGGAACCGATGCTTGTTACCTTTGAAGATTGTGCATCTTCCAGACGGTTAGGCGTCAATGGTCTAGAGCGTTCAAGAGAAATTGTGGATCGCCGAGTGACCAAGTATGTGAAGATTTGGAAGTCACTTGTGAAGACTTACCATGAGTGATTGCGCGAGGTCTGTGTGACCTTGGCTCAAGGGGAATATGGTGAGGGTTGGGTGTCCTGGACTTGGTGTCCGGAACTGTGTATCCTCAGGTTTGAATACATAGCCGCCCTAACCAGACGTACAACTGTCACAGTAGTTGGAACTAGTCTACCAAATCATTGTCTTCACCGAGCCACTGGTTCTATTTCCTCAACCCATCCTTTACCTCATCTACGTGTTGAAGATCTTGATTTGTACTGTTTGAAGACTTTGACTGAAGACATTCTCAATTTCCTCAACCCTATTTATTCAGTCATTTTTTCTTTTGCCTTCTTATCATGTTTTCACGCTACTCATGCTATGTGTATGCTTCAATTCATCGCGATGACTATGCTACTACTTTTTTGTGCATGCACTTGAGTATTTATTCCGCTGCTAATAGTTCGTTTCTTCGGAAATTCCTCACTTAGAATTTACTCAGTGGCGAATTTGTAAAAACGCCTATTCACCCCCCTCTAGTCGATATAACGCACTTTCAGAGAGCCTCCCACAAGCTTGGGGAGGCTTCTCCAATTACTTAATGCTTTGCCTGATCATCTAGATAGTTCTAGGGACCACCTAGATAGTTGTGTTGGTTGTGTTTTCAGGGAGTGAACTATTGACTAAGCTGAAGTACTATTGGATAATATATTGAGTAATGGTAATGATTGGGCCCTTCCCAAACCACCACCTAAGTCAACTCCGAAGAAGAGAGGTATTCTATTTCTCAGTCCCAAAGATATGCAAGAGGCAAATAAATCTATGAAAGTAAAATGTATTAAAGCTAAATATGTTAAGAATTTTCCACCTATTGAAAAAATACATGCTCTTGATAACCCGACACAGGTAGTGGAGGTAAATTCTCTCTATAGATTTGATGAAGGTGATATTCTTTATAATGAGTCTACTACCCAATGCTTGGATGAATTTGAATACTTTATTGTTAAACAAGAAAACATCATTGCATATGTTAGTAGACAATTGAAATGTAATGCTTATATGCTTGATCGCTTGGGTGATTATATGTGTAGAACTTCTAATGAGATTAAGCTTATTAGTAAACATAATTCCATGGTTAAGACTCAAGTAGAACAAGTACTCAAGGCACAAAATGATTTGCTTGATGAGATGAATAACAAAAATAATGATCATGTTGTTAGAGTTATCACTAGAACTGGTAAAATGACTCGGGAACCTTTGTATCTTGAAAGTCATCCTACAAGACTCGCAAAGAGCTGTTACTGATACACCTAGTTCTTCTAGAAAGAACAATGATAGGACTTTGCATGCTTCTAGTGAACGTACTATAGTCACAACTGAAAATCCTAATGATATTTCTATTTCTGATGAGACACAATCTGGTGATGAACATGCACCTAGTGATAATGATAATGATGATTTTCATGTTGATGCTCAACCTAGTAATGATAATGATGTCGAGATAGAACCTGCTGCTAATCTTGATAACCCACATCCTAATAATAAAACATATGATAAAAGAGACTTTGTTGCTAGGAAACATGGTAAAGAAAGAGAACAATGGCTTCAGAAACCCATTCCCTTTCCTCCTAAACCATCCAAGAAAAAGGATGATGAGGATTTTGAACGCTTTAGTGAAATGCTTAGACCTGTCTTTTTGCGTATGCGTTTGACTGATATTCTGAAAATGTCTTCTTATGCTAAGTATATGGAAGATATTGTTACTAATAAGAGAAAGATATCGGAAGTTGAAATTTCCACCATGCTTGCTAATTATACGTTAAAGGGTGGCATACCAAAGAAACTAGGAGATCCAGGAATACCAACTATACCATGCTCCATTGAAGGAAATTATATGAAAACTGCTTTACGTGATCTCGGAACCGGTGTTAGTGTTATGCCGTTCTCTTTATATCGTAGACTGGATTTGAATAAGTTGACACCAACAGAAATCTCCTGGCAAATGGTCGATAAATCAACCATTATACCCGTCGGTGTATGTGAGGATGTACCTGTCATAGTTGCAAATGTTAGTATTTTAACGAACTTTGTTATTCTTGGTATACCCGAGGACGACAGTATGTCGATCATCCTTGGTAGACCCTTTTTGAATAGTGCAGGGGTTGTTATTGATTGCAACACTGACAATGTCGCTTTTCATGTCAATGGTAATGAGTATACAGTACACTTTCCGAAGAAACAACCTCGAGTTAATAGTATCAATTCTATTGGGAAAATTTTAACAATTACTATTGGAGGTTTTGAATTCCCCTTCCTATTGTCAAAAAGAACTATGATATTCTTATTGTTGGGGGCATGCATATCCCCGTTGAGGTAACCTAGTGTTGTATGAAAATTCTCCAGTTTCATGTCATTCGGAAGAAGTTTGTTAATAAGACTTATCAACCTTGATAATGGATTCTTTTGATAGGCATGCGATGGATGAATTTAGTAAACACAACTCTCTGTATCCCAATTTTTACCTTCTGTTATTTAGAGTAAATAAAGCAAAAAATGCTATTAATTTTCTATTTTCTGATTTATCTGTGCAATAAAAAATGTCCAGAAAATAAAAGCTCTCCAAATGCCTTGAAATTTTAGTATGTTTTTTTCCAGAATATTTAAGATTTTTTGGCGCTGAACACACTACAGGGGGTGCACCAGTGGGCCACAAACCCATAGGACACGCACCTGGCTTGTGGGTCCCATGGGGGTCCCCCTCACTTATTCCAGCACCCATCCACTCCATCTTCCTCCAGAAAAATCTCTCCATCGCTCAAACCCCTGTTCTTGCTCATCTTCCTGCCATTTTCGATCTCCTTGCTCAAAGCCCCATTTGCAAAACTGTTTGGGGAGATTGTTCATTGGTATGTGACTCCTCCATTGGTCCAATAAGTTTTTGTTCCAGTGCTTTATATATTGCAAATTTTTGCTACTGTGCTGACCATGTTCTTGGGCTTGCATGTCAAATTTATATGGTCCAAAGTAGTTTTATTGCATGATATAGCCTCTAGACACTTGTAGGAGTAGTTGTTATTACTTTGGTTGAGTTTTGTTCACTTTTATTTTGAGTCACTAAAAAATTCAGAAATTTTCAGAGAAAATGAAAACCATGAAGCGGTTGTTGAGAGTTTCTTTAAGCCAGAATTCAAATGAAAATGAAAATGAGGAGAAGGAGAAGCCCAAGTATAATCTTCCGCGTGCATTGGAAGTTCGGCCATGCGAATGGCCGAGCGATACATTCTTGAGGGCGGCCGGAATTTATGATGATTCCTATTATTTGGCGGATAATGCAGGCATCACCGACTTCCTCCAAGATAAGTGTGAGCAATACCTTTTGCTCACTAACACCTTCGTGCAAAATTTTCATTTTTATCCTCAGAAGTCACCACCCACAGTAGAGTTGTATTTATATGATGAGCACAAGGAGATGACGCTTTAAGATTTTTGCGATGTTTGCAAAATACCTGATGCGGGCGGCTTTAGTGACCCATGTCCTAGGGACGTTGAGAATTCCTTGATGAGACTACTTTTGGGGAAGAGAGAGGGGTGTCGAAAGCGAGAGTGGCTAGCTTATATTTTCCTATTTTATGCAATTACTCATTATTTGCGGAGAGATGTTTGATTGGTCGACGGAGAGTGGAGGCCTTAGTGCCTATGACCTCGCTATTTTGCGCCATTCTTTATATCCTGATAGAACTTTCTATTTGGGTGCAATAGACAATAGTTGCTCGTCGGTTAAACACAAACCCCACGAAGGGTCTTGTTTTCGAAGGTATTTATGCTTTTCGCCTTGCTAGATGCTTTGATATACCCATTAGGAATGATGATAAAGAAGAGATGTTGTTACCCACTGAGTACTTATAATATGCTAGCAAGGTAGCACACGATTTTATTACCAAAGACGATGACAAGTGACTCATCTATAACCTAGTGTTTAGCTAGGGTACTTGTCAGATTATTACTTTGCCTGCACCTTCTTTATTCTATATTCATTCAGGCAGGTACATTATTATGCCCGATGACATTTATCCATACTGGGAGCAGACGCGGTCCCCAGTTCCTAAGCCAGCTCTATCACCTGATCCTTCTAAGGCGTATGTTTATCAGTGGGAGTCGCAGGAGCCCTCTAACAAGTGGAACCCTTAGGACCCTCCACAGTACCCAGGAGAGGGCTACTTTGATCCGTGGGCATAGACCAAATTAGGCAGAAGGCCTCAGCTTGGGGGAGTAAGCGTTTCTCACTGACATTACATTCATGTTCACACACTTATTTCAGTTGTCGGTGTTCACACTTTTTCAATGTATCATCCATGTTAGTTTAATTTTTCTCGCTTTCTTCTTGTGTGTTTGAAAAACATTAAAAACACAAAAATATTTCTCACTTTTTTCTTTTCTTTCTTGTTTATTTGTTAAGTAGTCTGTAGTATTAAAAAGAAAATCCAAAAAGATTTCTCGCTCTTCTTTTGCTTGTTGGGAGCTTTCTCGTAAAAAAAATTCCTCATTCGCACTACACCATGCACCAAAATTCCCTACCGACGTGTGTTGGGAAAAAGTCACCATTGCCGACCGACAAGATGTCAGAAACATTTCTAATAGACTGTGGGTCGGGAAACATTTTTTCAATGACACACTATCGGTCGGGAATTCTATAACATATATCATCAAACAGTCGGTCGGGAAATCCCTGATGGCCCATGGATCATCGGTCGGTAAATAACGCCGACCAACATTCTGAAGCTAACTGGGCCTCGCGCGCGAACGGCCAAATTTTAGTGCCAATCAACGGCCCAACCCGCGAACATTTTCCCAAAAAAAACCCAATCTCCTTCTTCGTTCCCCTCGCACTCGCACAGGGCAGCCAAATCCCTAGATTTGTTCCCCACACACGCCGCCTGAGCTCCCGCAGGTCGATCCCACGCCATCCAACCGCCGCCCCACGCCGCCCTTCCTCTGCAGCGTCGCTCCATCGCCGCCCCACGCCGCCCTCCCTCTGCAGCGTCGCTCCATCGCCGCCCCACGCCGCCCTCCCTCTGCATTTCCGCTCC
>LR738710.1:102251390-102338199 GCA_902687465.1 Secale cereale
CGCCCCACGTCGCCCTCCCTCTGCAGCGTCGCTCCACCGCCGCCCCACACTGCCCTCCCTTTACAGCGCCGCTCCACCGCCACCCCACGCAGCCCTCCCTCTGCACCGCCGCTCCGCCGCCGCCCTCCCTCTGCAGCACCGCCCCACGCCGTCCTGCCCCGCCAACGTCGCCCCACGCTGTCGTGTCTCTCCATCGTCGGCCCCATGCTCTAGTGCTCTCTCTCTCCGGGTGCCTCTCTCCAACCAGCGGTAGGCGTGTGAGAAGCGGCCGCCACCCTCCTTGGACTGACCTCCCCCATCACCACCATCCAGCTCTCGAAGACACGCAACGACATCGGCAATGGTCGATGCGGCTGAGGTACAACTCTTCCCTCTCTGTATTCACCTCCCTCCCCTTCTCTCTCTCTCTAAGCTTTGTTGTGAGAGTGGGCAGGTGGGGAACGGGGAGCTCCGGCGGTAGGGAATGGCTACACCTCTTGCTTTTCTTCTCCAGTTTGATGTGTACTGCTGCTAGTCTGATTGTGAGATACTGTGCAGGCAGAAAATGTGCTAATGAATGTATAGAGTAGAAGCTATGTGGTAGCAATATGAACTAATTCTAGAAGTTGAGCTGTTGTGTGCAAATTTTTTTTTCCATTGCAGTTATGTACTTTAATTCCACCGTCCCGACATAAATTTTAAACTTGAGTTTCTCTTTTGTTTGCTGAAGTAGATTTTGCAGTGAAAGAAAACATGGCATAGAGCTGTAATATAAAGCACAACATGTCAAAAGTTGTAGTCCTCTTGTTCATTTGTTTTGTTTCTATAGGTAGCATAGAGGACCACTGCTGGTAACATTGAGCCGACGAAGAGAAGTTGTAGAATATTTCCTGCAACCACTAGGTGAGTTTCTCTTCCCCACTCAAGCCCAGTGGCCCTCTATATGTGTGGATGTCATGAATATGTAGAGATGCCTCCTCATGTTTGACACCTACTTTTATATTATCTAATTATTTTGGTTATTAGGATTCTTGCTCCCAACGAGTCAGCTTCCAGCGGCGGTGCTTGTCGCTGCATCCTCCACCAGTTGGTGAGTCAACCACAACTTTGAACCATTTTACTTATGGTGGTATCTACGTTTACTATGTGTACTACCATTTGAATTGGTTCTATGATTCTTCATTTATTTTCCGCGCCAATTTATTTACAATACTTAAATTGATTGCCTGCATTATCTGGTTTTGATATTATTTGTTCAGGATTTAGTGTTCACTTGGTAGTAATCAGTTGTGAAGCTAAGATACCATGGATAAAGGATGGATGGATGCGCCTAGGTATAACGCCACATATATATTTTATTTTGCTTATATGCTGAAACCATACATAACACACTGCACATGTACGCTTGCATGTAGGCATACGGAGAAGTACTTACAAGGGCTCGCCAAATTCCTAGGATATGCATTTAGTAAATCATCGGTTGAGAATAAAATATTATGTCCTTGCAAAATCTTCGTGAACTCGTACTGGAGAGAAGAATCTGAAGTCCGTGAGCACCTGGTGTGCAAGGGGTTTGTAGATGGCTACAAACAGTGGATGTTTCATGGTGAACGTGTCTCTTCTTCTGCCATTCCTCCGAATCTAGATGAGGGCAACGATAGAGATGAGGACAATGATATATCTGACTTGCTAAGGGACCTTGTTGCTGGTTTAGATAAAAATGGAGATCTTGAAGAAGATTGCGGTTCAGATCAGGATAATTCTTTTCTAGAATCTCTCCATAAACTTGAAGCCGATTCTAGACAAGAGCTATATCCAGGCTGTAAGAATTTCTCAAAGCTTCGTTTCCTAGTGAGACTTCTTCACACCAAACTGCTTGGAGGGTGGTCCGATAGAAGTTTTGATCTATTGTTAGATCTACTCAAAGCTGCTTACCCTGAATCCGCAAAACCCAAGAACTCCAATGAAGCCAAAAAACTAGTGAAGTGCCTAGGACTTGGGTATGTTAATATCCACGCATGTGAAAATGACTGCATTCTATTTTGGAGGAACAATGCCAATGCCAATTCATGCCCAGAATGTAAGGCTTCACGATGGAAATCTGAAAGAAAGAGTGCAGATGGGAAACGTGTCCACAAGGTTCCTATGAAGGTTCTTCGTTATTTCCCAATAAAGAAGAGGCTTCAAAGGTTGTTTGTGTGCTCCAGAACTGCAGCTCTCACAAGATGGCATGCAGAAGAGCGCACTCAAGATGGCTTGATTAGGCATCCTGCAAATTCTCTCCTTTGGAAAGATTTTGAAGAAAATAATAAAGATTTCACAAAAGACAGCTGAAATCTTAAGCTTGTAGTATGTGCTGATGGTTTCAATCCATTTAGATCCATGAATCTCAACTATAGCATTTGGCCAGTATTATTGGTTCCTTATAACTTTCCACCCTGGATGATTATGAAGCAAACAAATTTCATCCTATCATTGTTGATTCATGGCAGAAATTCTCCTGGTAGTGATATTGATGTCTATCTTGAGCCACTAGTTGATGATATGGTAGATATGTTTCTTGATGGTGTTAGGACCTATGATGCTTCAACCGGAGAGTATTTTCAGTTGCATGCTGCCATAATATGTACAATTACAGATTAACCAGGTCTTGGGTCTTTGGTTGCATGTGCTACCTCTGGGGAAGGAGCTTGTCCTGAATGCCACTCCCATTTATGTTCTCTTAGGCTAAAAAATGGTAGCAAGACTTGCTATATGGGGCATCGTAAGTTCTTACGTGCAGATCACCCCTTGAGGTATGATACACGCACATTTGGTCACATAGAACGTGGGACAGCATCCATTCCACTTTCTGGAAACGAAGAAGCCTAGAACTAAGAAACGCAAGAAAGGGGATTCGCCGATCATTTGGAAAAGAAAGTCTATTTGGTGTAAACTACCATATTGGAAGGATTTGAAGATGCATCATAACTTTGATATCACGCACATAGAAAAAAACGTGTGTGATAACATAATTAACACTTTGTTGTCTGTCAATGGAAAAACCAAGGATAACATTAATTCTCGATATGACCTTGAAGAACTCAATATCAGAAAGGATGTTCAACCTATTGATCTTCATGATGATGACGTTTATTTTCCTCCGGCACCTTACGCAATGGACTCTGATTGCCAGAGGACATTTTGCAAAGCATTTAAAAATGACATTTTTCCTAATGGTTATGCATCTGACCTACGCCGTAATGTGCATGTTAAGGAGAAAAAGATAACTGGGCTAAAGAGCCATGACAGCCATGTCCTTTTGCAAGACTTGCTGCCACTTTCCGTGAGAGGAACATTACCAGAAAGAGTGAGTGCAGTACTGATTCGTGTTAGCAGATTTTTCAAGCAAATGTACTCACCGGTTATTCGCATAAGTGACATGCAAAGGTTGCAGGCTGAAATAGCTGAGACCTTGAGCCTTCCTGAGGCTATATTCCTCCCATCATTTTTCGATATTATGGTGCATTTGATGGTTCATCTTCTAGCCCAAGCAATGATAGCTGGTCCAGTACATTTTCGCAGCATGTGGGCTGTAGAGAGGTATATAGGAAAGCTCAAGGGACATGTCCACACTAGAAGTCATGTGGAGGTATCAATTGCGGAGGGCTATTTGTTTGACGAAAGCTTGAAATTTTGCTCACACTATTTAGATGGTGAGACTCGACTGAACCGAGCTAGGAATGATGGAGGTTTGCATATGGAAGTTGATGGTATAATTCCTTTCTTTCACAACATTGGTCGAGGGCTGGCTGGCAAGTGCATGGTTATGTTTGATAACAAAACTTGGTTGCAAGCTCACAAATACGTCTTGTTCAACTATGACAACATAGAACCATACCTAGAGTAAGATATCCCTACTATTTATTGCTATTAGGTTATTTCTCTCTTCCTTGTCAATTGATAAATATAACCTATATGCAGCAAACATATGGATTACCTTTCTTCTATTGGTGTTCGAAGTCATCGAGAAGTTAAGCGTGTGCATTACGAGACCTTTCATGAGTGGTTTAAATTGCATGTAAGTGGGCATGTGACTTTCTCAACCTATAATACATATAATTCCATCCCATTGTAGAGTAACAATAGCATTTCATAATCACAGGTGGCAAAAATGGGTGAGGAAGCACCACACGAGATAAAAATATTAGCTAAAGAGCCCAACACGGCCGTGATGAAGTATAGTAGCTACACTTTAAATGGGATAGACTTTCATACACAGTCATATGATGAGGGCCGGTCGTTTCAGAGTAGTGGAGTAGCTCTTGTTACACAAACCACATCCTTTGCAAAAGGAAAAGGTGACGATATTAGTGTAAGAAACAAGACCTATTATGGCATTATAAAGGAAATTCTTGAGTTGAACTATCAACATGAAGGGAAAGTAGTGTTGTTCAAATGTGACTGGGTTGATAATCGTGTAGAAGGTAAATGGGTAAAAACTAATCAGTTTGGAATAACTTCTGTGAATTTCAAGCATTTGTTCAATACCGGTGAGAGAATATCAGACGAGCCCTTCATATTAGCCACACAAGCAACTCAAGTTTACTATGTTGAAGATCCCATTGATGCTGAGTGGTCTACTGTTGTTGTACCATCATTATATGACATGGAAGAATCTCAAGATGATAATGGTAATGTTTTACGTGCGACGTTGCCTGATCCATGTACTGCCATAACGTGTGAGTGTTGCGGATGGATGCATTGGTTCTGCTAGGACAGATATAGATGGACTAGTTCTTAAAGCAAGTGATATTGAAAAAAAGTAAGTTGTGTATGATCCTCTAATGATTTGTATTCTCAGCGATGTACTCATATAGTGTGTCTTTTGCAGGAGGAAAAATGGCAAGCGCAAACGGAAAAGCTAAAGATGGTGTGGTCACAGAGGAACAACTGAAAGCGGTAGAGTATGAACTACTGAGAAGTAAGAACATTGAAGAAAATGATAAACAGCTAGCAGCGGCACGAGCAACAAGATCTTCTATACAGGAAGATATGGAAGCAAACAAAGCCGCCAAAAAGAAAAGAAAGGTATGTAGCTTCCATCACATTCATGTTCTACCTAAAGGGAGCAAATGTAGCTTGCAACACTAACCTATATGTCTATGCAGGCACCCTCTAGCACACCTGTAAGCGTGAATGAAGGACGTGTTTTGAGGTCTAGGGTATCAAAAGATCAAGATCATGTTGATCCTGAGCATCAGCCTTCCAAAGGTAGCCTAATGTCACTTGCAAGAATTGTTCATATTGTAACCTAATTTCACTTGTTAGAATTGTTGTATGACTATGTTAATTTTCTTGCATGAAGAGATTACTCGTGAGCTTGATGATGATGGTAGTCAAAAGAAAGGTGGAAGAAAAATTACTCGAAAGGCTAACATATATGCAAGGCTGAATCAACCCAAAATCCATATTCCACTTAATGGGGATGGCCAGCCTGTTGGACCAGATGCAACCGAATTTGCCAATTTCATTGGTACTTTGGTGAGGAAGCATATGCCACCTGCAGAGTTAGATTGGCGAGATGTTGATGTAGAAAAAAAGTTGTTAGTGTGGGAGACCTTGAAGGTAGAAATGAGCATAGAAATGAACTTACACATTCTTTTTTAATGCCATCTAAGTGAGTGTCCTGTTTTCTCTCATTTTAATAGGCATTTTATGAGCTGGACTCAAATGCTTTGAGCTTTGTTATCAACACTTCACACATAAAATGGAAGGATTGGAAGTCTGATTTAAAGAGGTACAAGTTTGATGCTGCGCTCACTGATGCACAACTTATGAAAAGACGTGACAGCAGAATTAGTGAAGCTGACTGGAAGACCCTTATTACTTATTCGAGATCTTCGACATTTGAAGTAAGTCATCCTGCTAATCAAAACTGTAGTATATCTTTGCAGCACACTATGTCCTGGACATAGATAAACAAATATGCATGTAATGATTCTCAAAACACAAACAATATGTGTGATAAATCTCCTTTACTTTTTGCTTGTAGTCTCGTAGTGCTATCGCCAAAAAGAATCGTGCCAATGCAGTACCTCATACATCTGGCAGCAAGAGTCATGCCCGTGTTGCCAATGAAATGGTAAAAACAATTACCCCAATTAAAAATGATATGCCACTGTGATTTAGTGACTAATGCATATTGAAATAAATAAATGATTGTAGGCTGTCAAACTTGGGCATGATCCTCGGAGAGATGAAGTTTATATCGAAACACATACATGCAAGAAAGGGGATAGGAAAGGGAGTTATGTGCCGCAGGCAGCAGCAACAATTGTAAGTCTCTTTTGCCATGTTTTTCAGTATTACTCAGAAATTGTACAAGTAGAATTTATAGAGCAAGTAAATATCATTTTGCAGAAAGAACTCATAGAGAGTGCTGAAAAGCACCCTGAATGGAAGGAAAAAAGCATTAAAGAAGGTGATCTGTTTGCACGTGTATGTGGAATGAAGGAGCCCAGGGGTCGTGTACGTGTGTTAGGTCTAGGGCCAACACCTCAAGATTTGGGCACACCGGGTACACGGAGTAAATTGAGCACAAGACTTCTAGTTGCAATGGAAGGGCGCCGAGAAGCTGAAAATCGCTTTAACATGCTCCAGGGGCATGTGCAACAAATGGAGGAAAGAATGAACCAGATGGAATTGATGTTAGCTTAACAAGGAAGGCATAATCTGGAAACTCGTAGCTCGCAGAACGGTTCCAATTCTCGACAAGTAATGAAATATTTTCACATCTTTTCATTGCATCATAAATCCATCTTGCATGCACTAACTCTATTTCCATATTGTTGTCTTATAGAACTCCGGAGTTGAAGTTGAGGAAGATAACGATGCTGAAGAAGATGTTGAACAGGATGATGACGAGCCATTTGTTCATAGAAGAGCTGTTACAAAGCCCCCTGCAAGAAGCTCATCAACCCATGAAGATGAAAGCCTTGTAATCTTCACATCCTTACCTACATGTTTAAATTCTGTTTTATTTTCATGTTTCTAAAATAATCATTGATTCAGATTGGTATGGATGTGCTTCTATATGCATGGACTGGTCTTGAAACTCCCGTTGCCAAGGAAACGATTATCTCAGTTTACCCAGACACTATTGTGGGCGGAGAGCCCCTTGGACCAGCAACTTATGAGGTTCTTGTCAATGTTGCTATCAGAAGGGATGCCACTGTGCCTTTTGAATATGATGGTTTAGAAGTTATCGCTGATGCTGTCACAAGGTCCATTGCGTGGCCATCTAGCAAGGTAATCACCTACAATATGTGTTTCGTCCACTTATCTTAAATTGTTTGATGTGTGATACTGAATCATGATCACTTTTCTAGATGAAACCCTACAAACCAGGGGCATCTTCCTCATCCCGCCGCTAAGGTACTATAAAAGAGATGCTTATTGGTGCTTCTTTGCTCAAAGTACACAAGTTCCTTCTAATAACTTGCTGCTTCCTAGCTCAAAGTGCACAAGTTTCTTATTCCATGATAATGATGCATAATTTATCTCTGTACCAGTACATAATTCCATGATAATGCCATCTAATTGAATTTTTTGGATATGGGTTTTGAGAGCGTGTGCAAGTGTACAGTATGAGCATCAGGTCAAATTAACTTGTATTTGTGGTCAGCAATCCTATTTGCAGATACGAGCCTTGTCCTCGAGAGATTTTTTTATTACATTTCTGGACATGATTGTTTTTTAGCCCCTTTATGGCGCATACTTTTATTTTTGCATCTTGGTGGTGCATGTGTGCAGGATCACACTACTGTGGTAATAGTGCATTTCCGTACTTGGTGTCTTAATCGCTTTTGGCGATTCAATGTTTATTGCTATTATACCAACTGAGCATTTGTTAGTACAGTGCATATGCTTCTTTGAAAGTACTTGCTAAATTAATTTAATTTGTGGCACTGAAGTACATCCACTTTTCTGAATATAATGGTCAGGTGCAATCTAAGTTTTGGATCCTAAAGTATTTATATTTGACAAACAACTCATGTACATGCATGCTTCCATGGCCCTCACTATGTCATCTCTATTGTTAACATTGTAGGAAGAACATACAAGAGGACCAGCAAGGCGCCATGAAGCTGGAACTTTGAGCCTATATGGTGGACCTTTTAGCTATCGTTTTGTAAACCTTTAGCTGGAACTTTGAGCCTATATAGTAGAAACAATGTATCTTTTAGCTACTATTTTGTAGACCTATATGGTGGATTTCGTCAACGGGATATTTTGTAGCAAACAAACCTATATGTTTGCAAGTGTAATGGAGCAAACAAACCTATATGTTTGCAGCTCGTTTAAATATTTCAGAGTACATGCATATTGTATGGTATTCTTGCAGTAAGATATCTGACTTGATATTGTTTTCGTAAGGCAAATGCAAATAATGGGTGTATGGTAGGCTAGTAAAATGATGTTGAATTGTTGGTTGGCAAAAGAAAACATCATCAGACTGTTGGTTGGGAAAGGATTAAGATAGGGCTGACAGCAAGTTGGTCGGCAAATAAAATAGGACGCCATCGGGTCATCGGTCGGGAAAGGTGTGTACAGCCCCAACGGAAAGTCGGTCGGCAAAGAAAATATCATCAGAACATTGGTCGGGAAAGGTTGACGATAAACACCATCAGGCCATCGGTCGGCAAAGTATCAATACAGGGCCGATCTATTGTCGGTCGGCGATGTTCCAAACAGCCGTCAGCCTGTCGGTCTGCAAAAGTTTGTTTGTCGGGAAAGGGCTTTCCCGTCTGGACTTTCCCCAACAGACGCTGTCGGCCGGCAATAATCTTCCCCAACCAACTATCTGTTAGTGGAAGCTGTTATCCCAACAAATCTTTTTGTTGGGAATGTAGTTCTGTGGTGTAGTGTCGTGTTTTTGCTTTCTTCAGAAAAACAAAAACTCCAAAAATATTTTAGTGTGTTTCTCTAAAATTCTTTTGCTTTCCTTTTGGGTTGAAAGGAGAATACCACAATGAAAATGTTGAGTGGCTCTCGTATGCATTATTGATGATCTAACAAAGAGCCCATATTAGCTTGTCTTCTCCTTGGAATAAATTGTTTGGCAGATTCTAGCTTAGTCCAATGTACGTGCACTCTTATTATAATTCACATCATTCGGTTGCGCAAGTGAAAGGCAATGATGACGAAATTTCATGAAATGATTGAGATGGAGAATAGATGGTACAAACTCAACCTATTTTGTCTTTGTAAATATGATTAGCTCATCGTTCCTGATTCATCTCAATATGGATGAAACATGTTTTTAATGAAAATTAGAGACTATAGTTATTCATGCCATGCTTAATTAGCTAGGAGTTGATAATGATTTATCCTGTGTGCCAACATGAATTCAAAATGATTATGATGTGGTATGATAGGATGGTATCCTCATTTGAATGATTCAAGTAGCTTGACTTGGCACATGTTCACGCATGTAGTTGAAACAAAAACAACATAGCCTCCACGATATTTATGTTCATGGTGATTTATATCCTACTCATGCTTGCATTCAATGTTAATTAATCTCCATGCATGTTTATGACAATTGTCGCTCTCTAGTTGGTCGCTCCTCAATCTTTTGCTAGCCTGCACATGTACTAAGAGGGAATACCGCTTGTGCATCCACTTCCTTAAACCCAGAGTTGTTCCATATGAGTACACCATACCTACCTATATGCGGTATTTACCTACTGTTCCAAGTAAATTTGCATGTGCCAAACTCTAAACCTTCAAATAAAAATCTGTTTTGTATGCTGTCGGGGGAAACTGTCCGCCACGAACACCTATGGGACCGGAGCCCCTTGTCTGTGCGGTACGAGGGCGGAGGGAGCACAAAGAGCAGATCGTAGCGAGCACGCGGGCAGTTTTACCCAGGTTCGGGCCGCGGTAGACGCGTAAAACCCTACTCCTGCTTAGTTGTGTATTGAGTTTGAGCGCTCGGGAGCTTGAAGAAGCAGCTACACCAAGCGCAAGAGTGATCTAGGTTCCGAACCTCCTCCACGTTGTGCATGGGCCTCCTTTTATAGTGCAAGGGGTCACCGACAGGTGTCAACGTAGGAGAAAGGGGTAAAAATGTAAAAGAGGTGGTAGTTGTAACAGTGCGGGAACAGTGGAGCTACAGTACAGAACAGTGGTCTATACCTACTTTAACAGTGGGGGACAAGGGCTTTTAATGCCCGTCGCCGTCGACCCCAAAAGCTCCCGCCTTAGCGTCTCCGTCTGCCACGGCGGTGGATCCATCACCGTGGAGTGCCACCGTGTACCCCAGGCTGCACAGCCATCCGCCACGCGTCCCTGGATAGGCCCCAGGGCGACGCGTGGGCCGATGAGCTGGAGCGCGGGCACACAGCGTAGCCTTCCCGGCAAGCACCTTGCCGGGGCCTTGATCTTGTCGGGCCCGGGAGCTTGCCGCTCCCCGGACCCTTGCCGGGGCGCATATAGCGCCGAGGCGTTGTCTTCTAGTCTTCCTGGCAAGCTCCTCTTGCCAGGGTCTTGTGTTAGCGGGGCAGTTTTGAGCCTGGTACGGCCTTCCCGGCAAGCTCCTCTTGCCGGGGTCTCGATCTTATGTCTTGTATACTTTGTTTTTGAATGGTTTAATAAGGAGCAGGAAGGTCTCCGGCGAGCCCGCAGTAGACCTTGCCGCGGAAAGCTGCAACTGCCCGTGCACAAGTTGGGGTACTGAGGTACCCCTACCTTAGTACACCGACAGGAGCCCCCGGGCCTGGGCCACACACGGTGCCGAGCGCTGTTGGGCCAGGCCCAAAACAGTGCACGGGCACCCGCGGCCCGCGGCGCGCCGAATCCACTTCCATATCCGCCGCACCCCACGGTAACGGCACGCGTCGATCGCGGCGCCGTGGGATGGGACGTGCCCACGATCTCTTAATGGAAAGGGCGAAATGCCCCCCACTCCCCCATAAAAGCAGAGGAAGCGGGCGCGGTTCCCCTCCTTGCGCTTTCATTGCATCGTCTTCCTTCTCGAAAGATTCTCTCTTGCGCTCTGCCTCCACATCTCCGCCGCCGCCGAGCTCTTCGTTCCCCTCCTTCCGCCGCGTCCGCCATGGCCCCAAAGACCGACAAGGCGAAGGCGGAGAAGTCCAAGCGGGAGAAATCGGAGCAAGCGGCCAAGCTCATCGCGTACCGGAAGCGGCATGTCGTCTTCCCGCCGAAGCTCGGCGTGCGGGAGCTCTGGAACAAGTATTACTTGTTCTGGTCCAAGGAAACCGACGCGCATTCCCGCACGCGAGCATATCCGGCCGCCGCCAAGGACAGCTATCCCGGCGGGTACTACTTCTTTGCTGCCTTCTTTCATTGTGGTCTCTGTCCTCCTTTCTCAAACTTCTTCTGCGACGTCATGAACACATACGGCCTCCATCTGCTTGGCTTCACCCCCAACGCCATCCTCACCATGGCTGTTTTCGCACACATGTGCGAAAACTTCATAGGAGTCCACCCCAATGTAGCACTCTTTAGACACTTCTTCACTCCTAGAGCCGAGGCCGATGCCCCCCTCTCCGGAGGAATTTCTTGGGTCTTTCGTCTGAATAAAAAGGGGGCGTACTTGCCGGGGGAGCTCCGCGGCAAGTGGGAGGAATGGCGAGCGGAGTGGTGCTGGATCGTAGAAGACCAGCCGCAAGCCTTCACCGCGCCGCGCACCATGCCCATCGTGCGCGGCAGGGACTGGAGTGAGCTGGACTCGGACGATATCAAGCTCGATATCGCCCTTGTCCGGATTCTTCGTCTTCGGATGGCCAAGCTGTCAGTTGCTGAAGTGGGCGCAGATTTCCTCCGCCGGCGCATCGCCCCTCTCCAAGACCGGAAGAGGCCGGCCTGGGAGTACGGCGGCCCGGCAGACATCATGAGGCTGCGCCCCGGGCTCAACTTCAACTTCACCACGCTGGAGCTGAGGGGAATGGTCCGGGAACTTTTCAAGTACGACCCGGCACACCCCGAGTGGTTCAGGACTCCCCGGGAAGTGGTGCCGCTCTGCAACAACATCGTCAGGGATCGGATCCTCGCCATGATGCCCATGTGTGACTCACACGGCTTGGACCGCACGTGGATCGCCCCGAAGCCCATCGACGTCCTGAACTTCTACGACAACCTCGCAGAGGTGGCGAAGAACAAGGACGACCTCAAGCTGCACACGCGGGACACCACCGAGCAGGAGATCGCCTACATAGCTTCCCGGGCTGAAGAGGCCGCCGCAGCCGCGGCGGCAGGAGTTTTCGGATACTCGCCGGAACAGGCGGAGGCTGCGGACGCGTCCACCCAGGCGGAGGAGGCGGAGATCCGCAGGTTGCTGAAGCTTCCTCCCGACGCGCTCGCCGGGGTCCCCTCGCTGAGGCACTCCGGGATCCACGGGATCGCGGCCGAGGCCGCGGCAATGGAGGGTACCGCCGGAGGGAGCAGAGGCGCCGCGAGGGGCGGAGGCGCCAAGGGAAAGGGGGCCGCAGCGCAGGACGCTGGGCCCAGTGAGCCGGCCGGGGAAGAGGAGGAGGAGGAGGAGGAGGCCGAGGACTCCGGCGGATCCACGGAGTTGTACGCCGACGACCTCTCCTCGTCGGAGAGCTCCCCGCCCCCGGCAAGCCCGAGGCAGTCCCCGGCGAAACGTCTCCGCAAGGCGGCGACGGGGGAAAGGGCGCAGGCGCCCCGGCAACAGCCAGCTCGCCGGGCAGCTCCCCGGGGGAGCCAAGCCGCGCCAAGGCCGTCCGGCGCACTAGCCGCAGCGGAGGCGGCCCGTGCGCGGACCACGACGGAGGCGCCTCGCAGGCCGGCAGCGAGCCGGCAGGGGTCTTCTCGGAGCGGAGCAGCGGCTCCGCCCGCCCCTCGGGCGCCGGCTACCACGGGGGCTGGGTCTTCGCAGCCCCCAGCCCCGGTGAACACCAAGCGCGCGAGGGAGTCTTCGTCTTCCGCTCCTCGCGCCGACGCGCCCACGGTGGAGTATGACTTCTCCGCCCTGAGCGAGGACGACGAGGAGGACCAGGAGTAAGGATCCGGGACCTTACACCTTCTCGATTTCTGCCTTGATTTTTTGTTGATGCTGACTCTGTTTATTGTTCTGATTCCAGGACCCTGGCCCATCGCGCGGCGAAGAAGGCCAAGGCGCCTGAGGTCGAGGTCGCGGAAGACTCGGCAGCTGCGGCAACAGGGGGTGTGCCGGAGCCGAGCCTGCCGGACCCGAGCGCTGCTCCGAGGAGCAGCCCCCAGCGCAGCCCGCAGCGCAGCCCCCAGCGTAAGTCTGGGGTTTTCTCTTTTCGCTTGTCGGGGTACGTCTGAGGATTTGGTTCTGTTTTCAGGTCTTGATGTTTCTTGTCTTGTTCTGTGCAGAGGTGGAGCCACAACGGGGAGAGCGCCCGGAGACTGTCGTTGAGGAGCCGCAGGCCCCGCCGTCCCCGCCAAGGCAGAACTCTCCGGCAAGGGAGAGTGCTCCGCCAAGGGCGGGTACTCCGCCGAGGCAGAGTACCCCGCCAAGGGCGAGCAGCCCGGCGAGGGTGACTACTCCGACAAGGCCGAGCTCCCCGGCGAGGGAGCCCGCCGCTGAGGACGTCCGCCAAGGTATGTTTTGTGACTTGTCTTCTTGGCTTGCCTCTTTTTTGGATATTTGCTTGAGTCTTGAACTTCTTTTTCTTCTTCTTCTTTTCAGATCTTCCTCCTCCTGAGCCCATGGAGACGGAGGTTATCAACCTTGAGGAGGAGGGCGCGCAGGGCGGCGGCGGCGACGCTCCTGTCGTCGAGGAGATAGCCGAGGCCGCCGAGCCGGCCGCGCAGGAGACTGTCCCGGCTGCGGACGCAGCGGCTGGGGAGGAGGACGGCGACCGCACCGCCGGCCCGGAGGCGGCGGGAGCATCGGATGCTACACCGGCCACCGGCCCCTCCGCCAGCAAGGAGCAGGGGTATTATCTTGAGGCCCCCAACGGCGTCTTCATCCAGATGCCTTGGGGGTCTTCATCGCGAGCTCCTGCGGAGGGCGAGGCGTTCGACGGAGAAGTCCTCGCCTCCGCAGGCCTGAAGATCGTCGAGGCGCCCGGCGGGAGTGAGGGGCCCGAGGAGGAGAGGTTGCTCCACCAGCTCCTGGCCCTTTACCGGGCCAGGCAGGCGAAGCTCGCCTCCCGGGAGGCCCTTGCCGCCAAGGCCGCCGCCGAAATGGAGAAGCGTGCGGCGGAGCTCAGCGCCGCCAACCAGGCGGCCCTCCGCGAGGTGGCGGAGGAGCGTGAGCGTCTCGCCGGCGAGTACCAGGAGTGGGTGCTCGAGAAGGCTGAAGCCGACGAACAGCAGCGGCTCGCCGGGGTGGAGATGTCCCGGCGAGAGGGAGAGCTCGCGCGGCGGAAGGTCGAGCTCGACTCCCACGAGGAGGACCTTGCCGCTCGCGAGGCAGCCCTTGGAGGGGAGCTGAAGGAGGCGAAGGCCGCCGCAGTTGCCGCGGAAGACGCCAAGAAGGAGCTTGCCGCCAAGGTTGAACAGTTGGAGAAGGCGCTGAAGGTGAGCGCAGAGAAGGTTACCGCGCTCATCCTGGAGCGCGAGAAGGACGCTCACACAAACTCCGAGCTTCAGGTGAGTCTCTCCAAGAGGGGCGACGAGTTGAAGGCCGCCAAGGACTCCATCGAGGACTTGGAATTGAAGGTCACCACTCTGAAGGAATCGCTCGACGCTGCCCGGGCTCAGGAGAACAAGCTGAAGGAGAAGCTCCGCAAGGAGCGGACCTTGGTGGACAGCGTCAACAAGGCATCCGAGCTCTTCCGCCAGACCATCGAGGTATGGACCGAAGACTTGGTTTCTTCTGCGTCCAACATTGACCAGGAGCTGCTGGCGCTGAAGGTCGAACACCTCATCTACTCGCCGGATCCGGATCTCCCGCACAGCGCCAAGCTCAGCCTCTTCTTCAGAGGGATCGCGCCGGCCCTTGCAGGTCTCCGGAACCGCATCCCCGCGCAGCTGGCCGAGGAGTCGCGCCTGCTCTGCGCGGGAACTCTGGAGCGGGTGCTGACGAAGATCGTGTACCGCAACCCGGGGATCAATCTCACCAACGTTCTTCGCAGCTTGCCGGCTGATGCAGACACGGAGGCCCTGAAGGAGCAGGTCGGCCACATCATCGCCAAGGTGGCAAAGCTTGGCAGAAAGGAGGGCGACCGCGTAGACTAGGGCTCCATTATCTTTATCTTTTTGTTGCTGCACATTATGTCATGAACTTATTAGTCCATTGCGACAAGTTATCCTTTGTAAGATATTTACTTTATTTTGATCAATCAGTGCAATGTTATCTTCCTTGTCTTAATCCTTGACTTTGTATGTTTTTCACCCTACGCTCCCGGGGAGCTTGCCGGCAAGGGGCCCTTGCCGCGAGCGCTGAGTGCTGGACTCTGAGCAGCCTGCTGGCCAAGGTCTTCGCCGGCAAGCAACCTTGCCGCAGCTAGTCGCAACGCACTTAGCTTGCTGAGCGTACTCGGAAACGAAGCAAGGGCGCGACACTTGTCGCAGCTCACTTAAATCGTTGAGTGAACTCGAAAACAAGATAAGGGTGCGGCAAGCTACGGGTAGGTTCCTCCGCGCACAGGTTTTCCATACAAAATGTGATCGTTCAAGGAAGGCAACTAAAATTTAAAATTTGAACTGGTCAAATTCTAACAACTTATCTCTCATATGTTGCTTGCTTTCCGGTAAGACTTCTCTTTCTTGAACAACACTTGGTTCCTCCTCCACCTCCTTCCCCTCCGGCAAACTTGTGCGTGAGGAACGTTCCTTCTGCTTAAGAGGAAAGAAAAAGGGAGAGGGAAACGAGCATATGGCCTTTCGGCGTGCTAATGCTTACCGTATACTTGAGTGTTGCACCAAATGCCAAACAGAACATGCAAACAGCAAAGAGAAGCATGCAAAAGGCAATCGATGCGAAAAACACAAAAACTTTACTGATGCACGGGGTCTGCGCCCGGCTTTGTACAAAGGGTTACATGCAACAGCGGCAAAGCTTGTACAAAAGGTGGTTGCCGGAGCGGATCACGGCAACCGCGCCTTAGGGGTGAAACTTGCGAAGATGCTCTATGTTCCAGGAGTTGCTCACCGGTAAGCCTTCTTCGGTCTCGAGGCGGACAGCGCCGGGCCTCGTAACTTGTCTCACCCGATAAGGGCCTTCCCACTTCGGCGTCAACTTGTTGGAATTCTTGGCGGACTGAACACGCCGAAGAACAAGGTCGCCTTCCTCGAGACTCCTGGCCTTGACTTTGCGGCTATGGTAGCGGCGCAAAGCTTGCTGGTATCGAGCAGCTCGTACAGCAGCCTGGAGACGTCCCTCCTCAAGGAGCAATGCGTCATCTTGCCGCAGTTGCTCTTGCTCGAGCTCATCATAAGCGAGCACTCGAGGAGATCCGTATACGAGTTCTGTGGGGAGAACTGCCTCTGCTCCATAGACTAGAGCAAAAGGTGTCTGCCCGGTGGCTCGACTTGGTGTCGTTCTGATTGACCAAAGAGCCGCCGGGAGCTCCTCTATCCAATTTCTTCCGCACTTGCGCAGCCTGTCAAAGGTCCTTGTCTTGAGTCCGCGCAGCACTTCAGCATTTGCCCTCTCCGCTTGACCGTTGCTCCTCGGGTGAGCAACAGAAGCGAAACAGACCTTGGCGCCAAGGTCTTGGACGTATTGCATGAAGGTGCGACTAGTGAATTGCGTACCGTTGTCGGTGATGATCCTGTTAGGGATCCCGAAACGGCAAACAATCGACCTGAAGAACCTGACCGCTGACTGTGCTGTCACCTTCCTCACTGGCTCCACTTCTGGCCACTTTGTGAACTTGTCGATTGCAACGTACAAGTACTCAAAGCCCCCGACAGCACGAGGGAAAGGGCCGAGGATATCGAGCCCCCAGACCGAGAAGGGCCATGACAAAGGGATTGTTTGGAGAGCTTGAGCTGGCTGATGAATTTGCTTCGCATGGAACTGGCACGCTTCACACTTGGTTACTAGTGCAGTTGCATCTTGGAGGGCTTCTTGCCAAAAGAACCCTTGCCGGAAAGCTTTCCCGGCAAGCGCCCTTGCGCCAATGTGGTGGCCGCATATGCCTCCGTGTATTTCCGCCAACAGCTTCTGTCCATCTTCTCTGGAGATGCACTTCAACCTGACACCATTGAGTCTTCTTCTGTACAGCTCGTTATCCACGAACTGATACATACTTGACTGCCTGGTTACCTTCTCTATCTCTTGAGGGTCGTCGGGAAGTTCTCCAGTTTGCAGAAAACGGACGATCTGCTGCGCCCATGCCGGAGCCCGAGGCTCGACGGCAAGGACTAAAGGCTCGAGGGCCGCTGCGGGAACCTCAGCTTCTACGGCAAGGACCTCTGGTTCTGCCGGACCTGACGGTCCCCCGGCAAGCTCGCCGGGGCGAGGCTTGCCGGGAACGCTTGCTTCAACTGTACAAGCCCGAGGACTTGCAGGAGCAAACTGTTCCTCAGCGTTCTTTTTGTTGATCTTGGGGACCTTGGCGGCGGTTTCAGGAAGATCCGCCGGCAAGTAGTCGCCGGAGACCAACTTTCTCTTCTTGGACTGCCCAATTGATGGTGTAACGGATGGCTGAGTCAGCTTGAGCAAGAAGGTCCCTGGTTCCACAGGTAACTTCATCGCGGCGCACTTTGAAAGGCCATCTGCAATTTCATTTTGAGCTCTCGGGACGTGCTCCATCTGCAGACCTTCAAAGTGCTCTTCAAGCTTTCTCACTTCATCGACATAAGCTTCCATCAAAGGGCTCTGATAACTCTTGTTAACTTGTCGGACCACCAACTGAGAATCTCCCCGCACAATCAGCTTTCTAATCCCAAGTTCGGCCGCAATCCTGAGGCCGGCAAGCAAGCCTTCATATTCTGCAGTATTGTTTGTCGCTTGCTCCCTGGGAAAGTGCATCTGGATAATATATTTGAGGTGCTCCCCGGTGGGCGCGATGAGTACCACGCCGGCACCGGCGCCTTGCAGCGAGAAGGCACCGTCAAAATACATTACCCATTCACTTGTCGCTTCTTGCACGGGTGTGCTTGTTTCTTGAACTTCTTCATCTGGTGTTGGGGTCCATTCAGCTATGAATTCTGCCAAAGCTCGGCTCTGTATGGTTGAAGTACTTTCAAACTTGAGTCCAAAGCTCGACAGCTCCAGTGCCCACTCAACGATCCTGCCTGTTGCTTCTGGATTGTGCAATATCCTCTTCAACGGAAAGCGAGTGACCACTGTTATCTCATGGGCTTGGAAGTAATGGCGCAGCTTTCTCGAGTCCATGAGGAGGCCAAAAAGCAACTTTTGCACACCAGAGTACCTTGATCTAGCCCCCTGGAGAAGGGAACTTACAAAATACACTGGGCGCTGCACCATCTTCTTCCACACCTCTCCTTGCTCCTGCGCAGAGTCATCCTTGTCGGGGCCAGAGCTTGTCGGAGCAGCCCCCTGCTCGTCGCTGGATTCACTTGCCGGTGGTGCTGACTCCTCGTCGGACTCCCTCTCCGCTACTAACGCAGCACTAACCACTTGGTTGGTTGCCGCTAAGTATAGCAACAACTTTTCCTGTGGTCTAGGTGCGACAAGTATAGGAGTGGAGGACAGGTACCGTTTCAAATCCTGCAACGCCGCCTCCGCTTCCGGAGTCCACTTCATGGGACCTGCCTTCTTCAAGATTTTGAAGAAAGGTAGGGCGCGTTCTGCAGACTTTGAAATGAACCTACTGAGGGCAGCAACACAACCTGCAAGCCTCCTGACATCCTTGACGCGCTTCGGGGCCTCTATCTGCTCAATGGCTTTGATCTTGTCGGGGTTGGCTTCAATCCCCCTCTGTGATACAAAGAACCCGAGAAGCTTGCCGGAGGGGACTCCAAAGACGCACTTCTCGGGGTTCAACTTGAGCTGTATCCTGCGCAGGTTCTGAAACGTTTCTTCCAAGTCTTGAGTCAGGGTTTCCTTGCTCTTGCTCTTCACCACGATGTCATCCATGTAAGCTTCTACATTCCTGTGGATCTGTGGCTCAAAAGCAGTGTACACTACCCTTGCAAAGGTTGAGCCTGCATTCTTCAATCCAAATGGCATGCGAATAAAGCAATAAGTGCCACATGGAGTGATAAATGCAGTCTTCTCTTCATCTTCCTTGGCCATGAAAATCTGATGATAGCCTGAGTATGCATCAAGAAAACAGAGTAGCTCACATCCGGCAGTGGAGTCAACGATCTGGTCAATGCGCGGCAAAGGGAATGGATCCTTGGGACATGCTTTATTGACATCGGTGAAGTCTATACACAGTCTCCACTTCCCGTTGGCCTTGCGCACGACGACTGGGTTTGCCAACCACGTCGGATGGATCACACCTCTAACTAGGCCTGCTGCTTCTAGCTTCTTGATTTCTTCGTTGATGAACTCTTGGCGCTCCACGGCTTGCTTCCTCACTTTCTGCTTGATGGGCCGCGCATGAGGACAGACAGCAAGCTTGTGCTCAATCACCTTCCTTGGAACACCGGGGATGTCAGATGGTTGCCAGGCAAACACATCGACATTCGCCCGCAGGAAGGCAACGAGCGCGCTTTCCTATTTGCTGTCAAGGGTGGCACTGATGGTGAAGGTACCACCAGTGCCGTCCTCCTTTGCGGACACTTTCTTGGTTGCCGGAGGAGCAGCCATTCCTTTCTTACTCTTGCCGGTGGAGCTCGATGGAACGTCCTCAACGGCAGCGCAGCACTCCGAGGAGGTGCGGTTGCCGGAGTGGGTCCCAGAGCACTTGCCGGACTTGGTCTTCGTCTTCTTCCCCCCGGGAGCTTCAGCGGCAAGAGTATCCTTCTCGGCCGCAGCTGCCGCATCCCAGTAAATCTTGTCGGCGCAAATAAGCGCATCCTTCTTGTCGCTATGGACAGTGATGACGCTTATCGGCCCCGGCATCTTCAGTACGTTGTAGGCATAGTGGGAAGCTGCCATGAACTTGGCGAGGGCAGGACGGCCAAGTATTCCATTGTAGGGCAATGGAATATCGGCGACGTCGAAAGTGATACGCTCAGTCCTGAAGTTGAGCTCCCCGCCAAAGGTCACCGGCAGAGTGATTTTTCCCTTGGGCTTGCTCCTTCCCGGGTTGATTCCTTGGAATGAACCGGTCTCTTCGAGCTCGCCATCTTGTATCTGGAGTTTCTTGATCACAGCAGAGGAGATCAAGTTCAGCCCGGCCCCGCCGTCAACCAACATTTTGGTGACCTTGAGGTTGCGGATGGTGGGAGAAACCAGCATCGGCAAGCACCCGACCGCTGTGGTGCGGTCAGGGTGATCCTCAAGGTCAAAAACGACGGGCGTGCTGGACCATTTGAGGAGCCTGCGCGACTCCACGGGCGGCTCCGCTGCGTTTACCTCACGCACCCACTGCTTGAGTTGGCGGTGGGAGGTATGCAGGGAGGCGCCACCGTCGACGCACAGGACCTCCGTGGCCTTCTGGAACTCCTGCTCGCTGTTCTCCTCGTCCTCCATGTCTTCGTCGTCATCTTCTTCGTCGTTGTCGCGGCCCCGGGGAGGTCGATCTCCTTGCCGCTGCCTAGCCTTGCCGCGGCGTCCTCCCCGGCCGTTGAACGGCCGCTTCTTGCTGGGCTCTTCCCCGCCACCTTGGGCCTTCTCCTTGTCGCGCCTCTCGTACTCAGCTTTGTGCTGCTCGACGAGGTACTTGACGCGCTTGCAGTTGGAGAGATCGCGACCCTTGGTGCGGTGGATCTTACAGTATTGCTTGTCGGAGCTACCCGGCTTGTCGGCCGCCACTGCAGGGGCAGGCTCCTTGCCGGAGCCGCCGGCCTGCGCTTGCTTGGCGGGGGCCTCCTTGCCGGACTTCTCGACGGCAAGCACCTCCTTCTTGCCCTTCTTTCTGTTGTTCCGCCGCCGGCTCTTCTTTGCCGGGGCGGCGTCGTCGCTGTCGCTTCCTCCCGCGCCAGTATCCTCCCCGGGGAGTCTCCTCCCCTCTTCTGCGCGTGCGCACTTGTCAGCAAGAGCATAGAGCTCGCTGACATCCCGAATCTTCGTCATCGCCATCTCCTCACGCATGCGGCGGTTACGCACGTTCTGATGGAACGCGCTGATAACCGCGGCAGGGTGAACGTCAGGGATGTTGTGCTGCACCCGGCTGAAGCGTTGGATATACTTGCGCAGGGTCTCGCCTTCCTTCTGGGCCAAGATATGGAGATCGCTCTCCTGGCCATGGGGTTTGTGGCCGCCGGTGAAGGCGCCAACAAACTGGTGGCAGAGGTCGGCCCAAGAAGAGATGGAACCTTCCGGCAAGTGCATGAGCCACGAACGGACGTTCGGCTTTAGCACGAGCGGGAAGTAATTCGCCAAGATCTTCTCGTCGCGCCCCCCGGCAGCTTGCACTGCGATGGTGTAGACGCTGAGAAACTCCGAGGGGTGCGTCTTGCCGTCGTACTTTTCCGGTACGTCGGGCTTGAAATTCTTCATGCTGGGCCACTGGACGCGCCGCAGCTCGCGGGTGAACGCAGGGCAGCCTGCCGCGTACGGCAAGTCGCCTGGTTCACCGGGCGCGTGCGCGTCGACAGTGTTCCCAGCTCTCTTGTCAGATTGTCGCCGAGCTTCTCGGCGGCGCTCGATCGTGGTCCGAGCGTCTTCATCTCGCCGGTCGTCGAGGACCTGGCGCTGGTCCCGACGGGCCCGCGGGTCCGACGAGGCTGTGGAGCCGTCGTCGGGGTTGTTCCGGCGGGGCGGCGTCTTCTGCTTCTGCGGCGGGGAATGCACGCTTGTCGCACCCCCGGCAGTCTTGTTGCCGTCAGCCTTCGTCTTCTCAGCTTGCCGCGGCCGTGAGGTCGACGGCTGCTGTGGAGAATCGTTGTTGGCGAAGTCTATCAGGCTCCGTATAGTGGCCCTCCATTCTTCGGCCTTGTCGGCCGCTGGAGGAAAGTCGAGGAGCAGTTGCGCCCTTGCGAGCGCTTCTGCCGGAGTGGAAGGGAACGCGGGCGAGCGGTGCGAAGAGCGGGATACGCTCGGACTTCTAACAACGTTAGAAGGAGCGGGGTCCCGCGCCGGCGCCTTCGCTTTGCTTGTGCCCGGACGGGGGTCCGGGGCGTCCCGCGAGCCTCCGGTTTGGCCTTGCCCCAGCAAGCGGATACCACCTCCCGTGGTATGGCGCTGCTGGGTCGTCGTGTGCTGAGATGGACGCGGCGCGTCCACGGAGACCGAGGTTCGGTCGTCCGTCCTGTTCTTGGATCTGGTGGCGCCGTGAGTGTCCTCACCGGCGGCCACCCTTCCGACGGTATCTCCCCCGCCCACCGTTGGCTCCGGTGGCGGCGGGTGAGACGCAGACGGGCCTCCGACCTCCGAAGCCTTCTTCTTCGGGGCCATGGAGTTGTCGCTGATGAAGTTGCTGATGAAGCTGGAGAGGTTGATGAAGAATGCGCCCGCGCGAACGCCGGATCAGGTTCGCACAACCTCGACGCCCCCTACCTGGCGCGCCAAAGATGTCGGGGGAAACTATCCGCCACGAACACCTATGGGACCGGAGCCCCTTGTCTGTGCGGTACGAGGGCGGAGGGAGCACAAAGAGCAGATCGTAGCGAGCACGCGGGCAGTTTTACCCAGGTTCGGGCCGCGGTAGACGCGTAAAACCCTACTCCTGCTTAGTTGTGTATTGAGTTTGAGCGCTCGGGAGCTTGAAGAAGCAGCTACACCAAGCGCGAGAGTGATCTAGGTTCCGAACCTCCTCCACGTTGTGCATGGGCCTCCTTTTATAGTGCAAGGGGTCACCGACAGGTGTCAACGTAGGAGAAAGGGGTAAAAATGTAAAAGAGGTGGTAGTTGTAACAGTGCGGGAACAGTGGAGCTACAGTACAGAACAGTGGTCTATACCTACTTTAACAGTAGGGGACAAGGGCTTTTAATGCCCGTCGCCGTCGACCCCAAAAGCTCCCGCCTTAGCGTCTCCGTCTACCACGGCGGTGGATCCATCACCGTGGAGTGCCACCGTGTACCCCAGGCTGCACAGCCATCCGCCACACGTCCCTGGATAGGCCCCAGGGCGACGCGTGGGCCGATGAGCTGGAGCGCGGGCACACAGCGTAGCCTTCCCGGCAAGCACCTTGCCGGGGCCTTGATCTTGTCGGGCCCGGGAGCTTGCCGCTCCCCGGACCCTTGCCGGGGCGCATATAGCGCCGAGGCGTTGTCTTCTAGTCTTCCTGGCAAGCTCCTCTTGCCAGGGTCTTGTGTTAGCGGGGCAGTTTTGAGCCTGGTACGGCCTTCCCGGCAAGCTCCTCTTGCCGGGGTCACGATCTTATGTCTTGTATACTTTGTTTTTGAATGGTTTAATAAGGAGCAGGAAGGTCTCCGGCGAGCCCGCAGTAGACCTTGCCGCGGAAAGCTGCAACTGCCCGTGCACAAGTTGGGGTACTGAGGTACCCCTACCTTAGTACACCGACATATGCCTGAATCGCTCATGTAGCGACCGGGGGCTTTCGGTATCATCCATGCTAGGTGGGTTATTCTCACGATGAGTGGACTTCGCTTATCATTCAAGAGAAAATGGCCGGTAATCGAGATGCCCAGTTCCATGCTCAAATTCAAATCAAAATATAATTAAACAAAGCTCCCCCGGGACTGTTGTTAGTATGGATGGTAACCCGTGATTATTGGTGGAGGGGGAGTAAAACTTTACCATTCTATTTGGGAACCTCCTATAATGTGCGTAGCATGGAAGATATTGAGAACTCTTGGTCGTTACGTTGACAATGAAAGCATACCGCTCAAAATTATATTCATCAATGTTTTAAAAGCTTCGAGCTCTGGCACCTCTGAAAATCCCTGCTTCCCTCTGCGAAGGGGGCTATCTATTTACTTTTACTTTTGAGTCATCATCCTCTCATAAAAAGAACCAGCTGGAGAGCACTGATGTCATTCATATGCTTTGTTTTTAATTGATGTTGAGTATGAGTATGACTGGATCTCTTTTACCATGAATTACAATGTCTGGCCAGTCCTTGATCTTCTCAGGTGCTCTGCATTTATGTTTTGCGGTCTCGGAAAGGGCTAGCGAGATACCATTATATCATATTATATCATGATTGTTTTGGAAAGTGTTTTCATCCGAGACATCTTATTATTGCTCGCTAGTTGGTTATGCTATTGATATGAATAAATGTGAGACCTAAATGTTATTGTGAACATGGTTAGTTTATAATCTTTGCTGAAAACTTGAACCTTGGCTAGATATATTTGCAACAACAAGATCAAACAAAGCTTGTAAAAAATTTCTTTGTCACTTTTAGTTTATCAACCGAATTTCTTGAGGACAAGCAATGGGTTAAACCTGGGGGAGTTGATACGTCTCCGTTGTATCTACTTTTCCAAACTCTTTTGCCATTGTTTTGGAGTCTAATTTGCATGATTTGAATGGAACTAACCCGGACTGACGCTATTCTCAGCAGAATTGACATGGTGTTATTTTTGTGCAGAAATCAAAGTTCTCGGTATGACCAGAAAATTTACAAAGAATTTTTATGGAATACATAAAAAATACTAGTGCAAGAATTATCCAGAGGGGGGCCACCCAGAGGCCACAAGCCCCGGGGCGTGAGGACCCACAAGTATGGGGATCAATTGTAGCTCTTTTCGATAAGTAAGAGTGTAGAACCCAACGAGGAGCAGAAGGAAATGACAAGTGTTTCTCGGTAAGGTAATGTCTGCAAATGCTGAAATTGTAAGTAGTAGAGTAGTTTGATAGCAAGATAAATTTGTAACGAGCAAGTAACTATAATAGTAGCAAGTATGTAGCAAGATAGCCCAATCCTTTTGTCGCAAAGGACAGGCCAAGACGGTCTCTTATAATAAGGAAAGCTGTGATGGCCTGGCTTATTAGGGATGATAGACAACTCATATCAATAAGGAATTACTTCTTTTCCGGGAGCCCATTCAGAAAGAACTCCAAAGTTAAGAGTGCTCGGCTTGGAGTAGTTTCAGGATGGGTGACCGACCGGGAAGTTGCTCCCGGGTGCGCACGAGTGAGGACAAAGTGCGCAGAAAAGACTAGTATTGATATGTGATGCTAGTTTAGATCCCGCCAGGAGTAACAACCACCGGCGGGTGTGTCCGGGGCATTACAAGTTGGTATCAGAGCCGACCCTCGCGGTTACACAGATGTTTGCGGACAGGTGCTCGGTCATGTTGTTCATGACGTGTGTGACCTATCGTGGCACAAGGCATGGCACATGTATCGGATTGGATGCACAGACGTTTGTGCCAAGAGGGAACGTTCCTGTGGCCCGACGAGGATGTCGGTTCCTCTGAGTGGGGGTATATGTGATGGCCTGGCCTATTAGGGATGATAGACTACTCATATCAATAAGGAATTCCTTCTTTTGTGGGAGCCCATTCAGAAAGAACTCCAAAGTTAAGCATGCTCAGCTTGGAGTAGTTTCAGGATGGGTGACCAACCGGGAAGTTTCTCCCGGGTGCGCATGAGTGAGGACAAAGTGCACAGAAAAGACTAGTATTGATATGTGAGGCTAGTCTAGATCCTGCCAGGAGTAACGACCACCGGCGGGTGTGTCCGGGGCGTTACAAAAGCATTGTTGAGGGTACACGGGAATTTCATCTAGTCACTTTCATCATGTTGGTTTAATTCGTGTTCGCTACTTAGATAATTTGATATGTGGGTGGATTGGTGCTTAGGTGTTGTTCTTACTTGAACAAACCTCCTACTTATGATTAACCCTCTCACAAGCATCCACAACTACGAGAAAAGTATTAAGAATAAATTCTAACCATAGCATTAAACTTTTGGATCCAATCGGTCCCTTACGAAATAGTGCATAAACTCGGGTTTAAGCTTCTGTCACTCTCGCAACCGACCATCTAATTACTACACCACAATGCATTCCCTTGGGCCCAAATATGGTGAAGTTTCATGTAGTCGACGTTCACATGACACCACTAAGGGAATCAGAACATACATACTATCAAAGTATCGAACACATATCAAATTCACATGATTACTTGCAACATGATTTCTCCCGTGACCTCAAGAACAAAGGTAACTACTCACAAGTGATGAACATGCTCAAGATCAGATGGGTAATATATAGCATAATGGATCAGAACATATAATCTACCACCAAATATACCATATAGTAATCAACTACAAGATGTAATCAACACTACTAGTCACCCACAAGCAACAATCTATAGTTCCGGTAACAAGATTGATCACAAGAGATGAACTACGGTTTGAGATGAGATGGTGATGGTGAAGATGTTGATGAAGATAGCCCTCCCCAAGAAGGGAGAGTTGTTGGTGATGATGATGACGATGATTTCCCCCTCTGGGAGGGAAGTTCCCTCGACGGAATCGCTCCACCAGAGGGCAAAAGTGCTACTGCCCAAGTTCCACCTTGAGACGGCGGCGTTCCGTCCGGAAAGTCTTCTCCTTATTTTTTCTAGGTCAGAGAGGCTTATATACCAGAAGATGGTCAGCAGAAACGGGCCTGGGTGAGCACAACCTACCAGGGCACGCTTGGAGGCCCTAGCGCGCCCAAGTGGGTTGTGCCCACCTATTGGGCCCCCTTTGGTGGTTATCAGCTCCGGTATTTCTTAAATAGTCCATAAAAAATCTCTGTGAAGTTTCAGCTTGTTAGGAGTTGTGCAGAATAGGTGGCTTGATGTAGCTTTTTTAGGTCAAAATTTCCAACTGCCGGAATTCTCCCTCTTGGTGTATACCTGGCAAATTATGAGAGAAAAGGCATAAGAATTACTCCAAAAAGCCTTATTATGCATAATAACAATATAAATAATGGCAAGAAAACATGATGCAAAATGGATGCATCAACTCCCCCAAGCTTAGACCTCGCTTCTCCTCTAGCGAAAACCAAAAACGAAAAACATGTCCACATGCTTTGAGAGAGTGGTGTCGATAAAACAAAATACGAACATAGAAGCATCATGTTTATTATTATGGCAGCAACAAAATTAAACATAAGACTTTTATCATAGAACTTGTATCATAGACTTCTCATGAATAAGTGACGGTTCATCACACAACTGAAGTATAAAGCATAAACATCATTAGAAACCAACAAACTATGTTTTCAGGCAACTTTTGCAACTACAATTCATCATCTTTTCAGGAAGGGTCGTGTATCGGAGCCTTTAGGAAAGTCCACATGCTCAACCATCCTATTGTCTTCTATGATTCCTAACACTCACCACATACACATGAGCAAAACGTCTAAACCGGACACATAGAAAGATAGGGGCTCATGGTTTCGCCTCCCAACATACTCACCTCCAGGGTGATGTCAACAATAGTAACTCATGTCACCCATATTCAACTGGACATATGTCCCTAGTTCTTTCCTCACCACATGATGCTTTCCAAAGGATAAACATAAAAGGGAATAGAGAGAAAACTTTGACTCGTTGCATAAAAGTAAAAGATAGCCCATTCGCAGAGGGAAGCAGAGGTTGCCATGTGCTTATTTGTTTGTATTCTTAATCCTTTAATGCAAAAGAACGTCCCGTTACGCTGCCCCTTGTGATAGCAACCTTTATTATGCAGTATGTCGCTTTTATTCCTCACCATCACAAGTTCATGCAACGTTAAATTTTCTCTTACACTAAATGATCTCACATTTTTAGAAACAATTTTTATTGCCTTATTGCACCGATGACAACTTACTTGAACGATCTTACTCAATCCATAGGTAGGTATGGTGGACTCTCGAAAAAGGTTTGGGTTCAAGGGTTTTTGATGCACAAGTAGTATATCTACTTAGTGCACAATTTGTGGCTAGAAAAGATATTGGGCAGGCACCACATGTAGAAGGATCTATGACAATATGACTTCTATGTGAATATGAACAAACATAAATCATTAAGTTGTCTTCATTGTCCAACGTCAACAATTTTGGCATATAATATTTTGATGGGGGCTCACAATCACAAAAGATTTCTAGGATAGTATATTTATATGTGAATCTTCTCTTCCCTTATTAATTCTTTCATGAGTTGCATCATTGACCAATGCTATGTTTGTCAATCTCTAATAAAATTTTCTAGTTATACTTTTCCTCATGTGGTGCCATCACCTACCATAAGATTATCATATGATCTTCTTAATTTATTTCCTTTCCTTTATTTATTCAATTATAAAATTTTTTCTTTTTATTGCAGCAAGAAAGTAAAGAAAGTAAAAACTTACAACTAAACTTTATTATATATCTCGCACACGATTACAAAGATAGATCACTAAGCAAACTCAAAGAGAAAGGATCGAACTAAACCTTCATTTATTCTAAAGCAAAAGGATTGAACTAAGATAAGTAAATGCAAAAGGATAGTAGGGATGATACGATATCGGGGCACCTCCCCCAAGCTTGGCGAAAGACAAGGGGAGTGCCAATACCCGATAATCAGTTTTCTTTTGGTGGTGACGAAGATGGTGGTGGAGATAATCATGCCTTGAGATTTTTCATATTGTAATTGAGAAGGGAAATTTCCTCCTATAGATCATCAACCTCTAGCTCCAACTTGAAGATCTTGTCGCATAAGTCCCCTTTGCTTTTCTGCCGAAAACGAGAGGGAATAGATTGGTTCTTAACTCGGTTAGTACTCATAGGGAGACTTGGCTTCTTGAATTCCACATGCATATCCCCTGGTTGAGGTAGAGGGACATCTTCCTCCTTCGAGCTCGAATCATCAATCCTCATCGAGTGGGCATCCTCCTCGTCATCCGAAGCCCAGCCATGGGGAGATAGGTCTCCATAGCACATTGGGAAAACAATGAGATGCGAAACATAGCTCTTGTTGGGGAACGTAGCAGAATTCAAAAAATTTCTACGCCTTCACCAAGATCCAACTATGGAGACATCTAGCAATGAGCAAGTAAGAGTGCATCTACATACCGTTATGGAGATTGCGAGCGGAAGCTTTCGAAGAAGCGTGGATGAAGTAGTCGTACTCTTCGCGTTCTTCGTCACCGATGATCTAGCGCCGAACGGACGGCACCTCCGCGTTCAACACACGTCCGGTGCAGCAACGTCACCTCCTTCTTGATCCAGCAAGGGGGGAGGAGAAGTCGTCAGAGATCCGGCAGCACGACGGCGTGATGACGGATGCAGTGGAGATCGCAGCAGGGCTTCGCCGGGCGCCCTGCGTTGGAGTATGGAGGTGTGACGGGAGGGGGAGAGGCGCAAGGGCAAGGGTGCGGCAGCCCTCTACCCTCCCACATATATATAGGGGGCCAGGGGGTGCGCCAGGGCCCCTGCAGATCCAATCTGCAGGGGGGCGGCGGCCGGGGGGGTTCCTTGGCCCCCAAGGCTAGTGGGCGCCCCTCCCCCTAGGGTTTCAACCCTAGGCGCATGGGGAGGTGGGCCCCTAGTTGTGCGCCAGCCAAGTAGGGCTGGACACTTCCCCTCGCGGCCTAGGGGCCCCACCGGGAAAGGTGGCCCCACCCGGTGGACCCCCGGGGCCCCTCCGGTGGTCCCGGGACGCTCCCGGTGACCCCCGGAGATCACACGATGGCCGAAACTGGACTTCCTATATATCAATCTTTACCTCCGGACCATTCCGGAACTCCTCGTGACATCCGGGATCTCATCCGGGACTCCGAACAACTTTCGGGTTTCCACGTGCATTTATCTCTACGACCCTAGCGTTACCGAACCTTAAGTGTGTAGACCCTACGGGTTCGGGAGACACGTAGACATGACCGAGACGACTCTCCGGTCAATAACCAACAGCGGGATCTGGATACCCATGTTGGTTCCCACGTGTTCCTCGATGATCTTCATCGGATGAACCACCGTGTCAAGGATTCACTTAATCCCGTACGTTATTCCCTTTGTCCATCGGTACGGTACTTGTCCGAGATTCGATCGTCGGTATTCCCGATACCTTGTTCAATCTCGTCATGGCAAGTCTCTTTACTCGATCCGTAATCCATCATCCCGTGACTAACTACTTAGTCACATTGAGCTCATTATGATGATGTCTTACCGAGTGGGCCCAGAGGTACCTCTCCGTCATACGGAGTGATAACATCCCAGTCTCGGTTCGTACCAACTCAACAGACACTTTCGGAGATACCCGATGCGTACCTTTATAGCCACCCAGTTACGTTGTGACGGTTGGCACACCCAAATTACTCCTACGGTATCCGGGAGTTGTACAACCTCATGGTCTAAGGAATAAATACTTGACACCGAAAAGCTTATGCATTACGAACTATACGATCTCGTGTTATGCTCAAGTTTGGGTCTTGTCCATCACATCATTCTCCTAATGATGTGATCCCGTTATCACTGACATCTGATGTCCATGGTCAGGAAACAGTGACCATCTGTTGATCAACGAACTGGTAGCTAGAGGCCTACCAGGGACTCATTGTGGTCTATGTATTCACACATGTATCGCTGTTTCCGTACAATACAATTCAAGCATGAATAACAGACAATTATCATGAACAAGGAGATATAATAATAATGCCTTTATTATTGCCTCTAGGGTATATCTCCAACAGTCTCCCACTTGCACTAGAGTCAATAATCTAGTTACATTGTGATGAATCGAACATCCATAGAGTTCTGGTGTTGATCATGTTTCGCTCGTGAAAGAGGTTTAGTCAACGGGTCTGCGACATTCAGATCCGTATGCACTTTACAAATATCTATGTCTCCATCCTGAACATAATTCCGGATGGAGTTGAAATGGCGCTTGATGTGCTTGGTCTTCTTGTGAAACCTGGGCTCCTTGGTAATAGCAATAGCACCAGTGTTGTCACAGAAGAGAGTCATCGGGCTTGACGCGCTTGGAATGACTCCTAGGTCGGTGATGAACTCCTTCATCCAGACTCCTTCCTGCGCTGCTTCAGAAGAAGCTATCTACTCCGCTTAACATGTAGATGCTGCCACGACGCTTTGCTTGCAACTGCACCAGCTGATTGCCCCTCCGTTCAAAAATACACGTATCCGGTTTGTGACTTAGAGTCATCCAGATCTGTGTCGAAGCTAGCATCGACGTAACCCTTTACGACGAGCTCTTCGTCACCTCCATAAACGAGAAACATATCCTTAGTCCTTTTCAGGTACTTCAGGATGTTCTTGAACGCTGTCCAGTGTTCCGTACCGGGATCACTTTGGTACCTCCCTACCAAACTTATGGCAAGGTTCACATCAGGTCTGGTACACAGCATGGCATACATGATAGAACCTATGGCCGAGGCATAGGGAATGGCACTCATTTTTTCTCTATCTTCTGCCGTGGTCGGCAACTGAGCCTTGCTCAATCTCATACCTTGCAAAACAGGCAAGAATCCTTTCTTTGACTGATCCATATTGAACTTTTTCAATATCTTGTCAAGGTATGTACTTTGTGAAAGACCAATGAGGCATCCTGATCTATCTCTATAGATTTTGATGCCTAATATGTAAGCAGCTTCTCCAAGGTCCTTCATTGAAAAACTTTTATTCAAGTAGGCCTTTACATTTTCCAAGAATTCTATATCATTTCCCATCAGCAATATGTCATCCACATATAATATGAGAAATGCCACAGAGCTCCCACTCACTTTCTTGTAAATATAGGCTTCTCCATAAGTCTGTATAAATCCAAACGCTTTGATCACTTCATCAAAGCAAATATTCCAACTCTGAGATGCTTGCACCAGCCCGTAAATCGAGCGCTGGAGCTTGCATACCTTGTTAGTGTTCTCTGGATCGACAAAACTATCCGGTTGCATCATATACAACTCTTCCTTGAGGAAGCCGTTAAGGAATGCTGTTTTGACGTCCATTTGCCATATCTCATAATCATAGAATGCGGCAATAGCTAACATGATTCTGACTGACTTCAGCATCGCTACGGGAGAGAAAGTCTCGTCGTAGTCAATCCCTTGAACTTGTCGATAACCCTTAGCGACAAGTCGAGCCTTATAGATGGTCACATTTCCATCCGCGTCTGTCTTCTTCTTAAATATCCATTTATTTTCTATGGCGTGCCTATCATCAGGCAAGTCCACCAAAGTCCACACTTTGTTTTCATACATGGATTCTATCTCGGATTTCATGGCTCCAAGTCATTTATTGGAATCCGGGCCCGCCATCGCTTCTTCATAGTTCGAAGGTTCACCGTTGTCTAACAACATGATTTCCAGGACAGGGTTGCCGTACCACTCTGGTGCGGAACGTGCCCTTGTGGACCTTCGAAGTTCAGTAGTAACTTGATCTGTTTCTTCATGATCATTATCATTAACTTCCTCCCTTGTCGGTGCAGGCACCTCAGGAACAGTTTCCTGCGCTGCGCTACTTTCCGGTACAGGAGGGGTGACTGTCACCTCATCAAGTTCTACCTTGCTCCCACTCACTTCTTTTGAGAGAAACTCTTTCTCCAGAAAGCATCCATTCTTGGCAACAAAGACTTTGCCTTTGGATCTGTGGTAGAAGGTGTACCCAATCGTTTCCTTTGGGTATCCTATGAAGACGCATTTTTCCGATTTGGGTTCGAGCTTTTCAGGTTGAAGTTCCTTGACATAAGCATCGCAACCCCAAACTTTTAGAAACGACAGCTTCGGTTTCTTGCCAAACCAAAGTTCATACGGAGTCGTCTCAACGGATTTTGACGGAGCCCTATTTAAAGTGAATGCGGCAGTCTCTAAAGCATAACCCCAAAAAGATAGCGGTAAATCGGTAAGGGACATCATAGATCGCACCATGTCCAGCAGAGTACGATTTCGACGTTCGGACACACCATTACTTTGAGGTGTTCCGGGCGGTGTCAATTGTGAAACAATTCCACAGCTCCTAAGGTGTGTGCCAAATTCATGACTTAAATATTCACCCCCACGATCCTATCGTAAGAACTTTATTTTTCTGTCACGTTGATTCTCAACCTCATTCTGAAATTCCTTGAACTTTTCAAAGGTCTCAGACTTGTGTTTCATCAAATAGATATACCCGTATCTACTCAAGTCATCCGTGAGGGTGAGAACATAATGATAGCCTCCGCGAGCCTCAACACTCATTGGACCACACACATTGGTATGTATGATTTCCAACAAGTTGGTTGCTCGCTCCATTGTTCCGGAGAACGGAGTCTTGGTCATCTTGCCCAAGAGGCATGGTTCGCACGTGTCAAATGATTCATAATCAAGAGACTCCAACAGTCCATCTGAATGGAGCTTCTTCATACGTTTGACACCAATATGACCAAGGCGGCAATGCCACAAGTATGTGGGACTATCGTTATCAACTTTACATCTTTTGGCATCTACACTATGAATATGTGTATCACTACATTTGAGATCCATCAAAAATAAACCATTGACCAGCGGGACATGACCATAAAACATATCTCTCAAATAAATAGAACAACCATTATTCTCCGATTTGAAAGAGTAGCCATCTCGCATAAGACGAGATCCAGAAACAATGTTCATGCTCAAAGCTGGTACTAAATAACAATTATTAAGGTTTAAAACTAATCCCGAGGGTAGATGTAGAGGCAGCATGCCGACGGCGATCACATCGACCTTGGAACCATTCCCGACGCGCATCGTCACCTCATCCTTCGCCACTATCTGTTTATTCCGCAGCTCCTATTTTGAGTTACAAATGTGAGCAACTGCACCGGTATCGAATACCCAGGAGCTACTACGAGTGCTGGTAAGGTACACATCAATAACATGTATATCATATATACCTTTGACGTTGCCGGCCTTCTTGTCTGCTAAGTATTTGGGGCAGTTCCACTTCCAGTGACCCGTTCCCTTGCAATAAAAGCACTCTGTCTCAGGCTTTGGTCCATACTTTGGCTTCTTCCCGGCAACTGGCTTGCCAGGCGCGGCAACTCCCTTGCCGTCCTTCTTGAAGTTCTTCTTACCCTTGACTTTCTTGAACTTAGTGGTTTTATTGACCATCAACACTTGATGTTCTTTCTTGATGTCCACCTCCGCTGATTTCAGCATGGAATATACCTCGGAAATGGACTTCTCCATCCCCTGTATATTGAAGTTCAACACGAAGTTCTTGAAGCTTGGTGGGAGCGACTGGAGGATTCTGTCAACGACCGCTTCATCTGGGAGATTCATTCCCAGCTGAGACAAGCGGTTGTGCAATCCTGAAATCTTGAGGATGTGCTCACTGACAGAACTGTTCTCCTCCATCTTACAGCTGTAGAATGCGTCGGAGACATCATATCTCTCGACTCGGGCATGAGCTTGGAAAACCATTTTCAGCTCTTCGAACATCTCATATGCTCCGTGGTGCTCAAAACGTTTTTGGAGCCCCGATTCTAAGCTGTAAAGCATGCCGCACTGAACCAGGGAGTAATCATCACAACGCGACTGCCAAGCGTTCATAACGTCTTGGTTTGCCGGGGCGGGAGCGTCACCTAGCGGTGCTTCTAGGACATAAGTTCTCTTGGCAGCTATGAGGATAATCCTCAGGTTACGGACCCAATCCGTATAGTTGCTACCATCGTCTTTCAGCTTGGTTTTCTCTAGGAACGCGTTGAAGTTGAGGGAAACCTGAGCGTGGGCCATTTGATCTACAAGAGATATTGTAAAGAATTTAGACTAAGTTAATGATAATTTAAGTTCATCTTAATCAAATTTTAATGAACTCCCACTCAGAATGACATCTCTCTAGTCATCTAAGTGATACACGATCCGTATCGACTAGCCCGTGTCCGATCATCACGTCAGACGGACTAGTCATCAAACGGTGAACATCTTCATGTTGATCGTATCTTCTATACGACTCGTGTTCGACCTTTCGGTCTTCCGTGTTCCGAGGCCATGTCTGTACATGCTAGGCTCTTCAAGTGAACCCTAAGTGTATCGCGTGTGTAAATCTGTCTTACACCCGTTGTATGCGAACGTTAGAACCTATCACACCCGATCATCACATGGTGCTTCGGAGCAACGAACTTTAGCAACGGTGCACAGTTAGGGGAAACACAATACTTGAAATTTTAGTGAGAGATCATCTTATTTAGTACTGTCGATCTAAGTAAACAAGATGCATAAACATGATAAACATCACATGCAATCAATTAAAGTGACATGATATGGCCAATATCATCTTGCTCCTTGGATCTCCATCTTCGGGGCACCATGATCATCTTGTCACCGGCTCAACACCATGATCTTCATCATCATGATCTCCATCATCGTGTCTTGAAGAAGTCGTCACGCCAACTATTACTTCTACTACTATAGCTAACGTTTAGCAATGAAGTAAAGTAATTACATGGCTTATTCAGTGACACGCAGGTCATACAATAATTAAGACAACTCCTATGGCTCCTACCGGTTGTCAAGTTTCATCGACATGCAAGTCGTGATTTCCTATTACAAAAACATGATCAATCTCATACATCACATATATCATTCATCACATCTTCGTTTTGGGCCATACCACGTCACATAGGACATGCTACAAAAACAAGTTAGACGTCCTCTAATTGTTGTTGCAAGTTTTACATGGCTTCTATAGGATTTCTAGCAAGAACGTTTCTTACCTACGCCAAAACCACAATGTGATTTGTCAACTTCTATTTACCCTTCATAAGGACCCTTTTCATCGAATCCGATCCGACTAAAGTAGGAGAGACAGACACCCGCCAGCCACCTTATGCATCTAGTGCATGTCTGTCGGTGGAACCAGTCTCACGTAAGCGTACGTGTAAAGCCGGTTCGGGCCGCTTCATCCCACAATACCGCCGAATCAAGATTGACTAGTAACGGTAAGAAAGTTGAACAAAACCAAACGCCCACAACTGCTTTGTGTTCTACTCGTGCAAGATGCTACGCATAAAACCTAGCTCTGATACCACTGTTGGGGAACGTAGCAGAATTAAAAAAAATTCTACGCCTTCACCAAGATCCAACTATGGAGACATCTAGCAACGAGCAAGTAAGAGTGCATCTACATACCGTTATGGAGATTGCGAGCGGAAGCTTTCGAAGAAGCGTGGATGAAGTAGTCGTACTCTTCGCGTTCTTCGTCACCGATGATCTAGCGTCGAACGGACGGCACCTCCGCGTTCAACACACGTCCGGTGCAGCAACGTCACGTCCTTCTTGATCCAGCAAGGGGGTAGGAGAAGTCGTCAGAGATCCGGCAGCACGACGGCGTGATGACGGATGCAGTGGAGATCGCAGCAGGGCTTCGCCGGGCGCCCTGCGTTGGAGTATGGAGGTGTGACGGGAGGGAGAGAGGTGCCAGGGCAAGGGTGCGGCAGCCCTCTACCCTCCCACATATATATAGGGGGCCAGGGGGTGCGCCAGGGTCCTTGCAGATCCAATCTGCAGGGGGGCGGCGGCCAGGGGGGGTTCCTTGCCCCCCAAGGCTAGTGGATGCCCCCTCCCCCTAGGGTTTCAACCCTAGGCGCATGGGGAGGTGGGCCCCTAGTGGTGCGCCAGCCCATTACGGCTGGACACTTCCCCTCGCGGCCTAGGGGCCCCACCGGGATGGGTGGCCCCACCCGGTGGACCCCCGGGGCCCCTCCGGTGGTCCCGGGACGCTCCCGGTGACCTTCGGAGATCACCCGATGGCCGAAACTGGACTTCCTATATATCAATCTTTACCTCCGGACCATTCCAGAACTCCTCGTGACGTCCGGGATCTCATCCGGGACTCCGAACAACTTTCGGGTTTCCACGTGCATTTATCTCTACGACCCTAGCGTTACCGATCCTTAAGTGTGTAGACCCTACGGGTTCGGGAGACACGTAGACATGACCGAGACGACTCTCCGGTCAATAACCAATAGCGGGATCTGGATACCCATGTTGGTTCCCATGTGTTCCTCGATGATCTTCATTGGATGAACCACCGTGTCAAGGATTCACTTAATCCCGTACGTTATTCCCTTTGTCCATCGGTACGGTACTTGTCCGAGATTCGATCGTCTGTATTCCCGATACCTTGTTCAATCTCGTCTGGCAAGTCTCTTTACTCGATCCGTAATCCATCATCCCGTGACTAACTACTTAGTCACATTGAGCTCATTATGAAGATGTCTTACCGAGTGGGCCCAGAGGTACCTCTCCGTCATACGGAGTGACAACATCCCAGTCTCGGTTCGTACCAACTCAACAGACACTTTCGGAGATACCCGATGCGTACCTTTATAGCCACCCAGTTACGTTGTGACGTTTGGCACACCCAAAGTACTCCTACGGTATCCGGGAGTTGTACAACCTCATGGTCTAAGGAATAAATACTTGACACAGAAAAGCTTATGCATTACGAACTATACGATCTCGTGTTATGCTCAAGTTTGGGTCTTGTCCATCACATCATTCTCCTAATGATGTGATCCCGTTATCACTGACATCTCATGTCCATGGTCAGGAAACCGGGACCATCTGTTGATCAACGAACTGGTAACTAGAGGCCTACCAGGGATTCATTGTGGTCTATGTATTCACACATGTATCGCTGTTTCCGTACAATACAATTCAAGCATGAATAACAGACAATTATCATGAACAAGGAGATATAATAATAATGCCTTTATTATTGCCTCTAGGGCATATCTCCAACAGCTCTCTCCATTGGAGTCTTGAGATGACATATTTTCAGAACTACACACATACAACAAGAAAAGAAAACTGAAGATTTCTCCGCGATACGGTGGTTAACAGGTTCGGGGAGTATATAAAGAATTTTTATCTTGGAAAACAAGCATGCTGTAGAAAAACGGAGTCCGGAAGGTACCCGAGGTGGGCACAACCCACCTGGGCGCGCCAGGCGCCCTGCTATCTTGTGCCCACCAGGGTGCGTTTCCCGGTACCTTCTTATTTTCCTATTTTTGTAAATATTCCAAAACAGATAAAAAATATTTTTGCGGATTTTTTGCAGTCCGTTTACTTACCATATCACGTACCTCCTCATTTTGACGATTCTGGATTGTTTCGGAAGGACTCTTTTATGTGTTCTTCCGGTGTCAAAGTTTGGATAATATTGCTTTCAACATTAATGGGCGTACCTGAAATATAATGCTTTATTCATTGCCCGTTAACAACCTTCGGGTTAGTTCCTTTAGAATTATTTATCTTGATGGCTCCAGACCGATAAACCTCCTCGATAACATAGGGGCTTTCCCATTTAGTGAAGAGTTTGCCTGCAAAGAACCTGAAATGAGAGTTGTACAAAAGAACATATTCTCCGACTTTGAACTCGCGGTTTTGGATTCTTTTATCATGCCATATTTTAACTTTTTATTTAAATAACTTAGCATTTTCATAAGCTTGGGTTCTCCATTCATCTAATGAGCTAATATCAATTAACCTCCTTTCACCAGCAAGTTTGAAATCATAATTGAGTTCCTTGATTGCCCAAAAAGCTTTATGTTCTAAGTCAAGAGGCAAATGACAAGCTTTACCATAAACCATTTTATAAGGAGACATACCCATAGGATTTTTATAAGCTGTTCTATAAGCCCGAAGTGCATCATCTAATTTCTTAGACCAATTCTTCCTGGACCTATTGACAGTCTTTTGCAAAATTAATTTTATTTCTCTATTACTAAGCTCAACTTGACCACTAGACTGAGGATGATAAGGTGATACAATTCTATGGTTAACATCATATTTAGCAAGCATTTTACGGAAAGCACCATGAATAAAGTGTGAACCACCATCAATCATTAAATATCTGGGAACTCCAAACCTTGGGAAAATAACTTCCTTAAGCATTTTAATGATAGAAGTGTTATGATCAGCACTACTAGTTGGAATAGCTTCTACCCATTTAGTGACATAATCAACAACAACCAAAATATGTGTATACCCATTAGAGGAAGGAAAAGGTCCCATGTAATCAAATCCCCAAACATCAAATGGTTCGAAAGCAAGTGAATAATTCATAGGCATTTCTTGATGCTTACCAATATTAGTTATTGTTTGACATTCATCACAGGATGAGACGAACTTACGAGCATCTTTGAAGAGAGTAGGCCTATAAAATCCAGACTACAATACCTTGTGAGCAGTTCTATCTCCAGCATGATGTCCTCAATATGCTTCGGAGTGACACTTTCAAAGGATTTGTCCATGTTCATGCTCAGGTACACAACGTCTAATAATACCATCTACTCCTTTATAAAGATGTAGGTCATCCCAAAAGTAATATCTTAAGTCATAAAAGAACTTTTTCTTTTGTTGATAAGTAAAACTGTGTGGTAAATATTTAGCAACAATATAATTAGCATAGTCAGCATACCAAGGAGTACTATTAGTAACATTTATTGCAGCTAACTGCTCGTCAAGAAAACTATCATCAATAGGTAGTGGGTCATCAAGCACATTTTCAAGTCTAGACAAGTTATCAGCTACGGGGTTCTTAGGTCCTTTTCTATCAATAATATGCAAATCAAATTCTTGTAAGAAGAGAAGACCGAATAAGTCTAGGTTTAGCATCTTTCTTTTCCATTAGATATTTAATAGTAGCATGGTCAGTGTCAACAGTTACTTTTGAATCAACAATGTATGATCTAAATTTGTCACAAGTAAACACAACTGCTAAGAATTCTTTTTCAGTGGTAGCATAATTCTTTTGAGCACTGTCTAGAGTTGTACTAGCATAATGAATAACATTCAGTTTTTTATCAACTCTTTGTCCTAGAATAGCACCAACATCATAATCACTAGAATCACACATAATTTCAAAAGGTAAGTTCCAATCAGGTGGTTGAACTATGGGTGCAGAAATTAAAGATTTCTTAAGTGCTTCAAAGGCCTCAAAGCAATCATCATCAAAAACAAAAGGAACATCCTTTTGTAAAAGGTTAGTGAGAGGTCTAGAAATTTTAGAAAAATATTTCATTAATCTCCTATAGTAACCAGCATGACCTAAGAAACTACGAATACCTTTGATATCCTTGGTACATGGCATTTTATCAATTGCATCAACCTTAGCTTTGTCCACTTCAATACCATTTTCAGAAATCTTGTGACCCCAAACAATACCTTCATTAACCATAAAGTGCCATTTCTCCCAATTCAAGACAAGACTTGTTTGTTCACATCTCTGCAAAACTCGATCAAGATTGCTTAGACAATCATCAAATGACTTCCCATAAACAGAGAAATCATCCATGAAAGCCCCTCTACAATCTTTTCACAAAAGTCAGAGAATATAGCAGTCATACATCTTTGAAAGGTGGCAGGTGCATTGCATAAACCAAAAGGCATACGGCTATAAGCATAAGTTCCAAAGGGGCAAGTAAAAGTGGTCTTTTCTTGATCAGGTTGAGAAACATGTATTTGTGAAAACCCAGAGTATCCATCAAGGAAGCAAAAGTGGGTGTGCTTTGATAATCTTTCTAGCATTTGATCAATAAAAGGCAGAGGGTAATGATCTTTTCTAGTTGCTTTATTTAATTTTCTAAAATGAATAACCATTCTATAACCTGTAACAATTCTTTGTGGAATATGTCCATTCTTATCATTAGGAACAACATTAATACCTCTCTTCTTAGGAACACAATGAACGGGCCTTACCCATCTACTATCAGATATAGGGTAGATTATACTTGCTTCCAGAAGTTTTAATATTTCCGTTCTTACCAGTTCTTTCATGTTCGGGTTTAACCGACGTTGATGATCGACAACTGGTTTAGCATCGGGTTCCATATTAATGTTATGCTGACATAGAGTGGGACTAATGCCTGATACTTCTCCTTTGTATCTATAATTTTTATTGTCCCATTCCAATATTATACAACTTTCATATACTTTTGGCAACTTTTTATACTACTAGCAATAATGGCCGTGCGTTGCAACGGGGGAAATAACTCTCACATACCCCTAGGGACCCATCCACGTTGCCACTTCTTTTCACCACCATCGCTGATGGTGCTAGGTGACCTAGGGCACAGAGGCCGGAGAGACTTGCCCCTGGCCCGACACTGCAACAGGCGCCTTAGACCCGTGTCTAGCAATGCCGAGACTACGCCTTTTGGTGCACAAATTGTCCGGGAACGAGGGAGAGGGGGGCAGGGTGGAATATTTTTTTAACGCATGTAGAAATAACAAAAAATGAAACCAAAACAGATATATACTAATCATTTTTTTGTTATACCAAAACTAATGTTGGAGCAACTAATCTGTATCAGTGGTACTACTATTGTTAAAACTTAAAACTTTAAAACATGTATTTACAGTATAAAAGTTTCAAGACTCACCTCATTTACTGGGGAACAATTGATGACACATTATGTTCTACTTGCGAATTGATTACTGGAAAATACCTGAATGTCTAAAACCGAATGAAGAGAAGGAGCAAGGCATGGAAAGTGTCTGTGACGCCCGAAGACCGATGTCCCAGAAGATTCCAGAGATTCCAGATGTTCCGGGTTCTCCCGTGTGTTTCAATTGTGCTTGTGTTATTTATTTTTGCATTGCATCATGTCATCATGCCATCTTGTCTTTAATCTTTGCATCTCAACTAAATAAATCGTGTGGACCTTCGGTCCATTTAAATCGAGGGAAGGATGACTTCTCTTTATAACATAACCTCCTAATATTATGGAGCTATTATAATTAAATATTCCATTTGTTTGGAATTCACCCAAACACACTTGCATATATTCCCCATGACTTTTCTACTTCAAGTTTTGTCTCTCTAACCTTCCTCAAAATTCTTTTCCTGTTTATCGAGGTTACTCCAAAAACCTCAACATTTTTGGACACTTCTGAAACCTAGTCCTAGTTCAAACTATTTGAATTTAATTCAAATGAGTTTGAATTTAATCTTGCAATCTTGCCCACTTCTATTTTCCTGGGATCAAACTCATTTTTATGAGTTCGGGAAAATTAACCCCGTTCAGTAATTCTTTCCCTAGGAGCCTTTTCCCTTTCCCTCTCTCTTTTTTTCTCTGTCTTGTTTTTTTTTGTGTTTTGTGAGAAAGAGAAAGATCCCAGCCGCAGCCCATCCTCCTCTCAGCCTCCAGGCCGGCCCGAGGCCCAGCCTCCCTCTCCTCCTAGCTGGCCTATTGGCCCAACCGCCCTTAACCCTAGCCCCGCAGCTCTCTCGACCGCTCGCTCCCTTCTCTCCCTCACAGCGCCGCTCGTCCCTCCCTCATCTCCCTCGCAGCCCCCGACTCCATCTCCCTCCGCTCGTTTTCCCTGGAGCCCGATCCCCTCGTCGGCCCTTCTCCTCCCGCGCGCCAGGAGAGCCGCCCGTGCCTCCTCCTCCATCGCCCCGGCGAGCCAAGGCCGTAGCGCCTCCTCGCCGGATCCCGCTCTCCCCGACGCACGCGCGTGCTCCATCGCTGGGTCAAGCCGCCGGCGGCCCTGCATCCTCTGCTCCAACGCCCTGCAGCGGGACGTGCGCCCCGCCTCCAGCCGCAACCGGCCGGCCAGGAGCCACGCAGCGCCTCGCCTCCCCGCGTCTCCGCCCGTTTCTGTCGTCCGCCGACCTCCCCTGCCATGGGAATCACCGCCGGCCCTGCAACCTCGTCGCCACCATGGCCTCCTTCACGCAAGCTTGCTGCTGCCTTGCCCTGTGTTTTTTTTTGTGTTGCCCTGTGCTGTTGATTTGCCAAGGACCCGTGTGCGACTACACGACGAGACAGCAAGTACCCCCGGACGCCAAGTACCACGACGTCGATGCCCCTCGAGTGCCGCTATGACTAGACAAGTACCACGACGACGAGTACAACTACCGACGCGAGACTGAGACTGGCAAGACCGCTACGACCGAACGACTACCCAATGCGTCAAGTTCCTCTCCGGTGCCCCGAGGACCGAGTACGACTACACATGGAGATACGCCAAGTTCCACTACCGTCGCAAGAACGAGAACCCCCAAGTACCACGACATCGACCCCAAACATCTACGGAGTTGTACCAATACTTCCACGACGAGTCCAACGACCGCCTCGTGAACGCCTACTTCCACTACTTCCACTACGTCCCTCGACGACTCGAACCGCTTCGAGAACGAACGCTTCGAAGGTATAACCCCGAGACGATGACCCGTGGATGAATGCTTGTGGTTGTATGAGATGTTTCCCTTGTGTGCACCGTGCCCATTTCATCTTTTGTTGTGCTCCTCGGTTGCCTCGTCACCAACCCGTGGGAACCCGGTGACGGGATCACCCCACCTTTCATCTTGTTCGACTCGCTCACGCCACCTTTTCTTTTGCACCGGTCTCTCAACGAGTTACCAGAACCGAGAGGTTGCCGTTGCATCATTTTCGGATCGTTGCCGTGGCACCTTTTTCCTTCCACCACGGTGACATATATTCCTTATCTCTTCATGTTCACCTTTAATTAATAAATTGCATAAAACTTGATTATGTCATCCGCATCATGTTAACAACATTAAATGTGTGAATTGTTGTTTGCTTAAATTGCTAAACATGCTCATGGGGATTTTTCCGGAATCGTTGTTGTTATTTCCAGCCTCATTAAAACTTGCCTAAATAGTGTAGTTTTATTATGCTTCACCTCTTGCTATGTTAAAAAAACATTTAATCTTGTCTTGTAAATAACGAGAGTCAACTAAATAAATAAAATGTGGTGTTTCGTCAATATGCAACTCGTTGCATATTGAGCTCCACTTAACTTGTAGTACTTGTTTGTGCACTTTGCCATGCCATGCATAATTAAACCGGACATGCAACATGCTTGCTTGTGCATTATGACATGCTTATGATTGTGTGTTTACTGTGTTGTTTGCTTCTTTCCGGTTGCTTCTCTTGTTAGCTTCGGTTTTGTTCCGGAGTTGTGAGGATTCGCTCGACTATGTTGCTCCGTCTACTTCGTGGACCCGTTCTTCTTCCTTGCGGAATCCCAGGCAAGATGATCATACCCTTGGATACCTTTACTACCATTGCCATGCTTAGTTGTCTCGATGCTATCGTTACATGTCGCGCTACCCATCTTTTATGTCAGCCTCTCCTTGTTGCCATGAAACCTCTAACTTTTGAAACCTTCCTAGCAAAACCATTGTTTGGCTATGTTACCCGCTTGCTCAGCCCCTCTTATAGCGTTGTTAGTTGCAGGTGAAGATGAAGTTCGTTCCAGGAGGGAACTTGTTGTTGGAATATCACAATATCTATAATTATTATTAACACACCTATATACTGGGCATGGGTGGAAGGCTTGGCCTTTTGCTCGGTGTTTTGTTCCACTCATGCCACCTTAGGCGCCGATAAACCTGCATTATGTTCCTTGATTTTGCGTTCCTTACACGATGGGTGGATGGGGACCCCTTGACAGTTCGACTTTGAATAAAACTCTTCCAACAAGGCCCAACATTGGTTTTAATTTGCTCATAATAACAACTTAATTAATTAATTAATTGCATAGGGGGTCATGTCCCCGGGTTCTTAATTCTACATAGCAGGGGGGCCAGTGCTGATGGTGTTGGTCCCAAACGGGGGTTATGCGGGGCCACCACGGGGAAACTCGAGGTTTGGTTTTACCTGTAGGATCGCCCATCCGGTTGTGGCCTGAGACGAGATACGCGCGGCTACTATCAGGGTGTCGGCACGCCGGGAGGTCTTGCTGGACTTGTTTTACCATTGTCGAAATGTCTTGTGCACCGGGATACCGAGCCTGATCGGTTTTCCCTAAGATAAGGGGTGATGATATTATATTTATCACTTCAGCTAATCGTGAGAGCTTGTGATGGGCTAAGTTGGGACACCCCTGCTGCGTTATGATCTTTCGAAAGCCATGCCCGCGGTTATGTGGCAGATTGGAATTTGTTAATGTCCGGTTGTAGAAAACTTGTCAGAGGACCCGAGTAAAACACACAACTGTGTGAGTAGCCATGACTGTCTCTTTTCACTTTGAGAAGAGAACACGGTGGGGTTATGTTGGACTCGTAAGTAGTTCAGGATCTTTAGCGATCACTACTAGTTGCGACTGTTTGCGTAGATGCTCATCTTATTCTTGTACTCGTAAGTTAGCCACCATATTATGCTTAGCCGCTGCTGCAACCTCACCACTTTACCTCTTCCTACCCATAAAGCTTTGCTAGTCTTGATACCCATGGTTATGGGAGTGTTGAGTCCTCGTGGCTCATAGATACTACAACACCAGATGCAGGTTCAGCCGAGTATGATGCAGGAGCTGGTTCAAGTACTTCACTGGGAGTTCGATGAAGAGAGTGGCCGTATGCTTGTGACGTTTTCGACGATCAGTAGTGGTTTCTTCTAGGGGCGATTCTGACCTGTGGCTTTATGTTTTTCGTATCTTTCTTTTGGATCTTTGCCCGTAGTCGGGTTGTGATGTGTTCAATGATGTTTTGCTTATGTAATGTATTGTGTGAAGTGGCGAGTGTAAGCCAACTATCTCCTTTTGCAATTTCATCCCTATTTTTACATGAGTCGTGCAAAGATACCAAACTTGAGATCATTCCAGAATGGGCTTATACCTTTAAGTCGTGCCTCGACACGTAGGAGGTATAGTCCTATCCTGGGCATTACAAGTTGGTATCAGAGCCTTCTCCGACCTAGAAGCCCCCACTGATTGATCGAGTCATTGACGGTTGAGTCTAGGCACACACTTAAAATGTTTTGAGTCCTATATATATGTCGGAGAGTAGGATTTCTGTTTGCTCGTCATCTCTTTTCACTCTGGTGAGGACTCCTGACGATTACTCTTGTCTCTTCTACTCTCAAAAATTCACCAAATTTTTTTTAGGATCATGCGAGTATTGGTTGGATTGTTCCGATGTCTTTGTGACGAGAACATTGTTCTCGATGCCTCCTGTCATTAGGGGTTGTGGCAGTGTCTCGGGGAGTTGAGCTCTGAGGTGTTGTCGTCACAAATATATCGCATCAGTTCTGGAATACTTAAGACGGCCGACATCGAAAACTCTCCTATGCGGTTAGTGGCAAGATAACCCCGACATCACCCAGTACTGGGGAGGTAGTTCGGGAGTATTGCCATAGCTTGTATAGTAGATGCGTTTCGAAGGTCCGAGGTAAACGGTTTCTGGAAATAACTGGTTATGTGTTGAAGGATGGATACAGCTGGATGTAGGATTAGAGTTGAGTGCGCGGTGCTTCCCCTGTATCCCCAACACCTGATTGCATAACTGGAAACTTTCGGAAATTAATAGGTGGGTTCATCTAGTAGTTCTAGGCATTCTCCCAACGAGTGCATGATATGGAGTTCGGGGTTCTACATTGAGTGAAGTGGTTTTATGGGCTTGTTCCGATCGGGAGTCGCATCTTAAAGGGTCCTTGGCTATGCTGATCCGGGGATTGCAAAACCCTTTTGTAACACGTTCCATGAGCTTTCAGCACAAATATGTGGAACGAAGCTTCTATCTTGTATTTGTTCTATTTGCTCCTTGTTGCTTTTTATTTACCTTTTATTCTCCAACTGGCTTCTCGACAAGTTGATGTACATGCGGAATTCATTCGTTCAATTCTCTGTTCGAATGATTTTGTGAAGATTATGTTGCAACATATCAATCCTTTGTTTTTGTTTTGATTCTGGTATTCGAGTTGCTTCGATGTCAAATGTTGATTCCATACTTCCTAATCGGTATTCTCATATTTCTATGGGAGTGCTAATCCTTCTTGATCAATCAATATTTTCATGTTAATCCTTTTCAACCGGTGTGCCTTCTCTTCAAGTTACTCCATACAGACGCCATTGAGAAATCTGACGATTTGTCTGTTTCATTCATGCCAAGTTGTCTTGTTTTTCCCCACCCTCCCACCCCTTTTCTTATGGAGATGGAATTCTTAATCAAGTGTCCTTTTTATTCTTGTGATATTTCTTCATTCATTTCCTTCAATGTTCTTATCCGGTGATTCTCAGGAAGATGCTCAAGAGCTTCAAGTTCATCATTCTTTTGTTCTCAAATTCTGCCGGTGGATGTAATTCAAGATTTCGGTGTTGATCTTATCCTTTTCCTCATTTCACAATGCTTTCTTATTCCGGTGCACCAATTAATCATTCTCCTCTTGCTATTCTTATCCGGAGTGTTGAAGATATCTTAGAAGATTCGTGTTTCCATTCTTAATCCGTTCAAGCTATTTTGAGTTTGTCATCTTATTCAAGCCATTTAATTCAACCGGTGCAATATCTCTTAAGCAATCTTTTTCAATGGTGATTTCTTTGAGTGGGCCCTAACCCACAGGTCTTTTCCCAGGATCTTACCTGACTCTTCTAATTTTTCTGGAGTATTCTAAAATTCTTTTCAAAGTGTGACGTAAAAATGATTTCCATCAATCACATGCCTTCTCCAAGCTTGTTTTCAATTATTTCCATCTTTAGCTCCACCTTCCTCTTGTCATTCGTCCGGAGTATCTCGAAATTCTTCATGGCATTTCTCGTCTTCACTCTCAACAATTGAAGACCCGAAGAAGAGTTTCTCTTAAATCTTGGCCCGTTCTCTTGATGAGTTGTGGTTCTAGCTTCATGCCATCCTCATTATTGTTTCGATTGTGAGGAATTCTTTTTATACCCGTCCGAAGCATTTCATGAATTCTTTCCATTGTGATCCTCCGAAGGCCATCATTTCAGAAGATTCTTCGTTCTCAGTTTTCAACTTCGTCCTCCAAATATGCTTCATTGATGCCTCTTCATTCGTCTCCATATTCTACCGGTGCTTTGTTCAAGTACTCTTAATCGGTTCGCGATCTCTTCGTTCTCTTGTATCTAATTTTCCTCAAGTGCTTATTCTTCCTGGTGATTATTCTCTTTCTTCACCCGGTCTCAATTCTTACGGTGGTTCGTTGAAGTTTACTCTTCCTTGTTATCGTATTAATTCACCCGTTTTTTCATAATCCTACCGGTGCTCGTTGAAGATTTACCCAAGATTGTGCAAGATCTCTCTTTAATTCCCTCCAACGAGAATAAGTAGTATGCCAAATCCATGGTTGTCATCAATTTAAATTGGTGAAGGAGATGCATGACATAATTCTTATTCTTATTCCTTCAAGATGATTTAATTCTTTTGTCTGGAGCTTGTTCATCATATCATATCCTTGGTTCTAAGTTGTTCATCTTGTTTTCCGGAGCTCCAAGTTATTTCAATTATATCATTTGAAAGCTCAATCTAATTCATCGCAGGCCTTGAATCTTATTCTTTCATCTTTCACTTCTCATGTTTTCATTACCGGAGTTCTCATGGTGGTTCATCATGTTTTAATTCATCCTCGTAGTCTTCATCAAGATTCTTGTTGGAGCTCAAGCATTCTTCATCATGCTTTCCAATTGCAATTCTTTCTACCTTATCTTTTCAGATGGTGTTATGTCATTCTTGACAATTCCTTCATGTTTCATGATTCACGAGTTATCAAGAATGAGATATTAAAAACCATCATTTTCCTTGTTCAGCAGATCTTTTCAACCCTTTAATTAGTCGTTGGAGTTATCTTGGGTTATAATTCACCTAAAAGCTTTCCCTGAGAATTGTTGCTATTATGGTGCTTATAAATGACCCAAGTTCTCCATTTATCATTCAGGTGAAATAAGTTTATCATCTCCTTGTTGATATCAATGCAATCAATCGTTTCCGTTAGTGGCTGGTTGTCACCTCTTAATTTTTAGATGTTCTCCATAAGCCCACATCAAGCTTATTCTTTTCGTTGTTGATTTTCCAACAATTCTATCAATCCAGCGTTGTAAGGATGCTCTTTCAAATTCATTCGTGGGAGAAGTTGTCATTTTCTTCTCCGTTCTTTCTTCCCAACGATCTTGCATCTATTCTTTCGTTCCGAAGGCTTTGTGTTATTGCTCTCTTTGACCATCATCTCGTTTTTATCAAGATCATGTTCTTTCCCTTGCTTATCATTTAACAGGAGTGTTGTGTCCTCCATTCTAATTCTCTAATCTTATCAAGTTTGCCTCTCTTTTAACCGGAGTGCTATCTGAATTCTTAATTACCCCTTGTGCCATTCTTTCAATTGTTTCGGAGGCAATATGTTGTTCATTTCAGCAAGTATCATTCCAACTTGGCAAGTTCATGTTAATTCCTTCCATTTTCAGACGGAGTGCCGTCCAAATTCTGTCATTCTTATTCCTTGGCTATACCATTGCGGTTTCTTATTCTTTTGGTTCGTAAGCTCTAGTTTCATGCCTTCCAACCTACAAGGTTCTCATTATGTTCCTTGTTCCTCCTTTTTCCGGAGTGCTCTTAAGTTCATTCATCTCCGTTGTATTCTTTCTTTCAAGATTGTTCAACCTCTCAAGGCTTGTGGTTTCACTCGTTTGTCGAAGAAGCAACTTTGTTTTACCTCTTCCTCTCCCGTTTTTACCCGATGCCATCTCTAGGATCTCGGGTCGAGATCCTCTGTTAGTGTGGGAGAGTTGTGACGCCCGAAGACCGACGTCCCAGAAGATTCCAAAGATTCCAGATGTTCCGGGTTCTCCCGTGTGTTTCAATTGTGCTTGTGTTATTTATTTTTGCATTGCATCATGTCATCATGCCATCTTGTCTTTAATCTTTGCATCTCAACTAAATAAATCGTGTGGACCCTCGGTGCATTTATATCGAGGGAAGGATGACTTCTCTTTATAACATAACCTCCTAATATTATGGAGCTATCATAATTAAATATTCCATTTGTTTGGAATTCACCCAAACACACTTGCATATATTCCCCATGACTTTTCTACTTCAAGTTTTGTCTCTCTAACCTTCCTCAAAATTCTTTTCCTGTTTATCGAGGTTACTCCAAAAACCTCAACATTTTTGGACACTTCTGAAACCTAGTCCTAGTTCAAACTATTTGAATTTAATTCAAATGAGTTTGAATTTAATCTTGCAATCTTGCCCACTTCTATTTTCCTGGGATCAAACTCATTTTTATGAGTTCGGGAAAATTAACCCCGTTCAGTAATTCTTTCCCTAGGAGCCTTTTCCCTTTCCCTCTCTCTTTTTTTCTCTGTCTTGTTTTTTTTTGTGTTTTTTGAGAAAGAGAGAGATCCCAGCCGCAGCCCATCCTCCTCTCAGCCTCCAGGCCGGCCCGAGGCCCAGCCTCCCTCTCCTCCTAGCTGGCCCATTGGCCCAACCGTCCTTAACCCTAGCCCCGCAGCTCTCTCGACCGCTTGCTCCCTTCTCTCCCTCACAGCGCCGCTCGTCCCTCCCTCATCTCCCTCGCAGCCCCCGACTCCATCTCCCTCCGCTCGTTTTCCCTGGAGCCCGATCCCCTCGTCGGCCCTCCTCCTCCCGCGCGCCAGGAGAGCCGCCCGTGCCTCCTCCTCCATCGCCCCGGCGCGCCAAGGCCGCAGCGCCTCCTCGTCGGATCCCGCTCTCCCCAACGCATGCGCGTGCTCCATCGCTGGGTCAAGCCACCGGTGGCCCTACATCCTCTGCTCCGACACCCTGCAGCGGGACGTGCGCCTCGCCTCCAGCCACAGCCGGCCGGCCAGGAGCCGCGCAACGCCTCGCCTCCCCGCGTCTCCGCCCGTTTCCGTTGTCCGCCGACCTCCCCTGCCATGGGAATCACCGCCGGCCCTCCAACCTCGTCGCCACCATGGCCTCCTTCATGCAAGCTTGCTGCCGCCTTGCCCTGTGTTTTTTTTGTGTTGCCCTATGCTGTTGATTTGCCAAGGACCCGTGTACGACTACATGATGAGATAGCAAGTACCCCCGGACGCCAAGTACCACGACGTCGATGCCCCTCGAGTGCCACTACGACTCGACAAGTACCACGACGACCGAGTACAACTACCGAAACGAGACCGAGACCGGCAAGACCGCTACGACTGAACGACTACCCGATGCGTCAAGTTCCTCTCCGGTGCCCCGAGGACCGAGTACAACTACAGATGGAGATACGCCAAGTTCCACTACCGTCGCAAGAACGAGAACCCCCAAGTACGACGACACAGACCCCGAACATCTACGGAGTTGTACCACTACTTCCACGACGAGTCCAACGACCGCCTCGTGAACGTCTACTTCCACTACGTCCCTCGATGACTCGAACCGCTTCGAGAACGAACGCTTCGAAGGTCTAACCCTGAGACGATGACCCGTGGATGAATGCTTGTGGTTGTATGAGATGTTTCCCTTGTGTGCACCGTGCCCGTTTCATCTTTTGTCGTGCTCCTCGGTTGCCTCGTCACCAACCCGTGGGAACCCGGTGACGGGATCACCCCACCTTTCATCTTGTTCGACTCGCTCACGCCACCTTTTCTTTTGCACTGGTCTCTCAACGAGTTACCGGAACCGAGAGGTTGCCGTTGCATCATTTTCGGATCGTTGCCGTGGCACCTTTTTCCTTCCACCACGGTGACATATATTCCTTATCTCTTCATGTTCACCTTTAATTAATAAATTGCATAAAACTTGATCATGTCATCCGCATCATGTTAACAACATTAAATGTGTGAATTGTTGTTTGCTTAAATTGCTAAACATGCTCAGGGGATTTTTCCAGAATCGTTGTTGTTATTTCCGGCCTCATTAAAACTTGCCTAAATAGTGTAGTTTTATTATGCTTCACCTCTTGCTATGTTAAAAAAACATTTAATCTTGTCTTGTAAATAACGAGAGTCAACTAAATAAATAAAATGTGGTGTTTCATCAATATGCAACTCGTTGCATATTGAGCTCCACTTAACTTGTAGTACTTGTTTGTGCACTTTGCCATGCCATGCATAATTAAACCGGACATGCAACATGCTTGCTTGTGCATTATGACATGCTTATGATTGTGTGTTTACTGTGTTGTTTGCTTCTTTCTGGTTGCTTCTCTTGTTAGCTTCGGTTTCGTTCCGGAGTTGTGAGGATTCGCTTGACTATGTTGCTCCGTCTACTTCGTGGACCCGTTCTTCTTCCTTGCGGAATCCCAGGCAAGATGATCATACCCTTGGATACCTTTACTACCATTGCCATGCTTAGTTGTCTTGATTTTATCGTTACATGTCGCGCTACCCATCTTTTATGTCAGCCTCTCCTTGTTGCCATGAAACCTCTAACTTTTGAAACCTTGCTAGCAAAACCATTGTTTGGCTATGTTACCCGCTTGCTCAGCCCCTCTTATAGCGTTGTTAGTTGCAGGTGAAGATGAAGTTCGTTCCAGGAGGGAACTTGTTGTTGGAATATCACAATATCTATAATTATTATTAACACACCTATATAATGGGCATGGGTGGAAGGATTGGCCTTTTGCTCGGTGTTTTGTTCCACTCATGCCACCTTAAGCGCCGATAAACCGGCATTATGTTCCTTGATTTTGCGTTCCTTACACGATGGGTGGATGGGGACCCCTTGATAGTTCGACTTTGAATAAAACTCCTCCAGCAAGGCCCAACATTGGTTTTAATTTGCTCATAATAACAACTTAATTAATTAATTAATTGCATAGGGGGTCATGTCCCCGGGTTCTTAATTCTACATAGCAGGGGGGGCAGTGCTGATGGTGTTTGTCCCAAACGGGGGTTATGCGGGGCCACCACGGGGAAACTCGAGGTTTGGTTTTACCTGTAGGATCACCCATCCAGTTGTGGCCTGAGACGAGATACGCGCGGCTACTATCAGGGTGTCGGCATGCTGGGAGGTCTTGCTGGACTTGTTTTACCATTGTCGAAATGTCTTGTGCACCGGGATACCGAGCCTGATCGGTTTTCCCTAAGATAAGGGGTGATGATATTATATTTATCACTTCAGCTAATTGTGAGAGCTTGTGATGGGTTAAATTGGGACACCCCTGCAGGGTTATGATATTTCGAAAGCCGTGCCCGCGGTTATGTGACAGATTGGAATTTGTTAATGTCCGGTTGTAGAAAACTTGTCAGAGGATCCGAGTAAAACACACAACTGTGTGAGTAGCCGTGACTGTCTCTTTTCACTTTGAGAAGAGAACACGGTGGGGTTATGTTTGACTCGTAAGTAGTTCAGGATCTTTAGCGATCACTACTAGTTGCGACCGTTTGCGTAGATGCTCATCTTATTCTTGTACTCGTAAGTTAGCCACCATATTATGCTTAGCCGCTGCTACAACCTCACCACTTTACCTCTTCCTACCCATAAAGCTTTGCTAGTCTTGATACCCATGGTTATGGGATTGCTGAGTCCTCGTGGCTCACAGATAATACAACACCAGATGCAGGTTCAGCCGAGTATGATGCAGGAGCTGGTTCAAGTACTTCACTGGGAGTTCGATGAAGAGAGTGGACGTATGCTTGTGACGTTTTCGACGATCAGTAGTGGTTTCTACTAGGGGCGATTCTGACCCGTGGCTTTATGTTTTTGGTATCTTTCTTTTGGATCTTCGCCCATAGTCGGGTTGTGATGTGTTGAATGATGTTTTGCTTATGTAATGTATTGTGTGAAGTGGCGAGTGTAAGCCAACTATCTCCTTTTGCAATTTCGTCCCTATTTTTACATGAGTCGTGCAAAGATACCAAGCTTGAGATCATTCCAGAATGGGCTTATACCTTTAAGTCGTGCCTCGACACGTAGGAGGTATAGTCCCATCCTGGGCATTACAGTGTCCCTGAATGTCATCGTATATAAGATTATAGCATTAATTAAGGACCATCTTAACATACAGGGAGTGTTGATCCGACTTGATTTGAGGGATCCACGGCCCAAAACTCACATGAAGTGCAAAAAATGAAAAGCAAAGTGTCCCTGAAAGGCTGAAACATCACAACATCCATACAACAAAAGTTCGCCTCGATCTTTTAGGTAGCTAGCTGATTGTAATAATTAATTTATACACACACGCCGTATATATCTTGATCTCCTAATATAGTTTGCTACGTAGTTGCAAATAATTCAGTACATAGCAAGATAGGTACTCCGTAGCAAGATAGGTATAAACGCCTGCTGGAAAGTACCTAAAACTGAAAGAAGAAAGGGAGCAAGGATGTACACACATGTTCCCTAAGAAGCGTCTCCACCTTGCGGACGTCAAAGAAGAATTCCTGGTCTTCTCAGTATTTCACTTGCCGCCTCCTTCTTCCTCAATCTCACACCTGCATCCATTTTATCTGTTAATTTACAGAGAATGGAACATCCATTTTATCTATCAATTTACAGACAATGGAAAGATGCTACTTTCAAACACTTCCAACGAGAACTCATCCACGACATTGCCATGATCAGTACACCAATCTAAAACTGAAACTTATTCTTTATACATTTGTCAATTCTGTGAGACTAACACAATAGTCCTATACATGTATCCGTTCCAATTTCGCTTGCTAGGAGCAAAGGTAACTAACCAGCAAGACTTATTACAGTAGCTTGGAATTCAGGTTGGATGAGGATGAGGACCACCGCGGCCGTTGTTCCCACCACTGAGCACGCAAGGGCGGTCATCTTCTCCATGAACACCGTGGGTGAGACTTTGTTCTAGTGCCTCCGTGAGGAGGTGTGACCTGCTTCGTCATGGCCATGCTACGGTGACGCCTGCCGCCCACCTCCTACGGCGGCTCAGCCCTAGCTTCCTACTAGTGCGAACAATGCTGTGGGGGAACGTCGCTGGGGGCTGTGTGAGGCACAATGACCTTGGCAAACCAAATGTTGGTTGCAAAGGAAAATGAGTTAAGAATGAGGAAGACCCCATGTCTCTGCGTAAAGAGCAATGCCAGCGCGACAAATATACCAGTGCTTGAAGATACAGACACATAATTGGATTATAGACTTCATTAGTTCTACACATGCAACTTCTAACACGATGGAAATAAAAAGAACTAAATTTCCTAAGAACTAACCTTCCACTATTCTTGTGTGTAGAGCAATATTCAGTACCGCTAATTGCAAAACAAAAGCAAACTATAGGATTTCCAACTATTGTTACCAATCTAAAGTAACAATCCTTGTAAAACTGATAGAATTGGATGTGAGAATTGGTAAGCAACGATCAGAGTTCAGATCTGAAAATTAAGAGCAAGGAAATATCAAGGCATTTTTCATACTGCATTTTTCCTAAGCTTCCATGTCTGAAAGGTAGTTAGCACTCTGTAAATTATGATTACAGTCTGTAATCATACAGGATTTATAACCATATATATAGGCATTTCACAATGACAGTAGAAGATACTGTGCAATGTAACGTCTGTAAATTGTAAATTAAAAAAACAATGACATGAACATAGAAGGCATGTGTCTCCTACAACTACATCATGTCCATCTAACAAACTAAAGCAATCGTCAGTCTAATATATTTCTAATTAGGCTCACTCGTTACCATACAACTTTTAGAAGGAATAAATCATACATTACACAAAAAATTGCAAAGAGAAAATAGAATAAGGGAAAGAACCTTGAACCACCGACACACACAACTTCCAACATAGAACCTCTTCAAGCGGCAGTTCCCCATTCCAAGTCTCTGCTTCTAAGCCAATCAGTAAAACAATGCCAACAATCAATTATTAGGTTTATTAAATCTACATTCTATTTGAGCCACTGTGATCTTTACTCACATGCATTTGTTAGAAAATTAGGGGCATCCTGAAGCAAGCAAACAAAGTAAGAGAAGATCAAAACAAAGGAGAAACACGTTTGATAAGGACCTGAAGTGCTATTTTTGTCATACCGTAATTACATAAGAATATGTGACTAAAACATCTCTAAACAGAGGACCGACAGCCATGGCATTTTGAATACCATGGGGGCTTAAATTGTGTGTGACCTATGTGATTGGGAATTTCGTGAAATTCCAATGGAAGGGGTTCATAAACTACCTTGTAAGTTCTTCTACATCATGAGTCTCTTTGCATCATTCTATTATTACTTTGCAAACATCAGCTATAGTATGTTTGATAGACACATCACATGCACCAATGTGTAAACCTGAGTTCAATACCTGCCATCACATTAAGTTATTCACTTTCTCCTCTTATATGATTTAGTATGCACCCACTCAAGCAGCCCCAAACTGAGTAAAAGGGGGAAAACATCATAATATATCAGGGAATATAAAAATGCATAGCAACAACAAGCAGGAGCATGTTTAGGCTGCAGTACAGCCTAAAAATTGCTGACCAAATGTAAGCACAGTAAAATAGTTATAAGTAGATCCATGACATCTATATTCTTACCGAATTGGTAGCCTATCTCCAAGTATTTCATTCTTCATTGTAGAAATTTGTCGAGAGCACTACTTCACAAACTGAAATAGCACTCGCGGCAAGACAAAGATCAGAAGATGGATGTTGCGAGATTTGAGAGTAAGCCACCATTGTCGTGTTGGCTCAAGCAGGAGGAGGGCGCAGGGGAGGAGGCAGGCCAGCATTCTGCGGAAGGCATGGTCTAAGTGAGTTGCCTCTCACCGCCGTTGAACCCCTTGTCGGTCAGTGTTCCGCAGATCCGGCTGCCGTGGTCGCCGTGAGGAGGTCAAGCTGCAACCCACTAGCTTGTTCTGGATCCAGCTGCGGCCGGAGCGCCATGGCCTCCCTTCTCGATCTAGGGGGAAGAGAAGGGAATGGAGAGGAGGTCCCGTGCGGGGAGGGCGGAGGCCAGCAGCGGTAGGGGAGAGATGTTGCCGGTGTGGGGATAGCGTGGGCTGGCGTGGGGCGACGGACGACGCGGGGCGGCAGCGGAGTGGCTGCGTCGCCTGATGCAGTTGGGGTCGAGGGATGGAACAAAGGAGCGGGCATTGAATTCTTACGAATGTTTGGGTTATTTTGTAAAAATAGAGCGTTTTTCCAGATCCACTTTAAAAGGGCCAGGGCTTCAATTGTTAAAAAGTACATGGGCATTTTTGCAAAAAGGCCGCAACGGTGAACCCGACAGACTTAATCCATGCTTTATTATTAGGTAAAGATTTTTGGGACTAACATATTGATCCAGTGCCTAGTGTGACTTCTTGTTTGTTGCATGTTTTTTGTTTCGCAGAATATCCATATCAAACCGAGTCCAAAAGGGATAAAAACGACGGAGAGTTTTTTTGGAATATATGTGAATTTTGGGAAGCGGAACCAACGTGAGACGATGCCCGAGTGGCCCATGAGGGTGAGGGGCGCACCCAGGGGGTAGGCGCGCCCTGGGCCCTCATGGCCACTCCGAAAGGGTGTTGATGCCCTTCTTTCTCCGCAAGAAAGCTAATATCCGGATAAAAACCAAGTCCAAAATTCAGCCCCATCGGAGTTACGGATCGCTGGGAATATAAGAAACGGTGAAAGGCCAGAATTTGGGAACGCATAAACAGAGAGAGACAGAGAGACAGATCCAATCTCGGAGGGGCTCTCGCCCCTCCGCCACCATGGAGGCCATGGACCAGAGGGGAAACCCTTCTCCCATCTAGGGAGAAGGTCAGGGAAGAATAAGAAGGAGGGGGCTCTCTCGCCCTCTCTCCCGGTGGCGCCAGAACGCCACCGGGGCCATCATCGTGTGACGGCGATCTACACCAACAGCTCTGTCATCTTCACCAACATCTTCATCACCTTCCCCCATCTATCTATAGCAGTCCACTCTCCTGCAACCCAATGTACCCTCTACTTGAACATGGTGCTTTATGCTTCATATTATTATCCTATGATGTGTTGCCATCCTATGATGTCTGAGTAGTTTTTCGTTGTCCTATCGGTAGTTGGTGAATTGCTATGATTGGTTTAAATTGCTTGTGGTTATACTGCTGTCCTTTGGTGCCCATCATATGAGGGCGCGGGTCGATCACACCATATGGTTAGTTGTATGTTGATAGGACTACGTATTGGAGGGCAAGAGTGACAGAAGCTTCAACCTAGCATAGAAATTGATGCATACGGGATTGAAGGGGGGCCAGTATATCTTAATGCTCTAGTTGGATTTTACCTTAATGAATGTTAGTAGTTGCAGATGCTTGCTAATAGTTCCAATCATAAGTGCATATAATTCCAAGGAAGGGATGACATGCTAGCAGTGGCCTCTCCCACATACAACTTGCTATCGGTCTAGTAACGTAGTCAATTGCTTAGCGACAATTTTGCAACTCCTACCATCACTTTTCCACACTCTCTATACTAACTTTATTGCTTCTTTACCTATAACAGCCCCTACTTTATATTTACGTGTTCTTTATATTCTTGCAAACCTATCCCACAAAAACTACAAAGTACTTCTAGTTTCATACTTGTTCTAGGTAAAGTAAACGTCAAGCGTGCATAGAGTTGTATCGGTGGTCGATAGAACATGAGGGAATATTTGTTCCACCTTTAGCTCCTCGTTGGGTTCGACACTCTTACTTATCGAAAGAGGCTACAACTGATCCCCTACACTTGTGGGTTATCAAGACCTTTTTCTAGCATCGTTGCCGGGGAGCAATAGCGTGGGGTGAATATTCTCGTGTGTGCTTGTTTGCTTTATCACTAAGTAGATTTTATTTGCTTTTCTAAGTTGTTTTCTATCTTTAGTTATGGGTAGGAAACGAAAAATACCAAAAAAAATAGTGGTACCTGCTGAACCAATGGTTGAAGAACCACTCAAAATCTATCACACTCCCGAAGCTTAGTTGAGGGCAAATCTTTAGATGAGCATGCTTGTTATGTGCGACACCGCATATCTGAAAAAGGGAAACTTTTACTGGATCAAATTCATCGTTTGCAATGCTATACTTGGAATTTATGTGAAATATATGATTTTACTTGTTGTTCTGAAGACCCTAAGAAACACCTTCCCTACCAATGTGAATTTAGTGATAATGGAATCGTATCTTCGTATGCTAAGGGTGTTTATAGTTACTATGATGTTCAAAAAATTGAAGAATTTGTTGCTTTTAAGGGTGCTTATGAAATTGCTTCTTTGATTGAAAAGTATGATGCTACTCTTTACAAATCTGAAAATTTTGCCATATTTAAATATTGTTATGATAATTATGCTTGTAATACCTATGTTAAACCATATATTGAGGAGTCCTCCGCTGTCCAAGAAGAGACTAATATTTTGCAGGAGTCTATGGAAGAAGAAATTAATGACATTGCGAGCTCATTGGATGAAAAAGATGAGGAGGAGAGCGAAGAACAAAAGGAGGAAGAGCGGATTGATCACCCGTGCCCGCCTTCTAATGAGAGTAACTTTTTATCTCATACATTTTTTAATTTCCCTTCGTGCTTACTGAAGGATGAATGCTATGATGATTGTTATGATCCCGTTGATTCTTTTGAAAAATCCCTTTTTTATAATGCTTGCTATGCTTGTGGCCATGATGCCAATATGAATTATGCCTATGGAGATGAACTTGCTTTTGCACCCACACATGATAGTCCTATTATCCTTTTGATTTCTCCAAACTACACTATATCGGAAAAGTTTGCACTTATTAAGGATTATATTGATGGGTTGCCTTTTTCCGTTACACATGATGATTTTGATGAGTATAATATTCATGTGTTTGCTGCTCCTACTTGCAATTATTATGAGATAGGAACTATATCCCCGCCTCTCTATGTTTCCAACACGGTAAAATTGCAAGAAACTGCTTATACTATGCATTGGCCTTTACTTGATGTGCATGAATTGTTCTTGTATGACATGCCTATGCATAGGAAGAGAGTTAGACTTTGTTTTTGCATGACACATATCACTTTATGCTCACTACTAAATCACAAATCATTGTTAATTAAATTTGGCTTTGATATACCTTGGGATCCGGGTGGATCCTTTACTTGAGCACTATATGCCTAGCTTAATGGCTTTAAAGAAAGCGCTGCCAGGGAGACAACCCGGAAGTTTTAGAGAGTCATTTATTTCTGTTGTGTGCTTTTATAATGTTTAAAAACAAAAAAAATAAAGAGGGGAACCTAAAACTTTTTCAAAAAGAAAAGTTAAAGTAAGAAGGACGAGCATCGTTGTAATGGGGGAGCTCCTTGAACTTTGTTCATGCCGATGGAAACTTTGCAAACCTTGAATTACAGAAACTTTTCATAAAAAATAAGTATCCCCTTCTACAATTCCATTGTATTATAAAAATAATGTGCCAAGAGTTTCCTTTAGGATGATTAAACTGCTTGTTGGTTTGTGCGGTGCAAAAACAGAAACTTTGGCTGTAGTGCGCGATTTTACATTTTTTTACGGGAACGTCGAAAGGATCTGAAACTTTTCGCAAAGTCTTGATATACAAAGTTTTGATTTTTCCTAATTTTTCCACAATTTTTAGAGTTACAGAAGTATGGTTAATGTTCAGATTACTACAGACTGTCCTGTTCTCACAGATTGTTGTTATAGCTTCATTATTTGCATATGTTTGAATTCTTGTTGAAGCCTCCTTGACTTGGGGCCATAGAATTGTGATAGCATATAGTGGGTAATGTTTGTTCATAATTATACAATAATGTTAGGGCAGTACATGATGAGATTTCATCGATCATATGCACTAACCCCGCCATTAAAAGTTTGGTTACGTTTTGTGTGGATGAAGTGTTCGAGGATCGAGGAGGTCTCGATGTGAGAAGAAGGAGGAGAGGCAAGAGCTCAAGCTTGGGGATTCCCAAGGCACCCCAAGTAAATATTCAAGGAGACTCAAGCGTCTAAGCTTGGGGATGCCTCGGAAGGCATCCCATCTTTCTTCAACAAATATCGGTATGTTTTCGGATTCGTTTCATTCACATGATATGCGTAAACTCTTGGAGCGTCGTGTGCTTTTTATTTTTCATTTTATTAAATGCACCATGCTGGTATGAAATAGTACTTGGTTGATTTATAGAATGCTCTTTGCACTTCACTTATATCTTTTGAGTATGGCTTTGTAGAATGCTTCATGTGCTTCACTTATATCATTTGAAGTTTGGATTGTCTGTTTCTCTTCACATAGAAAACCACCATTTGAAGAATGCTCTTTTGCTTCACTTATATTGGTTAGAACATGGGCATATCTTTTGTAGAAAGAATTAAAACTCTCTTGCTTGCTTATATCTATTTAGAGAGTTGACAGGAATTGGTCATTCACATGGTTAGTCATAAAATCCTACATAAAGTTGTAGATCGCTGAATATGATATGTTTGATTCCTTGCAATAGTTTTGCGATATAGAGATGCTAATATGTGGGAGGTACTAGTGAATGATTGTGGTTTAGTAATAATATTGGTGTTAAGGTTTGTGATTCCCAAAGCATGCATGTATGGTCTCCTAACTATGTAACCAAATTGACGCGCATTGTATTTTGATTGTTTATCTTTGCGTGAAGGTCGGGGGCGCGTGATGGTTAACTCCTACCAACCTCCCCCTAGGAGCATACGTCGTAGTATTTTTTCTTCGAGGGCTAATAGATTTTTCGCAATAAGTATGTGAGTTCTTTATGACTAATGTTGAGTCCATGGATTATACGCACTCTCACCCTTCCACCTTGCTAGATACTCTAGTACCACGCAATTTTCGCCGGCGCATCAAACCACCTTATATACTTCCTCAAAACAGCCACCATACCTACCTATTATGGCATTTCCATAGCCATTCCGAGATATATTGCCATGTAACTCCATCTTTCCGTTTATTATGACACTCACCATCATTGTCATATTGCCTTGCATGATCGTAAGATAGCTAGTATGATGTTTCCATGGCTTGTCCGTTTTTTGATGTCATTACTACGCTAGATCATTGCACATCCCGGTACACCGCCAGAGGCATTCATATAGAGTCATATTTTTGTTCTAGTATTGAGTTGTAAGTAAATAAAATTGTGATGATCATCATTATTAGAGCATTGTCCCTTGAAAAAAAGGCCAAAAAAAGGAAGGCCCAAAAAAAAGAAAAAAAAAAGAAAAAGGGGACAATGCTACTATCTTTTTTCCACACTTGTGCTTCAAAGTAGCACCATGATCTTCATGATAGAGAGTCTCATATGTTGTCACTTCCATATACTAGTGGGAATTTTTTGTTATAGAACTTGGCTTGTATATTCCAACCATTGTTCAAGAAATCTTCCGATCCAGCGATTTATCGTCCGATTTATCGCTACTCTTGGGGTGACCGATAAGATTATGCCTTATCTTCATCATTTATCATTTGGGCCGATTTATCGCTATCACAAGAGATTTATTGGGAATCTACCGATAAATCGGGTCTATTCGTAGCATTATGTTTGTAAGAACTATGTTTATTTGTGTTTTGTGGACCTTGTTACGCAATATGTAATGTTTTTGTAGTTTATTTGTCATTATATCAGGATTCAAAGGCTAGGATTCAAGGTTACACTTCTGTCCAATATTGTTTTGGTGTTGAATATAACATATTTTAGTGTTAGGAACCCGGGATTTGAAAAAAAAATGGCCGATTAATAGTCAACCGATAAAATCGATTAATCGGACAATTTTCGATTAATCTCTAATCCCCAGGTGACCGAGTCGATAACAATAAGCGATATCCTCAATGTTGATTCCAACGATGGGCTTCCTCAAATGCCCTAGGTCTTCGTGAGCAAGTAAGTTGATGCACACTCACTAGTTTCCTTTTGAGCTTTCATACACTTATAGCTCTAGTGCATCCGTTACATGGTAATCCCTACTCACTCACAATAATATCCATTGATGGGCATCTCCATAGCCCATTGATACACCTAGTCGATGTGAGACTTTCCCCCTACTTTTGTCTACTACCACCTTCTATTCCACCCATAGTGCTATGTCCATGGCTCACGCTCATGTATTGCGTGAAGAGTTGAAAAGGTTCAAAAAGTAGAGTATGAAAACAATTGCTTGGCTGACACCGGGATATGCATGAGGGGTACCTTGTGTTAAGAAAAGGGAGCATAAAAGACTATATGATTTTGTAGGGATAACGTTCTTGAGCATTGATATTTTGAAAGACTTGATTATTTCTTGGGATGCCCGAGTATTAAATTATATTATGTCAAATGATAGACTATTGCTTTGAATCACTCGTGTCTTAATATTCATGCCCATGATTAGATTACATGATCAAGATTATGCTAGGTAGCATTCCACATCAAAAATTACGTTTTTTTATCATTTACCTACTCGAGGACAAGCAGGAATTAAGCTTGGGGATGTTGATACATCTCCGTCGTATCTATAATTTTTTATTGTTCCATGCCAATATTATACAAATTTCATATACTTTTGGCACTTTTTATACTATTTTTGGGACTAACATATTGATCCAATGCCCAGTGTCAGTTCCTGTTTGTTGCATGTTTATTGTTTCACGTAATATCCATATCAAACGGAGTCCAAACGGGGTAAAAATGGACGGAGATTTTTTTGGAATATATGTGAATTTTGGGAAGCGGAACCAACGTGAGACGATGCCCGAGTGGCCCACGAGGGTGAGGGGAGCGCCCTGGGCCCTCGTATCAACTCTGTAAGGTAGTTCATGCTGTTCTTTCGCCGCAAGAAAGGTAGTATCCAGATAAAAATCATGTCCAAAATTCAGCCCAATCGGAGTTATGGATCGCCGGGAATATAAGAAACAGTGAAAGGCCAGAATCTGGGAATGCAGAAATAGAGAGAGACAGAAAGACATATCCAATCTCGGAGGGGCTCTCGCCCCTCCTCCGTCATGGAGGCCATGGACCAGAGGGGAAACACTTCTCCCATCTAGGGATAAGGTCAAGGAAAAAGAAGAAGGAGGGGGGCTCTCTCCACCTCTCTCCTGGTGGCGCCGAACCGCCGCCGGGGCCATCATTGTGTGACGGCGCTCTACACCAACACCTCCGTCATCTTCACCAACATCTTCATCACCTTCCCCCATCTATCTAAAGCGGTCCACTCTCCCGCAACCCGTTGTACCTCTACTTAAACATGGTGCTTTATGCTTCATATTATTATCCTATGATGTGTTGCCATCCTATGATGTCTGAGTAGATTTTCGTTGTCCTATCGGTAGTTGGTGAATTGCTATGATTGGTTTAAATTGATTGTGGTTATGTTGCTGTCCTTTGGTGCCCATCATAGGAGCACGCGTGTGGATCACACCGTAGGGTTAGTTGTATGTTGATAGGACTACGTATTGGAGGGCAAGAGTGACAGAAGCTTCAACCTAGCGTAGAAATTGATGCATACGGGATTGAAGGGGGACCAATATATCTTAATGCTCTGGTTGGGTTTTACCTTAGTGAACGTTAGTAGTTGCGGATGCTTGCTAATAGTTCCAATCATAAGTGCATAGAATTCCAAGGAAGGGATGACATGCTAGCAGTGGCCTCTCCCACATAAAAATTGCTATCAGTCTAGTAACATAGTCAATTGCTTAGGGACAATTTCGCAACTCCTACCACCACTTTTCCAAACTCGCTATACTAACTTTATTGCTTCTTTACCTATAATAGCCCCTAGTTTATATTTACGTGTTCTTTATATTCTTGCAAACCTATCCCACAAAAACTACAAAATACTTCTAGTTTCATACTTGTTCTGGGTAATGTAAACTTCAAGCGTGCGTAGAGTTGTATCGGTGGTCGATAGAATTTGAGGGAATATTTGTTCTACCTTTTACTCCTCGTTGGGTTCGACACTCTTACTTATCGAAAGAGGCTACAACTGATCCCCTACACTTGTGGGTTATCAATGCCCTTTAAATCATCAAGAGTATATCCAATAGCAGTTCGATGCTTCCTTAGAACTTTCAATAATCTTTCTTCTTCATGTTCTGAAAGGTTAGCACTAATAATAACAGGATATATCTTCTTTTCATCAAGATAAGTATACTTCAAAGTGTCACGCAATTGTTTTAGTTCAAACACAGGAGCACCTTTAGGTGGAGGAGGATCTCCCAGAGTTTCAATAGGTAGATTGTGTTTAAGAAGAGGATGTTGCTCAAATAAAATATCATCTATTTCATTTCTTTCATGCATATGTAAATCATTTTCATGGTCTAGCAAATATTGTTCTAGAGGATCAGTAGGAGGTACAACAATAAAAGCAAGACCAATAATTTCATCTTTACTATGTAATTCTTTTTCATGAAGCTTTCTATTAAACTTGGAGAAATTAAATTCATGAGATTCATCACCAAAACTAACACCAACAGTTTATTTCTGACAATCTATTTTAGCATTATCGGTGTTCGAGAAGGGTCTACCAAAGATAATGGGACATAAGTCATCTTGTGGGGAACCAAGAACAAGAAAATCAGTAGTGTATTTTATTTTCCCACATAAGACTTCAACATCTCTAACAATCCCAATTGGTGAAATAGTGTCTCTATTAGCCAGTTTAATAGTGACATCAATGTCTTCTATTTCTGTAGGTGCTATGTCATTCATAATTTCTTGGTATAAAGAGTAGGGAATAGCAGTCACACTAGCACCTATGTCACATAAGCCATGATAACAATGATCTCCTACTTTGACCGAGACAACGGGTATGCCAACAACAGGTCTACGTTTATCCTTTTTATCAGGATTGGCGATTCTAGCAGCCTCTTCATTAAAGCAAATAACATGCCCATCTACATTTTCTTCCAATAGATCCTTGACCATAGAAATACTAGGCTCTACTTTAATTTGTTCATCAGGTTTAGGCGCTCTAATATAGACTTTGTTAACCACAGTTGAAACTTTAGCATGTTCCTTTATCCTAACAGGGAAAGGTGGTTTTTCAATGTAAGCAGTAGGAACAACTGGATCAACATTATAAAGTATAGTTTCTTCTTTAACTGGTACCGGTTCTTTAATTTCTTCTTTAACAGGTGGGTGATATTTGAACCACTTCTCTTTATGGATATCAACATGAGCAGCAAAAGATCCACAAAAGGAGGCTACTATCTCAGAGTCAAGTCCATATTTATTGCAAAACTTTGAAAATGCATCGGTATTTATAAAAGATTTAACACAATCATACTTAAGCTTAATACCTGACTATCAGGGATGTAACTATTAGGTATAAACCGCCCAGGAGGGGCCAGTTTATGCCTATAAGAAATTACTTTTACTGAAGCCCAGCAAGACAAAGTATGGCGCGTTATTACTGAAAGTTAAAGATCCAGGGCCCAAAGGGTGTTAGGGCCCATGAATGTAAACCGTCATACGGCGTGTCACTTGTATTGTAAGATAGGAAAGATAGAGACCGAGCCGGGCACGTTTATGAGCCGGCCTCAGGATTCTGTAAACTAGACCGGGCGTCATCCTATGTATATAAAGGGACGACCCAACGACGGTTCAGGGATAGAGAACAACAACTCAAGACACAGGCAAAGCAGATTCGCTCCCTGTTCATCGAAACCCTAGCAATACCACACCAAACTAGAAGTAGGCTTTTACCTTCATCGAAGGGGCCGAACTAGTATAAATCCCTTGCGTCCTTGTCCGCTTTAACCCCTTTAAACTAACCCATAGCGATGGCTCCACGACCAAGTCCTTTTGCTAGGACATCTGCCGTGACAAAACCACGACAGTTGGCGCCCACCGTGGGGCAATCGCACGATGGTTTGGAGTTTTTGAAGGGCAGCTTTGAAGGACTCAAGGGCTACGCAATGGGCCGGATGACCAAGAGTCGTCGTGGAAAGATCTACATTGACGATGTAGGCTGGGGTCCCGAGGCCGATTAAATCGAGTACGGGTACCGGGTCCCCTTTGGCAGCATCCACGTCTTCGTTGGCAAGATCGGCGAACCGGGCCCTGAGCCGAACATCTGCTCCAACATCGTCGAGTCGGCTCAGCGTGCGAGACCTGCCCGGATTCGGCCCGCCGTGAAGTGTGTCTTCGTGGGAGCGGTTCACGGAGCACAAGCTGAGGATGGATCAGAATCTGGTGGTGAGACCGTCGTTTATTTCGGCGACGAGTCATCCACTGGAAAAATCGAGTCTTTATATTTGTTACAGGACGGCCAGTATGGGGGCTATTCTGACGGTTACAGTATTCCGGACACCCTTGATCCGCCGAGCCGGGTCGCGGTCTTCATGGTCGGATCACAATCTGTGCAACATTCTTCAACTACAGCAGCGTTAACATCCGATCTGGCAGCGACTGCAGCAGTTGGGGCAGGGGGCCCTGTTCAGCCGCCGGCTCAAATTATGTCTGCTCTAGTCGACACTTTGACGACGCTGCTGACTACGGAGGTCAGCCAGGCCGAGAAGGTGCAACACGACGTGGAAATTGCTAAAGTAAGGGGCCAAATAGATCAAGCTAAGTTGGACCTAGCTGCTGAGAATACTAGCATGATCGCGAATCAGGCCGAGCTAGACGCTCAGGCTTATCGGCTCTTGTTGGATTAGACTGCCTCAAATGACATAATGGGGAGAAGGCGCCAGTCTCGCCTGCCGCCGGTTTACGAAGCAAGGAACCTCTTCAGTACGCCTGGAGCGGGAACCAGTAATCAGCCAGGGGTTAACCGGGGAGAGGTGCCTAGCACAGGGGCGTCGGTCCAGCCATAGGCCGCGGGCCCAGCCGTTCAGGTCGTTCCATCACAGCATGCGCCAATGCCTCATGGTCACTACTCCAACCCTTTGGATAACATATTTGTGGCCGCTTCATGATTGGCAGCCCTTCCCATTGAAGGGGAATCCCCTATAGCAGTGGAGGCGCGGCGAGCTAGGGAGTTCTTGGAGACAGCTTTAACTCAACAGCATGCTTATTCTCACAGCCGCGAGAGGATTCATTCTACTCCCCGCCCAAGCCAGAGTTACAGCAGGCATATGGATGAACCGGCTGTGTCAAGTAGCGCGCGGAATCGGAACCCGCCACGGAGGAATAACCCGGCGGGTGGAGGTACAAACGCATAGGATGTGGTGGATCAAGGCAGATAGCGCCGCGAGGCCAAATTAGTAGCGCAATATGAAGCACGTCAACCTATGCCGGTTCGTCCATCTACCACGGTCGAGCCAGGAGTTTCTTCCAGTTCCTTGGGAGTACCATGTCTCACGCCCGCTTTACGCAATGTCCGGCTGCCTAAAGACTTCAAAGGACCACGCAAGGTACCCAACTATACCGCGGATCTGTCCCTCGAAGCATGGGTTGAAAGCTACGAGATGGCAATGGAGATGCTGGAGGTGGACGATGCAGCGTGTGCGAAATATTTCACCATGATGTTGGAGGGCACGGCCCATACCTCGTTAAAAGGCTTACCGCAAAATTCCATCGGATCATGGGCCGAGTTACGATGCCGGTTTATCAATAACTTCAAGGATACATGCAAGCAGCCCATGTCCATTATAGACTTGGCGGCTTGCGTTCAAGGGGAGAACGAATCGATGAGTCATTGGGTGCGCCGAGTGTCAGAGATCTTGCACTCCTCAGAGCCCATCAATCCGGACACAGCAGTGGTGACTTTGGAAGGAAATTGTCGGTTTCAACCTCTGAAGCTAAAGTTAGGACGGCTCAAGCGTCACTATAATGACATGGGGACACTTATGGGTGCTGTCGGGGATACACCCCGCGGTATGAACCGGCCGGAAATATGACCCGGCCGGACTTGGCGGTTTACTTGAGACCCGGTTTACACTTGGTGATTCACTGGCGATCCGTCATAACCAGACGGTTTACAAGCAACCTGCCTAAATAATACCACTCACTGGTAACCCGGTTGGCGGATCACGGGTGACAAGGCCCAGAAGGCCGGCTCATGTTATGGTGGGCCGGTTTATGATGAAAGCACAAGGAATATTCTCCTCCAAAGGAAGCAAGACTAGGACTCCTTGTAATAAAGCAATCCTAATCCTACTAGGACTCTACATGTAACCCTCCCCTTCAACATATATAAGGAGGGGCAGGGCTCCCCAAAGAGGGACAAGTTCTCACAAGTTTCTAGGGCTAGACACAAAGAGCCGGTTTACCGGCGACACCATGCGGATCATAATGAGACCTAGCCCCAAACAACACGTAGGGCTATTACCGGATGATGTTTCCCGGGGCCCGAAGCTGTCTAAATCCCTTGTCTTGCATTGCATCTCTCGATTCCGCTCAACCCCTCTCAAGCTACTACATAGATGCGCGGCCTCACGACTAAGTCCGCTAAACCAGACATCTGCCGTGCTAATTCCACGACAGTTGGCGCCCACCGTGGGGCCGGCGCACGGTGGTGTTGAGTTCTTGGAGGGATCTTAACTAGGGTTTCGAGAAGTTTGCAATTTTCTGGATGAAGTAAAACCGATTTTGAAGAATTTGCATCAATTCCAATATCATAGGTTGAGATCAAGGAAATATTATTGTCAAGTCGCCATGGACGATCTCTACAAGTCTGATCCAATCCGTATTGGTTGTCAAGTCAGCATGTTTTTCAACCCGTGCGTATCTGTTGAAGGAAAGTAAAGTGGTCGGTTTGATTTGATCTGCGGTGAAGCAAAATTTAAGCATAAAGAATCAAGGGCTTGATCGGGCCAAGTTATCGTGTGCTACTACAAATCGGGATCAAGAGAATCAAAGAAAAAAAAAAGGGGCCACGAACAGAAACAGAGCCGGCCATGACCCGGAGTCGTTCGTCGACCGCACCCGCGTCCTCGCATCAAGGCGCCGGTCTCCACTGCCGTTCCGAGCCCGATACGGCCTCGCCGTGTTGCCTCTGTTGACCTGCTCCATTGAAACCGCCAAGCTGGACCACGACATACATCGTTCCTGGTCGCCGTGTTCATCAGACTACCTCGCTGAGTGGCCCCGCCTCGTCGCTCGCCTCTGTCCTTGCCGCTCGTACGCTTGGACTGGGTCGCCGCTCCGGTCGCCTTCACCATGCCCTGCTGGTTCCGCATCTGCTTCCCTGATTGAACAAAGGATCAGCTCTTATTTGTCACGGATCGACGGAAGATTCCAAACATGCCGTGATTGAACAAGACATCTCCGAGTCATCCATTGGACTCTGATTCCGTCTCGGCCTCATGGCCACCTCTACCTGAGCCGTCCGCGCGGTGAGCCGACCGGCCGCGCAGTCGCTTCTGGCTGCGGACGGCCTCGTGCCTCCGCCTCTCTGCGAAAGATTTTTGTCATCATGGCTGCGTTGAACCGCCGCATATATTTGTGCCCCGGAGCATCTCTACTACCCAGCAAAAAGCTGCCATAGCGCCTCTGTCTCGCGCTAAACCGCTTCCACCTCTGTCTACAAACCGGCCCGCAAGCAGCATGATGGTTTCGAGTTCACTATGTGCTCACGTGAAGACAAGTACGAGAGTACTTAGATTCCTTGACTACTACTGGTCACGTGGAGTGCTCAAAGCTAGTACTACTAGTTGAATACTAGATCAGATTGTTTTTCACATCAACTGCTGTCACGGCTGCGATCTCCCCTGAGCGGACTACCCCTGCTCCAAGTCGCCGCGATGAATTGACATCCACGATCATCCGGCAAAAATACGGTGTTATTTTTCCTACGTATATTATCAACACCTATTTATTCATCCGACAACAATTATTCTTGCATTTTTTACGCAGGACGACTGTTATATTAAAAAAAGGGAGGGATGGTGGTATGCCACGGATGCATGTTCGGTTGTGCCACGCGGCTTCACAAACATGCGTGTCGCGGTCCGCTCTACATAAACACGCCAATAGACATGCGCGTGCCACCGCTTCCACAGTCCAGTCTATATTAACACGCCGGTGCCGTACTCATCCACACAAACCGGCGCAGCAGATACACGTGCGAGTCGCTACCCCCGTTGCTGTGTTTACATCAATACGCGGCCGGCTCATCTGTTCTCCAGGCGAATCAGGTGATATCTATCCTATTTATTTGTAATACATATTAATTGATCCGAGCAAAAAATACCTTGCCCTGCAGTATTTTGTGTGTAGGAGAATTATTCATTACAAAGGGATATTATATCGTGGAGATGGAGGCCCGCCAACATCATTCGGCACAAGTGGACGTCGTTACTCAACGGATTGCCGCACCGGTTTACAATGCCGTGGCCGTCTCTCGCGACCGCGCCAGTTTACAACGCCGTGACCGTCTCTCGCGACCGCGCCAGTTCACAACGTTGTGGCCGTCTTTCGTGACCGCACCGGTTTAAAACGAAGAGGACGACTAGCTCGTCGGCGCCGGCCAGCCCATCTGCTGTTCGAGCAAATCAGGTGTTATCCCTCCTATATATTTTATCAAGACATTTTATTTCCTCTGAGCACCGTTACACTGCCCTATTAGTGTTTTCTATACACAGGTAAAATCATTGTTATACTGCGGATATAAGACACGCACTGGCAACGTTCTACAACGGCGTTTTCCTCTATGTCACATTACTTGATGAACGGACGGCCGGTTCACACATCCGCACCGGTTGACAACACGGAGGACAACTTGCTCATCTCCGCCGGTTTACAATACCGCGGCCGATTCATGTGACTGTGGTGCCTCTGATGTTGCGGTCGTTTTTACTGTCCGCCCTGCGATCCGGTCTATTCAACATACCGGTTTGGCTAACGGACACCGATGAGGATCAAAATGTCCAAATACATCAGGTGATATCCATCTAAAAGTTTATTTCTCTTGATATATATCATTTTCATCAAGAAAACAAGATGCTTTGATCTATCTATTTTGATATGCAGGACAATTATTTATTAAGGGACCAAAGAAGGTTTGCCGCATAGCGCAACTCCCACATAGATACCCTCCCTCTACGGTTACTTGGGGGCTTCCTGTTCAAACATAGGTCGCATTCGAACCAGAGAGAACATAGCCAAACTCACTAGGGGGCTTCTTGATCATATTCGAATCATAGCTTAACCCCTTTTGGGTCCGACTTGGATCGTATTCGAATCAGGGTCGTTAAAAACCTCTCAAGGCCACTGGGGCTACATGATCGCATTCGAATCCTAGCTCAACCCCTTTGGTCCGGTTTACTGATCGCATTCGAATCAGAAGCCTTTATAAAAACTTCTCAAAGCCACTCGGAGCTACATGATCGTATTCGAATCCTAGCTTAACCCCTTTGGTCCGGTTTACTAATCGTATTCGAATCAGAAGCCTTATAAAAACTTCTCAAGGCCACTGGGGGCTACATGATCGTATTCGAATCCTAGCTTAACCCCTTTGGTCTGGTTTACTGATCGTATTCGAATCAGAAGCCTCAAATATGGAGCCTGGCAGCTCGCGAAAAGCCAAGAGCTTAAAGGCCTCTCTTAAAAAAATGCCTAGAGCTTAAAGGCCGCTCACAAAAAGCCTGGAGCCTGGCTGCTCGCAAAAAGCCTCGAATTTAGAGCCTGGCAGCTCGTAAAAAGCCTTGACCACATGGTCTTATTTGCCAAAAAATGCTTTGTTTCTGCGATTTTACAAGTTTTGTTGTTAACCAAGTCTATTGATCCGGGATTGGGCAACTGCAAAGTTGACCATATATCTGCAGAGTTAAATGTCTGGGTCATGAACACCAGCATGAGTTAAACCGGCGTTCATTATAACCCGGATCGGCCATCAAAAGCCAAATAAGAGAGCCAAGAGCCTCATCAGCGCCTACGCTTTCAATTATTCCTACCGGATTAAGGTCGTCAGGCACACTTAATCAGAGGACATCTTTTAGCCTCATTCATGCAGACACAGATAATGACCGGTGTTTATTAAACCGGCCTGGCTTTGACTATAAGTCGCCAGTATGAGATAAAATAATGACCATTGTTTATTAACCCGGCCAGATTGTGATCAAATATTACTGGAACAAGTCTTCAAACCGGATTATACTCTTCAAATATTATGATTGATGTTTTCAAAGTTGCTTTATTAAACCGGCCTGGCTTTGACTATAAGTCGCCAGTATGAGATAAAATAATGACCGGTGTTTATTAACCCGGCCTGGTTGTGATCAAATATTACTGGAACCAGTCTTCAAACCGGATTATATTCTTCAAATATTATGATTGAGGTTTTCAAAGTCGCTTTAAGCGCAATGGATATTATTTCATCGATGTAAGTGATTTATTTTACAAAGGAATAGTCCCGAGTCGCTGCAGGCTTACAACCCGGCACTTGGGGGCTACATTATTCAAGTTAAGATTACATCACATATGCAAGTCTCATGTCGCTGCAAGCATGCACCATGACACTTGGGGGCTAATGCAAAGTCATTTTTACTGGCCTTATTGAAGACCGGACTCATCATATTATAATGAGCCGGCCCTTGGAGGCTACCAATCGCTCCTGTCAACAATTCAAGGTACACAAGTATTAATCCATTATATTGAAGGGTCCACTTCTCAGTTGGTAAAGCACAAAGTTCTTAACCTTGTGGACGTGGGTTCAAACCCCACGATGGAAGTTACATTATATAATGTTATTTTCAATGATTATATCTACAAAGTCCCTGCTCATTATTGCATAATGACCCGGCCCTTGGGGGCTACACATTGCTGTTCAAGTTTACATGATTATATCTACCAAAGTCCTTGCTCATTATTGCATAATGACCCGGCACTTGGGGGCTACACTGATTGAAGTTTTTGAGCATTATGCAAATTACAAGTCCCAGGTTGATGCAAGCATGACAACCCGGCACTTGGGGGCTACATATGTGGAATATTCAGTGTTTACTAGTGACTGGGATGAACAATCTGGATTTCTTCAAGGTTGCAACATTTATATTGAAACAAGTCTTAAGATATCACTATGTTCTCCTCTTAAGACTTGGGGGCTACAGGTAATATGCATATAAAGGAGGAATATCTTCAAATTCTTAGTTTTGGGTAAGTCCGGAACATTAATTGTGTGACCCGGTGTTGGCAACAATCATAACCCGACATTTATAAACAGTCATGACCCGGAATTATCAGTTTTTTATAAATCGGCAATGGTGGTAATCATAAACCGGCATCCTCAAGCCGCCTGGATATCAGTTGAGTATTTCAAAGACCAATATTTTTGTCAAGTCAGAGCATTGAAGGCCGATTCAAATGAATTCTTGATTTACAATATTTCATATGCAAGAAAGTTGATTATGAAGCTGGCCTGTTGGCCCGGATTTTCTAGAAGAAGGAAAGGACAAGGACTTAAGGATGGTCAGGTGCCGGTTTACAGGAATTCTTAACCCGGAGCACAACCTATCAAATTTGTTCTCGTGTTGCAGCATAAGTTTACCATGGATAAATCCAAGCTAAACTGGGTGCTAATGTCGGGGATATAACCCGCGGTATGAACCGGCCGGAAATATGACCCGACCGGACTTGGCGGTTTACTTGAGACCCGGTTTACACTTGGTGATTCACTGGCGATCCGTCATAACCAGACGGTTTACAAGCAACCTGCCTAAATAATACCACTCACTGGTAACCCGGTTGGCATATCACGGGTGACAAGGCCCAGAAGGCCGGCTCATGTTATGGTGCGCCGGTTTATGAAGAAAGCACAAGGAATATTCTCTTGCAAAGGAAGCAAGACTAGGACTCCTTGTAATAAAGCAATCCTAATCCTACTAGGACTCTACATGTAACCCACCCCTTCAACATATATAAGGAGGGGAAGGGCTCCCCAAAGAGGGACAAGTTCTCACAAGTTTCTAGGGCTAGACACAAAGAGCCGGTTTACCGACGACACCATGCGGATCATAATGAGACCTAGCCCCAAACAGCACGTAGGGCTATTACCGGATGATGTTTACCGGGGCCCGAAGCTGTCTAAATCCCTTGTATTGCATTGCATCTCTCGATTCCGCTCAACCCCTCTCAAGCTACTACATAGATGCGTGGCCTCACGACTAAGTCCGCTAAACCGGACATCTGCCGTGCTAATTCCACGACAGGGGCCCTGCTAAAGTATGCCGATTCAGATAGTGCCAAATATCCAGAGTCTGATGATGAGAAGTGAGGTAAAGGAAAGAAGAATGGTAAAGCGCCGCAGTCTAATCCGACGAATCAGGGATACAACGGTAAGCATAAATTAGATAGCAGTTCAGATTTCGTAGCTAACACTAGTGCACAAGAGGATGGCCAGCGCCGCAAAGGTAGACCGCCCCCACGGGGCGGAGGACCAAACATTAATCTAGAACGCCACATGAATGTGCCTTGCCCCAGGCACGACACGAAGGAAAAGCCAGCCACGCACCTCTGGAAGGGCTGCTTTATTATGAGGGAGTTTAGAAACCGGTTCCAATATGATCATGGATCGTCCGGTGGTTCAGGCCCTGGCTTTCATGGGTCGGGTTATCAAGGTGGTGGTTCCGGTCCAGGATTCCAAGGTAATCAGGGCGGCCACAGCAATCAGAACGGGCATAACCAGCAGAACGGTCAGGGTGGTTATAATCATCAGGGCAATCATCAGCAACAACAACAATCAGGCTATCAGAGCAACCCGAAGCAGCTGAGTAGCGGGCAATATCACGTCTTCACCACAAGCTTATGTAAACGTGATTAGAAGATTTATTAGAGGGAAGTGCACTCCGTTGAACCGGCGATGCCTCGTTATTTACGCTGGTTAGAACAGCCCATTTTATGGAGTCGGGTGGATCATCCGCCCCGGATTGATAATCCGGGTCAGCTGGCTCTGTTGGTGGCGCCTCAGGTTGGGGGTTATAAGTTCACCAAGGTACTCATGGACGGAGGAAGCAGCATCAATATCTTGTATTATGAGACCTTTCGTCGCATGGGGTTGACAGACAAGAAGCTCAAGCAGTCCAACACTGTTTTCCACGGCGTGGTGCCTGGTAAATCGGCGTATCTGGTCGGTAAGATAGACTTTGACTCGAGGTCACCTTTGGAGATAAGCATGACTCGAGGTCGGAAACTTTGACCTTTGAGGTGGTAAAAATCAAGAGCTCGTATCATGCCTTGTTCGGTTTATGCTAAGTTCATAGCGAAGCCCTGTTATGTTTATCTGCAGCTCAAGATGCCTGGTCACAAGGGAACTATCATGGTCCAAGGGAGCCGGAAGATTGCTTTGGAATGCGTGGAAGGTGACGCAGCCTATGCTGAGGCGGTTACTGCAACCGAGGAGTTGAAATTTTACAAGGACAATGTTGATGTAACATCCCAAATTTTCAATTTGGAATGTTATACATAGATCATATTGCATTGCATGCTTTTTGCATTTTTGTTTGTGGCGTTCCTCGAAATTCTAAGCAACTCAAGGACCTACGGAGAGAGTTGGGAACTTTACCGTTTTCGTATTTGAGTTCGCTTAAATACCGGTACGAGGACAGTGTGATTCTAATTATTTTTCTCTCCTAAAAATATTTCTAAAAATAAAATATGAGCGGAGATAATATGACTTCTCCAAAATAACAGAAATATTGGAGGAAAAATGTTAAAATCACTTTTGGTATTTTTCTGGATTTATTTGCGGATTTATTTGCATAGGAAAATGCGCGTTTTTCAAAATTGCATTTAGGTCCGAGAAAAATGTTCACTTCGTCCTAAATATTATTAGTCGACGGCGAAAATTTGTTTCGGGAATTTTGGAGTCCGTTTGGTATTTCTTTCGTTAGTTTTTCTGCGCCGAGACTCTTTTAGAAAAAAAAAGTGAACCGACTTAGGATTCGTATAGGAGTAGGACTGTGGGCTTTATAAGCCAGCGCCCCGGCCCGTTTCGCCCCCAGCCCGCCAGCCGCCCCTGCCCTAACCCTAGCGCGCCGCCGCCCTGCTGCCCGCGCCGCCCCGGCGCCGGCGCCGCCGCCGCCGCTAGCCGCTGCCGCCAGCCGTCGCCTAGCCGCCTGCTGCCGCTACCGCCGCGCCGCACCTCGCCACCCCGCGCCACTGCCGCTAGCCGCCACCGCCGCCGCCCGCACCACGCCGCGCCGCCGCCACCCGCGTCGCGCCGTCGCCGGACCTCGCCGCCGTCGCCGATGTAGACACCGCCGCCGCCATCGGTTTTTTTTTTCAAAAGACAGATCGGTTTTTTTAGGAAAACCCTAGATCTGTTTTTATTTATTTAGAATAGATCGGTTCGGTTTTTCCGTCGGTTTAGTTATTTAGCAGACGTTTGTCCGTACGTTCGTTTTAACGAACGGTTTTCGTTAGTTAGCCGCAGACAGCGAACGTTCGTTCGTTAGCCTGTTCGTCTGTTTTTCATTTCGGGGTGTTTATCCGTGGTTATTCCGATCGTGATTTCCGTCCTGATCTTGTTTTTTGTTTTTCTTTTTGCTCGAGAGACGGAATCAGGTGATTCAAAATCCTAGATCTTCGCCTCGAAGCCCTCTTTACGTTTAATCAACTGGAACAAAGTTTTGGCTACTGAAAATTTGACTTTAGGCCAACTAGCAACCGGAGCTCGTTTCTTTTGCAGTTTGAGTTTCGTTGCCTCTTTCGAGTTGATTCTTTTTGCAAACCGGAGTTCCTAAGTTGAAATTTTTGGTTAGATCTCTTATTTGAGTTTTACCCGTGCATTAGTTAAGTACTTATTGTGTGCTTGTTTGATTGCAATAGAGTACCCGGAGTGCGCCGCTTGCTACTTTGAATCTCTAGGTTTTGCGGATCATCAGCAAGGCAAGTAACACTTTGATCATACTTTCCAATTACCCAGTTTTCATTGCATTAGTCAAACCCTCACACATTGCATGAGTAGGATCAATTAACTTGTGTGATTGGGAAGTAGATTGAGGTAGTACCTATTACCTGCATTACATTCAAACCTTTGGGAGTTACTTCTACGTTTGCTGATAGGATATGCTATGCTCGTAGACGTGGATTGGGTGAGTGAAATCCATGACAGATGTGAGTTTGTTAATTAATGGTTCAACTTAAGGTGGCAACATTAATACACATCTGGGTGGATTGAGGCACCTGGGTATTCCAGCGATTGCCCTTTTTTTATGGACCGCCACCCAGGCTCAAAGGGATCATGAGATTATTCATACTAGAAACTTCCGTGTGCAGCCACAATGCTATTATGGGCTCTACCATAGTATGAGTAAGTCGTGCGAACTCTTACAGTGGTGGACTAGCAGATGTAGGGGATGTAGGTTGGTACGGTCCGCCCGATCGTAAGGTGCTAGCGCTTCTGAAAGACTATGTCTCGGTCATCCGTTTCTCAAACACCATGCAGTGCGAGAAACCAAACGGAGGCGATCGAGTCTTGTGGGAAAAGTGCACAAACCTCTGCAGAGTGTACAAATTGATCATGATTAGCCGTGTCCCCGGTTATGGATGTCTTGAGTATCTAGTACTTGGATTTTCATGTGCATCTCATCATGTTACTCTAATTTAATATTGTTGGGTTTAATGATTATTTTAATTGGGGTTGAGAGGATGTCTATCTTCTCAACGATGTTTCAACTACCATGATAGTTAATTAAAATCTATTCTTTTGAAGTAGGGAAAAATTGGCTTTACGCAAAACTTAACCATAGAGCTTTCCACCAGCCAAATATTGCATATAGTATAACTTTACTTTCATTGCATTCTCTTGTGTTACCTTGCTAGCATATTCCATGTGCTGACCCGTTTTCGGGCTGCAACGTTTCATGTTGCAGACTTTTCAGACGACGAGTAAGATGCCTTTTAGGTCGTGGTTCTATACTCAGTGATGCCGCTGGAGTTGATGGACTCACTTATCTTCCAAGCCTTCCGCTGTTATCGTGTTAGATGGCCTTCAGCCATATTATTTGTAATAAATTCATCGTTGGACTATCGATGTAATAAGTGTGTGATTGCTACTCTGTTATAAATCCTTCAAGTAATGTGCGTGTCAGCATTACTGATCCAGGGATGACACTGATGCACAGAGATCAGACTGTTTGAGGTCTGGTCGCTACAAGATGGTATCAGAGCACACGCTGACTTTAGGACACGACCACTAAGACAAGCCCTAGAGCACAATTCACTCTTCTCTTTTCTGACTCCTCATCTTTTCTACTCTTTAGGATGGTGGAAGCAAAGCACAAGTTCATGCAACCGGATGATGACACGCCATTTGGACGACACCTGAAGGAAGTCACAAGATATCTCAATATTGGATTACCAAGTTTCACCGGAACCTACAATGCCACTCTACCTGAGGAGGAGCGTTGGTTGATTCAGGCTCAAGTTCCAGGAAGGACGTTCGCACCCATCACCTCACTCATAGCATTTTCCTTTAATGCGCCTACATGGAGCCTAGGAAGGAGCATGGCAGCCCACTTTGCTATGGGAAGGATTGGAGAAGTCTACAAGCAGGAGCTAAAGGACACCATCTACCAGATTTGTGGACGCCGAGATGAGAATTGGGATATGATCAGCACCCGGAAGGATAGATCCATTGCAGCATTCATCCAGGAGTTGAACCACCACATTCGTCGCCAGGAGCACCAGATGTGTGCAGGGATGATAGATTTGAAGAAAACCCTAAATAGGAATTTGGAGCTAGAGGAAGAACTCAAGTCTACACGCGACGGATATGAGGAGGAGATGAAGATCCTTGTGGAGAAGAATGATGATTTGACCCGGAAGTTAGGGATACTCATGGGAGAAGAAGACGAGGAAGAAGAACCCCAGGAGATACCACCGGAAGACTATATCATCATAGATGACACGGATTCGGAAGCTGAGGATAGCAAGGATGAAGACTATGAAGATGAAGCTAGAGCAGATATTATGGAATCCTCTGCCGATCAATATTTTTAGATGACCACCCTGTGACTAGTAGTTTACCTCCATATATTAGTTTTATCGCACCTTTGTAATGATCGTTAGATTTGTAAGACCTTGTTTGAAATTGATTGGTGTGATATGATTGGGTGTTTGCCTCATGTGCATATGGGTAGTGATTTTCCCTTAGACCTCTTTTCTATTCTAATCTCTTCCCTCTACACCCATCAGATGCCTCCAAGACGTGAATTTGAGTTTCCCCCTGAGCTCACCCAGTTGATCCAGCAGCAGAACACCCTGATGCAACTTCTTGTCCAGAACACTCAGAACAACTAGAACAACAACAACAACCCTCCACCACCACCACATGTGGACAACCTGACACGTTTCTTAAGGTTGCAACCACCCGTGTTTGCTAGCAGCATTAAACCAATTGTGGCTGATGACTGGCTACGCAAGATTGGAAGGGACTTGACCACCGCCAATTGCTCGGATGCTGAGAAGGTGCGATTTGCCGCACACCAGTTGTCTGGACCAGCCGCAGCATGGTGGGAGAATTACACAGCCACTTACCCCGTAGCCAATGTGACTTGGGATCAGTTTCAGCAAGCTTTTTGTACCGCCCATGTCTCACCTGGAGCGATGAGTATGAAGAAGCAGGAGTTTCGCAATTTGCGCCAAGGAAATCATACTGTGGCTCAGCACGTGGATGAGTTTAGTACCCTATCTCGTTATGTCCCAGATGATGCGGCTACAGATGCCAAGAAGCAGGAGAGATTCATGGAAGGGCTGAATGATGAGATGAGCGTACAGTTGATGGTGGCAACTTTCAATAATTACCAGGAGTTGGTTGACCGCGCCCTAATGATTGAAAGGAAGCATCAACAGATTGAGAGTCACAAGAGGAAGTATGGGCAAGGAAAGTATAATTCTGGAGCTCAGCAGAAGCCCCGTTTTACCCCTAAAGCGGTAGGACAGTTTCAGCATACCCATGGAGGAGGTAGCTCGCACAATCACAATGGCACCAAGAATGGAAATGGAAATGGGAATGGAGCCAATGGAAACTAGAACCACCCTACACCGTCCACACCCACCAAGAGGGATTTTAGCCATGTCACTTGTTACAAGTGTGGGAAGAATGGACATTATGCCAATGAATGCCCAGAAGTTAAGAATGGGAACGGCAATGGAAGCGCCGGGAAGAAGCCCAACCCGTTCAACAAAGGACAAGTGAACCATGTGACTGTGGAGGAGGTAGAGGAGCAACCAGATGCGGTTATAGGTAAGTTCTTAGTTAAGTCCATTACTGCACTCGTTCTTTTCGATACTGGTGCATCGCATTCATATATTTCAAGGGGATTCGTGGATAAGTATAAGCTGCCGACCCAAACCCTTAGATCGCCCATGTTAGTAACCTCACCAGGAGCAGGGTATATGGCTAAGTCATGGTGTGATCAGTTGCCCCTAAGGATTGGTAATTACATTTTCCCTTCGGACCTAATAGTATTGGAATCTCAAGGACTGGATGTGATATTAGGCATGGATTGGTTATCTAAGTATGAAGGGAATATTGAATGTGTCAGTAAGACCATTTTGCTTACTACGCCGGAAGGAAGAAGGATCAAGTATGTATCCCGGCATGAGTCAAAGAGGAGTAGGTTAAATTCCTTGTCAGGAGTTGTTTAGGAGGAAGTGCCAGTAGTGAAGGATTATCCGGATATGTTTCCAGAGGAGTTACCTGGCATGCCACCGGATCGAGATATAGAGTTTTTGATTGAACTTTTGCCAGGCACCGGGCCAATTTCTAAGAGACCATATAGGATGCCCGCAAAGGATTTGGAGGAAATTAAGAAACAGATTAAGGAGTTACTGGATAAGGGATTCATACGCCCAAGTTATTCGCCTTGGGGTTCGCAAGTACTTCTAGTGAAGAAGAAGGATGGATCTTTAAGAATGGTTGTTGATTACCGAGGATTGAATGAAGTAACGATCAAGAACAAGTACCCACTGCCGATGATCAATTATCTGTTCGATAGATTACAAGGAGCTAAGGTATTTTCGAAGATCGATCTGCGATCAGGGTACCATCAACTGAAGATCCGGGAGCAGGATATACCTAAGACGTCCTTTACCACTAGGTATGGGTTGTACGAGTATACCGTTATGTCGTTTGGTCTGACGAACGCACCGGCATACTTTATGAACCTGATGAACAAAGTGTTTATGGAGTATTTGGATAAGTTCGTCGCAGTGTTCATAGATGATATTTTGATCTTCTCGAAGGATGAAGAGGAGCATGCAGAGCATTTGCGTTTGGTATTGGAGAATCTCAGAGAACATCAGTTATATGCCAAGTTTAGCTAATGCGAGTTTTGGTTGAAGGAAGTCGGATTCCTTGGACATGTTATATCTGGAGAAGGAATAGCAGTAGATCCCGCTAAGGTGGACACCGTGACCAATTGGGAAGCGCCGACAACAGTTGGAGAGATCCGGAGTTTTCTTGGACTCGCAGGATACTACCGAAGATTCATCGAGAATTTCTCAAGGATTGCAAAGCCAATGACGGAGTTGTTAAAGAAGGACACCAAGTTCAGTTGGACAGAAGAATGTGAGGCTAGTTTCCAGTAATTGAAGAAAAGGTTGGTCTCATCCCCTGTGTTGATTCTGCCAGATCAACATAAGGATTATGAGGTGTACTGCGACGCTTCACGTCGAGGACTTGGAGTTGTTCTTATGTAGGAAGGAAGAGTTGTTTCATATGCTTCACGACAACTGAAACCTCATGAGATGAACTATGCCACCCACGATTTGGAGTTAGCAGCCGTAGTGCATGCATTGAAGATGTGGAGACATTTTCTCATTGGAAACCATTGTGAAGTATATATGGATCACAAGAGTTTGAAGTATATATTCACTCAGAAGGAGCTGAATCTTAGGCAAAGGAGATGGCTGGAACTCATTAAGGATTATGACATGAGATTACATTATCATCCCGGAAAGGCTAACGTAGTAGCTGATGCGCTAAGCCGTAAGAGTCATGTCAATACCCTAATGATGGAGGAATTTCCAAAGGAGTTAACCGAGGACCTACGAGAACTACGTTTGGAGATAGTTCCGAGAGGCTATGTAGCAACACTAGAAATCCAGTCTACCCTGATGGATAAAATCAGAGAAGCCTGACAAGGAGGATGCCTCTATAAAGGAGAGGATGAGCGAAGGAAAAGCTAAAGGATTTCGTGAGGATGAACACGACACCCTATGGTTTGAGGATCGAATCTATGTGCCCAATGACCCGGAGATCAGGAAGTTGATTTTACAGGAGGCCCCATGATTCGCCATACTCGATTCACCCAGGAAATACTAAGATGTATTTGGATTTGAAGGACATTTTCTGGTGGACCGGAATGAAGAAGGATATTGCGGAGTATGTAGCAGTTTGTGATGTGTGTCAGAGAGTGAAGGCAGAACATCAGAAGCCAGCAGGATTGTTACAACCTATGCCGATACCCGAATGGAAGTGGGAGAAGCTTGGCATGGATTTTATCATTGGATTGCCTAGGACCAAAGCAGGATATGATTCAATCTGGGTAGTAGTAGACCGATTGACGAAGGTATCCCACTTTATTCCTGTGAAAACCACATATACCAGTGCAAAGTTGGCAAAGATATACATGACCAGAATTGTATGTCTGCATGGAGTTCCGAGGAGCATCGTATCAGATAGAGGAACCCAGTTTACCTCAAAGTTCTGGAATCAGTTACATGAAACTTTGGGTACCAGGCTAGAGTTTAGCACAGCGTTTCACCCGCAGACAGATGGACAGACTAAAAGAGTCAATCAGATTTTGGAGGATATGCTAAGAGCATGTGCATTAGATTATGGATCTAGTTGGGATGACAACTTGCCCTACGCGGAGTTCTCATACAACAACAGTTACCAAGCCAGTTTGAAGATGGCCCCTTTCGAAGCATTATACGAAAGTAGATGTAGGACACCGTTGTCATGGGACGAAGTTGGAGACCGACAGTTGTTTGGACCTGACTTAATCAAAGAGTCTGAGGAGAAGGTGAAGTTGATTCGAGATAGACTGAAAGTAGCTCAGTCCAGGCAAAAGAGTTATGCAGACTCGAAGCGCAAAGAGATAACCTATGAGATTTGAGACAGAGCATAATTGAGAGTATCGCCTCTACGAGGAGTTAAACGTTTTGGAGTTAAAGGGAAGTTAGCCCCGAGGTTTGTGGGACCTTACCTTGTTTTGGAACGCATGGGAGAGGTTGCCTACAAGTTGGAATTGCCCGAAGGATTGTCAGGAGTGCACGACGTGTTTCACGTTTTACAGCTTAAGAAGTGCCATGCGAAGATGGCCGATATACCGCTTAGAGACACAGTACCCCTGGAAGCAATTCAGTTGGATAGTGATCTGACCTACGAGGAGAAGCCTGTTAAGATTCTCGAATATACGAGTAGAGTTACTCGCAGTAAGGTTATCAAGTTTTGCAAAGTTCAGTGGAGTCACCACACCGAGGAAGAAGCCACCTGGGAACGAGAAGATGATCTACGCAAGGACCACCCACACCTGTTCTCTAGCCAAGTGGAATCTCGAGGGCGAGATTCATTCTAAGGGGGGTAGGTTTGTAACATCCCAAATTTTCAATTTGGAATGTTATACATAGATCATATTTGCATTGCATGCTTTTTGCATTTTTGTTTGTGGCGTTCCTCGAAATTCTAAGCAACTCAAGGACATACGGAGAGAGTTGGGAATTTTACCGTTTTCGTATTTGAGTTCGCTCAAATACCGGTACGAGGACAGTGTGATTCTAATTATTTTTCTCTCCTAAAAATATTTCTAAAAACAAAATATGAGCGGAGATAATATGACTTCTCCAAAATAACAGAAATATTGGAGGAAAAATGTTAAAATCACTTTTGGTATTTTTCTGGATTTATTTGCGGATTTATTTGCATAGGAAAAATGCGCGTTTTTCAAAATTGCATTTAGGTCTAGGAAAAATGTTCACTTTGTCCTAAATAATATTAGAGGACGGTGAAAATTTGTTTCGGAAATTTTGGAGTCCGTTTGGTATTTCTTTCGTTAGTTTTTCTGCGCCGGGACTCTTTTAGAAAAAAAAAGTGAACCGACTTAGGATTCGTATAGGAGTAGGACTGTGGGCTTTATAAGCCAGCGCCCCAGCCCGTTTCGCCCCCAGCCCCCCAGCCGCCCCTGCCTTAACCCTAGCGCACCGCCGCCCCGCCGCCAGCGTCGCCGCCGCCGCGCCGCACCTCGCCACCCCGCGCCGCCGCCGCCCGCACCGCGCCGCGCCGTCGCCGCCCGCCGCCGGAGTCGCCGGACCTCGCCGCCGTCGCCGAGGTAGACACCGCCGCCGCCATCGGTTTTTTTTCAAAAGACCGATCATTTTTTTAGGAAAACCCTACATCTATTTTTTTATTTAGAATAGATCGGTTCGGTTTTTCCGCCGGTTTAGTCATTTAGCGGACGTTCGTCCGTCCGTTCGTTTTAACGAACGGTTTTCGTTAGTTAACCGCAGACAGTGAACGTTCGTTCATTAGCCTGTTCGTCCGTTTTTCTTTTCGGGGTATTTATCTGCGGTTATTCCGATCGCGATTTCTGCCCTGATCTTGTTTTTCGTTTTTCTTTTCGCTCGAGAGTCGGAATCAGGTGATTCAAAATCCCAGATCTTCGTCTCGAAGCCCTCTTTATGTTTAGTCAACTGGAACAAAGTTTTGGCTACTGTAAAAGTTGACTTTAGGCCAACTAGCAACCGGAGCTCGTTTCTTTTGCAGTTTGAGTTTCGTTGCCTCTTTCGAGTTGATTCTTTCTGCAAACCGGAGTTCTTAAGTTGAACTTTCGGGTTAGATCTCTTATTTGAGTTTTACCCGTGCATTAGTTAAGTACTTATTGTGTGCTTGTTTGATTGCGATAGACTACCCGGAGTGCGACGCTTGCTACTTTGAATCTCTAGGTTTTGCGGATCATCAGCAAGGCAAGTAACACTTTGATCATACTTTCCAATTACCCAGTTTTCATTGCATTAGTCAAACCCTCACACATTGCATGAGTAGGATCAATTAACTTGTGGGATTGGGAAGTAGATTGAGGTAGTACCTAATACCTGCATTACATTCAAACCTTTGGGAGTTACTTCTACGTTTGCTGATAGGACATGCTATGCTCGTAGACGTGGATTGGGTGAGTGAAATCCATGACAAATGTGAATTTGTTAATTAATGGTTCAACTTAAGGTGGCAACATTAATACACATCTGGGTGGATTGAGGCACCTGGGTATTCCAGCGATTGCCTGTTTTTTTAATGGACCGCCACCCAGGCTCAAAGGGATCATGAGATTATTCATACTAGAAACTTCCGTGTGCAGCCATAATGCTATTATGGGCTCTAGCATAGTATGAGTAAGTTATGCAAACTCTTACAGTGGTGGACTAGCAGATGTAGGGGATGTAGTTTGGTACGGTCTGCCTGATCGTAAGGTGCTAGCGCTTCTGAAAGACTATGTCTCGGTCATCCGTTTCTCAAACACCATGCAGTGCGAGAAACCAAACGAAGGCGATCGAGTCTTGTGGGAAAAGTGCACAAACCTCTGCAGAGTGTACAAACTGATCATGATTAGCCGTGTCCCCAGTTATGGACGTCTTGAGTATCTAGTACTTGGATTTTCATGTGCATCTCATCATGTTACTCTAATTTAATATTGTTGGGTTTAATGATTATTTTAATTGGGGATGAGAGGATGTCTATCTTCTCAACGATGTTTCAACTACCATGATAGTTAATTAAAATCTATTCCTTTGAAGTAGGGAAAATTGGCTTTACGCAAAAACTTAACCATAGAGCTTTCCACCAGCCAAATATTGCATATAGTATAGATTTACTTTCATTGCATTCTCTTGTGTTACCTTGCCAGCATATTCCATGTGTTGACCCGTTTTCGGGCTGCAACGTTTCGTGTTGCAGACTTTTCAGACGACGAGTAAGATGCCTTTTAGGTCGTGCACTACTAGGAAAAGGGCTATAGATGGAATTGATACTAATGGCGCTCCAGACAAGCAGTGCACCATTAGTATATAGTAATGGCGCACCAGCAACAGATACGCCATTGGAGTTCGAACTACTAATGGCGCACCTTGCCCAGAGTGCGCCATTAGTATGAAGAAGTTTTTTTTTGAACTAGCGCGCCTCTCCAAACATACTAATGGCGCATCCAGACAAAGTGTGCCATTACTAGTTATAACTAGTAATGGCGCACCAGCAGTAAAGTGTGCCATTAATGCTCTTTTTTTAATGATATTTTTTATTCTTTTTTTTACAAAACTACTAATGGCGCACTGTCCCAGAGTGCGCCATTACTAGTTTAAACTAGTAATGGCGCACTATGTGACAGTGCGCCATTAGTATGTTTTTTTTGCAAAGCTAGTAATGGCGCCCCTACTATAAATGCGCCATTAGTAACCTTGATTACTAATGGCGCATTTATAGTTGGTGCGCCATTAGTAAGCGGGCAGCAACAAGATATTTTGGACAGCCTCTCCTACCACACTCACTTTCCCCCCCCCCC
>LR738710.1:102343114-102400994 GCA_902687465.1 Secale cereale
GAAGAGGCCCTACCTCCGCCGCCCTCCGCCGCCCCCAAGCCCTACCTCGTCAAGGCCGCAGCTCCTCCGCCGCTCCCCCCCAAGGTAACCCATCTTCATCAGAAAACTAAATTTTTCTTCCTTCTTCAGAAAACTCACACGCACCAGCAAATTACTCTAGCCCTACCTCGTCAGCATCATCTCATTGCTATGTTTGTACATGGAATACAAAAGTTGCCGTTTTAACACTGATAATGCTATGTATGTCTAGTACATGACCCACCGAGCAACAAGTTAGTAAGAGGACCCCTTTCTATCTCTCAGTTAGAAAATTTATCATTTAAAATAGGAATATATCTCTATATAAAGAGGACCAACCACATCCCCAATTTGTTACTTAGATCAGATTGTTAGGTCTCTATATAAAGAGCACCCCCAGTGAGGAATATCAAGCATGAATTAAAAGAATAGGTCTACTATCTTGCCTCTAGGGGCATAAGCCTGGCCTAAACCCTAGTACACAATAGATAACCATTGTCGCATCATTGCATAAATTTGTAACACATGATTGCTAAAAGAAAGTAAGTTTTATGCGGCAACACCTACCCAATCCAAGTACATGACTTAGACAGTTAACTGCAAGAGAAAACAATGAAGCCACCAATGGCAAGAAAGATAAAAATAACTAGATAAGTACATATAGCTTATAAGGCAAGTAGCTGACATATGCCATGCACGTTGAAAATCTAGCCAATAAAACAAGCATATTATAAAGCTTATTGCTTTCTGGAACAGCCTCTACTATCCATATTACAAAATTGATAACAATTTCCAAAAATACAGTAAATACAGTTATCTCATTAAGAACACAATTTCTTTTCTTTTGGGTTTCACAAGAACATCATTAGACCCTGACTAGATGTACAAAGGGACCTTGTGCTTGTTTCTTGAAACTGTGAGGTCAAACTTTGTGGGTGTACATCAGCTATTTATAGAAGCTTGCTAGAAATAACAAACACGGCAAGTTTTTTTTTTGTCTGAAATTGTGTTCTTCGTGTTCATCATATATCACCAGTTCATTTATGGAGTTCCAGAAAGAAAATGGTACTGATTGTGTGTGCAACTCTGCATTACATGATTTAAATTAATTAATACCCAGAGGCTTCGGCCAGCCAATTGGTTGATGAGCATAAATAATTAATAGGTTCCTGTTTGGACATATGTTGATGTGAGTAACTGAGTATTATCCTTTTAAATTGTTATTATCCCCTGGCTGATCCTGTAGAATTAGAACAACCGGTGTTGTTCAGCAGCTTTTGATTTGTGTGTGACAAGACACATTAAGAACTTGAAATTTTTGTCATATCTCAACTGTATTTACCTATAGTTTACCTAGGAGGCTGAGTTTACTTGAATCGGAGCCTTCTGAGAATTCATTTTTGTACTTGTCCTTCTGTGTTGTTCTTTAGAGTTAATTGTAGTTCAGCTTTCCTGGCTACTCATTCTCAGGGACAATCTGTGTTGTTCTCTATCATAAATGTATAACTGAGAAATGTTTTTTTGCACTGGAGGAGGTGAAAGCACAACCATATACAGTACTTGCTAAGATGGCAAGGCTGGAGCAATGTATACATCCTCCTAGTTGTATACAGTACTTGCACTGGAGGAGGTGAAAGGACAACCATATACAGTACTTGCACTGGAAAAGATTTTTTGCCACTTATATCCTAGTTGTCTCCCGAAGATTTGTACTGTACTACATCCTCCTAGTTGTCTCCGACCATCGCGTGTCGTGATGATTTTGCAGGTACCCCGAGAGGCCCTTGAGTTTGCTGGAATGTTTATTAACTTCCGTTCCGGCAAATTCGGGTACTCCATATGTCCTATTTTCAGCAAAGGTCATGCTGAAATTTTCCGTGAATTTTAGCATGACTTTGCTAAAAATAGGACATATAGGGTACTTGTGACTAATGCATGGGCCGGGGTATCTTAGTGGTTAATTAGGTAGGATCAAGTGCCCCTTTATTGTAGCTGCATTAAACCATAGGCGGCAATAGAGCCAAGTGATTAGGCCCAACTTACAATTCTCCTTCCTAGCTTAGCTTTTAAGATGCCTCGGTGTCGGCAAACCACAAATTATGAAACCTTGGCTTTTAGGGTGCCTCGGTGTCGATAAAAACCGAAATGATGAAAGCTTAGGCTTTTAGGGTGCCTCGGCATCGAAAGACCCTCAATTATAAAAGCTTAGCTTTTAGGATGCCTCGGTGTCGACAAACCCTAAATGATGAGACCATGATCTTGTTCCTTGACAATAACCACCTTTTTGACCAAACTTTGTTCCTCTTTAGGGAGAAACATGGCCAACAACGATGAGGCCGGCGGTTCGGGCGGGAAGGCATTCTGGGAGCTGTCCCAGGAGATGGAGGAACAACCTCACTTGTATGAGGACGCCGCCTTCCCCACCGATCCTGAGACCACTGATGGTACCGCGGAGGATGACCCCACTAATGCCACCACTGATGGTGCCGCCGAGAATGCCACCACTGATGATGGTGGCGCACGCACAGATGGCAGCCAACCGAAGAGGCAACGGAAGGACCGGCGCCCGACCGTGCTCCGCACCCTCAAGGAGGAAGTTACTGAAGTGGACTCCGACGGGAATCCAACGGCGCCCGAACGAATAGTCAAGGGGTACTCGCTTCAGCTCGGGTGCATTCTCCGAAGCACCGTCTCGATCAACAGCGAGAACCTGAGGCATCCTGACAACCGGAATTACCGCAACCTCCTCTTCACGAAGCTGCACGAACGATACAAGTTCCCCGCTCAATTTGATAACACAAGCCTCAAAGGGAATAAAGTGAACAATGCTGCCCTCACGAAGATGAGCAAGGCCCTATCTACTTGGAAAACCAATGTGAAGAGAATGATCGAGAAAGGTGAGAGTTATGAGAAGATCAAGGAGAAACATCCTTTGATCACCGAAGATGACTACAACGACTTCAAGATCAATTGCTCGAGCGCCGCACACTCCGAATCAAGTCAGTGGGGGAAAGAAATGCGGGAGCTCAACATAGGGGAACACACACTCGGTCCCGGCGGTTACAGAGTGGTGGAGCCTATATGGGACAAGGAGGAGGCGGACCGTGCCGAGCAAGGCCTACCGCCCCTCTTCGATAAATACGGTGACAAGCAGACCAGGAACTTTATCAGGGCCCGGTACAAAAATGACCCGAAAACAAAGGAGCTGACCACGGATCCGAAGACCAGGGCGCTTGAGGCTGTTCTGGTAAGGAATACACCCCCGCGTAATTAGCTCCATATGGTTGCATTCTAATTAATGAAGCCAACTTTCTAAATGATTCACATTCCTTCCGTAGGCGACTGAAAGCAGTAGCGCGGGGTCGGCTAAGAGCGGCCCTTGGGACACGACTCTAAATAGGGCGTTGAATGTAATGAAGAACAAGGATAAGCTCGAGAAGCCGACGTCAGCTGGTTGTGTGGCCGGCAAAGGCTTGTCGACAAAATGGTCGTCATACAATAACGCTGGTGGGCGAAAGGAGAAAAAGACCAGCTCGGAAAGCCAGGCGCGCGAGGTTCAAGAACTCAAGGCACAGGTGGTGCAGATTCCGGAGATTGTCCAAGAGCAAGTGCAACAACAGCTCGGAGCGACAATCACCGCCATTGTGCCTAGCTTGATCGAGGGGTTGCAGGCGTGGATTGCTGGCGGCCAACAGGGGCCGCCCCCGATTCCCAGCTTCACGGCCAGCAACTCGCAAAACGCGAAGGCGGGGCCATTGGTGTCTCCGGCGGAGGCGGCATTGGTGTCTCCGACGCCGGCACGGGAGCTTAATGCACCCGTGTGTACGCCGACCGGCACCTCTGCAGCAAGCGGCCCCTCCGTCAACTGCACGCCCGCCGTTGGCGGTGCCTCGACATTAGCCGAGCTCGACGCCATCATCACGGTAACTAATTAAGCCTCTCTCGGCCGAGGACTTCATCTCCTTGCCTTTGACTGGGCATCCCTGACGCCCTACATGTTTTCGCAGGGCGCCGCCGACGTTCCGTGCACTCTCCTGCACTTCGTGAACAACGAGTTGGTCGATGTCGCCAAGGGCAAAATCGTTCAACAGGGCCAACCCTTGTTCCACGGTACCCAGATGCCACCCAACTTGTTTAGGGTTCAACTGGTTCGGGTGCTGCCAGGCTACGACGAGGTGTTACCTCCGATTTGACCCGTCGGGGCCGACGATGATGACGTCATGACCCTCAGCGCCTGCCTGAGCTGGCCCCTGCTTTGGCCAAAGAGCCAAATTCGTTTGGGGGCAGGGGAAACCACACCAAAGACAACACCGCCAGTCGTGCCGGCGCCAAGTTGTCCCCATGGCAAGTCCGCCGCAACGGTGCCGGACATTCCCATGCCACTGGATCCAAACATGCATATGGCACAGGATCAGAACGCCGACGACGACGATACATTTGCCAACGTCGATCAGTACTTTGCCGATCATGGGTACAGTGACGACTTCATGGGGCCTCCTTCTCAAGAACCCAACCCAACAAAAGACGTGCGCGATCAAGCCGGTACCGCGGAGAAGCCAAGTTGCAATAGGCATCGTCTGCCGTTCAGCTCTCAGGAGACGCCTCTAGCTGCCAACTTCACCGAGCCTCAGATAGGCGAGGTGCGAAATATGATCAGCCCCAACACACTAAAGAAGGCGGTCTCTGAGCAGAACTCGGTCCCAATTCTGGAGATCAAGAAGAAGGCACGCAAAAGAAAAACTAACAAGGGTGCGAGCCAGCCGACACCGAGTATGATCCGTGCTCAGGACGGGCCACCTTCACCTGAGGATGTAATGAGGAGGGTGCATGTGGCGGGTAGGCCGATGCTACCGACAAATATGCTCGATGCTGCAACCGGTGCTATGCGGAGTCTGCATGACAGTGTTCTTTCTTTGGAGAAGCGGCGTCTTAGAGAGAAGGATGTGGCATACCCGGTTTTCGCGGCCAAGGTGCCGGAGGGTAAGGGCTTTGTGGATAACTCCATCGGGGGTTCGATTGTCCTGCGGTTTGATGACATCCACGCTATGTTGAACCTTCTTCCGCTGCACTACACCTTCGTTCGGCTATTTTCGCTGAGTATGGAGATGCGGATCATTCGCGACAAGACCCCGGACATCGTGATAGTTGACCCCTTCTACATGCGTGCCAAGTTCTTGGGCAGTGCTGGGGACCGGCAAGTCGCGAGTTCTTACCTCGAAGGCGTCATTCTGGCAAACCGAGATAAGGATAACTTCCTCGTGCCTTACTTTCCCGAGTAAGTCCTCCGCCTCAACCGCCCCGTAACATATGAATTCTTAGATTTCGATCGTTCTTCTTTTAACGTTTCGTGTTTTCTGCAGTGACATACAGTGCACGCTCATCCTACTAAGCCCCAAATATTCTATGGCCACATATTTCGACCCGGACCGTCAGTCGGCTGTAGACTACACAAATGTCAAGAAGGTTCTTGATGATGTTCTCCCCGGCTACGCCAAATCTGGAGGCACCTTCACCAGGACAACTCGTAAGTACGGCAAGCACGTGTTCTCCCACAACACGACGTCCTACTGCGTCAAGCAGCCGCCTGGCGGTCAGAAGGGTGCCTACTACGCCATCCATCACATGCGGGCGATCGTACGGGACCATCATCAACTTCTGCTACCGAGTAAGCTCAAAGATTTGGCCGCGCGCGTGTCGGCAATCTAGGACGCGGACATCAGACAAGATTTCTTTCGCATCCAGTCGGAGTTTGCGGAAATCATCTATCAAGATGTCCTTCGTACCTCGGGGCAGTTCTACCTCAGAAATCAACCGTCGAACAGTGACATCAAGACAATGCTACAAATGCAGGCTGACAACGCCCGTGATTTCATGACTCCCACAATAGACGGCGGCTTCATCCACGCTCCGGTGCATTGAGTCGAGTCGAAAGCAGTGATGTGGTGTCTAGTTCTGAAACATCGATTGGCTCATGTTGTAATTAAACTTTAATGAACTTGTTGTATGTCTCTTTGGTTTCGAGAGTCGTTCAACTTAGATGTAATCGATGCTATTAATGTCTTGCTTTTCTCTTTCGATCGTTATGTTGCATACTTATATATTGCTTATGAATTATCTGTGAATTGGTACTAACGTTTCGTTTGGCTAGTGCATATATAGCGATGCCGTCGTATGTCGTGTACAAGGGTAAGGTTCCCCGAGTCTACGCCGACTGGGAGGAGTGTCGGAGACAGGTTCACCGATTCAGCGGTAACAGTTACAAAGGGTACACCACTAAGGCCGAGGCCGAATCTAGATACGCCCGCTATCTAGCGGGAGAGGGGAGGGAGCGTTGGAGGAACCGGATGAAGACAAGTTTCATCGTGATGATGCTCATCGTGATGACCGCAGCTCTCTTCTATGTGATGGTAGTTTAGATGATCGATATCGACTTGTAATGTGAAGACAAACTCGCTACTCGCGGTCTCGAGACTTGTAATATATTGTTCTATCTTTGTTCGGTCTTTTCAATTCGGAGACTAATATGATGAATTGTATTCGGAGACTAATATGATGAATTGTATTCAGAGACTAATCTTCTATTGTATTCGATGAATGTGTTGTTGATGTGTGCTGTCTATATTCTGTGCAATTATACATTTTGTAATCTGTGCAAAAAAACAGAAAAATAATATTTAAAAAACCTAATATTCATACTAATGGCGCATCACAGCACAATGCGCCATTAGTATGCCAAAGCATACTAATGGCGCATTATCAGCCAGTGCGCCATTACTATGCGGACATTACTAATGGCGCATCCTGCCTGAGTGCACCATTAGTATGCCAAAGCACCTGGGTACACATGGCCCCTGGGAGGCATACTAATGGCGCACTACTGTACACACTAATGGCGCATCTGCGGTGCACCATTAGTATACCAGATACTAATGGCGTGCTAGTAATGGCGCACCACTAATGCGCCATTAATGGCCAAATTAGGTGCGCCATTAGTAGGCCTTTTCCTAGTAGTGGTGGTTCTATACTCAGTGATGCCGCTGGAGTTGATGGACTCACTTATCTTCCAAGCCTTCCGCTGTTATCGTGTTAGATGGCCTTCAGCCATATTATTTGTAATAAATTCATCGTTGGACTATCGATGTAATAAGTGTGTGATTGCTACTCTGTTATAAATCCTTCAAGTACTATGCGTGTTAGCACGATCCAGCGAGGACACTAATGCACAGAGATCAGACTGTTTGAGGTCTGGTCGCTACAGTTGATCCGGCGGATATGTCTCCGTTGAAGAAGCCGACTACAGAGCATGATCCGGCCTTGAAATTTAAATCAGCTGATGAGACCAAGCAAGTCGACTTTGTTCCTCGCGATTCATCCAAGCAATTCACCATCAGCGCTAACCTGGATCCGAAATAGGAAAGCGCGCTCATCGAGTTCATCCATGAGAATCGAGACATCTTTGCATGGAAACCTTCTGACATGCCAGGTGTACCGAGGGAACTCGCTGAGCACACTCTTAACATTGATCTCAAGTTTAAACTAGTTAAACACTTTCTCCGCTGCTTTAATGAAGAAAGGTGCAAGGCTATTGGTGAAGAGCTAGCCAGGCTCTTGGCGGCAGGATTTATAGTTGAAGTGTTCCATCCTGAGTGATTGGCTAATCCGGTGCCAGTGCTCAAAAAGAATGGCACTTGGCGAATGTGTGTTCATTACACAGATCTCAACAAGGCTTGCCCAGCTGACCCCTTTGCCTTCCCCCGTATTGATCAAATCATTGATGCTACAGCGGGTTGTGAGCGCTTAAGCTTTCTGGATGCATATTCAGGTTATCATCAGATCAAGATGGCAGTTGAGGACCAGGAGAAAACGGCTTTTGTAACTCCCTTTGGAGCCTTCTGCTATGTATCCATGCCTTTTGGGCTCAAGAGTGCCTAGGCGACATATCAGCGTTGCATACAGAATTGTTTTCATAAGCAAAATGGGCAAAACGTTTATGCGTACGTGGATGATATCATGGTAAAATCCAGGAAAGAAGAGACATTGAAAGCTGACTTGAAGGAAACTTTCGACAACCTTCGGGTTTATAAGATGATGCTTAATCCGGCCAAGTGCGTTTTTGGTGTACCGGCAGGCAAACTCCTGGGGTTCCACGTGCCAAACAGGGGAATTGAAGCTAATCCGGAGAAGATCAAGGCTATTACGTCCTTGGCTAAACCGGCGTGCATCAACGATGTTCAACACATAGCAGGCCGCATTGCGGCACTGAGCCGGTTTATCAGCCCTTTGGGAGAAAAGGCCATCCCACTTTACCAGATGATGAAAAATACAGATCGCTTTGTTTGGAGTGATGCTACTGATGCTGCGTTCGAGGACTTAAGAAGCAATTGGCAGAGCCACCTATCCTTGCCGCACCAGTTGATAATGAGCCATTGCTATTATACGTGGCTGCTAATGCCCAAGCCGTAAGTGTGGCCATTGTAGTGGAGCGCAAGGAGGCGGGGAAGGAATATCTGGTTCAAAGGCTTGTTTACTATATCAGCGAGGTTCTCATTGAGTCAAAGCAGAGATACCAGCATTGGCAGAAATTGGTATATGGGGTCTTCATGGAAAATCCGGAAGCTCAACCAGTATTTTCAGGGCCATCCAATCACTTTGGTCAGTTCCGCCCCTCTGGGAGATATAATCCAGAACAGAGAAGCAACTGGCCGGGTTGCCAAATGGGCCATTGAACTTAGTCCTTACGGGATAAAATATGTGCCTCGTACTGCAATCAAGTCTCAAGCACTGGTAGACTTCATCAACGATTGGACTGAGCTGCAAGCACTGGAGGAGAAACCGGATCACACGTACTGGACTATTCACTTTGATGGATCCAGGCAATTAGAGGGCTCAGGGGCCGGAGTCGTATTAACTTCCCCACGAGGTGATAAGTTTTGTTATGTCCTCCGCTTAATGTTCCCTTGTACTAACAATGCAGCTGAATATGAGGCTCTTCTCCATGGTCTACGCATGGCTAAGGAGATGAATTTAAGCCGGGTTAAATGCTTCGGTGACTCGGACTTGGTGGCACAACAAGTGTCTGGTACTTGGGATTCCAAGGACCCACTGATGGCGGCGTATCGTCGAGAGGTGGACGTTGTTGCTGGGCACTTCAAGGGTTATCAGGTGGACCATGTGGACTGGCAGAAGAATGAAGCGGTAGATGCATTAAGCCGTTTGGGCTCCCAGCGTAAACCGGTTCCACCTAATGTCTTGCTCGACGTATTACATAATCCATCTGTGAAATTACCTTCAGAAGAAGACTTGGTTGTTCCTAATCCGGAGGCTCAATTGGTAGCGGTGCTTCATGTTATTCCGGATTGGACAGTCCCGTACCTGGTGTATATGAACCGAGGTGAGTTACCAGAGGATAAAGTCTTGGCCAGGCAGATAATCCGGCGGTCCAAATCAATGACTATTGTCAATGGAGAGCTGCATCATTGCAGTGTATCCGGGGTGTTTCAAAGTTGTGTGTCACCGGAGGAGGGCTGCGAGATTCTTCAAGAAATACACGAAGGAGATTGTGGTCACCACGCCGGTTCAAAATCTTTGGTAGCTAAAGCTTTTCGTCATGGGTTCTATTGGCTAACGGCTCATGCTGATGCAGAGGACCTGGTCAAAAAGTGTGATGCTTGCCAGAAGTTCTCACGGCGTGCTCATATACCGGCTCAAGAATTGAGGATGATTCCAATTACTTGGTCGTTCGCAACTTGGGGGGCTAGATATGGTTGGGCCCTTTAAGAGATCTCCAGATAAGAAGACCCACCTCCTGGTGGCGGTTGACAAATTTATCAAGTGGGTCGAGGCAGAGCCAGTCAGCAAGTGTGCTGCAGCAACGACAATTCAATTCATCAAAAAGGTGATTTTCTGGTTTGGCTTTCCACACAGTATTATAACTGATAATGGCACCAATTTGTCCAAGGGGGCTATGGAAGAATTTTGCCAACGAGAGCACATCCGGCTTGACGTATCTTTAGTAGCTCACCCCCAGTCCAATGGTCAAGCTGAGAGAGCCAATCAAGAGATCTTGATAGGCATTAAGCCCCGGCTCATGGTTCCTTTGCCAAGGATGCCGGGTTGTTGGGTGGAGGAATTGCCCTCTGTGTTATGGAGCATCAACACCACACTCAACAGCTCCACGGGTTACACACCTTTCTTCATGGTATATGGAGCTGAAGCGGTTCTCCCTAGTGACATCCATCATGATCCGCCCCGGGTGGCGGCTTACGTTGAATTTGATAATGAGAAGGCGCGGCAAGACGCATTGGACATGCTAGATGAGGAGCGTGACATTGCAGCGGCTCGATCGGCGATCTATTAGAAGGATCTGCGTCGATACCATAGTTGCTGAGTCAAAACCAGAACGTTTCAAGAAGGCGATCTAGTGCTCCGGCTCATCCAAGACCAGACAGATATGCACAAGCTATCCCCACCTTGGGAAGGACCCTTTGTGGTCAGGAAGAATCTACACAATGGGTCATACTACCTCATCGACGTTCGAGAACACAAGGACTCACGCACCACGGACGAGGAGACCCGACGGCCGTGGAACATCGCTCATCTTCGACCTTACTACACATGAGCCATAGGCTTCACTTTATGTACATATATTCGCAATGTATATATTATAATTAATATAATAAAGCGACATCCCTGTTAAAGCGGGGTATCTGCTGCTTTTTTCATAAGAGTTTGTCACATGGGGGCTTCTGTGTGTAAGACGGAGTTCCTATGGCCCTCTTAGACCGGCTATCAAGCCAATATCATCATAAGAGCACAGCTTTGGTTATTGCAGTAATCCGGCTATCGAGCCAACATGATGGTAAGGGGCAAAAGAGAGTTTGATGCATAGCACAACTCAAACATAGGCACCCGATGAGCACAACTCACAATGTTACTGGGGGGGCTCCTGTCGCACAGCGGCAACGAGCTTTTAATGCCCTTGTAATAGGCTATCAAGCCACGGCTTGGAAGCCTGGTGTATACACCTAAAACCCCGGGTTAACCTGCCTGCATCAAGTAAGTCACTCCGCCTAGGTAAACCTGGTATGACCCGTCGAACGATTGACAAGTCAATCTTATAACAGACCCTGAACTTGTCAATGTTAAAACGACTATTGGTTAAGGATTTAGGACCATCTTAACGGGCTTTGTGAAATGGTTTAACTCAGCGGCCTGGCAGCCCATGAAAAGCCTCGCATTTGGAGCCTAGCAGCTCGTAAAAAGCCTCAACTACAAGTTTTTATTTGCTTTGTTTGACAAGTTTTTACTTCTCAATGAGATTGTTGATATTTATCCGGTATCTATTGATTCGGCCAAGTGGTTGACTTCAAGTCGCCACCGTTAATAAACCGGCGTTCACAGAATCCGTTCTGGTTTGATTACAAATCGCTAGTATTATCTACAACTAAGCCGGTGTTTATCACAACCCGGTACGGTTCATCATGAACCGGCAAAATCACAGTTTGGGATCAACACCCTTACTGCAAAAATTGGTTAGATCAACGACACGATTTTATATCACAGGTATGATATATGTTTCGTATTTTAAATACAGCTAAGGTTATAAACCTAGATCATATATTTGTGTATTATGACCCGTCCGGCGATAAACCTCCAGGACCCTTTAAATTTTGTCTTATGCAGAAACAGGTGGAGTAAAACTGTTAAGCGTCATAACCAGAAATAATATGAAGTTGCCGGATTGAGCAATGTTATGCAAAGGAAATACACATGAAGACATAACCAAATGTTTCAGCTACCCTATTACAAGGCATTTTACAGCCCAAAAGAATATTTGTTCCTCGCCAAGTACTGCGAGACAATAAATGCTAAACTGGCACCGGTTCATCGCTCCGCGTCAACCCGGTTAGACGGTTGTGGATCATCCTGTGTTGTCTCTTCTTCATTTTCATCCAGCAGCTGGAATTCAGTGGTTGCCCAATTGATCTTTGTCAGAGCCTGCAAAATAGCTTCATCTCTTATGAGCTCAAACGGTTCAACATCAGGGGCATAGGTATGCGTATGGACGGGCGGGATGAGATCCTCCACTTCGTGGACCGGCGCATTGACCCGACGATTGTCAGCATTGTAACCCACCTGATAGCGGGACAGATCAGCTTCATCAGCTAATTTGTTGGCCAAAGGCCGCATTTCTCTTATCAGAGCCCGCAGATCTTCATTGGTGAATTCTGATCCGTCATCTTTCATGCTTGGATAGCCGTTTATTACATCGGCCGGATCAAGATCAGGTACCCATGCCCTTGCCCGAGTTAATGCACTTAAAGCGCCCGCCCTGGCAGCTGATTTCTTGAGTTCTCCAAACCGGGCGGGTAGCACTGATAACTTTTCCAATGTCTCCTTGATCAATATGGGGGTCGGTTTGTTATGAGAAGCAACATAAATAATCCTTTGAGTGCCGGTATAAAGCTGCTCTATAAGAGTATAGGCAACCTTCAGCTTCTTCTGCATATCCGCACCAAGATGAGCAGTACGTTTTCCTGCATCAACATAACTAGGTTTAAACCGGAAGATGGTAGAGATATCATATTCAGAATTATGATAAGAGTGTTTACCAAAGACAGCAGTAGTCATGGCGTTTATCTACCGCTTTAAGCCAGACAACTCTTCTGACACTGGATTGAGGGCAGCCTCTGCGTCAACTGCCCATTTCTCCAAAGCGGCTTTCTCTGCCTCCCAATCGGCCCGTTCCTTCTGGAAATCTTTCTTCAATTTCTCCATGTTTGCTAAGGTGATGGTCAGCTCATCCTTGGTCTTGGAAGCGGCGATTTGCTGGAATTTCAGGGTGTCTTGGAGTTCAGCCATTTGAGATTCTTTCTGGTTTAGATCAGCCTGCAAAGAGATGCACACATCATACATTGGTAAACCATATTGGAAGTCCCAAGCACATAACAAGTTATACACTTCGCACTTGGGGGCTAATGGATATTTTCAGTTATCAGGCATCTTTATCAAAGTCCCAATCATATAACAAGTTATACACTTGGCACTTGGGGGCTAATGCGTTATTGTTCAAAGAAGGTTACAAAATAAAGTCTTGTTTCATTCTAAAGAGATAAACCGGCCCTTGGGGGCTACGGTGGAGTCGAGGCAAGCTATTGGGTTTAAGCAGAAATAATATTGCAGAAGTTAAAGCAGAAGCTTACCTCATATCGTTCCTTCATAAGATTCACTAAACTGGCTTCAAAATCACGGCTTGTATGCAGCCGGTTCAGGTAGCTGGAATGTAGCTCCTAGGCGCTGAGATGAGCATAGCTTGGCAGATCAGTACTCCATTTTCCTTTATCCGTGTCAGCAATTTATTCCTTAGTATTATGTTTTGTCAAGGCAAAAGGTTCACCAGGAGTGGTGTGGCCAAAACCGGTAACTATGACATCTTCTGTCGAAGCAGCAGCAGCAGCTTTAGTAGGGCTTGCCGGATTAGTACTGGCCTGGACTGGGCTAGTTTGATTATCGCCAAGGTCCCTCGGCGTGGCTTCTTGTTCAGTAAAAGTATCATGACCCGGTGGAGGGGGATCATTATGCAGGACATCAGCATTTTCTTCAGCTGGCTCTGGAATATATACCGGTTTAGGGTTTATCTCATCACTTGCCGGTTTACTCAATTTACCCTTCTTACTAGGCTTTGGTTTCCTGTGAGAGTAAAAGTAGAGATAGTCAGCGGAGTAAAAGAAAAGGATTAACATGAAAATAAGAACTTACCCAGGAACATTTTTGAGAGGAGGAAGTTGTGTGGCTGTTGACTCGCCGGATGATGAACGAGGAGTGTCCTGATAATTTGAATCAGACGGATTAAGAGGCTAGCGAATTTGGCCCGCTTTGGGATAAAGAACATCTAGAATATAAAAGACCTCTAATCGACGCCTCCGGGTCGGTGTCTGTGGTAAATCGGTGGATTCGATAACTTAACCAATGTGCCGTGTTGTACGGCAAGCTTCATGTTGTTGTTTCTTCAAAATAAAGTTTGGGTCCAAGTAAGAGAAAGGGTGAGAAAATTGTACTTTCCGGCTTGCTCGACGAATTTTTGGTGTTGGTAGAGGATCTGAACCAGAGGAAAGGGTAATTACCTCAACATCATCAACCTGGCTGCCTTCAGCGTTTTCCTGAGTATAATCATTGTTAATAAGATGCAAGAAAAGGGAGCCAAGGGAGTCAAGTGATTCTTCTGAGGGTGCGTCATCATCATCAGGGTTTAAATCGGATGTCTCAGTCGTTTTCTTCTTTGAAGTTTTCTTAACAGCTTTGGTCTTAAGGCGAGCTGCCTTTACCGGTTTATCTTGGGATTTCCTCTTCTAGAACGGATCATTACCCTGATAAAAGATTGTGGGATCATTCAGAAAGGATATTAAAAAAAGATTGAAATAAAGAAAATAATATAAGAAAGTCTTACCGATGGTGGTTTATTGGTTTCACAGAAAGGAGCCAGCCCATTTTTGCTGCAGGCGTCCATCAGTCCATTGAGTATCTTCTTAACAGATTCATTGACTTCATTCTCTGACAACACAGCTTCAGTATGGCGTAAAAGATCTTTGGGATTCCTGCTATATTCACACATCAACCCGGAATGCCGGCTTAGCGGAAGAATACTCCAAGATATCCCACAGTGAACAAAATCAATGCATGTTAAGCTGTTTGCGGTGAAGGCCCGGAGCTTTGAAAGTTGTGGTGCGTATTGGGCTCGCTCCTGGGCACTTAGCCATTGGGGGAAAGGATGAGTATCGGGTAACCTGTGACGCCCGAAGACCGACGTCCCAGAAGATTCCAGAAGATTCCAGATGTTCCGGGGTCTCCAGTGTGTTCTTTGTGCTTGTTTTATTTATTTTTGCATTGCATCATGTCATCATGCCATCATGTCATTAATCTTTTGCATCTCAAACTAAATAAATTGTGTGGACCTTCGGTCCATTTAAATCGAGGGAAGGTGACTTCTCTTTATAACATATAAAAGCCTCTCAATATTTAGGGAGCTATATTTTTTAATTATTCCATTTGTTGGAATTCACCGTAACACACTTGCATATTTTCTTCATGCCTTTTTCACCTCGAGTTTCTCCATCTAAACCTCCCCTATATTCTTTTCTCAATTTTTCGAGGCTCCTCTAAAATCTAGACTCCTTTTAAACTCCTTTAAGACAAGCTATTTATTTTAGTTTGCACTTCCCTTTTGTTGGAACTATTTTTGTGAGGTTGGAATTATTCCGTAAAGCCTTACAAAAATGTCCATCATTTTATTCTTTCTTTGCCTCTTTCTTTTTATTTTTGGGCTCTCTCCTTTTTTTTGTTTTTTTTTTCTCTGCTAAGAGATAAAAGAGCTACAGATCCCAGCATCTGGGCCTCCTCCTTTCCCCCCCCAGCGGCCCAAGTCTCCTCCCTCCTTTGGCCCAGCCCGACCGCAGCCTCCCTACCGAACCCTAGCCCTACTCATCGATCCTCTCCTTCCCCTCGTCCGCCGCACCCTCTCGCTCCCAGCCCGATGCCCTCGATCCCCTTTCTCTGCCCGATCTCCCCCTTCTGCCTCGCTCGCCTCCCCCCGATTCCCTCCTTCGATCCAGCTCCTCCAGGCCCCGTTCTCCCATCGCTCGCCTCCGCCCGAGCGTCCCGACCCCATCGCCCTGCAGCGCCGGGGATGACCGCATCCCGCAGCACCCCTTCGCCCCGTCGGCCTCCCTCCGTTCCAGATGCGCGCCTCGAGCCCCTCTCCTCTGCGCCTCGCGCCCCAAGCCGCCCTCGCCGCTCGAAACGCCGGACGACCAGCCCGCGTCGTCAGGTCGCTCGAGGTGGAGGCCCTCTCCGTTCCTGCCTTGTTCGCCAGGCGCGAGCACCTCTGCATCGGCCGAGCCCCGCGGCTCCCCTCTCCAGCAAGCCACCACGACGAGCGCCCCGAGCAGCGCCATGGCCGCCGCGTCCCATCCGCAGCCGTGGCCAAGAGGCCTTCCTCCTCGCGCCCGTCTTCTGGCCCTCCGGCGCCGAGCCCGCTCCCTCCTCTCCGACCTCGGCGACCCAGGCAGCAGCCTCCGTCCTCGAGGCGCCCCGCAGCTCACCTCCAGCACCGTTCCGCCCAAGGCGTCTTCCCGAGCAGCCACCTCGCCGTGCCGCTGCCTTGGCTCCTTTCCGCAAGACCTGCTGCTGTAGTTTTTTTTTTTTGTTTTGTTGCTTGTGTTGTTAACCTGAACAGAGAACGTCTACCGCCAAAGACCGCAACGACCCGAGTACAACTACAGTTTTTCGTCAAGTTCGACTACCGACGTCCCGGACAGCTACGGAAAAACGACCAAGTTCCACTACTTCCCACGACGACCATGTGTACATCTACGTAACGAGATCGTCTACCGTCGACAAGACCGAGACACCGAGTACCACGACGACCCGAACGAGTACCGTCGCCGTGTACCACTACCGTCGCTCGATGACCGCGAGTACCACTACCGTCGCCCGAGTTCCGCTACGAGAACGACTACCTTCGGTGAAGAAATGAGAACGTCTACTTCCTCTCCGAACGGAACATCTACTACGGCTACTTCCTCGACGCTCTCGAACCGTCCCGAAACGCGCTCTTCGAAGGTATACCCAGACGACCCCGTGGATGACCCGTGTGATGCTTGTTGTGTTGTATGAAATGTCTCTCGTGTGTGCTTCGTGCCCGTTCCGACCTTTTTTTCATGTTCCTCGGTTGCCTCGTCGCCGACTCGTGGGAGCCAGGTAACGGGATCACCCCACCTCTTTCATCTTGTTTCACTCGCTCACGCCATCTATCTTTTGCACCGGACTCTCAACGAGTTACCGGAACCGATATGTTGCGTGGCATCATTTTCGGATCGTTGCCGTGGCAACCTTTCTTTCCACCACGGTGACAAATGCTTCATATCTCTTTTAAGTCAACCTTTAATTATAATTGCATAAACTTGATCATGTCATCCGCATCATGTTAACAACATTGAAATGTTTAATTGTGTTTGCTTTATAATTATTAAACATGCTCATGGGGATTTTCCGGATATGTTGTTGTTATTTTTCCGGCCTCATTTTAAAATGTCTTAATAGTGTAGTTTTATTATGCTTCACCTCTTGCTATGTTAACAAACATTTAATCTTGTCTTGTAAATAACGAGAGTCAACTAAATAATTAATATGTGGTGTTTTGTCAATATGCAACTCGTTGCATATTGATCTCCACTTAACTTGTAGTTTTGTTTGTGTACTTTGCCATGCCTTGCATAATTAAACCGGACATGCATCATACTTGTTTGTGCATCGTATGCCATGTTTATGATTGTGTGTTTACCGTGTTGTTTCTTTCTTTCCGGTTGCTTCTCTTGTTAGCTTCGGTTTCGTTCCGGAGTTGTGAGGTTTCTCTCGACTGTTGCTCCGTCTTCTTCTTGGATCCGTTCTTCTCCCTTGTGGAATCCCAGGCAAGATGACCGAACCCGGATATCATTACTATTTTGCCTATTGCTAGAGTCTCGATCTATAGCTTTGCCTCGATGCCCATGATCTTCTTGTCAGCCTCCTACTTGTAACCAATTGCCATGTTTAACCACCCTACCTATGCAAACCATTGATTGCCTATACGTAGGCTTTGCTAAGCCCCTCTTATAGCATTGTTAGTTGCAGGTGAAGATTGAAGATGCTTGCTTCAAGTTGAAATTTGGTTGGGTTATATCACACTATATAAAATGCTTAAAAAGAAATCATCTATATATTGGCAAGGGTGGAAGGCTAAGCCTTTTGCTTGGTGTTTTGTTCCACTCATGCCGTTAGGAACCGTATAAACCGGTGTTATGTTCCTTGATTATGCGTTCCTAACACGGTTGGGGTGTATGGGACCCCCTTGATAAACCGCTAAGTGCTAAGTCTTTTCCAGCAAGTCCCAACCTTTGGTACTATTTGCCTAATAACAAACTAATGAAACTTGCATGTGGACTAGCTATCCCTTTTATTTTTATTCTACAACCCCGGGCCAGTGCTCCACATGAGTGTTGGTCCGAAACGGGGGTTCTGCGGGGCCACCTCGAGGAAACTCAAGGTTTGGTAAAAACCTGTAGAATCGCCCATCCGGTCGTGTCCTGAGACTAGATACGCGCGGCTACCTATCAGGGTGTCGACACGCCGGGAGGATTTGCTGGATTAGCCTTACCTTAGTTCGGTTTAACTCGAGCACGGGATTCCGAGAATACTCGGGTCTTCCCACCTATGGAGTTGCGACTCCGCGGATCGTGGGCTTGTGATGGGCCAAGTTGGAACACCCCTGCAGGGTTTGAACTTTTGAAAGCCGTGCCCGCGGTTATGTGGCAGATGGGAGCTTGTTAATTCCGGTTGTAGATAACTTGACACAATGTTCTAATACACTACCAGCGTGTGTACCATGACTGTCAATTTCCGAATAGGGATTCGGGAGTTGAACACGGTGGGGTTATGTTTGACCGGCTTTAGCTAGGATCACTTCGTGATCATCTTTCGACCGAGGCACTTCTCTTCTCGCTCTCTATTGCGTAAGTTAGTGCTAGTTGCTGCTGCAGACTCTTGTTGTTCCTTCACCTCTCGTTCTTTCTTCAGCCTTGTCCTCTCCCAAGGCTTAAATAGTCATGTTACCCGGGAACGGGATTGCTGAGTCCTCTGTGGCTCACAGTTACTTCACCACACCAGATGCAGGTTCAGCCGAGCTTGATGCAGGAGTTGGATCAGTTCTTCACCGGGAGCTCGATGAAGAGTGTGGCCGTATGCTTGTGTCGTTTCGACGATCAGTAGTGGTTTCTACTAGGATTCGATCCTGACCTGTGGCTTTATGTTGTTTTGGTATCTTTCTTTTGGATCTTCAGCCGTAGTCGGGTTGTGATGTTCTGAATGATGATTGCTTATGTAATGTATTGTGTGAAGTGGCGAGTGTAAGCCAACTATCTCCTTTTGCATTTTAATCCCTCTTTTACATGAGTCGTGCAAAGATACCAAACTTGAGATCATTCTAGGATGGGCTTATACCTTTAAGTCGTGCCTCGACACGTAGGAGGTATAGTCCCATCCTGGGCATTACATAACCGATGAGGACGGTAACCCGGCAGAGAATTTTCGTCAGCTGGAGATGTGTTTAGACAGTAAAACCATGTTTGGTTCCAGTCCTTAGGATGACTATGGTGTTTGGCGTGAGGAAAGCTGACATCCTTTCTTTTTTGGATAGACATTCTGCCAAGTTCAATGTTGGGCCCATATGAAAATTCTCTGCGGCGGTTTAAGTGGAAGAAATCCCTAAACTATTCAACTCAAGGTTCTTCTTGCAAATAAGCTTCAAAGAATACTTGAAAATTGCAAATATTGGACACGGAGTTTGGTCCAGTATCTTGAGGGTGGAGTTGGAAGCTGGTCAGTACGTCACGAAAAAACTTTGATCCGGGAGGGCTAAACCCTCGGGACAAGTGGTCCATAAACACAAGTACTTCTCCATCTTTTGGTTCTGGAGGACATTCCGGACCAGGAACTCTCCAATGGATGACATCTTTCTTGCCTAAAGCGCCAACCTCAGTCCAACCGTTCAGATCTTCTTCCGTAACCCGAGACGGAACCCAGTTGCAGGAAGTGAATTGCTTAGCTTGCTTTGCCATTTTGAAGAAAAGGCTGAAATTACAGTGAAGGGCCGGTTTATGATTTATGACTGGTAGGTATTGAGAAATATGCGATAATAAACCGGAATTGACTATCGGAAATATTACGAGGGCAACTGCAATGGCGGTTTAAGCAGGGCCTAATGATATCTACCGGTTTATGATTTTTTCAAAGCTAAACCGCCGGTGAGGTGCAGATCTAAAGTTATGGAAAAACAGGCTTTGCAAATCAGCAGCAGAATTACAGATCTATGGCATATCAAAAAATTCAGAAATATTCAAGATAAATACTGGACGGATACTGCAGCAGTTCAAAACGAACCTATATTGGGGAGTACTTTAGTGAAGGATGAGTACACCAAATGAGCAAATTTGTTACTACAATCGCAAGCAAAGGCATCAGATCTTTGCTAGCTATCGGAGTCGTAACGAAGAATAAGGGAAGAACAGCGCCCTAGCCGTGACGAACTCGCGGGAGAAACCCTAATAAGATCTACATGAAAATTAAAGAAAGAACTTACCAGAGTTATCGGGTGCGGAGGCGCGCCGGTGAAGCTCTGGTCCGAATAGGTCGATGCAGCGGCCTGAGTTGGAGAAGACGAAAAGGTCGACGGTGGCGGCAGTGCTTAGGCACTGACAAGTGCGAGGAAGAAGGAGTGAAGAGATGAGGGGGGGAAACAAATTACTCTTCGCCCTATTTATAAGCCGAAAGGTTAAACGACAGGCGTGGGAATCAAGGAGCCCAAAAAGTAGATATGGGACGATGATGTCGTCTCGATCTTCGGAGATTTTAATAAAGACTAAAACAGGGACAAATATTAAATGAACAGGTGACGTCATGATGGTTCAACATAATCCGGGAGGATGACGTCATGGCAGTTTACAAGATATTTGAAGCCATGGAGTACTAACTTTTCCAAGGTGTTGAAGATTGACATGAACAGGTCCAAATCAATCTAGGGCCTAATGTCAGGGATGTAACTATTAGGTATAAACCTCCTAGGAGGGACTGGTTTATACTTATAAGGAATTACTTTTACTGAATCCCAGCAAGACAAAGTATGGCGCGTTACTACTGAAAGTTAAAGATCCAGGGCCCAAAGGGTGTTAGGGCCCGTTAATGTAAACTGCCATACGGGGTGTGACTTGTATTGTAAGATAGGAAAGATAGAGACCGAGCAGGGCACGTTTATGAGCCAGCCTCAGGATTCTGTAAACCGGACCGGGCGTCATCCTGTGTATATAAAGGGATGACCCGGCGACGGTCCGGGGACAGAGAACAACAACTCAAGACACAGGCAAAGCAGATTCGCTCCTTGGTCATCGAAACCCTAGCAATACCACACCAAACTAGAAGTAGGCTTTTACCTTCATCGAAGGGGCCGGACTAGTATAAATCCCTTGCATCCCAGTCCGCTTTAACCCCTTTAAGCTAACCCGTAACGATGGCTCCACGACTAAGTCCTTTTGCTAGGACATCTGCTGTGACAAAACCACGACACTGACTCTTTACCTTTGTCGAGTTCCCAATCTTTAGAGTGGCATTTAATTCTTTCTAAAAGATCCCATCGGAATTCAATAGTTTTCTTCATAAAGTAACCAGCACAAGAAGTATCAAGCATGGATCGATCAGTATGAGAAAACCGAGCATAAAAATTCTGAATAATAATTTCTCTTGAAAGCTCATGATTGGGGCATGAATATAACATTGACTTAAACCTCCCCCAAGCTTGAGCGATACTTTCTCCTTTACGAGACCAAAAATTATATATATAATTCCGATCACGATCACTACAAGAGGAACCCCCCTTCAGCAACGCATCCATGCGTTGTCGTATGTCCATATATGCGTTGCTAAGTTCTACCCCCAACGAATTAGTATGTGTTGCTGTTGGTGGCGTTGCAATGGTCTAAAACAACATATATACATCCGTTGGTAAACCATGCGCGGAAGCGTTGCAAGACAACAACGTATAGAGCTGAAGCTTAGCAACGTTTCATATGCGTTGGTGGCTACCCCACACAAGTGAGTTTCAAATGGACATACCATATCATTGCAACAACTAGACGCTTTGTCATATATGAACAATTTAATGGTATTTTATATACTGTGACCCAAAACTATTAGCTCAATGCAGATGGAGAGCAGCGACAATACAATAAGCAGGAATCCTCATAATATATTAAAAAGAATGTGTTGCATTACAGAGAACACGATACAAATATTACATATGTGAAACAATCTAGTACTAGCCTAATTCTTGATCATTCAATCAACTATAGTGTTTGAAACATTACACTTGAAAATGACATTCTAATTATCTGGTAAAATAGCCATTCTTGATCTTGCAATCAACATCCATGCATCTTGAATTTATCTTGGCAATCTAGAACAACAAAGGAATGAGATTAGTAACTTATGATAGAGAATATCAATAGAGCAGAAAGTTATGGAGGAGGGGAAGAAAGGCTGAGGGTCATGACATTACTAGCTCTGTATGTAGAAAGGGAGAGTACTAGCCTACATATGACAATCACTTTTGATCCTTGTTTTCCTATGAACAAAATGCTATATGTCAATTGAGTAACATAAACCTCAAAAGAACATACTAAGTAAGACACGAGGTACCCCCTTAAAAAACCATGTAGATACTGTAGTTAAAAGAAAATAATTCGCACCCAGCTAAATTTGGGTGTGTCTGAATTAGGTATTGTGATACATGCTCACAAATATGACTTACACATTTATTTACATATAGATGTGGATCTAGCTAATAATCTGAATACAAAAAAAAATTCAACATGAGTTTATTAATAAAAATGCAGATGCAACCTATATCTGTGTACAGAGTACTAAATAAATTTTGCATCTTGCATCAACTTACTATATGAATCATCATAATAAACACTAGTAGAAGGGACATCACCATGCTATAAGGTACAAACACAGTGACTTCAAGTGTTGAACATTACTGTAAACTGATAAGATTCTATTCTCTCAGCTGCGACTTGCACAAGTTCTGAACTCGTTTAGATCAGAAACTGCATATTAAAACACTGAGATGTTTGAACAATTGGATGGGGCTATTCATTTTGAACCATCAGCATGAATTTACTACAGTAATGATTATCCAAACAATATATATATTAACAATGATATGAATTATGGAACCAACTAAATGATAATAGCTAACTAATAATCTTGATTATACATACATAGTTCAATAGTTAAATTTTCCAGAGGCTTCAAATTCTTTTTAGGGCCTCTTTATATAAGTCCTGATTTTTATACCTCCTAATTGCAGTACGCACAAGTCCAAACCATATACCTGTTAAGAGAAAGAACAAACAAACACATGTTGGCTGAAGCATGTAGTCAACTTTAGAACCTGTGAGGGAAGATGAAACTAAAGATTATACAATAAAAATAAATATTAGGACAGATATATGCATATGGGCTTATTCCTGTAGTACTACACAAGCGTGTGACATAAATCAGTATGGATTCATAACACTAATAAGGAGGGTTTTTTTGTCTCTTGAAAATAATCATGATGTTATAGATAATAGTGCTCGCCTATTAACTCATACTTGAAGAAATGTACTTTGATGACATGGTCATATATAGGCTATTAACTAGGATATCTGGAGGTACTATCGACTTATTTAACTAATCTACTATGATCATCCTCACAAAGGTATTGATTAATTATCCACGCACATAGAATCAAGAAATTAGAGCCTAATGCATCACAAGAAAGAACTATTGCTGAAATGCTACAAAAAATATTCCCGAATCTATAGGTACAGAATACAAACAAGTGCTGAATCGCTCAACCACAGAATAAAAAAGTCCACCGCTAAACATCTAGAACTAGGGTGACAATATGCTTCTAGGTGTTACACTGATGACTTATTGCAAATTATTGTAATTGTCTGCTATTAGAGAAGATCTCTGGTACAACATAAAGGTAGCAGATATAGTAATAACACAAGGGATCTTACAGTCGGTAGTTTTTAGCCTGTGACCACAGAAGCGTTGTTGTATCTGCAGCCTGCAGATAAATCCATTGGAATTTGAACTTCCTACATGGAACTTACTGTGCTATAATCTTTAGGAAACATGGTAAGTTTCCCAAAAATATGCTGAATAAATCTAGCAGAAAATAAAAGAATCCATCAATTAGTCTAAATGATGTATGTTGCTTCAGAATCATTTTTTGATCCGGGACAGTTCCCATTATCTCGACATTGAACAAACATTATTCGAAGGAGGAAGGCCTTACTAAACAGCCTGCCATCGGTCGAGGTAGTCGAGGACTCGATGTGGAACAGCACAGTCGAGCCCGAGCCGGCAGTCACGCGCGTGGATATGCGGGGTAGTGGGCAGACACGAGAAGAGATGTGGGAGCCGCGCTAACAAACCATGGCGGCTAGGGTTCCTGCGGGGGCGCGTGCACGGGCGTGGATGATGTCGCCACGGGAATGGATCGGAGGAGAACAGTAAGGGGTTCCCGAGCCCATGAGCGGGTGAGCAGGGGAGCGTAGGACATCGTGACGACTGGGGATCGGTGGAGAAAAGTAAGGCGGAGCCGGGAGGTTAAGCGGCGGCATGGAGGAAGTCGCCGCGGCACAAGAACAGAGAAAAGGGGAATGGGCTGGTGAGCGGCGGTGCAGAAAAGCACTAGATCTAGCCGAAGTCGGAGGTTGTGACAACAGCTTTTGTGGCCACGAAGCTCACTCTTTTCTATTGCGTGATATTTGGACGGGGCGGTACTTCCACATAATGTGGAGATGAGTACGGGAAGGTTACCTCTTCGTGGGAGGTGGGAGGTGGTGGACCACCGACCACACATGTTATGTTTGGTTGCTACATATCCGTTGTTAAAGGTGGGTTTTTGTTGTAGTGGATGAACTAGATGCATTGGATTTTTTTGTGAAACTCCATTTTCAATCAGTTCCACTTCCAAGATCCAATATCATCGCATAGCCTATACCATGCTAATGTTTTTTCCTTAAAATATAAAGGAAAAACCTTCTTCATAACTTGATCCCTGGGTAGACTTGCAAGCTTAAACATTCCACAAATTTGTTCCACATATATCAAGTGCACATCATGATGTTCGGTTCCATCTCCTACGCAAGGTTTAGCTAGCAGTTGTTCTATCATACCTGTAACATCCCAAATTATCAATTTGGAATGTTATACATTAGATCATTATGCATATCATTTTTCTTGCTTTTGGTGATCCAAGAAAATCCTAAGCAACTCAAGGACCATCGGAGAGAGTTGGGGATTTCAATATTTTCATATTTGAGGTCTCTCAAATTTTGAAAATAGGATCATTTCATTTTATTTATTTTATCTTTAGGTATTTCTATCATAAATATATGAGAGAGGGAGTAAAATGACTCTCCCAAAAATAAGAAATACGGAGGATTTAATAGAAAAAAATCAAACAAGTTTTATTCGGAGTTTTATTTGGAGTTTTATTTGAATTAGGAAAAATTGCATGCTTTCAAAAATGCATTTTAGTGCCAAGAAAATGTTCATCTTGTTCTAAATATTCCAATTAGACGGTGAAAATTTGTTTTGGCAATTTTAGATTTTATTTTATTTTCTAGATTTCTTTGTCGTAGCGCCGGCGTTAATTAGAAAAAAATAGGGGACCCGACCCGACTGGGCCAAAGCCTAGCCGAGCCAGGCCCGCACCGCCGCCCGCACCGCCTTCCCCGCCAGCGACGGCCGTAGCCGAGCCGGACTCCGCCGCCGCCGTTGTTGCCCCTCCCCAAGTCTCTAGCCCCCTCCCCCCTATATAAATGCAGCACCCCCCTCTACCGCACCCCGCCCCGCCGCCTTGCCGCAGCCCGCCGCCTCGCCGTCCCACCGCCGCCGCTGCTGCTGCTGCCCACCGCCGCCACCACCGCCACCGCAGCCGCCCCGCCGCCTTGCCGCAGCCCGCCGGTCGTCGACGAGGTAGCCGCCCGGTTCTTCTCTAAAGACCGTCTGTTTTTTTAAAGAACCCTAGTCGGTTTTTCTTTAGATCGGTTTTATTAGATCAGTTTTCTGTTTTTTTGGCTTAGTTAATTAGTAAACGTTCACCCGTTCGTTCGTTCTAACGAACGAGTTCGTTGTTGAGTTTCAGCTGACGAACGTTCGTTCGTTAAGCTGTTTTAGTTTTCTTTTCATAGTTTATTTTCTGATCGCGATCTCTGATCCGATCTTCGTTTTAGTTTAACTTTTCGCTCGTTTATCGGAATCAGGTGATTCAAGCACCTGGAGTTTCATCTCGAAATTCTCTTTCCGTTTAACCTAGTCACTCAAGCGTTTGCCTCTGTTAAATTTGGACCTTGGTCCAGATTTGGTTCGGTAGTTGTTTTTCTTTTGCCGATGTCTTTTGTTGCTTTTCTTTTGCCGTTTCCTTTGCATACCGAAGTTCTTAAGTTGAACTTTCTGGTTAGATCTCTTATTCGAGTTTACCCATGCATTAGTTAAGTACTTATTGTGTGCTTGTTTGTTTACGATAGAGTACCCGGAGTGCGTCGCTTGCTAATTTGAATCTCTAGGTTTTGCGGATCATCAGCAAGGCAAGTAACACTTTGATCATACTTTCCAATTACCCAGTTTTCATTGCATTAGTCAAACCCTCACACATTGCATGAGTAGGATCAATTAACTTGTGGGACTGGGAAGTAGATTGAGGTAGTACCTATTACCTGCATTACATTCAAACCTTTGGGAGTTACTTCTACGTTTGCTGTTAGGCCATGCTATGCTCGTAGACGTGGATTGGGTGAGTGTATCCATGACAGATGTGAGTTTGTTAATTAATGGTTCAACTTAAGGTGGCAACTTTAACACACATCTGGGTGGATTGAGGCACCTGGGTATTCCAGCGATTGCCTGTTTTTCTTTTGGACCGCCAACCAGGCTCCAAGGGATCATGAGATTATTCATACTAGAAACTTCCGTGTGCAGCCGCAAGCCAATATGGGCTCTGGCATAGTTGAGTAAGTTGTGGGAAACCTTTCCATGATGGGCTAGCAGATGTAGAGGGATTGTAGGTGTACCGGCCTATCTATCTGGTTAAGGGGACCTCTTCGGAAAGACTGTGTCTCGGTTATCCGTTTCTCAAACACCATGCAGTGCGAGAAACCAAACGGAGGCGATCGAGTCTTGTGGGGAAAAGTGCACAAACCTCTGCAGAGTGTACAAACTAATCATGATTAGCCGTGTCCCCGGTTATGGACGTCTTGAGTATCTAGTATTTGGATATCATGTGAATCTCATCATGTTACTTTAATTAATATTGTTGGGTTTAATGATGATTTATTAATTGGGGTTGAGAGGATGTCTATCTTCTCAACGATGTTTCAACTACCATGGTAGTTAATTAAAATCTATTCCTTTGAAGTAGGGAAAAATTGGCTTTACGCAAAAACTGTAACCATAGAGCTTTCCGCCAGCCATATTGCATATAGTATAGCTTTACTTTTGTTACTCTCTATGTGTTACTTTGCCAGCATATTCCATGTGCTGACCCGTTTTCGGGCTGCAATGTTCATGTTGCAGACTTTTCCGACGACGAGTAAGGTGCCTTTTAGGTCGTGGTTCTATACTCAGTGATGCCGTTGGAGTTGATGGACTCACTTATCTTCCAAGCCTTCCGCTGTTATCATGTTAGATGGCCTTAAGCCATTATTATTGTAATAAGTTCATCGTTGGAACTATCGATGTAATAAGTGTGTGATTGCTACTCTGTTATAAATCCTTCAAGTAATGTGCGTGTCAGCATTACTGATCCAGGGATGACACTGATGCACAGAGATCAGACTGTTTGAGGTATGGTCGCTACAATACCCGAAGGAATTTCATATTCAATATTTTCAGTAGGTGCAGCGGGTTGATGGGTTGCTAATTGTGGTTTCGGTCGGGTAAAGATACCCCTTACAAACGACTCAAAGGATTGTTCTCCATAGTAACAAGTGACAATAAATTTCAGCACACTATATGAATGTTTCCTTACCAATTTCCACTTACCAGAAGTGCTTCACTCCCCGCCAATGGCGCCAGAAATTTGCCTTGATGACCCACAAGTATATGGGATCAATTGTAGCTCTTTTCAATTAGTAAGAGTGTCGAACCCAATGAGGAGCGGAAGGAAATCACAAGTGTTTCTCCGTAAGGTAATGTCTGCAAGTGCTGAAATTGTAAGTAGAAGAGTAGTTTGATAGCAAGATAATTTTGTAACGAGCAAGTAACGATAATAGTAGCAACTATGCAGCAAGATAGCCCAATCCTTTTGTTGCAAAGGACAGTCCAAGACGGTCTCTTATAATAAGCAAAGCGTTCTTGAGGGTACACGGGAATTTCATCTAGTCACTTTCATCATGTTGGTTTAATTCGTGTTCGCTACTTCGATAATTTGATATGTGGGTGGATTGGTGCTTAGGTGATGTTATTACTTGAACATTCCTCCTACTTATGATTAACCCTCCCGCAAGCATCCGCAACTACGAGAAAAGTATTAAGAATAAATTCTAACCATAGCATTAAACTTTTTGATCCAATCGTTCCCTTACGGAATAGTGCATAAACTGGGGTTTAAGCTTCTGTCACTCTCGCAACCCACCATCTAATTACTACTCCACAATGCATTCCCTTGGGCCCAAATATGGTGAAGTGTCATGTAGTCGACGTTCACATGACACCACTAAGGGAATCACAACATACATACTATCAAAATATCGAACACATATCAAATTCACATGATTACTTGCAACATGATTTCTCCCGTGAGCTTAAGAACAAAGGTAACTACTCACAAGTGATGAACATGCCTAAGATCATAGGGGTAATATATAGCATAATGGATCTGAACATATAATTTTCCACCAAATAAACCATATAGTAATCAACTACAAGATGTAATCAACACTACTAGTCACCCACAAGCAATAATCTATAGTTTCGGTAACAAGATTGATCACAAGAGATGAACTAGGGTTTGAGATTAGATGGTGCTGGTAAAGATGTTGATGAAGATATCCCTCCCCAAGATGGGAGAGTTGTTGGTGATGATGATGACGATGATTTCCCCCTCCAAGAGGGAAGTTCCCCCGGCGGAATCGCTCCGCCGGAGGGCAAAAGTGCTCCTGCCCAAGTTGCGCCTCGAGACGGTGGCGTCCCGTCCCGAAAGTCTTCTACTTTTTTTTCTAGGTCAGAGAGGCTTATATACCAGAAGATGGTCATCGGAAGCGGGCTTGGGTGAGCACAACCCACCAGGGCGCGTTTGGGGGCCCTGGCGCACCCAGGTGGTTATCAGCTCCAATATTTCTTAAATAATCCATAAAAAATCTCCGTGAAGTTTCAGCTTGTTTGGAGTTGTGCAGAATAGGAGGCCTGATGTAGCTTTTTCAGGTGCAGATTTCCAGCTACCGGAATTCTCCCTCTTCGTATATACCTTGCAAATTATGAGAGAAAAGGCATTAGAATTACTCCAAAAACATTATTATGCATAATAACAACATAAATAATAGTAAGAAAACATGATGCAAAATGGACGTATTAGGGCACCCCAGTAGGGCGCGCCTCCCAGGCTTGTGGGCCCCCTGGAGCTCCAGAGACCCTAACTCCAACTCTATATATTCACGTTTGGGGACAAAAAATAGAAGAGAAGGATTCATCATGTTTTACGATACGGAGGCTTCGCCGCCTCTTGTTCTTCATTGGGAGGGCTGGTCTGGAGTCCGTTCGGGCCTCCGGAGAGGGGGATCCATCACCGTCGTCATCACCAACCTTCCTCCATCACAAATTTCATGATGCTCACCGCCGTGCGTGAGTAATTTCATCATAGGCTTGCTGGATGTTGATGGGTTGGATGAGATTTATCGTGTAATCGAGTTAGTTTTGTTAGGGTTTGATGCCTAGTATCCACTATGTTCCGAGATTGATGTTGCTATGACTTTGCTATGCTTAATACTTGTCACTAAGGCCCGAGTGCCATGATTTCAGATCTGAACCTATTATGTTTTCATGAATATACATGTGTTCTTGATCCGGTCTTGCAAGTTGTAGACACCTACTATGTGTTATGATTCGCATATCCCAAGGTGACAATAATTGGGATTCTTTCCAGTGATTGCTGTAGTTTGAGGAGTTCATGTGTTCACTAAGTGCTAATCTTTGTTCCGTTTCTCTATTAAAAGGAGGCCTTAATGTCCCTTAGTTTCCATTAGGACCCCGCTCCACGGGAGGGTAGGACAAAAGATGTCATGCAAGTTATTTTTCATAAGCATGTGTGACTAAATACATAATACATGCCTACATTATTTTGATGAATTGGAGCTAGTTTGTCATTGCCCTAGGTTATAGCTTCTACATGATGAATATCATCCGACACATATCATCACCGATCCATTGCCTACGATTTTGACTCATATTGATCCTCGCTAAGTTACTTTCGTTGCTACTACTGTTGCAATCACTACAAAACTGCTACTGTTACTTTTGCTATTGTTACCGTTACTTCCATATTACTTTGCTACTGAATACTTTGATGCAGATATTATGTGTGTTATGTGTGGTTGAATTGACAACTCAACTAATAATACTCGTGATTATTCTCTAGCTCCCCTTGTGTCGAATCAATAAATTTGGGTTGAATACTCTACCCTCTAAAACTGTAGTGATCCCCTACACTTGTGGGTCAATAGCAACTAAAGAAGAAACAATCATTTACAATGTTGATCCAGTTGTGCCTACTGCTTATATTGAAAAACCAGCTTTCCTTGTTAGGATAAAGGATCGTGCTAAGGTTTCAGCTATGGTTCGCAAAAGTGTTATTAGAGCATCTGAACACCCTGCGCTAATTTAAGTAGAACCTAGTGTTGCTATGGTTAAAGATCTCTTGGTCGATAATATTGATGGGCATGTTATTTACTTCATTGGTGAAGAAGTAAGAATTGCTAAACCCGATGTAAAAGACAAACATAAACCTATTGTAGGCATGCATGTTGTCTCATTTAAAATAGGAGATCATTGCTATCATGGTTTGTGTGATCTAGGCGCTAGCGTAAGGGCTATCCCTTTTACTCTCTATCAGTAAATTATGAATGACATAGCACCCGCTGAAATAGAAGACATAGATGTTACCATTAAACTTGCTAATAGAGACACCATCACACCACTTGGGATTGTTAGAGATGTGGAAGTCTTGTGTGAGTAAACAAAATATCCTACTGATTTCTTAGTTCTTGGTTCTCCACAAGATGACTTTTGTCCCATTATATTTGGTATAACTTTCTTGAACACTTTCAAAGCCACTATAGCTTGTCATAAACAAACTATAAGTGTTAATTTTGGTGATGAGTCTCATGAGTTTAATTTTTCCAAGTTTAGTAGAAAATCACATAAAAAGAATTACCTAGTATATATGAAATAACTAGTCTTGCTTCTATTGTTGTGCCACCTACTGATCCTTTAGAGCAATATTTGCTAGACCATGAAAATGATATGCATGTGCATGAAAGAAATGAAATAGATATAATTTTCTTTGAGCAACAACCTCTACTTAAGCACAACATACCTATTGAACCTCTATGAGGTCCTCCTCCACCTAAAGGTTATCCTATGTTTGAATTAAAATAATTGCCTTACACTTTGAAATATGCTTATCTTGATGAGAAAAGATATATCTTGTTATTATTAGTGCTAACCTTTCAGAACATGAAGAAGAGAGGTTATTGAAAATTCTAAAGAAGCACCAAGCCACTATCGGATATACTCTTGATGATCTTAAGGGCATTAGTCCTACTCTATGTCAGCACAAGATTAACATGGAACCTGATGCTAAGCCTGTTGTTGATCACCAATGTCATTTAAATCCAAAGATGAAAGAAGTGGTGAGAACTGAAATATTAAAACTTTTAGAAGCAGGTATGATTTATCCCATAGCTAATAGTAGATGGGTAAGTCCTATTCATTGTGTCCCTAAGAAAGGCGGTATCACTGTTTTTCCTAACGATAAAAATGAACTTATTCCATAAAGAATTGTTACAGGCTATAGAATGGTAATTGATTTCAAAAAATTAAACAAGGCAACTAGGAAAGATCATTACCCACTGCCTTTTATTGATCAAATGCTAGAGAGATTATCCAAGAACACACACTTTTGTTTTCTTGATGGATACTCTGGTTTCTCTCAAATACCTATCTCACTACCTGACCAAGAAAAGACCACTTTTACATGTCCTTTTGGAACTTATGCTTATAGACATATGCCTTTTGGTTTATGCAATGCACCTGCTACCTTTCAAAGATGTATTTCTGCTATATTCTCTGATTTTTGTGAAAAGATTGTTGAGGTTTTCATGGATAATTTTTCTAGTTTATGGGAAGTCTTTTGATGATTGTTTAAGCAATCTTGATCAAGTTTTGCATAGATGTGAGCAAACTAACCTTGTCTTGAATTGGGAGAAGTGCCACTTCATGGTTAACGAAGGTATTGTCTTGGGCCATAAAATTTCTGAAAGAGGTATTGAGGTGGACCAATGTAAGGATGATGCAATTGAGAAAATGCCATGTCCGGTATTTGTAGTTTCCTTGGTCACACTAGTTTCTATAGGTTGTTTATTAAGGATTTCTCTAAAAATTTCTAGGCCTCTTACAAATCTTTTACAAAAGGAAGGTCCTTTTCTTTTTTGATGATGATTGTGTAGAAGCTTTTGATGTAGTTAGGAATTCAACCTCCTGATTGGAACTTGCCTTTTGAAATTATGTGCGATGCTACTGATTATATTGTTGGTGTTGTTCTAGGACAAACAGTTGATAAGAAATTGAATGTTATTCACTATGCTAACAAAACTCTAGACAGTGCCCAAAGAAATTGTGCTACTACCGAATTTTTAGCTGTCGTGTTTGCTTGTGATAAATTTAGATCTTATATTGTTGACTCAAAAGTAATTGTTCACACCGATCATGCTGCTATAAAATAACTTATGGAAAAGAAAGATGCCAAACCTAGACTCATTAGGTGGGTTCTCTTGGTACAAGAATATGATTTAGATATCACTGATAGGAAAGGAGCTGAGAACCCCGTAGCTGATAACTTGTCTAGGTTAGAGAATATTCTTGATGACCCACTACCTATTGATGATAGTTTCCCTAATGAATGATTGGCTGCAAAAAATGTTTCGCATAGAACACCTTGGTATGTTGAATATGCTAATTATATTGTTGCCAAATATATACCACCTAGTTTCACATACCAACAAAAGAAAAGAAAAAGCTTCTATGATTTGAGACATTACTTTTGGGATGACCCACATCTTTAGAAAGAAGGAGTAGATGGTATTATTAGACATTTTGTGCCTGAGCATGAACATGAACAAATCCTACGGAAATGTCACTCAGAAGCTTATCGAGGACATCATGCGGGAGACAGAACTGCTAACAAGGTATTACAGTCAGGTTTTTATTGGCCTAATCTCTTAAAGATGCTCGTAAGTTTGTCTTATCTTGTGATGAATGTCAAAGAATTGTTCATATCGGTAAGCATCAAGAAATTCCTATGAATTATTCACCTGCTGTTGAACCATTTGATGTTTGGGGATTTGATTATATGGGACATTTTCCTTCCTCTAATGGGTATACTCACATTTTGGTTGTTGTTGATTATGTCACTAAATGGGTAGAAGCTATTCCAACTAGTAGTGCTGATCACAACACTTCCATTAAAATGCTTAAAGAATTTATTTTCCCAATCTTTGGAGTCCCTAGATATTTAATGATTGATGGTGGTTCACACTTTATTCATGGAGCTTTCCGTAAAATGCTTGCCAAGTATGATGTTAACCATAGAATTGCATCCCCCAATCATCCTCAATCTAGTGGTCAAGTTGAACTTAGCAATAGAGAAATAAAATTAATATTACAAAAGACTGTCAATAGGTCCCTAAAGAATTGGTCCAAGAAATTGGATGATGCACTTTGAGTCTACAGAACAACTTATGGAAATCGTATGGGTATGTCTCCATATAAAATGGTTTATGGAAAGGCTTGTCATTTACCTCTTGAGTTAGAACATAAAGCATATTGGGTAGTTAAAGAACTTAATTATGATTACAAACTTGCCGGTGAAATAGGTTATTTTATATTTGCTCACTAGATGAATGGTCAACCCAAGCTTATGAAAATGCCAAACTTTTCAAAAAGAAGGTTAAAAGATGGCATGATAAAAGAATCCAAAAGCGGGAATTCTAAGTGGGCGAATATCTTTTATTGTACAACTCTCGTTTCAGATTATTTGCAGGAAAATTTCTCTCTAAATGGGAAGGACCATATGTTATCGAAGAGGTTTATCGTTCTGGAGCTATCAAAATAAATAATGCCGAAGGTACTAACTCGAAGGTGGTCAATGGTCAAAGAATCAAACATTATATCTCAGGTACGCCAATTAATGTTGAAAGCAATATCATCCAAACCATGACACCGGAGGAACACATAAAAGAAACCTTCCGGAACACTCCAGAATCGTGAAAAAAGGGAGGTACGTGATACGGTAAGTAAGCAGACTCTAAAAAATCAGAAAAAATATTTTTTATCAGTTTTGGAAAATTACAAAAAGTAGGAAAATAAGAAGCAACCAGGAAGGCACCCCTGGTGGGCACAAGGCACTAGGGCGTGTCTGGCCAGGTGCCCGGGTGGGTTGTGCCCACCTCGGGTACCTTCCGGACCCCGTTTTTCTCCTGTTTGCTTGTTTCCCAAGATAAAAAATCTTTATATACCCCCCCCCATGAACCTATTAACCTTCGTATCACGGAGAAATCCTTTGTTCTTCTTTCTTTTTGTTTTCCGACAGATCTAGATCACCATGGCCACTCCAAGCTCATCTAAGGACAAGTTCTTCGAGAGGGTAATCAACCGCTACTTGTTGGAGGTGATGAAGCACCCTCAATCCATTGAGATGCGTGAGGGGGTGCTCCACATCCGAGACATCCAGGGACCTAAGGGGAAGGGAACCATGGAGCAAGAGGTCTTCAAGTGCAAGGGAATGGTGGAGCATGGACTTGATGACAACCATCGCATGATTACGGGTTTCACTTGTGATGACAAGCTGGATGGCCAGCCCATGAAGGATGTCATCTTCGCCCTCACCGAGTGGATCAACTTTCAACAAAGCCAAATCTATGATCTCCAAACCCAAGCCTTTGAATGTGAGGCAAGGTTTAAAGGTATGAGTTTGGCTGCCAGTTGCAGGACTCGCGATACTCATGCTTCATCTTATGATGGTGAGCCACTACCATGGAAGCCAGAGGATAAGTTCGCTACTAACTCGTCACCACCACCAACACCATCTTCACCACCAAAGGAGAATTGAGTATCGGGTATGGGCACTCCCCTTGGCTTGATCCAATCTTGGTAGAGGTGCCCCAGTATCGTATCACACCACCTCTTTTGCTTGTATTTACCTTAGTTCGATCTTTAGTTATATTTTGAATTAGTTGAATAAAAGTTTAGTTCGATCTTTCTTTGAGAGTTTGCTTAGTGATCTATCTATGTAATCTTGAGTGAGATATATAATAAAGTTTAGTTTGATTTTTTCTTTCTTTACTAATTGTCTTAAGCAAAATAATGGAAAATAAATGAAAAGATCATATGCTAATCTTATGTTAAGTAATAACAGCACATAAGGAAAAGTATAAATAGTAAAATTTATTGGAGATTGACAAACATAGCATTGGTCAATAATCCAATTCATGAAAGAATTAATAAGGGAAGGGAAGATTCACACGCAAATACACTATCTTGACATCTTTTATGATTCTGAGCCCTCATCAAAATATTATATGCCAAAATGGCTGACATTGGACAAGGAAGACAACATAATGACTTATGTTTGTTCATATCACTACTGCAGGATGCTGCTAACGCAACACTACGATCAGAGACCCTTCGATGAAACCGTGTGAGCTGCAATAATCGCAAACGGTGATGTAAAAAACCCATCAAAAAAGGTATGAAATATTTACGATGTCGAATGCATCAAACACGGTTTAGATTTTAGATGCGTGTGCGATGCAGGGCATACGGTTCAGTTCAATGAACTGTTTGCGATGAGGCACAAGAACAGAAACGGGCAGCCAGATGAAGGTGTGTGCGATATACAACATACGGTTCACTCGGATGAACTGTTTGTGATTAGGTGGAACAAAAGAAACGGTCAGCAGATTAAGGTGTGTGCGATAGAGGGCAATCAGTTCACTCGGATGAATTGTTTATGTTGAGCTAAGATAACAAAAACGGTTCAATATAACAAGATGTGTGTGATACGCGACAAACAGGTCTATAATCAGAAATGTGTGCAAAGATCGATAATAACACAGACAATTGCTTCTAATAAGACGTATGTGATATGCTCTGTCTACACAACTTCTATTGGCCATCGGGAGACTGGCTGTCATCCGGGTATGCCATAAGGATGCGAAGAGGGATCCTATATTTGCAACGACTAGTTGTTCCACCAATAGCTCATCTAAGCGAACTCTCAAGTTAACTGTGCTCAGGCTAGAGCAACCATCAGATGGTGACTGGATGGGAAGTTGTCTTGATGTTAAATTAACTAATGGGATGGGTCATAGAGATCAAATTAATTTTTATTTTATTTTATTTTTTTAACACATGTTAAAGAAGGTCTATCGCATTACTTTTTGACAATGTGCCATATGTGGCATACAATTGATCCATCTAAGCTATTTATGATGGAATAAGCCGTGTGTGTTGAGGGGACGCTTGCTAGTATACAAGCGTCTGCGATTAATGAATGCATCACCGACGGGTTCCCTAGTGTGGTCTGTGTTCATCTGATCATCATCTACTTCTTGTGCTAGCTCGATGTTCCTTATATGCTAAGTTTCCATTAATTGATGGTGTTTTATGAACACGCCACCATTTCCCACCATTTCCTCACATATTTCCCGCCACCCAGCGATAGTGCGCATAAACCTAGGCAGCACGTGACACACGAAGGAAAAATGCGCAGCCTGTAGCACATCCACCTTTTCCAAGCATGCCAATCCACCAAAGCGTCGCCTCTACCATCAACCTCGTCGATGAGGAAAGCGAGAAGGCGCCACGGCCCGTCAAGGCTGAGGCGCTCCCCGGCAACGCGATGGACGACGCCGTGATGATACTTAACTACTAGGTAAAATGCATAAATTGATAACGAATAATACTAAAACTAATAATCCGTCCTAGGGGCAGTATTCCGGCAGCCCCTCGCCAGCAGCTCCCTGGTGCGCGGCGACTTTCCAGCGCGGAGGCAGCACTCCGCCTTGCAGCGCTTGACGTACCGATTTGCCTCTTGCTGGCGGACAAACGCGAACGATCTTGCCATTTTGCTGGGCACCCACCGGAGCTCCTTGTCGGTGGCACGTTGGAGCTTATCGACCCACCTCCACGCAGCAATGAGGCACCCAACGCCTTTTACCTTCCACGCTAAGTACCCGTATTCGTACACCTCCTCCGCATGACGATGTGCCCGCCACCAAAGCTCCACTGCCTTCTTTTTCCAGGTGGCATCACAAGCTTCACAGGCCGCCTGGTACCTGGTTTCCTCCTCTGCATCTCCTTCTTGAATGCCACTTGCCTGGCTTTCTCAGCCGACGGCAGCAACTTCCACAGACAAAGATTATACTGGCCCCAAAACCTATCCAAAGTTGCGGGGTCCGGCACAACCTCAACCGGCGGCGCGTACGGGTCCTCGTCGCTGCTCTTCGAGTGAGCGTCCTCGGGGACGGCGACTCCTCGTCGACACGTGGGCAGACCGGCGGCGCCATGGCAGAGATTTGAGAGAGAGCGAGAGAGCGAGCGAGAGAGAGAGAGAGAGAGAGAGAGAGAGAGAGAGAGAGAGAGGGGAGGATGTAGATAAGAATGCAGGTAGGACGACGTGAGCAAGCTAGTATTTATTGGCGGCCGGAATCTAGATCGACGGGAACAGTACACATGCCAGTCACCGGAATTTACGAGTACTGTAGTTTGAATTACACACAATTCCCGCAGCAAAATCCGTGTGTGACCTTAATAGCTGACGGTATTCAATACAGAACCGTGTCTGATTAATAACCCCGCCACTCACCTTCCAAACCTCGATGCACGAAATAGAGTGCCAAACGTGTGGGGGCGGTTGTCTTTCAAGATCTTTACATTTTTCTTATTTGAACTCCATATATTTACATCATTTGTTGATTTTTTTAACTCACACACAAGTACACAAAAATATGATTTTTCAAACCGTTATGGTTAGCTGTTGCATGTACATGTAGTTTAAATTTGAATTACGGTCATTAAATGGATAGAAAATCACTTAAATGTCTTTAAAAGGTCAAATGGCCCCTATAATTTTCCAAATTTTCACATGACAGTTGTAGTAGTGCACGTTAAAAGTAGAAAAGAATTAAAGGCCGTAAAAGAAAGCTATCTACCGTTCGTCATCAAACATGCATTGTTCCCTCTCGGAACCACGAGCCTTCTAGTGAGTTGCTTTGGTTTGTGAGGGGTGTGTGTCCAAACTTTCGTCAAACAGGTCAATTTTTTTACCACATCATCTTGCTGGCATGCCATTACATCAAGCAAGGTTTCATGTTTTTTATCATTTTTTAATTTTTTGGAATTAAAATACCATGGCACTCCATACATGTGTCCATGCCGTGAGACCAATACGTTTGAAAATTCTTTGTAATTTACTGCACATGGAATTAACTCGCACACAAGTACACAAATATGGTTTTTCAAACCGTTATGTTTAGCCGTTCAAATTTGAATTACGGTCATTCACTACTAGAAAAAGGCTGCTAGTGGCGCACCTATTTTGGCCATTAATGGCGCACTATAGGTGCGCCACTATTACCATGCTATTAGTATTTTTTTAGTAATGGCGCACTTGTGGTGCGCCATTACTAGGCATCGTAGTGCGCCATTAGTGGAGCCATGTGTACCTTGTGCTCTGGGTTACTAATGGAGCACTAACTGACAATGCGCCATTGTTGTGTTTATCTATGTGCGCCACTAAAGTGCAAAATGGTGCGCCACTACTATGAATATTAGGGATTTTTTCTTTGCTTTTCTGATATTCGCACAGGTTACAAAATACATTACAGCACAGAATATAAACAGCACAACATATAAATATCAGATTTATCTAATACAATAGAAGATTAGTCTCTGAATACAATTCATCATATTAGTCTCCGAATTTAAAATACCGAACAAAGTTAGAACATTACAAGTCTCGACACCGTGAGTAGCGAGTTTGTCTTCACATTACAAGTCGATATCTAAACTACCATCACATTGAAGAGGGTTGCGGCCACGATGAGCATCATCACGATGAAACTGATCTTCATCTAGCTCCTCCTCCGCTCCCTCCTCTCCCCCCGCTAGATAGCGCGCGTATCTAGCTTCCGCCTCCGCCTTAGTGGTGTACCCTTTGTAACTGTTACCGCTGAAACGATGAACCTGTCTCCGACACTCCTCCCAGTCGTCGTAGACTCCGGGAACCTCACCCTTGTACACGACATACGACAGCATCTCTATGCACAAAACGTTAGCAGCAATTCACAGATAATACATAAGCAATATATAAGTATGCAACAAAAGGATCGGAAGAGAAAAGCAATACGTTAATAGCATGAATCATGGTCCTACTAATAAATAGCATCGATTACATATAAGTTGAACGACTGTCCAAACTACAGAGACATACAAGTTCATTAAAGTTTAATTACAACATGAGCTAATCGATATTTCAGGACTACATAGCATCAATACTGCTTTCGACTCGACTCAGGGACCGGCGCGTGGATGAAGCCGCCGTCTTTCGTGATGGTCATGAATGTGCGGTCGTTGTCAGCCTGCATTTGTAGCGTTGTATCTATTTCACTGTTGGACGGTTGACATTTGAGGTGGAACTGCCTCGAGGTACTAAGGACATCTTTATAGATGATTTCTGCAAACTCCGACTGGATGCGAAAGAATTCGTGTCTCATGTCCTCGTCCTGGATTTCCGACAAGCGTGCGGCCCATGCTTTGAGATCATTTGGTAGCATAAGATGATTATGGTTCCGTACGATCGCCCGCATGTGATGGAGGGCGTAGTAGGCATCCTTCTGACTCTCAGGCGGCTGCTCGACGTAGGGGAACGTCGTTACGTGGGAGAACACGTGCCTACCGTACCTACAAATTGGCCTCTTGAAGGTGCCTCCAGATTTAGCGTAGCCGGGGAGAACATCATCAAGAACTTTCTTCACATTTGATTAGTCTTTCTTCGACTGACGGTCTGAGTCGAAATTACGTGGCCATGGAATATTTCGGGCTTAAGAGGATGAGTGTGCAATGTGTGTCACTGCACAAAACACAGAATATTAGGAAAAAAAGAACGATCAAAATCTAAGATATCATATGTTACGGGGCGGTGAGGGGATGACTTACTCGGAAAAGTAAGGCACGAGGAAGTTATCCTTATCTGCGTACGACATAATGACGCCTTCGATGTATGAACTCGCGACTTGCCGGTCCCCAGCGCTGCCGAAGATCTTGGCACGCATGTAGAAGGGGTCGACTATCACAATGTCCGGGGTCTGGTCTCTAATGATCCGCATCTCCATACTGAGCGAAAATAGCTGAATGAAGGTGTAGTGCAGCTGATGAAGGTTAAACATAGCGAAGATGTCATCAGACCGCAGGACAATCATACGCCCGATGGAGCTATCGACAAAGCCCTTGCCCTCTGGCACCTTGCCCATGAAAACCGGGTATGCCACATCATTCTCCGAGAGACGCCGCTTCTCCATATAAAGAACACAGTCATGCAGACTCCGCATAGCATGGGTTGCAGCATTGAGCAGATTAGTTGGTAGCATCGGCCTACCCGCCACATGCACCCTCCTCGAAATATCCTTAGGTATTGGTGGCCCATCCTGAGCATGGATCGTACTCGGTGCCGGCTGGCTCGCATCCTTGTTATTTTTTATTTTCCGTCCCTTCTGCTTCTTCTGCTGTAATGGGATCGAGTTCTACTCAGAGACCACCTTCTTGAGTGTGTTGGCGCTGATAATATTTCACACCTCGGCTATTTGAGTCTCCGTGAAGGCAGCAGCTGGAGGTGTCTCCTGAGAACTGAACGGCAGACAACGCTTGTTGCAATTGGGTTTCTGCGCGGTACCAGCTAGATCACGATCGTCTTTGCAGGGTTGGTTTCTTGAGAAGGAGGCCCCAAGAATTCATCACCGTACCCATGTTCGTTGATGTACTTATCGACGTTGGCAAATGTACCATTGTCGTTGTCTGGATGCTGTGCCATATGCATGTCCGGATCAGCTGACGATGGTAGCGTTGCGGCGGTCTTGCCATGGCTTGGCGCCGGCATGACTGGCGGTGTTGTCTGTGGGGTGGTGTCCCCCGCCCCCAAACCAATCTGGCTCTTCGACCAAAGCATGGACAAATTTAAGCAGGCGCTGAGGGTCATCACATCATCTTCGTCGGCCCTAGGGGGTCGATACGGAGGCAACAAGTCGTCGTAGCCCTGCAGCACCCGAAGCAGTTGAACCCTATACACGGTGGGTGGCATCGGAGTACCATGGAACACGCGGTTGCCCGGTTCAACGATTTTAGCCTTGGCAACATCGATCAACTCATCGTCCACGAAGTGCAGGAGAGGGCATGGAACATTGGTGGCACCCTACGAAAACATGTAGGGCGACAGGGATGCCCAATCAAAGGCAAGGAGATGAAGTCATCGGCCGAGGCTTAGTTACCGTGATGGCATAGAGCTCGGCTAATGTCGAGGCACCACCAACGGCGGGCGTGCAAGTGTTGGAAGGGCCGCTTGTTGCCGAGGTGCCGGCCGGTGTATTCTTCCCACACCCGGCTGCATTAATCTCCAATGCCGGCGCCGACGCCGGAGACACCAATGTCGCCTCCGCCGGAGACACCAATGTTGGCGCGTTGTGCGAGTTGCTGCCCGTGAAGCTGCGAATCGGGGGTGTCCCCTATTGGTCGCCCGCAATCCACCCCAGCAGCCCCTGAATCAAGGAAGGCATAATGGTGGTGATGTCGCTCCCACTAGGTTTGGCACTTGGTCTCGCACTTGCTCTTGGACCATCTCTGGAATCCGCGCCACTTGTGCCTTGAATTCTTTAACCTCACGCTCCCGGCTTTCCGTTTTTCCCTACTTTCGCCCAGCCTTATAGTATTCCGACCATTTCGTGGACAAGCCTTTGCCGGCCAGATGACCAGCTGACGACGGCATACTTAACTTATCCTTGTGTTTCATTATGTTCAACGCCCTATTTAAAGTGTTGTCCCAAGGGCCAGACGGGGAGCCCGCGCTACTGCTTTTAGTTTCCAGCGCCGGAACAAGCTCAAGAGCCTTCACCTTCGGATCCGTGGTAATCTCCTTTGTTTTCGGGTCCATCTTGTATCGGGCCCTGACAAAGTTCCTGGTCTCCTTTTCAGGGTATTTATCAAAGTGGGGTGGTAGGCCTTGCTCGGCACGCTTTGTCCTCCTTGTCCCATTTAGGTTCCGCCACTCTATAACTGCCAGGACCGAGTGTGTGGACCCCTAAGTTCAAGTCCTGCATATCTTTCCCCCACTGTCTTGATTCCACGGATGCATCGCTCTCGAACTTGATCTTGAACTCCAGGTAGTCAGCTTCGTTGATCGAAGGATGTTTCTCCTTGATCTTCTCATAACTATCACCTCTTAGAATGATTCTTTTCACCGTGACCCTCCAAGTAGCGAGGGCCTTGCTCATCTTTGTGAGGGCGGCACTGTTCATTTTATTCCCTGAGAAGCGTGTGTTTGCAAACTCAGTGGGGAACTTGTATCGTTCGTACAGCTTCGTGAAGACGAGGTTGCGCAAATTTCCTCCGTCACGATGCCTTAGGTTCTCGGTGTTGATCGAGACGGTGCTCCGGAGAATGCACCCGAGTTGTCCCGAGTACCCACTGACTAATTCTTTGGGCGCCGTTGGATGCCCACTGGAGGTCACTTCAGTAAATTCCTCCTTGACGGTGCTGAGCACGTTCGGCTGCCGGTCCTTCCGTTGCCTCTTTGGTTTGCTGCCATCTGTGCGTTCGCTACCATCATCAGTGGTGGCATCCCCAGCGGCACCATCGTCAGTGGTGTCATCCCCGACGCCAATAGGGGTTGTGTAGTCGGGATTGGTGTCTTCCACGGCGTCCTCATAGCGGTGAGGTTCTTCCTCCATCTCCAGGGACAGCTCCCAGAATGGCTTGCCCGAACCACCGGCCTCATCGTTGTCGTCCATGTTCGCTCTAAATAGGAAAAAAGGCTACTAGAGTTATTTCTTAAATGCAGTCTAGGAAAAAATAAATCCACAAGTCGATATATCAGGTCCCATCACGTCTTCATAGACTCGATGGGGCCTCAAATGCCCTTCTCCTCATCTACAACTAGTTGTCCGCCTCAATCGATGGGTTTTCTCACATTTTTCTGATTCAAACTAGATTTCAATGGTTGTTAGGTTATTCGGCATGTAATCTAAAATAATTAGAAAGTATAGGTTGTTTCTACTATAATGCTTTACTGATTGAGCATCTTCTAGGTCAAACAATAAATATTGATTAATTTTTGTTTCGGTTGAGAATCGGGCAGCTTCTAGGTCAAGAAAATTGGGCATGACCTTTGCTAATTTTATTGACCTAGGAGTGCCCCATTCTCAACCGAAACAAAAATTAATCAACATTTTAGGAGAAAGGGGTCATTTCAGAAGATCACAAGTAGCAGCAGCATCACAAGTTGACAAAATCACAAGTAGCAGCAGCATCACAAGATCATCACCGCATTTCAGAAACATAGCTCATCATTTTCATTCTTGCAGATAAGATCACCACCACATTGTTGATCCATCAGGTGGTACTGATTCAACTTGAGTATTGGTCCATCAAAGGCAGTTCGCAGGTAGACACATAAAAAACCGGTATGGTAATGCTATATATAAATACCCAAAACAGCTATCGGAGAACAATAAAACAAAGAAAGGAGAGAAACAATATTCATGGAGCCTAACATAGGGCAAGCCCTGGCCGCTGTCCTCACACTGCTGGTGACCACGTGAGCGATGTGGTATCTGCCAGGAGGCTGTATGCTGTGGCCAGGTGGTTCGGGTTACAAATTCCTGGTTGGGTACCCATGGATATATACACTAGGCAGTAGGCACATGGGCAGCTATTCAAAAACAATAGATTTTCCTGGAGAGCATGCTTTTCTAGAACATCGTGTTCCCTAGTCTTTTGTGTGAAGCAGGTTATAGCAAAGCATATAAATGATAAATTCACGGTTCAGATATGTTAACTCTGGATAATAATGAGTATAATATATAATATAATATTCAGTTTCATTGTGCATTGGTTATGTGTTATCTTGGTTTTGGGGAGACTTGATTTGATGGCTATGATCTGCTACTTAGGATTGGTGCACTATTGGAAATGTTGCCTAAGAAGACCTCAGTTTAATTTGCCACTGACATGTGTAGTTCAACTGTGATCATACACTTGCTCCTGTTGAATTAGATTTGTTGGGATTTCCCCAATTTGTTGGGTTTATACACTACTAGGAAAAGGGCTATAGATGATATGGCCACTAATGGCGCACCTGACATGTGGTGCGCCATTACTATATACTAATGGCGCACCATTTGTCGGTGCGCCATTAGTGTCCAAATACTAATGGCGCATCACACATTCGGTGCGCCATTAGTAACAACTTGTTTTTAATTTTTCTAGACATACTAATGGTGCACAGTGGCACACTGCGCCATTACTAGTTTAACTAGTAATGGCACCCCACCTACTCAGTGCGCCAGTACTATTTTTTTTTTCTTTTTTGCAAAACTACTAATGGCGCACCACTCACTAATGAGACATTAGTAACACTGGTTACTAATGGCGCATTATTGAGTGGTGCGCCATTAGTAAACTGGGACAACTAGATATTTTGGACAGCCACACCTACACACTCACTTTCCCCACTTCATTCTCTCCACCTCCTCCTCCAAGCTTGTGTCGGCTGTCTCCTCCTCCTCACCTCATCTGCACCATAGATTCATCAAAATTAAGTGGTTAAATTACCTTTTTTGATAGGTAAGTAATGGGGAAAAGCTATCTTTATACTGTAGATCATTTTTTCTCCCTCGAGCTCCAACAACCGTGCACATGCACTTTTTATGGCCTAGCTAGATCTATGTATGTTTGTGGTGTTGCATATATGTTTGTGTTTGCAGGTACTGGTATTTGAAATGCGATAGTTGCCAATATTTTGCCGAAATGTTGATTCATTTCTGTTTCGGCGAGAATTCTGGCACTATGCATTCTTTTTGGTCCTATTTTTAGGGAAAGTCATGCCAAATTTTTTCTTGGTTCTAAAATATCGTTTTGCTCTACACCGCAGGCGACCATGGTCCGCACGATGACCGTAGGCATCGTGAATAGGATTTTGAGCTCCGCGAAGGCCGAGATGCTTCAAAAGAACAAGACGGAGATAAGATGTCCGTGTCGAAGATGCAAGCTGAAGAGCCTTATTGCGGACCCGGATTCCGGGCAGGTGCGAGACCACCTGCTCTTGCGTGGTTTCATGGATGGCTATCGGTGGTAAGGTGATGAAGATGACTTTGAAATCGTCCATGGCCGGGCGAGAAATGAGGAAGGGCAGCAAGACAACCACCGCGGCGGGGGCGGGCGAGAAGACAAAGAATCTCCAGGACATGATCACGATGGTGATGCTGTACACAGTCATCATGTAGAAGATGCCGGACATGATGATGAGGAAGACGGATAACGCTAGAGCTACCGCCCGAGCGAAAGCCAAGCTGTATCAACTGGAGATAGACGTGGTTACTCCATTGTATGAAGGATGCATGCCCGAGGATAGCCGCCTCAAAGTAACGCTCATGGTTCTGGAGATGAAGGTAAAACACAAAATGACCGACGCATGCTTCGACGAGAACATGTCATTCTGGCACGCATGTCTTCCCAAGGGGAACAAGTGCCCGACTAGTTTCGAGGAGGCGAAGAAAATCATGAGTCCTCTAGATTTACCACACATGAAATACCATGTGTGCAAGAACAATGGCATCATTTATCGGGACGAGCACGTGGAGTCTACCATATGTCCGGTGTGCGGCGTCACTCGATACAAGAAGCGGAAGAAAGCTCCTCGAAAAGTGGTGTGGTACTTTCCGATCACTCCTCGTCTGCAGCGGTATTTCGCGGACCCTAAGGTAGCAAAGCTCCTGCGTTGGCACGCAGATAAGGAGGAGAAGAAGCGAGAAGATGATGGAAATGATCCGGAGATAAATAAAAATGACAAGATGCTGAGTCACCCTAAGGATGCGAGCCAGTGGCAAGCGTTGAACTTCGAAGACCTAGAATTTGGGAACGATCCAAGGAACATCGTGCTGGGTGCGAGCACCGATGGAGTCAATCCGTTTGGCAGCCAGAGAAGCACACATAGCACCTGGCCTGTGTTTGTGTGGATGTACAACCTTCCCCCCTGGTTGTGCATGAAGAGGAAGTACATTCACATGAGTATGGTAATTGAAGGGCCGAAACAACCAGGGAACGACATCAATCTGTATCTGGGGCTGCTGAAAGAGGAGCTAGACACGCTGTGGAAAATGCCAGCCAATACGTGGGACGCCGCAGAGAAAGAATATTTCCCTATGAGAGCCGCACTGCTCACGACGGTGCACGACTATCTCGGTTAAAGAGGTGGTCCACGGATTTTTTGGATGCGTCAGGTGCTTGGATGACACAACGTATCGTCAGCTAGATAGAGATCCCAGGTCTTCGAAAACCGTGTTCATGGGACATCGAAGGTGGCTTCGCGAAGATGACCAGTGGAGGAAACGCAAGGATCTGTTCGATGGTGAAACCGAACCCCGAAGACGCCCGCATACAAGGTGCGGCGAGGAAATAGACGAGCTGTTGAAAAATTGGAAAGATTGCCCACTGCCGGGAAAAAAGCAACAGGCGCCAGAGCCGGGAAAGAAGCGAAAGGCGCCAGAGCCGCTGCTGAAGGTATGGAAAATGTGGTCTGTTTTCTGGGACTTGTCGTACTGGAAGATCCACCGTGTGCCTCACAGCCTTGATGTCATGCATATCACGAAGAACGTGTGCGAGAGTCTGCTTGGTACCCTGCACAACATGCCAGAGAGGACCAAAGATGGGCCGAAAGCAAGGGCAGACTTGAAATCAATGGGCATCAGGCAGGAGCTTCACGCTAATGATGATGATGATGATGAGGCGAAGCTAAACACGGAAAGTCATCGCAAAGGCAAAAAGGCCAAGAAGACCGGAAATGACTACCCTCCCGCGTGCTTCACTCTAAGTCAGGAGGAGATCGAGCAGTTTTTCACCTGCCTCGTAGGAGTAAAACTTCCTTACGGTTACGCAGGGAAGATAAGCAGATACCTAGACCCAGCGAAGCAGAAGTTCAGCGGGATGAAGTCTCACGACTGTCACATGCTGATCGAGCAGATACTTCCAGTCGCAATCTGTGGGATCATGGACGCGCACGTCTGTGAAACACTATTTGGCCTATGCAACTTTTTCGACATCATCTCTCGGAAGTCGGTTGGCTTGAGGAAACTCAAAAGGCTACAGTAAGAGATCGTGGTGATAATATGCGAGCTTGAGATGTACTTCCCGCCCGCATTCTTCGACGTTATGGTGCATCTGCTGGTCCATATCGTGGAGGATATCATCCAACTCGGGCCGACGTTCCTGCACAGCATGATGCCGTTCGAAAGGATGAATGGTATCATCAAAGGATACGTTCGCAACATGTCACGTCCAGAGGGAAGCATAGCCAGGGGCTTTCTGACCGAAGAGTGCATCTCCTACTGCACGAATTATCTAGGCATCGAGAACCCCGTTGGTCTGCCCGTCAACAGGCACCTCGGCAGGCTCGCTGGATGGGGTCACCGTGATGGTCGCTGCGAAATGCACGTCGACTCGCCGACTTTGAAAGAGCAAACCTAGTTGCGCTACAACACATAGACATGGTCGACCCTTGGGTGGTAGAGCACAAAACCTTTATTGAGAAGACGTACAATGACCGAGGCCAACAGAGGACGGACGGAGATATAATCAAAGAGCACAACTCATGTTTCACGCGTTGGTTCAAGGAGAAGCTTCTGGCGTACCCTTTACATGAGGATTCTTCCGCGGAAGAAAATCTCATGTTCGCCTTGTGACAGGGCGCCGAGCACAACCTGATGACCTATGAGGCGTACGATATCAACGGGTACACGTTCTACACTGAGGACAAGGACATGAAGAGCGATGGTTATCAGAACTCCGGGGTAACGATGGAATCCTACACCGGTAACGACAAGGACAGATACTACGGAAGGATCGAAAAGATCTGGGAGCTGAGCTACACTGGAGAGAAGGTCCCGATGTTCCGTGTCAGATGGGCCAAGAGCGTCGTAAAAGAAGACCGGTATTTCACCACCATGGTTATACCCGAAGCCAAATCCAAGACCGCGGGCGCAAACGTCACCGCAGAAAATGAGCCATGGGTACTGGCTTCCCAAGTGGACCAATGCTTCTTCATTACCGACCCATCAAAGCCCAGTAGTGTTGTCGTGAGGAGAGGTAAAAGGAAGATCATCGGAATGGATGGAGTCGCCAATGAGCAAGACTTCGGCAAGTACGGCGACCCGAAGATGGAACATGACGACGATGATGAAGGGCCATACACCACAAGAAGAAGCAAGACCACCCTACCCAAAGGACGTCCGTTCAAGAGAAGAACTCCATTTGCGAAAAAGAAGGGCAAGAACATTGTGAACAAATAGCTAGCTAAGATTGATTATATTTAAATTGTAGCCTTCATTTCTCGATTGTATTTCAACATATTCATAAATGTTTTTCCATGGGCACTTTTTGAATTCATGAATATTTTTTCAAATTTGATGATATTTTTTCATATTCATAAATGTTTTACCAATTCACAAATGAATACAACTAAAAATCCAAAAAAAGACTAGTTGTGCTTGGTTATATGTTACTCCCAAAAGCATATAAAGTTTGTCAAATTTGGTGCAATGGATATTTAGTTATGATTTAAACAAGTTTGAACATATTTAAACGCAAATAAATATCAAACAACATTTTAAATGTTGTTAACATGGCAACAAAATGCATATTATTTTTCTACATGAAATTCTCAGCATCTAGCATATGTGACATGTTATATTTTGATGCATGGATAAAAATATATGTGCAAAGAAAAAAATGCATAGACCTCCCAGTGGGTGTGCTGCGTGCTGACCAGTCGGGCTACTGTAAGTTGTCTGATGTAGATGCGGTTTGGTGGAAGATAACATGTGGGCTCGAACAGAAATAAAAAAAATTACTAATGGCGCACCACGAGGAGGTGCGCCATTGCTATAGATGTACTTATGGCGCACCAGGGAGAGGTGCGCCATTAGTATTCTTCCCCCATCCATACTTCGTACCCCACTCCACCTATTCCCTCTCTCCCTCGCCCTCGCCCAGATCCCCTTCGTCCCTCTCCCTCGCGCGCTGCCCCGACGCCGCCAACCCGACCCCCGCCGGACTCCACCCCCACCGCCCCCGCGCCCCCACCACCGCAGCTCCCCCGCGCCCCCCACCACCCACCACGCGCCGCCCCCTCCACTCTCTCTGCTCGCCGTCGTCGCCTTCGCGCGGGGAGGACGTCCAGGAAGTCCACGCCGACCGGCTTCGTCAAGTCCACCAGGAGAGGAGGCCCGCGACCTCCCCGCCATCTATCCCCGCCTCCCGCAAGCTCGCCATCTCCGTCCTCCGTCGTCTCTGCTCCGGCCACCACCTCATCGTGGTCAGGTAACCCTCCTCCCTCTGCCTCTCTTCTCCTCTCTTCCTCCTCTCCTCCATCCCGGCCATGCCCTCTTCTTCTCTCTTTTGCTAGGTTTAGGTCAAATCCCTCTCCAATTTAGGTCAAATTAGGTTCAAAAAATTAACTAATTAACCTTGTGACCGATTCAGTTAGTTGTTATTTTGGAGGGAAGAGGATGATGCTGCAAAGGTTTCTAGCAAGAAACAAACTTGCTTGCTGGAGGTTAACTAGGGTAGTCTGAATCTGAACTTGTGTTGCTGCTACATCTGATCTCGGTGCTAATTAATTAACTGCTAGCATTTTATAATCTCCCGTAGGCCACACCACATCTCAGTCAGTATACTCTCTACTGAAAATGGTCCTATAGAATCATAGTAGAGTGTCTGGTGAAGGTACAAAAGGCAAATAGTAGGTATGTACTATGTCTGTGTGGATGCTGAGCGATGAACAGGTGTACTACTAATTAACTAGCTAGACTGAATTGGAATGCCAGTACTTATGACCACCACTAAAAATTCCCGCCTCTCAGTTTTCTACATCGCCTTATGTTGTTGGGGATCATTGGTGTTGTGTTCTGTAATTGCTGTGTGCCAAAAGTGCTACTGCCTGGGTGGTCAAACTGATACCGCGTCTTATGGACATATCTTAAAGATCTTGTTTTTTGCTGTCTATGGAACTACCCCGGGGGTAGTCCAACTGATAGTGCCCAAGTTAGATGATATAGTTGCCATGAATTATATCATGTTGAACGGGCAAAGGAAAATCTCATAGCAAATGCATCAAAATGTCCAAGTTTATACCTCTTGCAAAACAGATAGAGAGAATATGTTGTGCAGCAAGAGAATGGTAAACTTGGTATATGTGGTTTATCTTTGTGAAGCTCAATTGCTAATGGTCCTGAAGGTTAGTTGGTCTTCCCTGAGTAAATAAGAAAAGCATGTAGGGCCTGAAATACGGTGAAATAGGAGACGATGCAGAGCAATGTCTTTGTTTGGTGTTTTTGACAGGTTTATCTAGCAGGTCTGCAAATACCAATTCTCCCAGGAGGGTGTCCATTGTCCCTTGTACATGTTCTAGTCATTACATTGATTTTTGTAGAAACTTCTTCAGAACATCATTATCCAATCCGATTTAGTTTCAAGACCCAACACTTGAACACTAGGAAATACTGAAGCGGCTGAGTGTTGAACAGAGTGCCGATATGTGTAGTGTACCCCCAGAGTCATGTATCTGGCGCAATGGTGGTTCTTGTGCTACCAATGCACCAATGTCAAAAACTCATGCAAAAACTTCCCAAATTTTCTGAAAATAAATCAGTACATGAACACAATATATGTCTATCATGTCATAGAATTTTAACTAAAAATTGAACTTACACCTTGAGAAATAGAAAAGACAAATCATCACTTGAATGTTGTTAACTTAAACTTGGCCATGAATTGGGCCCGTTTGCACTACCACAACTGAATTTGTTATTTTTGTTTCTCTTGCCTTGAGTTGAATTTACGACTGAATTGTGCTGCCACACTGATACACTCTTATTTGGCACAGTTTGGGTGAGCCCTAGTCAAAACTAGGTACTATTCACAATTGTCCTCTTCTGCAAGGATGGTAGTTCTATTTTTGATTGATACTGGTAGAGCATGGCTGCGAATATATCATATAGGATCATTACAAGTCACCTAAGAGAGTGGTCTTACGTGGTAGTGTCGAAATGCTAACTTGGTTGTAGAAGTCTTGATAGTCTTGTTGTTATTTCAATTTTTATTAACTGATCCATCCAGTGTTCGTGCTTATATTTTCTCTTATAGGATTATTGTTATTCCAATATGTCCGCTTTTATTTTCTCTTATACAATGTTGGTGCTTGTCTTTATGAAGCTTCAGTACCAGAAAATATATGCTTTTGCAAGCTATACACAGCTATTTGAAATGATATGCTCAAGCCTATGCAAACTGGAATTTGAATAGTCTAAAGTGGAGTTGAATGCCCGATGCACTCCATCCAGATTTTCGCTGGGTTTTGTCTCCGACCATCGTGTCGTGATGATTTTGCAGGTACCCCGAGAGGCCCTTGAGTTTGCTGGAATGTCGATTAACTTTCGTTCCGGCAAATTCGGGTACTCCATATGTCCAATTTTCAGCAAAGGTCATGCTGAAATTTCTCGTGAATTTTAGCATGACTTTGCTAAAAATAGGACATATGGGTTACTTGTGACTAATGCATGGGTAGGGGTATCTTAGTACTTAATTAAGTAGGATCAACTGCCCCTTTATTCTTGTTGCGTTAAACCATAGGCGGCAATAGATCCAAGTGATTAGGCCCAACTTAGAATTCTCCTTCCCAGCTTAGCTTTTAGGATGCCTCGGTGTCGACAAAACATAAATTATAAAACCTTGGCTTTTAGGGTGCCTCGGTGTCGATAAAAACCGAAATGATGAAAGCTTAGGCTTTTAGGGTGCCTCAGCGTCGAAAAACCCTAAATGATAAAAGCTTAGCTTTTAGGATGCCTCGGTATCGACAAACCCTAAATGATGAGACCATGATCTTGTTCCTTGACAATAACTAACTTTTTGACAAAACTTTTTTCCTATTTAGAGAGAAACATGGCCCACAATGATGATGTCGGTGGTTCGGGCGGCAAGGCATTCTGGGAGCTGTCCTAGGAGATGGAGGAACAACCTCACTTCTATGAGGACGCCGCAAAAGACACCGATCCTGACACCACTGATGGTGTCACCGAGGATGACCCCACTGATGGTGCCATCGGGGATGACACCACAGATGGTGCCGCCGAGGATGCCACCACTAATGATGGCGGCGCACGCATAGATGGCAGCCAACCGAAGAGGCAACGGAAGGACCGGCGCCTGACCATGCTCCGCACCATCAAGTAGGAATTTACTGAAGTGGACTCCGACGGGAGTCCAACGGCACCCAAACGAATAGTAAGGGGTACTCGGTTCAGCTCAGGTGCATTCTCTGGAGCACCGTCTCGATCAACACCGAGAACCTAAGGCATAAGGACCGAGGGAATTTACGCAACCTCCTCTTCACGAAGCTGCACGAACGATACAAGTTCCCCGCTGAATTTGAAAACACAAGCCTCACAGGGAATAAAGTGAACAATGCCGCCCTCACGAGGATGAGAACGGCCCTGTCTACTTGGAGAAGCTCGGTGAAGAGAATGATTGACAAAGGTTTTAGTTATGAGAAGATCAAGGAGAAAAATCCTTCGATCACCGAAGATGACTACAAGGAGTTCAAGATCAAGTGCAAGAGCACCGCAACCTCTGAATCAAGTCAGTGGGGGAAAGAAATGCGGCAGTTGAACTTAGGGAACACACACTTGGTCCCGGCGGTTACAGAGTGGTGGAGCCTATATGGGACAAGGAGGACGCGGAGCGTGCCGAGCAAGGCCTACCGCCCCTCTTCGATAAATACGGTGACAAGCAGACCATGAACTTTGTCAGGGCCCGGTACAAGAAGGACCCGGTAACAAAGGAGCCCACCACGGATCCGAAGAGCAGGGCCCTTGAGCTTGTTCTGGTAAGGAATACACCCCCGCGTAATTAGCTCCATATGGTTGCATTCTAATTAATGAAGCCAAATTTCTAAATGGTTCACATTCCTTCCGCAGGCGACTGAAAGCAGTTGCGCGGGGTCGACTCAGAGCACCCCTTGGGACACCACTCTAAATAGGGCGTTGAATGTAATGAAAAAAAAGGATAAGCTCAGTAAGCCATCGTCAGCTGGTCGTGTGGCCGGCAAAGGCTTGTCCACAAAATGGTCGTCATACTATAACGCTGGTGGGCGAAAGAAGAAAAAGACCAGCTCAGAAAGCTAGGCGCGCGAGGTTCAAGAACTCAAGGCACAAGTGGCGCGGATTCCGAAGATTGTCCAAGAGCAAGTGCAACAACAACTGGGATCGACCCTCACCGGCATTATGCCTACCTTGATTCAGGGGCTGACGATGTGGATTGCGGGCGGCCAACAGGGGCCGCCCCCGATTCCTAGCTTCACGGCCAGCAACTCACAGAACGCGCAGGCGGGGCCATTGGTGTCTCCGGCGGAGGCGGCATTGGTGTCTCCGACGCCTACACGAGCATTGGAGCATAATGCACCCGGGTGTACGCCGGCCGGCACCTCTGCAGCAAGCGGCCCCTCCGTCAATTGCACGCCCGCCGTTAGCGGTGCCTCGACATTAGCCGAGCTCGACGCCATCATCATGGTAACTAATTAAGCCTCTCGGCCGAGGACTTCATCTCCTTGCCTTTGACTGGGCATCCCTGACGCCCTACATGTTTTCGCATGGCGCCGCCGACGTTCCGTGCACTCTCCTGCACTTCGTGAACGACGAGTTGGTCGATGTTGCCAAGGGCAGAATCGTTCAACTGGGCAACCCCATGTTCCACGGTAATCCGATGCCACCCACCGTATATGGGGTTCAACTTGTTCGGGTGCTGCCAGGTCGCGACGAGTTGTTACCTCCGATTCGACTCGTCGGGGCCGACGAAGATGATGTGATGACCCTCAGCGCCTGCCTAAGCTGGCCCCTGCTTTGGCCGAAGAGCCAGATTCGTTTGGGGGCGGGGGACACCACCCCAAAGACAACACCGCCAGTCTTGCCGGTGCCAAGCCATGGCAAGACCGCCGCAACGCTGCCAGACATCCCTATGGCACATGATCCGAACATGCATATGGCACAGGATCCGAACGACGACGACGACAACGACGACGGTACATTTGCCAACGTCGATAAGTACTTTGCCGATCATGGGTACGATGGCGAATTCATGGGGCCTCCTTCTCAAGAACCCAACCCTACAAAAGACGATCGCGATCTAGCTGGTACAGCGGAGAAACCAAGTTGCAACAGGCGTCGTTTGGCGTTCAGTTCTCAAAAGACGCCTCCAGCTGCCGACTTCACCGAGCCTCAGATAGCCGAGGTGCGAAATATTATCAGCCCCAACACACTCAAGAAGGCGGTCTATGAGCAGAACTCGGTCCCATTACAGGAGAAGAAGAAGGCAAGGAAAAGAAAGAGTAACAAGGGCGCGAGCCAGCCGGCACCGAGTACGATCCGTGCTCAGGACGGGCCACCTTCACCTAAGGATATAATGAGGAGGGTGCATGTGGCGGGTAGGCCGATGCTACCGACTAATATGCTCAATGCTGCAACTGGTGCTATGCGGAGTTTGCATGATAGTGTTCTTTCTTTGGAGAAGCCGCGTCTCAGAGAGAAGGATGTGGCATACCCGGTTTTCGTGGCCAAGGTGCCAGAGGGCAAGGGCTTTGTGGATAACTCCATCGGGGGTATGATCATCCTGCGGTTTGATGACATCTTTGCTATGTTTAACCTTCATCCGCTGCACTACACCTTCGTTCGGCTATTTTCGCTGAGTATGGAGATGCGGATCATTAGAGAGAAGACCACGGACATCGTGATAGTCGACCCCGTCTACATGCGTGCCAAGATCTTGGGCAGCGCTGGGGACCGGCAAGTCGCGAGTTCTTACCTCGAAGGCGTCATTCTGGCAAACCAAGATAAGGATAACTTCCTCGTGCCTTACTTTCCCGAGTAAGTCGTCCCCTCAACCACCCCGTAACATATGATTTCTTAGATTTTGATCATTTTTTTAACATCCATGTTTTTGCAGTGACACACATTGCACACTCATCCTCCTAAGCCCGAAAAATTCCATGGCCACGTATTTCGACTCGGACCGTCAGTCGAAGGTAGACTACACAAATGTCAAGAAAGTTCTTGATGATGTTCTCCCCGGCTACGCCAAATCTGGAGGCACCTTCACCAGGACAGTTCATAAGTACGGCAAGCACGTGTTCGCCCACAATACGATGTTCTGCTGCGTCAAGCAGCCGCCTGGCGGTCAGAAGGGTGCCTACTACGCCATCCATCACATGCGGGCGATCGTACAGGACCATCATCACCTTCTGCTACCAGATAAACTCAAAGATTGGGCCGCGAGCTTGTCGGCCATCCAGGACGCGGACATCAGAGAAGAATTCTTTCGCATCCAGTCGGAGTTTGTGGAAATCATCCATCAAGATTTCCTTCGTACCTCGGGGCAGCTCTACCTCAGAAATCAACCGTCCAACAGTGACATAGACACAATGCTACAAATGCAGGCTAAAAACGCCCGCGATTTCATGACTCCCACGATAGACGGCGGCTTCATCCACGCTTCGGTCCCTTGAGTCGAGTCGAAAGTAGTGATGCTATGTCTAGTTCTGAAACATCGATTGGCTCATGTTGTAATTAAACTTTAATGAACTTGTATGTCTCTTTGGTTTGGACAGTCGTTCAACTTAGATCTAATCGATGCTATTAATGTCTTGCTTTTCTCTTCCGATCCTTTTGTTGCATACTTATATATTGCTTATGTATTGTCTGTGAATTGGTACTAACGTTTCTTTTGGCTAGTGCATAGCGATGCCGTCGTATGTCGTGTACAACGGTAAGGTTCCCGGAATCTACGATGACTGGGAGGAGTGTCGGAGACAGGTTCACCATTTCAGCGGTAACAGTTACAAAGGGTACACCACTAGGGCGGAGGCGGAATCTAGATACGCGCGCTATCGAGCGGGAGAGAGGAGGGAGCGTTGGAGGAACCGAATGAAGACGAGTTTCATCGCGATGATGCTCATCGTGATGACTGCAGCTCTCTTCTATGTGATGGTAGTTTAGATGATCGATATCGACTTGTAATGTGAAGACAAACTCGCTACTCGCTGTCTCGAGACTTGTAATATAATGTTCTATCTTTCTTCGGTCTTTTGAATTCGGAGACTAATATGATGAATTGTATTCGGAGACTAATATGATGAATTGTATTCGGAGACTAACCTTCTATTGTATTCGATGAATCTGGTGTTGCTGTCTGGTGTTGTCTAAATTCTGTCCAATAATATATTTTGTATCCTGCGAAAATATGAGAAAAGAAAAAAAATCCCTAATATTCATACTAGTGGTGCACCACTCGAGATACTAATGGCGCACTGTCCAAATGAAACTAATGGCGCATCACCCATCAGTGCGCCATTAGTATGCCAAAGCACATGGGTACATATGGCCCCCTGGGAGGCATACTAATGGCGCACGGAGGGCTATACTAATGGCGCACTGCCTGGTGCGCCATTAGTACACTAGATACTAATGGCGCACCAGGGGTGCGCCATTAGTAAAAAATCTAATGGCGTGGTGCTAGTGGCGCACCACTAGTGCGCCATTAGTAGGCAAAAGTGGTGCGCCACTAGCATGCCTTTTCCTAGTAGTGATAGCTACTATGCTGGCCCATTTGCTAATGCTCCTAGTTCATACATACATTGTGCTGTTGTTATTGTGCTAAATATTGCTAGAGTTCTTATAGCTCCTCTAAATAACAGGTTTCCTACTAGTGTCTAGCTACTGCACAAGTATGCCCCTGGTTATAGTTCAGATAGACATTGTGATGTTAGTGTTGATTTAATAACACTATTGAGATCATTGTGATGCACTACTAGTTAATTAGTTAACTGTATCTAGTTATACTAGCACTTGCCTATGATGTTCATATATAAGTTATAGTGCATGCTATTGCTCTGTCTCAAGTATTCTAGTACCCATGAATGACTGGTTCTCTACATTATAGCAGTTAGGATGATGGTATATGTAGGTAATTTCTGTAAATTGGTCATGGCCTACTTACTTTCTTATGTGTTAAACAACATGAACTAGTTCCTCTTCTATTGGTATTGATCATACATGCAACTGAGATTTGATGCTACACTTCTCATGATCCTACGATGATCTAGTCCTAGCACTTCTAGGCTATCTGAGGACATCTCCCCCAAAATCCTACCATGTGGTGTTCTATTGCTTGTTCTTCTGGCTGTGTGTCTATTTAACTTGGGACTTATCCTTTTCTTCAAATCTCCTACGTCTACAGCGGCGAGTTCGGCCCCGACGAGCACGATGGCTACGGGCGCGGCAAGTCGAGAAGGAAGAGGGGAGAGGAGGCAGAGCTCACCGGGGAGGCGCAAGGAGGCCCTGCGATAGCTTAGTATCAGCAGAGGTGGCCAGAGTTGAGGAAGCCGGCGGCGACCCGAGGAAGAAGAGGTGGAGGGGTGGAGGGATCGAGCGTCGTCGCGCCCTGCTTCCGCGGCTCGCCGGCCCGGTGTTGAAGCAGATTCCGCCCGCCGCCTTGCCTGTCGCCTCGCACGGTGGAGCTCGAGCGGAGAGGCGCCGCGGGTTTCTAGGGTTTTGAGGGATGGGAAGGCGGGAAGGGG
>LR738710.1:102401131-102431960 GCA_902687465.1 Secale cereale
AGGGAGGGGGTGGGTGGGGGCGGCGGAGCCCAGGAGCGAGGTCGCCGGTGGGTGGGGGTGGCGGTGGTGGTGGAAGGGGATCGGCGGCGGTGGCGAGAGGCGAGGGGCGAGATGTGGGAGAAGGACGAACGGCTCGCGAGATGGAATCTTGGATATTATAGTGGGGAGAGGTTAGCAATGGCGCACCATCTAGGGGTGCGCCATAAAAACTGTGATAGCAATGGCGCACCTTCCCCTGGTGCGCCATTACTAACTTTTTTTTGGATTTTTAGTTGCATCTAATAATTTTTTAGAAAATAACCATAAATTTTAAAATAATTTTAAAATTTTCAAATACTTGCGTTGCAAAACATTTGTGAATTGGTAAAACATTTACGAATATGAAAAAAATATCATCAAATTTGAAAAAATATTCATGAATTCAAAAAGTGCCCATGAAATTTATAAATATTCATGAGGTCAAAAAATATTAAAAAATTCAATACTTTTTGTGAGTTAGAAAAATGTTCGCATTTTCAAAAAAATGTTTGCAAATTTAAGCAGGAAAAGGAAGACTGGAAAATAAAATACTAGAATAAACATAAATAAAAATTGGTATATGTAATGCCGAGTATGTGACAATACCTCCCACGTGTCGAGGCACGACTTAAAGGTATAATCACATACTAGAATGATCTCAAGTATGGTATCTTTGCACAACTCATGTAAAAGAGGGGATGAAAACGTAAAAGAGTAGTTGGCTTACACTCGCCACGTCACACAATGTATTACATTAACATACATCATCCAATAACATCAGAGTCTGACTACGGACGAAGATCCAAATGAAAGATACCATAAATAAAGCAACACAAGGTCCCGATCATCCTAGTAGGAGCCCTACTGATCCTCGGGGTAAGACACGTAGTATCGCCCACGCTCTTCAACGAACTCCCAATACAACTCTGAACCACCAGCTGTGTAGTTCTCAACGGTACCTGCATCTGGTGTTGTGTAGAAACTGTGAGCCATGGAGGACTCAACAATCCCGTTCCCGGGTAGCGATACTATCAAAGCCTTAGGTGTGGGAAAGGCTTAAAACAAGGTTGCAGCAGCACTAGCACTAGCTTATGTGCTTAGAGCGAGAAGAGAAAATGCCAACGATCGTCAAAGTGATCACGAAGTGATCCTAACTAAGCACGTCAAACATAACCCCCACCGTGTTCACTTCCCGAACCCCTTCGGAAAGAGACCGTCACGGTTACTCACGCTGCTAGTGTATTATGAACATTGTGTCAAGTTATCTACAACCAGATATTAACAAATTCCCATCTGCCACATAACCGCGGGCATGGATTTCGAAAGATCAAACCCTGCAGGGGTGTCCCAACTTAGCCCATCACAAGCTCACGATCTGTGGAGTCGCAACTCCAAGGTGGGAAGACCCTAGTATTCTCGGAATCCCGTGCTCAAGATATTCCGACAAAGGTAAAACTAATCCAGCAAGACCTCCCGGCGTGACGACACCCTGATGGTACCCGCGCGTATCTCGTCTTAGACCATGACCGGATGGGACAAGCTACAGGTTTTTACCAGCCCTTGAGTTTCCCCGAGGTGGCCCCGCAGCACGCCCAGTTTGGACCAACACTCATGTGGAACACTGGCCCAGGGTTGTTAATTAAGAACTCGGATTTGCAACGCCCTATGCAAGTTTTAGTTATTAGGCAAATGTAAAACCAATGTTGGGCCTTGCTGGAAAAGCTTTAGCGCTAAGCGCGTTATCGAGGGGGGCCCATAATCCCCAGCCGTGTTAGGGACGCAAAATCAAGGAACATAACACCGGTTTAACGGTTCCTAGGGTGGCATGAGTGGAACAAAACACCAAGCAAGAGGCTTAGCCTTCCACCCATTGCCAATATATAGATGATTTAGTTTAACAGATTTTATAATGTGATATCTGTGACGCCCGAAGACCGACGTCCCAGAAGATACCAGAAGATTCCAGAAGATTCCAGATGTTCCGGGGTCTCCCGTGTGTTCTTTTTGCTTGTGTTATTTATTTTTGCATTGCATCATGTCATCATGCCATCATGTCATATTTTATTTTTGCATCTCAACCTAAATAAATCGTGTGGACCTTCGGTCCATTTAAATCGAGGGAAAAATGTCTTCTCTTTAAAACATATAAAAGCCTCCTAATAATTATGGAGCTATATTAATAAATATTCCATTGCTTCGGAATCACCATAACACACTTGCATAATTTTCCCCATGTCTCTTAATTCTAGTTCTCCGTCAAAACCTTGCCAATAATTCTTTCCGTTGTTTCGAGGCTCCTCCAAATATCTAGACTCCTTTTAAACTCCTTTAAGGCAAACTAATTATTTTAGTTTGTTTTTCCCTTTTGTTGTTGGAATTATTTTTGTGGGGTCGGAAGTATTCCTTAAAGCCTTTCAAAATTGTTCCATATTTTATTTCGTGTTTCCTGGTCTCTTTTGCTTAATATTTTTTTGATCCCTCACTATTTTATTTCTGCTAAGATATAAAATTAGTAGAGCCCAGGCCTCCTCCTTTCTTTTCTCTCAGGCCCGCAGCCAGCCACCGCGGCCCATCTGCATCTGGCCTTAGTCGGCCCAAACCAGCCCCCTCCTAACCCTAGCGACGTGCCTCCTCTCTCTCTTCCCTCGTGCGCCGTCGCCCGAACTCCCCAGCGCCGATTCCTCTCGAGCCCTCGCTCTCTCCCTCATCCCCCTAGCGAGGCACTCCTCCTTCCGCAGCCTCTCCCTCGACCCCTCCAGTCGCCGCTCCCTCGATCCCCTTCGATCTCCCGTTCGCCACTACCCGGTCTCCCGCGAGCCTCCTCTGCGCCTGGCCCGAGCCCAGCAGCATGGAGCCGCGCCCGTCCTCGCCTGCCTCCCTTCAGCTTCCCCCGCGCCGGCGCGCCAGGACCTCCAGAAGGCGAGCGCCGGGCGCCTCGCTTCGCCTCGCGGCAGAGCCCCTCCGCCCCGGGCCGTGTCACCTCCAGCGCCCCATCTCCCCGACGCCGGCCAGGGCCCTTCCCCGTGCGGCCCTTCACCAGCAGCCATGGCCTTCGTCCAGCTCGACGCCCTGCCGCGGGACGTCTCTCCTGCCCCGTCCTGAGCCCCGACGGCCTCCAGTTCGAGCCAGCGGCAGCCGCAGCTCCTCCCTCCGCGGCTCCCAGCATTAGCGCCCGAGCTCTTCCGTCCTGCTGCCTCAAGCCAAGACCGTGCTGCCGCTGTTGTTTTTTTTTCTTTTGTGTGTTGCTTTTGCTGTTGTCTTGACAGAGAACCATGTACGCCTACACGACAAGACGGCAAGACCGTAACGACCAAGTACCCCTACACGTCGATGCGACAAGTACCCCTCCGATGCGCCGAGGCCAAATTCCACTACGTCCACGACGACCTGAACGGCTACCGTCGCCGAGACCCTCAAGTACCTCTACGGGCGAGAACGACTACATGTACAAGTACCACTACTTCCACTACTGTCGCCCGGAAACGAGGAATTCGCCAAGTACCACGACACGTAACGTGAACGTCTACCGTCGCCGAAGACCCGTGAACAACTACTTCCTCTTCGGTCGTGTACCACTACTTCCTCTACGAGTTGCGGAACGGCTACTTCCTCTCCGAACGTGAACGACTCCTTCCTCGACGCTCTCGAACCGCCCCGTTAACGTTTGTTCCGAAGGTATAACCCCGTCGTGACCCGTGTGATGCTTGTTGTGTTGTATGAAATGTTTCCCGTGTGTGCACCGTGCCCGTTTCACCTTTTGTCTTGTTCCTCGGTTGCCTCGTCACCGACTCGTGGAAACCCGGTAACGGGATCACCCCACCTCTTTCATCTTGTTTGACTCGCTTCGTCACCTTTTGCACCGGCCTCTCAACGAGTTACCGGAACCGATATGATGCCATTGCATCATTTTCGGAATTGTTGCCGTGGCACCCCTTTCATTCCACCACGGTGACGATGCTTCTTATCTCTCTTGTCAACCTTTTAATAAAACTTGCATAAACTTGTTCATGTCATCCGCATCATGTTAACAACTTTTAATATGTGTGTAATTGTTGTTGCTTATAATTATTAAACATGCTCATGAGGATTTTCCGGATATGTTGTTGTTATTCTCCGGCCTCATTTAAATTGCCTTATTAGTGTAGTTTATTTATGCTTCACCTCTTTCCATGTTAAAAACATTTAATCTTGTCTTGTAAATAATGAGAGTCAACTAAATAATTAAATGCGGTGTTTCGTCAAGATGCAACTCGTTGCATATTGATCTCCACTTAACTTGTAGTATTTGTTTGTGCACTTGCCATGCCATGCATATTTAAACCGGACATGCATCATACTTGTTTGTGCATCGTATGCCATGTTCATGTATGTGTGTTTACCGTGTTGTTCTTTCTTTCCGGTTGCTTCTCTTGTTAGCTTCGGTTTCGTTCCGGAGTTGTGAGGATTCCGCTCGACTGTTGCTCCGTCTTCTTCTTGGATCCGTTCTTCTCCCTTGTGGAATCCCAGGCAAGATGACCGAACCCGGATACCATTACTATCTTTGCCTATTGCTAGAAGTCACGATCTATAGTTTTGCCTCGATGCCTATGTCTTTCTTGTCAGCCTCCTACTTGTAACCATTGCCATGTTTAACCACCCTACCTATGCAAACCGTTGCTTGGCTAAGTACGCTTCGCTCAGCCCCTCTTATAGCATTGATAGTTGCAGGTGAAGATCGAAGATGCTTGCTTCATGTTGAAGTTTGGTTGGGTTATATCACACTATATAAATGCTTAAAAAATGAAATCATCCATATACTGGCAGGGTGGAAGGCTAAGCCTTTTGCTTGGTGTTTTGTTCCACTCATGCCGTTAGGAACCGTATAAACCGGTGTTATGTTCCTTGATTATGCGTTCCTAACACGGTTGGGGTGTATGGGACCCCCTTGATAAACCGCTAAGTGCTAAGTCTTTTCCAGCAAGTCCCAACATTTGGTACTATTTGCCTCATAATAACAACTTAATTAATTAATTAAAATTGCATAGGGGGTCGCGTCCCCGAGGTTTCTTAATTCTACATAGCAGGGGGGCCAGCGCTGATGGTGTTGGTCCCAAACGGGGGTTCTGCGGGGCCGCCTTGGGGCAACCCGAGGTATCTGGTATCCACCCGTAGAATCGCCCATCCGGTCGTGTCCTGAGACTTAGATACGCACGGCTACTATCAGGGTGTCGACACGCCGGGAGGATTTGCTGGATTAGCCTTACCTTAGTTCGGTTTAACTTGAGCACGGGATTCCGAGAATACTCGGGTCTTCCCACCTATGGAGTTGCGACTCCGCGGATCGTGGGCTTGTAATGGGCCAAGTTGGAACACCCCTGCAGGGTTTGAACTTTCGAAAGCCGTGCCCGCGGTTATGTGGCAGATGGGAGCTTGTTAATTCCGGTTGTAGATAACTTGACACAATGATTCAATACACTACCAGCGTGTGTACCGTGACTGTCAATTTCCGAATAGGGATTCGGGAGTTGAACACGGTGGGGTTATGTTTGACCGGCTTTAGCTAGGATCACTTCATGATCACCTTTCGACCGATGCTCTTCTCTTCTCGCTCTCTTTTACGTAAGTTAGTGCTAGTTGCTGCTGCAGACTCTTGTTTGTTTTCCTTCACCTCATATTCTTTCTTCAGCCTTATCCTCACCCCAAGGCTTAAATAGTCTTGTTACCCGGGAACGGGATTGCTGAGTCCTCTGTGGCTCACAGTTACTTCACCACACCAGATGCAGGTTCAGCCGAGTTTGATGCAGGAGTTGGTTCAGTTCTTCACCAGGAGCTCGATGAAGAGCGTGGCCGGTTGTTTGTGACGTTTCGATGTTCAGTAGTGGTTTCTACTAGGATTCGATCCTGACCTGTGGCTTTATGTTGTTTTGGTATCTTTCTTTGGATCTTCACCCGTAGTCGGGTTGTGATGTTCTGAATGATGTATTGCTTATGTATTGTATTGTGTGAAGTGGCGAGTGTAAGCCAACTATCTCCTTTTGCAATTTAATCCCTCTTTTACATGAGTCGTGCAAAGATACCAAACTTGAGATCATTCTAGGATGGGCTTATATCTTTAAGTCGTGCCTCGACACGTAGGAGATATAGTCCCATCCTGGGCATTACAAGTTGGTATCAGAGCCTTCTCCGACCTAGAAGCCCCCACTGATTGATCGAATCGTTGACGGTTGAGTCTAGGCACACACTGAAAATATTTTGAGTCCTATATTTATATCGGAGAGTAGGATTTCTTTGCTTCTCATCCCCTTTCTCTCTGGTGAGGACTCCTGACGATTACTCTTTTCTCTTCTACTTTCAAAAATTGCACCAAATTTTTTTTAGGATCCCGCGAGTATTCTGGGATTGTTTCGATGTTCTTGTGACAAGGATATTGTTCCCGATGCCTCCTGTTACCGAGGAGTTGAGCTTAGGGGTATCGTTGTAACAAGTATATCGCGGCAGTACTAAATACTTAAGACGGCCGACATCGAAAATCTCTCCTATACGGACAGTGGCAAGATAACCCCGACATCACCCAGTACTGGGGAGGTAGTTCGAGAGTATTGCCATAGCTTGTTATAGTGGATGCTTTTCAAAGGTCCAAGGTAAACAGTTTCCGAGAAAGACTGGTTATGTGTTGAAGGATGGATACACCTGGATGTAGGTTTAGAGTTGATTGCGCGGTGCTTCCCGTGTATCCCCAACACCTGATTGCATAACTGGAAACTTTCGGAAATCTATAGGTGGGTTCATCTAGTAGTTCTAGGCATTCTTCCAACGGATGCACGATATGAAGTTTGGGGTTCTACATTGAGTGAAGTGGTTTTATGGACTTGTTCTGGTCGGGAGTTGCATCTTAAAGGGTCCTTGGCTATGCTGATCCGGGGATTACAAAACCCTTTTGTAACACGTTCCATGAGCTTTCAGCACGAAGACGTCGAACGAAGCTTCTATCTTGTATTTGTTCTATCTGATCCTTGTTCCTTTTTATTTATCTTTTTCTTCTTCCAAGTGGCTTCAAGTCGAGCTGATGTACCTGCGGAATTCATTCGTTCATTCCTCTGTTCGAATGATATTGTGAAGATCATGTTGCATATCTATCCTTGTTGTTGTCTTGATTCTGGTATTCGAGTTGCTTCGATGTCAAATGTTGATTCCATACCTTTACTAATCGGTATTCTCATATTTCTATGGGAGTGCAGGTCCTTCTTGATCATCAAGATGGTCATGTTAATCCTTTTCAACCGGTGTGCCTTCTCTTCAAGTTATTCCTTACGGACGTCGTTGAGAAATCTGACGATTGTCTGTTTCATTCATCCCAATTTGTCTTTGTTTTTCCCACCCTCCCACCCTTCTTCTTCTTGGAGCCAGAAATTCTCAAATGAAATATCCATTTTATTCATGTGATATTTCTTCATTCTTTTCCTTCAATGTTCTTATCCGGTGAATTATCGTGAAGATGTTCAAGAGCTTCAAGTTCATCATTCTTTTGCTCTCAATTCTGTCGGTGGATGTAATTCAAGATTTCGGTGTTGATCTTATCCTTTTCCCATTTCACAATGCTTTCTTATTCTGGTGCACCAATTAATCATTCTCCTCTTGCTATTCATATCCGGAGAGCTCAAGATATCTCAGAAGATTCATAATTCCATTCTTAATCCATTCAAGCTATTTTGAGGTTGTTACCTTATTCAAGCCATTTAATTCAACCGGTGCAATATCTCTTAAGCAATCTTTTTCAACAGTGATTTCTTTGAGTGGGCCCTAACCCACAGGTCTTTTCCCAGGATCTTACCTGACTCTTCTTTTTCCGGAGAATTCTTTTCAATGTGTGACGTAAGAATGATTTCCATCAGTCACATGCCTTCTCCAAGATCGCTTTCAAATTCTTTTCATCTTTGGTTCAACCTTTTAATTCTTCATTCCGGAGTGCTCAACAATTCTGATGACATTTCTCGTCTTCAGTCTCAACATTTGGAGACCGCAAAAGTGTTTCTCTTAAATCTTGGCCCGTCTTCTTGAAGATTTGTGATTCTAGCTTCATGCCATCCTCATTATTGTTCAGATTGTGAGGAATTATTTTCATAACCGTCCGGAGCATTTCATGAATTCTTTTCCTTGTGATCCTCTGAAGGCCATCATTTCAAAAGATTCTTCGTTCTCAGTTTTCAACTTCGTTCTCCAAATATTCTTCATTGATGCCTCTTCGTTCGTCTCCATATTCTTACGGTGGTTCTTTCAAGATTACCCTTCCGTTGTTATCGTTTTAATTCATTTGTTCTTTTCATAATCCTACCGGTGGTTCGTTGAAGATTTATCCGAGCTTGTGCTAGATCTCTATTTAATTCTTTGCAACGAGAATAAGTAGTATGCCAAATCCTGTGGTTGTCATCAATTTAAATTGGTGAAGGAGATCCATGACATAATTCTTATTCTTATTCTTATTCCTTCAAGGTGATTTAATTCTTTTGTCTGGATCTTGTTCATCATATCATATCCTTGGTTCTAAATTCTTCATCTTGTTTTTCGGAGCTCCAAGTTATCTCAATTATCATTTCAAGCTCCATCTAATTCACCGTAGGCCTTGAATCTTATTCTTTTCATCTTTCACTTCTCTTGTTTTCATTACCGGAGTTCTTCATGGTGGTTCATCATCATGTTTTAAGTCATCCTCGAAGTCTTCATCAAGATTCTTGTTGGAGCTCAAGCATTCTTCATCATGCTTTCCAATTGCAATTCTTTCTACCTTATTCTTTGAGATGGTGTTATGTCATTTTGACAATTCCTTCATGTTTCATGATTCACGAGTTGTCAGGAATGAAATATTTAAATCCATCATTTTTCTTTGTTCAAGAGATCTTTTCAACCTTTCAGTTTATTCGTTGGAGTAATCTTGGGTGGTATTTCACCTAAAAGCTTTCCCTAAGGATTGTTGCTATTTATGGTGCTTATAAATGACCCAAGTTCTTCATTTGTCATTCCGGTGAGATAAGTTTATCGTCTCCTTGTTGATCTCAATCCAATTAATGTTTTGTCAGTGGCTGGTTGTCACCTCTTAATTTTGAGATGTTTTCCATAAGCCCACATGAAGCTTATTCTTTTGTTGTTGAGTTTCCAACAACTCCGTTCAACCCTTCTTCGTAAGGAGGATTTCCTAATTCAATTCATGGGAGAAGTTTTCTTTTCTTCTCCATTCTTTTCTTTCATGGATCTATATTCTATTCTTTCATTCCGGAGGCTTGTGATGTTGCTCTATCCAAACCATCATCTCGTTTCTTATCGAGATCATGTTCTTTCCCTTGCTTATCATTTAACCGGAGTGTTGTATTCTTCATTCAAGTTCTCTTATCTTATCAAGTTTGCCTCTCTTTTCAACCGGAGTGATGTCTGAATTCTTCTTAACCTTGTGCCATTCTTTTAATTGTTCCGGAGGCTGTGTGTTGTTGCTTTCATCAAGTATCACTCCATCTTCTCTAGTTTTTGTTCAATTCCTTCCATTTTCAGACGGAGTGCTGCCGAAATTCTGTCATTTTTATTCCTTGGCCATACCATTGCGGTTTCATATTCTTTCCGTCCATGAGCACTTGTTTCATGTCTTTCAACCTTCAAGGTTCTCATAATGTTCCTTGTTCCTCTTTTCTAACGGAGTTTTCATCTTCGTTCATCTCCGTTGCTTTCTTTCTTTCAACTTGTTTAACCTCTCAAGGTTCTTTGGTTTCAATCGTCTGTCAAAGAAGCAACTTTGTTTTACCTCTTCCTCTTCGTTTTTACCCGGTGATATCTCTAGGATCTCGGGTCGAGATCCTCTGTTAGTGTGGGAGAGTTGTGATGCCCGAAGACCGACGTCCCAAAAGATACCAGAAGATTCCAGAAGTCTCCAGATGTTCCGGGGTCTCCCGTGTGTTCTTTTTGCTTGTGTTATTTATTTTTGCATTGCATCATGTCATATTTTATTTTTGCATCTCAACCTAAATAAATCGTGTGGACCTTCGGTCCATTTAAATCGAGGGAAAAATGTCTTCTCTTTAAAACATATAAAAGCCTCCTAATAATTATGGAGCTATATTAATAAATATTCCATTGCTTCGGAATCACCATAACACACTTGCATAATTTTCCCCATGTCTCTTAATTCTAGTTCTCCGTCAAAACCTTGCCAATAATTCTTTCCGTTGTTTCGAGGCTCCTCCAAATATCTAGACTCCTTTTAAACTCCTTTAAGGCAAACTAATTATTTTAGTTTGTTTTTCCCTTTTGTTGTTGGAATTATTTTTGTCGGGTCGGAAGTATTCCTTAAAGCCTTTCAAAATTGTTCCATATTTTATTTCGTGTTTCCTGGTCTCTTTTGCTTAATATTTTTTTGATCCCTCACTATTTTATTTCTTCTAAGATATAAAATTAGTAGAGCCCAGGCCTCCTCCTTTCTTTTCTCTCAGGCCCGCAGCCGGCCACCGCGGCCCATCTGCATCTGGCCTTAGTCGGCCCAAACCAGCCCCCTCCTAACCCTAGCAACGCGCCTCCTCTCTCTCTTCCCTCGTGCGCCGTCGCCCGAACTCCCCAGCGCCGATTCCTCTCGAGCCCTCGCTCTCTCCCTCATCCCCCTAGCGAGGCACTCCTCCTTCCGCAGCCTCTCCCTCGACCCCTCCAGTCGCCGCTCCCTCGATCCCCTTCGATCTCCCGTTCACCACTACCCGGTCTCCCGCGAGCCTCCTCTACGCCTGGCCCGAGCCCAGCAGCAGGGAGCCGCGCCCGTCCTCGCCTGCCTCCCTTCAGCTTCCCCCGCGCCGGCGCGCCAGGACCTCCAGAAGGCGAGCGCCGGGCGCCTCGCTTCGCCTCGCGGCAGAGCCCCTCCGCCCCGGGCCGTGTCACCTCCAGCGCCTCATCTCCCCGACGCCGGCCAGGGCCCTTCCCCGTGCGGCCCTTCACCAGCAGCCATGGCCTTCGTCCAGCCCGACGCCCTGCCGCGGGACGTCTCTCCTGCCCCGTCCTGAGCCCCGACGGCCTCCAGTTCGAGCCAGCGGCAGCCGCAGCTCCTCCCTCCGCAGCTCCCAGCAGCAGCGCCCGAGCTCTTCCGTCCTGCTGCCTCCTCTGCTGCCTCAAGCCGAGACCGTGCTGCCGCTGTTGTTTTTTTTTCTTTTGTGTGTTGCTTTTGCTGTTGTCTTGACAGAGAACCATGTACGCCTACATGACAAGACGGCAAGACCGTAATGACCAAGTACCCCTACACGTCGATGCGACAAGTACCCCTCCGATGCGCCGAGGCCAAATTCCACTACGTCCACGACGACCCGAACGGCTACCGTCGCCGAGACCCTCAAGTACCTCTACGGGCGAGAACGACTACATGTACAAGTACCACTACTTCCACTACCGTCGCCCGGAAACGAGGAATTCGCCAAGTACCACGACACGTAACGTGAACGTCTACCGTCGCCGAAGACCCGTGAACAACTACTTCCTCTTCGGCCGTGTACCACTACTTCCTCTACGAGTTGCGGAACGGCTACTTCCTCTCCGAACGTGAACGACTCCTTCCTCGACGCTCTCGAACCGCCCCGTGAACGTTTGTTCCGAAGGTATAACCCCGTCGTGACCCGTGTGATGCTTGTTGTGTTGTATGAAATGTTTCCCGTGTGTGCACCGTGCCCGTTTCACCTTTTGTCTTGTTCCTCGGTTGCCTCGTCACCGACTCGTGGAAACCCGGTAACGGGATCACCCCACCTCTTTCATCTCGTTTGACTCGCTTCGTCACCTTTTGCACCGGCCTCTCAACGAGTTACCGGAACCGATATGATGTCGTTGCATCATTTTCGGAATTGTTGCCGTGGCACCCCTTTCATTCCACCACGGTGACGATGCTTCTTATCTCTCTTGTCAACCTTTTAATAAAACTTGCATAAACTTGTTCATGTCATCCGCATCATGTTAACAACTTTTAATATGTGTGTAATTGTTGTTGCTTATAATTATTAAACATGCTCATGAGGATTTTCCGGATATGTTGTTGTTATTCTCCGGCCTCATTTAAATTGCCTTATTAGTGTAGTTTATTTATGCTTCACCTCTTGCCATGTTAAAAACATTTAATCTTGTCTTGTAAATAATGAGAGTCAACTAAATAATTAAATGTGGTGTTTCGTCAAGATGCAACTCGTTGCATATTGATCTCCACTTAACTTGTAGTATTTGTTTGTGCACTTGCCATGCCATGCATATTTAAACTGGACATGCATCATACTTGTTTGTGCATCGTATGCCATGTTCATGTATGTGTGTTTACCGTGTTGTTCTTTCTTTCCGGTTGCTTCTCTTGTTAGCTTCGGTTTCGTTCCGGAGTTGTGAGGATTCCGCTCGACTGTTGCTCCGTCTTCTTCTTGGATCCGTTCTTCTCCCTTGTGGAATCCCAGGCAAGATGACCGAACCCGGATACCATTACTATCTTTGCCTATTGCTAGAAGTCACGATCTATAGTTTTGCCTCGATGCCTATGTCTTTCTTGTCAGCCTCCTACTTGTAACCATTGCCATGTTTAACCACCCTACCTATGCAAACCGTTGCTTGGCTAAGTACGCTTCGCTCAGCCCCTCTTATAGCATTGATAGTTGCAGGTGAAGATCGAAGATGCTTGCTTCATGTTGAAGTTTGGTTGGGTTATATCACACTATATAAATGCTTAAAAAATGAAATCATCCATATACTGGCAGGGTGGAAGGCTAAGCCTTTTGCTTGGTGTTTTGTTCCACTCATGCCGTTAGGAACCGTATAAACCGGTGTTATGTTCCTTGATTATGCGTTCCTAACACGGTTGGGGTGTATGGGACCCCCTTGATAAACCGCTAAGTGCTAAGTCTTTTCCAGCAAGTCCCAACATTTGGTACTATTTGCCTCATAATAACAACTTAATTAATTAATTAAAATTGCATAGGGGGTCGCGTCCCCGAGGATTCTTAATTCTACATAGCAGGGGGGGCGAGCGCTGATGGTGTTGGTCCCAAACGGGGGTTCTGCGGGGCCGCCTTGGGGCAACCCGAGGTATCTGGTATCCACCCGTAGAATCGCCCATCCGGTCGTGTCCTGAGACTTAGATACGCGCGGCTACTATCAGGGTGTCGACACGCCGGGAGGATTTGCTGGATTAGCCTTACCTTAGTTCGGTTTAACTTGAGCACGGGATTCCGAGAATACTCGGGTCTTCCCACCTATGGAGTTGCGACTCCGCGGATCGTGGGCTTGTAATGGGCCAAGTTGGAACACCCCTGCAGGGTTTGAACTTTCGAAAGCCGTGCCCGCGGTTATGTGGCAGATGGGAGCTTGTTAATTCCGGTTGTAGATAACTTGACACAATGATTCAATACACTACCAGCGTGTGTACCGTGACTGTCAATTTCCGAATAGGGATTCGGGAGTTGAACACGGTGGGGTTATGTTTGACCGGCTTTAGCCAGGATCACTTCATGATCACCTTTCGACCGATGCTCTTCTCTTCTCGCTCTCTTTTACGTAAGTTAGTGCTAGTTGCTGCTGCAGACTCTTGTTTGTTTTCCTTCACCTCATATTCTTTCTTCAGCCTTATCCTCACCCCAAGGCTTAAATAGTCTTGTTACCTGGGAACGGGATTGCTGAGTCCTCTCTGGCTCATAGTTACTTCACCACACCAGATGCAGGTTCAGCCGAGTTTGATGCAGGAGTTGGTTCAGTTCTTCACCAGGAGCTCGATGAAGAGCGTGGCCGGTTGTTTGTGACGTTTCGATGTTCAGTAGTGGTTTCTACTAGGATTCGATCCTGACCTGTGGCTTTATGTTGTTTTGGTATCTTTCTTTGGATCTTCACCCGTAGTCGGGTTGTGATGGTCTGAATGATGTATTGCTTATGTATTGTATTGTGTGAAGTGGCGAGTGTAAGCCAACTATCTCCTTTTGCAATTTAATCCCTCTTTTACATGAGTCGTGCAAAGATACCAAACTTGAGATCATTCTAGGATGGGCTTATATCTTTAAGTCGTGCCTCGACACGTAGGAGATATAGTCCCATCCTGGGCATTACAATATCCCAACCAAAACTTCATCAAGAAGCAAGAATCTTCAAATCTTCACCTGCAACTAACAACGCTATAAGAGGGGTTGAGCGATGCTTACGTAGCCAATCAATGGTTTGCTAGGTGGGTGGTTAGAGAGTTTCATGGCAACAATAGGAGGCTGACAAATAGACATAGGCATCGAGGCAATAATCTAAAAGAGCGAGACATCTAGCATAGGCAAAGATAGTAGAGATATCTGGGTAAGGTCATCTTGCCTGTTGATTCCATGGATGGATCATAACCTTGCTCCTCACACTCAACCTCGGTAGGAACCTCGTACTCCGTATTGTCACCAGGCTCTAACCAAACACAACAATGCAACAACGGAACAAAATCAATCAACATGCAATGCTCAACCACATGATGCATGAACATCATGAACAAGGGCAAGTGTAGACATAATGCATGGCCTAGGCTCACAAAAGTAAAACAACATCATATCCAACAAGATCATACACAAGAATGAAACAAGCAAAGGAACAACTAACAAGTTTATGTAGGTTGATCAAACAAGCATCCAACAAGTTTTTAAAGGAGTTGGTTAACATGGCAAGGTGCAACTAACATTACAGCAACATGCTGGCACATTTAAATGGGCTGGAAATAATAAACAACAATTTCCAGAAACTCCCATATTAATTTAAATGCATTTGGGACAGATCTGAAAAACTTCTGTGATAAAGTTGCCAAACATGCTAAACAACAGCACCAAAATATTCTACACATCTTTCCACCCCAAATGCATATAAAGTTTGTTAGATTTGGAGTTGTAGATATTTAGTTATGAATTTTACAAGTTTTAGCATATTTAAAACAAGATTAAATTCAAACAAAATTTTAAATGTTTTTAAACATGGCAACAAACATCATATTCATAATCTACATAAAATTCTAAGCACTTTTCATATAGGACTTGTTTTCATCAGAAACATATTTTCACAGATATTAAATAAACAAGAAAAACTGAAAAAGAAAAGAAAACACAAAACGGAAAAAAAAAACAATACAAGCGCCAGGGCTAGAGTGAACCAGGCTCAACTAGCCCAAGCCACTGACAAGACGGCCCGGCCTCGCTGACCTAGCGCCAGCGGGTGTGCGCGGGGGCTGGGAAGCAGCTGAGTGGCTGGCAGGTGGGGCCTGCCTGTCAGCCACTCATGAAAAACAAAAGGGGGGCGAAATCACCAGCCCCCGCAAGGGTTCGAACACAAGACCTCCTGCATATCTGACGGAGTAACAACCACTGCGCTATCGATCGGTTCTCGATAGAGAACAGGTGCAATATCTGAAGACTTAACTGCAGATGCAGAGACAGGGGAAAACGCTGGGCTCGTCGGAGCTGCTCCGGCGACCAAACGAGGCGGCGGAGGTGTGCGGGGTGCTCCTGGAGGAGTTCCGCATCTGCTCGAGGCATACGCAGCGCCTAGCATCCACTACGGCAACGGCGGCGAGCACGTGGTAGATCCGCGGCGGCGGAGCTCTATGCGACGCAAGGGCCTAGGCAGGGTCGGCGACGAGCGGCGGGCGTGCGGATAGGTGCGGCGGAGCTGCTGCGACTAACTGCGGAACCAGAGCGGCGAAGCTACGGCCTACACAACTATCTGACGCGCGCGACTACAACCTTTGCAGAGGGATGGGGGCACCGAGAGCACGACGATGGCATGGCCTACGGCGACGCGTACAGAGGGCTAACGGCGACGAGAAGACAACAAGGAGGAGCAGGGAGTACCTGCTTACCCTTGGACAGGAAGAGGTCGACGGAGGCGAGCTAGAGACGATGACAGCAAGCTCTGAACCTTGGCGCGTCTCTGTCCCGAGAAGAAGAGGAAGAAGGGGTCGACGCTGCGACGGCGAGTTGGTGCCTGATCCGTGCTGTAGGGGAAGAAGACGACGATGGGGAAGGAGCAGGACAAGATGCCATCAGTTGGACCTGACCGGAGGATCGCCGGCGACGACGAGTGCTCTCAGCTGCGCTCGGTGATCCGCGGGGACGAGGAAGGAGAGAAGGGGAAGGCTCTCTGGGAGGAGGCGGCGAAGGACGAACCCTAGAGGGGCCTGGAGGCTTATATATGGGGGGGAAGCGGTGACACTGGCCTCGGCGTGCGTGACGGCGAGCTCATGGCGTCGGCGCTCTGGAGCAGGGGCAAGACACGGCGCGACTGCGAGGAGCAGGTGGGTGTGAGGGTTGAGAGACCGACAGGTGGGGTCAGGCATGCGGGAGGGAGACGGCGCGACTGCTGCGGCCTGCTGGCTGGGCCTGCGGGCGAGAGGAGTTGGGCCACTGGGGCTGCTGCGGCTGCGTGTGCTAGAGCTAGGTCGAAGGGAGAGGAGAAAGAGGAGGAGGCCCAGGTTCACTGCTGTGCTGCTGTTTCTTTCTTTTTCTTTATTTCTACAGACAGAAAGAAAAAGAAAAACACAGACTAAAAGAAAAAGAGTTAAGGAAAAAGAAAAATATCCCCATGCTTAGTGATTTATGCCCTATTTAATAAAATTGACTTGGACATTTTTAGAGGCAGAAAAATAAAAGGAGTTTGAATATGGTTTAAACTCTTATCATTTTAAAACCCAACCAAATCATTTACAAATGGGGTGATATTTGGCAGAGAGGTTGTAGGCATGGAGCAAGATTTTTAGGAAAAGAAAGAACAATAATGGGCTTGGCTAGGTGACTTGCACAAAGGAGTAAAGAATGGACAGAAAAGAAAAGAAAGAAGAAGAAGAAGAAGGAGAAGGAGAGAGAAACAAGGAGGGGACTAGGGTTTAGCTAGGCATAGATAGAACCACACACACAACATCACAAGGCCTCACACACCTCATCATAACAAGGAAGTAGACTATGATGCCATGATGCTATGATGATGAAGCAATGCAAGGATGCAAAAATAATAAATGATATGGTAATGCAAAAATAAAATGACAACAACCCCCAAGGATAAGGACAAGGATCAAATTGAGAAAGCTTTATTACCATAATTGGAAAGTGTTACATATGGGGTGTTACAAACTCTCCTACACTACAAAAAGATATCGTCCCGAGATCTAGGACTGGAAGAAGTTAGGATACTCGGAACGAAGGTGATCTACTTGTTCCCACGTAGCTTCTCGGTCGGTATGGTGTGACCACTTAACTTTCAAGAACTTGATGGACTTGTTGCGGGTTTTGCGCTCAGTTTCCTCAAGAATAGCAACAGGGTGCTCACGATAAGACAAGTCTTGTTGAAGATCAATCTCCTCGAACGGAATGGTGCGTTCATGTGTCTAGAAGCACTTGCGGAGTTGAGACACGTGAAAAACATCATGAACATTTGCAAAGTTGGAAGGAAGGTCGAGTTGGTAGGCTAGATCGCCTCTTTTTCCAAGAAACTTGAAAGGGCCCACGTATCTCGGAGCAAGCTTTCCTTTGATACTGAATCTTTGGGTTCCTTTCATAGGAGAAACACGGAGATAGACATGATCTCCAATGTCGGAAGCCAAATCACGATGCTTGCCGTCATAGTAACTCTTTTGACGCGATTGAGCGGCTTTGAGATTCTCACGTATGACTTTGCACATTTCTTCGGCTTCTGAGATCAAATCATTGCCAAGAAGTTGATGTTCACCAGTCTCGGACCAGTTGAATGAGGTACGGCACTTTCTGCCATAGAGGATTTCAAAAGGAGCTTTGCCGGCACTTTCTTGGAAACTGTTGTTGTATGAGAATTCGGCAAACGGGAGACAATCTTCCCACTTCATACCGAAAGAGATGACACACGCTCTCAGCATGTCTTCTATGATCTGGTTCACTCTTTCGACTTGACCACTAGTCTGAGGGTGAAACGCAGTGCTGAAGCGAATCTTAGTGCCCATGGCTGACTGAAAAGAGTCCCGGAACTTGGATGTGAACAAACTTCCACGGTCTGAGGAGATGACTTGAGGAATGCCATGCAACGAAACAATTCTGGAAGTGTACAGCACTGCCAGCTGAGCTGTGTTGATGGATTCTTTGACGGGGAAGGAAATGAGCTACTTTAGTTAGCTTGTCAATCACTACAAAATAGCATCATTCCCCTTCTTGGACTTATGAAACCCAGTGACGAAATCCATCTCAATGTGATCGAATTTCCACTCGGGAATAGGTAGAGGTTGAAGGAGACCGGTTGGACGTTGATGCTCTGCCTTCACTCTTCTGCAGACATCACATTCATTCACGAATTGGGCAATCTCCCTTTTCATGCGAGTCCACCAGTATGATTGCTTGAGGTCTTGGTACATCTTGGAACTTCCGGGATGAATCGAGAGGAGGGAGTCATGTGCTTCGTTCATTATGAGCTTCCTGAGATCACCCTTGGGAAACACAATTATGTCCTCAAAGAACAAGGTATCTTTCTCATCAACGCGATAGCACTTGTATTTGGGAGTACCCTTAGCAATACCATGTTTCACTTTATGCACCATAGCATCACTGAGTTGCGCCTCACGGATCTGATCTTCCAAGGTAGGAGCAATTTAAAGGTTTGCAAGAAAGCATTGCGGAACAACTTGGATGTTGAGCTTCCTGAATGATTCACAAAGTTCAGGCTGGAATGGTTTGAGAAGGAGACTGTTGCAATATGACTTTCGATGGCTTCTCGCCCCTCGTTGGTTACCCCAAGTGGAAGGTTTGAGATGCAGTGTAGCGAAAGTTTTCCCTTGGCAAAGATACCAAGGATCGATTTCCCTGAGACTCCCAGTTTCAACAAGAAGGTGTCAACTGCTAACGGCGCCAGATATTAGCAATCAACGTGGACCTGCACACAGATACAAATAACTTATCTCCCAACGAGTACAGAGAGGTTGTCAATCCCTCCGGCCTTGTCGTTTACAAAGGATCAAACGCAAGTGATAATAGTGATAGGTATTGCTACAATAGTAAGTAAAAAGTGGAAAGTAAATAGCGGATGTGATCAATGATGGTAATATGGACCGGAGTCCCATGATGTTCACTAGTGATGTCTCTCTCCCAAAAGACGATAAAACAGCTATGTGAGGTAAACGAATTACAGCTGGGCAATTGACAGAATTATGTGCGCAAACCAATGCTAACTATGTTGCAAGAAAGGTAGAGGTTCAAAGCATGGGCGGTACGCCAAGGCAAGTAGACCGAAATCCATCTGCATCTACTACTAATCATCCACCTTGAGATATCTATCCAGAACATCTCGCTGGTATTAAGTTGCGAGTCCCACCCATAGTGTAAACTCAAAGCATCAGACAACTGCATTAAAAGAACTTTGCGTAAAGTAAACAATCCTTGCACCCGCGGGCACAAGCACCGTTGTTTTCCCCCTTGTGGCAACAGCACATCCCCTAGACTCATGTTTCTGTCACTCAAGCTAGTCATCGAGGGGCATGAACCCACAATCAAGCATAACGTTCCCTCTTGGAGTCACTACCTACTACTTGGCCAAAGCAATAAATAACAACGGAGAACATGCAAGAATTACTTACGAACATAAATATAAAAGAGGTGAATCAAATATATTACTCAAACACAATCTGAACTTAATCTCACAATCCATCGGATCCCAGCAAACTCATCATAGCAACAGCATAAGGATTACATATGTGCCTCGATCATGTAGGGAAGCTCACGAGGACTAATTAGTGAAGCACAAGAACGGGAGGAGAACATCACATAGCTACTGGTCATGGACCCATGGTCCAAGGGAGACTACTCACAACTCATCCGGGAAGCGTCCATGGTGGTGGAGAAGCTCCCGGTGGTGATCCTCCCCTCCGGTAGGGTGCCGGGAAGAGTTCTCCTGGTGCTCCCGATCTTGGAAGCGGCGGCGGCGGCAAACAGAGATGAGATCGCGAAAAGGGTTCCTGTCTCGAGGGTTTCGGGACGCGATATAAATATATGCCAAAGGGGGCATCAGACAAGGCTCGGGGGGCCCAGGCACCCCCCCGGCGCGGCCAGGGGGCCGCGCCACCAGGGCGCCTGGAGCCCTGGTGGCCCCCCTCCGGCTGTGCTTCGGGTGCCTGGTAGCTTCTGGAACGCTGATTTTTTATATAATTTTTCCGGGATTTTTCTGGCAGTTCTCGTAATGGGAAAACCTGAAATACAAAAACAGCCGAAAACAGAAACTGGCATTGGGGTGCACTGAGTTAATAGGTTAGTCCAAATATGATCAAAATTGTATGGAAGTGTATAAATATCATAGCAATATCACCCAAAAGAGGCATGGAGCAAGCAGAAATTATAGATACGTTTTGGACGTATCAACATCCCCAAGCTTAATTCCTGCTCGTCCTCGAGTAGGTAAATGATAACAAGAATAATTTTTGTGGTGACATCCTATTAACCATATAGGACTTTTTCATAGTCACATGACAAAAGCTTACTGAGACAATGAATCTATAGTAATTAAGTTGCCTCATGAGAAAATCACAAAGAACTGAAAGTTTTACAATATGATACTGAAACATCAAATAGATTTGTAATGAGCATGATGTGCAAATATGATAAAGTGATATCTCGCTTGCCCCCTTTAGTGAAGCAAAACATAAATGCAGGGGCACCTCCAAGGTTTAAGTGATGACTAGATACAATGATTTCAAAATAAACGATATCACAATCATGCCAAAGACAATGCTACTTTGGGACAATGCACATTACACTCAGAATGACAATCATGCTCTTAGTAGTTGGTGCTTTTAAAAGAAGGTGGAGACTCTCGAACCGTGGCTTTTGTTGGCAAGGTTGAAAACCCGTAGTCGGAAACAAAGACAAAACATGTACCAGAGCTCTTGGTTTTAAAAACAGAGGTAATAATGTTTTTTAGATTATGCATGTTCCGTCAACAAATGCTAGCAGACAACTCAATCACTTCTTGAGATGGACAAGTTTCGAGGAATGGCTCCCGAATGAGGACGATCACATCCTCTTAATCTCCTTTGTTTATCACTGCCAAAGTTTTCTGATTTCTCATGAACAAAGCGTGAAGGAGGGTTTGTTTGTTATATTATTTTTGAGCCGGGCGCACTCATTGCCAGTTCCTTCTCGTATTATGGGTTTGCACATTATACATGCAATCCCGGGGTGAAGCTTGTCCAACTTAAAAAGATCATGAATTAACTACTACTTCCTCATGAACTTAAAACAGAGGCACAAAATAGGAATGCATCTTTTTTTGAATAATTTTGAGATGGTACATGCAAGTCTCCGTTAGGAATGGCAGGTAAATACCATGTAGGAAGGTATGGTGGACTCATATGGCATAACTGGTTTAAAGGAATTTGGATGCACAAGCAGTCAGTCTGCTTAGTACAGGTGGAGGTTAGCAAAAGACTGGGAGCGACCAACTAAGAGAGCAATGACGGTCATAATCATGCAGAGCAACAAAGCAACATTGAATCAGGCATGGAAGTTATATCGCTACTCAGAAACAAAAGATCATCAAGGCTTGACAGACTTTCTTTACAGTCTTAAATATGCGTGAGCATACGCCAAGTCAATCAAAATAAATTCTCGAAGGAAGATATTACTAAACCATACCACATCATAGGCAAACAAATCATGTTGGTATTCCAATAACACATTGGGAACCCCCCCCCCAGCTATTTGAGACTAACCATAAGAAAACATGAACTACTAAGCACCATTATGCACGTAGCATCTTTATCATAGACATACCAACCAATGCAACGGAAGCAAACTCTCCTAATAAGATAAGCATGATAACTAAAGAGAGTTCAAGCAACCAACTAAACAAAAGCTCTTTAAAAAGATAAGCATGAGTACTAAGAGCTAAGCATGATAGTAGCTATTGAAAGTCAAAGAACACACATAGCAAAGATAGACATAAAATTCTATGTTATGTTCTAGGTAGAAGTGGAGCGTGTTTCTCTCCCACATAAAGAAAGCTGAGTTCCGACTCGTTATGAAAAGCTAAAGAAAACTAAAAAGGAAAACTAAAAGCAAGACGCTCCAAGCATAGCACATAACACATGAAGTGATAAAAATATAGTGGAACGAAAGACGAACTGATAATGTTGATGGAGAAGGGGATGCACGGGGGCATCCCCAAGCTTAGACACTTGAGTCTCCTTGAATATTTCTTGGGGGTGCATGGGGGCATCCCCAAGCTTGAGCGTTTGACACTCCTGAATCTTTTTATCATCTTCCCTCGCACACTTGAAAACTCCCTTCATACATAACTCATCATAATCTGATTAGCGAGGTTAGTACCCTTAATAAAATAATTGTTCCTTGCTGGAAATAAAGATATTCTTGAAGGTCTATTGTTTCTCAAGATTGCCAAAAGGTTTTTGCAAAGAAAAAGCAAGCTCTAGGTTTGCAAAATGAAGGAAAGGCAAAACAGGACAGAATCTGTGAAAAACAGAACAGAAGGTAGTAAATGATTTTTTCGGGGCACTTCTGCAACTCTAATCAAAAAACTCCGAACAGACGCAGGAAAGACAATTATATAGAGCACGCTGTCGAAAAAATTCAGACCAAAAAGATGATCTGGTGATTTTATACGAATTTTTCTATCCAAGGACAGAATCTGTTTCCTGGACAGCACGTCACAACTTTTGAACTTTCTTGCAATCGGAGGCTACACTTGGCACAAAATTGAAAAAGCAAAGATACAATGATGATGCTACTGTAGTAACAACATCAAGACACAACAAAAGAAAAATAAAATTTATTCATGTGGGCTGCCTCCCAAAAGCGCTTTCTTTTATGCCTTTAAGCTAGGCATAATGCATAGAGATCAAGTTTTATCAAGAGTAAAAGAATAGCTAGCCCGTATGACGGACTCAAAAGGTAACTTAATCTTCTTTCGAGGGAAGTGTACCATCCCTTTCTTGAGAGGAAACTGGAAATTTATATTCCCCTCTTTCATGTCAATGATAGCACCAACGGTGCATAGAAAAGGACGTCCCAAAATAATTGGACAAGAAGGTTCACATTCAATATCCATAATAGTAAAATCAACGGGAACATAATTGTCATTGACAATGATAAGAACATCGTCGATCCTCCCCAAAGGTTTCTTTATGGGAGAATCAACGAGACGAACACCAAAAGAACAAGAATCAAAAGGTTTCAATTTAAGCATGTCATATAGTCTTTTGGGCATAATGGAGGTACTGGCTACAATATCACATAAAGCATAGCAAGAGAAGTTGTTTATCTTAATTTTAATCATAGGATCCCAGCCATCTTCTAGCTTTCTAGGTATGGAGGCTTCTACTCTAAGTTTCTCCTCCCTAGCTTTGATAAGAGCATTAGTGATATGCTCAGTGAAGGCAAGGTTAAGCGTGCTAGTGTGGGGATCTTTAGCCATTCTTTGTAGAAAGGTGACAACTTCTGAGATACTACAATTATCAAAATTAATTTTATCATTATTGGGCAGAATTGTAGTGGCATCTTCTTTGTTTGAGTTGCTCTCTATTATAAGAGTTTGAACGTCTTCCCAAGTTTGGGGAAGCATAGGAGCAACTTTAAACTGAGGCTCATACTCTTTTCCTGGAAGACCATGCCATGGGCATAACTCTCCATCAAGACTAACATAATCACAAGGTTTATTACTTTTGTAGATCCCGACAGTGGTGATTGTCGTAATGGAAGAAGGGGTGTACTCCTCCCATCTAGTGTTTTTGGTGGAACCCATAGCAGCAAGCAAGCAAGAAAACTATTTTTGTGATTTTCGATAAAAGATACTAAAGCAAAACTGAAAGGTAAACTAACAAGACTAAAAAGCAAAGGTAAAAGATAGCGTGCAACTCCCCTATCCTGAAGAGTGGAGTCCCCGGCAACGGCGCCAGAAACCTTTGCTTCATGGCTTCTCGCCCCTCGTTGGTTACCCCAAGTGGAAGGTTTGAGATGCAGTGTAGCGGAAGTTTTCCCTTGGCAAAGATACCAAGGATCGATTTCCCTGAGACTCCCAGTTTCAACAAGAAGGTGTCAACTGCTAACGGCGCTAGATATTAGCAATCAACGTGGAACTGCACACAGATACAAATAACTTTGCTCCCAACGAGTACAGAGAGGTTGTCAATCCCTCCGGCCTTGTCGTTTACAAAGGATCAAATGCAAGTGATAATAGTGATAGGTATTGCTGCAATAGTAAGTAAAAAGCGTAAAGTAAATAGCGGATGTGATCAATGATGGTAATATGGACCGGAGTCCCATGATGTTCACTAGTGATGTCTCTCTCCCAAAAGACGATAAAACAGCTATGTGAGGTAAACGAATTATAGCTGGGCAATTGATAGAATTATGTGCGCAAACCAATGCTAACTATGTTGCAAGAAAGGTAGAGGTTCAAAGCATGGGCGGTACGCCAAGGCAAGTAGACCGAAATCCATCTGCATCTACTACTAATCATCCACCTTGAGATATCTATCCAGAACATCTCGCTGGTTTTAAGTTGCGAGTCCCACCCATAGTGTAAAGTCAAAGCAACAGACAACTGCATTAAAAGAACTTTGCGTAAAGTAAACAATCCTTGCACCCGCGGGCACAAGCACCGTTGTTTTCCCCCTTGTGGCAACAGCACATCCCCTAGACTCATGTTTCTGTCACTCAAGCTAGTCATCGAGGGGCATGAACCCACAATCAAGCATAACGTTCCCTCTTGGAGTCACTACCTACTACTTGGCCAAAGCAATAAATAACAACGGAGAACATGCAAGAATTACTTACGAACATAAATCTAAAAGAGGTGAATCAACTATATTACTCAAACACAATCTGAACATAATCTCACAATCCATCGGATCCCAGCAAACTCATCATAGCAACAGCATAAGGATTACATATGTGACTCGATCATGTAGGGCAGCTCACGAGGACTAATTAGTGAAGCACAAGAACGGGAGGAGAACATCACATAGCTACTGGTCATGGACCCATGGTCCAAGGGAGACTACTCACAACTCATCCGGGAAGCGTCCATGGTGGTGGAGAAGCTCCCGGTGGTGATCCTCCCCTCCGGCAGGGTGCCGGGAAGAGTTCTCCTGGTGCTCCCGATCTTGGAAGCGGCGGCGGCGGCGGAACAGAGATGAGATCGCGAAAAGGGTTCTTGTCTCGAGGGTTTCAGGACGCGATATAAATATATGCCAAAGGGGGGCATCAGACGAGGCTCGGGGGGCCTGGGCGCCCCCCGGCGCGGCCAGGGGGGGCGCGCCACCAGGGCGCCTGGAGCCCTGGTGGCCCCCCTCCGGCTGTGCTTCGGGTGCCTGGTAGCTTCTGGAACGCTGATTTTTTATATAATTTTTTCGGGATTTTTCTGGCAGTTCTCGTAATGGGAAAACCTGAAATACAAAACAGCCGAAAACAGAAACTGGCACTGGGGTGCACTGAGTTAATAGGTTAGTCCAAATATGATCCAAAGTGTATGGAAGTGTATAAATATCATAGCAATATCACCCAAAAGAGGCATGGAGCAAGCAGAAATTATAGATACGTTTTGGACGTATCACCTTTCTGCTCAAGGCATCTGCAATGACATTGGCCTTTCCTGGTGTGTACTCAATGCTTGGATCATACTCTTGGATCATCTCAACCCAACGAGTCTGGCGAAGGTTCAGGTTTGGCTGTGTGAAGATGTACTTCAAGCTCTTGTGATCAGTGAAGATGTCCACTTTTCTGCCCAACAGAAGGTGTCTCCACGTAATCAAGGCATGTACAACTCCTGCTAGCTCGAGATCATGTGTGGGGTAATTCCTCTCATTTGGTTTCAACTGACGAGAAGTGTATGCCACAATCTTGTTGTCTTGCATGAGAACACCAACAAGTCCTTGCAAAGAAGCATCACAAAAGACTTCATAGGGCTTGGCTCATCCGGAGGAGTAAGAACCGGAGCAGAAATGAGCTTCTCTTTGAGTGTTTTGAATGCCACATCACAATCAGGAGTCCAGGAGTACTTGACATTCTTCTGCAACAGGTTGGAAAGAGGCTTGGCAATCTTGGAGAAGTTCTTAACGAACCTTCTTCAATAGCTAACGAGACCAAGTAAGCTTCGGAGTTGCTTGACATTCTGCGGGGGTTCCCAGTTGAAAATAGCTTCAACTTTCTCGGGGTTCATAGAAATACCCTCGGCAAAGATAATATGGCCAAGATATAAGACTTTATCCAGCCAGAATTCACATTTGGAGAACTTCACATAGAACTTGTGTTCACGGAGCCTCTCCAGGACCAAACGGAGGTGCTTGGCTTGGTCTTCTTCATTCTTGGAGAATACCAAGATGTCATCAAGATAGACAAGAACAAATTCATTGGTGTAGGGGTTGAATATGAAGTGCATCATCCTCGAGAAGGTGGGTGGAGAATTTGGGAGGCCAAAAGACATGACCGTGTATTCATAAGAGCCAAAACTCGTTCTGAATGTGGTCTTGGGAATATCTTCTTCACGGATACGGATCTGGTGGTAACCCATCTGGAGATCAAGCTTTGAGAACACCTTTTCTCCTTTGAGCTGCTCGAACAATTCATTGATATTGGGGAGCGGATACTTGTTCTTTATTGTCTTCATGTTCAATGGCCGGTAATCAACGCAAAGGCGTTCCGTGCCATCCTTCTTCTTGACGAATAGAACACCACAACCCCAAGGAGAAGTACTAGGCCTGATTAGACCCATACGTTCTTGCTCATCGAGTTGTTTCTTCAGCTCCTTCAACTCATCAGGAGAAAGCTTGTACGGACGCCGACATGCTAGCTCAGTACCGGGCTCGAGTTCAATGACGAATTTAACTTGTCAATGGGGAGGCATGCCTGGAAGCTCTTCAAGGAAAACATCTTCATATTCATTGACCACCGGAATCTAAGAGATGGCATTAATCTCGCCCTTGACATTGAGAGAGAATAGCCTGATTGTGTTATCTCGAGAGGCGAAGATAATCACGTCTTCGTCAGGATGAGTAAGCTTGACTTCCTTATTTGCACAATCAATGTTTGCATCATGCTTGGAAAGCCAATCCATCCCAAGAATAAGATCAATGTCGGAGTTTCCGAGAATAACCGGAGAAACCATACAACGATAATCACCCATATGAATAGATATATTTGGAGCATACAAGCTAGAATTCATTTGCTTTCCTGGAGAATTAATTGATAACTCCCTTGGTAAAGCCACTGTGCCCACACTATGCTTGGATCCAAATGGATATGACATGAAAGAATGTGATGCACCCGAATCAAACAAAACTTTAGCAGGTTTAAGGTTGACTGGAAGGTTACCAAGTATCACATCTGAAGAATTCTCTGCTTGAGCTGCATTCATCAGATTCACTCTTGCAACCTTGGGGTTGTGCTTGACAATAGCAGTGCTGACAGGTGGAGGAGGCGGAAGGCGCCTTGGGTTGGGACACTTGTTAGCATAGTGACCCTTCTGAGTGCACTTGTTGCAAACCACTTCTGAGAGAGGGCGGTGGTAAGGACCACTTGATCTTGAAGCTTGAAACTGATGCTTGGACTGATTTCTTGGGTTGGGTGGGTGGGAGAAACCACGGCCACCTGAGTGATTGTTGTTGTTGTTGGGAGGACGGAGCACTGGAGGAGGCGGTAGCCAGAACTTCTGCTGCTTTGCAACCGCTTGGGAAGAAGAGGAGGAGTGAACAGCATCTCTGATCCTCTTTTTGGAAGCTTCAATCTTGAGCTGGGCTGCCTCTTGCTTAAGAGCCATATTGTAGAATTGGTCAAATTCATCCGGCTCGAACAAGGTGAGAGCTAGTTGGAGTTCATCCTTCAGACCACCACGGAACTGATAAATCTTGCTCTTGGCATCTGGGATGTCTTGCTTGGCATAGCGAGCGAGATTCTAGAACTTGACATTATATTGATAGATGGACATGGTGCCTTGCTTCAGGTTGCGGAATTGCTCACGCATGCCTTCAATGACACTGGTTGGAATGTGGTGAGAGCGGAAATCCTTGTGGAAGTCAGTCCATGAGATCTCACGACCACCTCTGGAATCTTTGTACTGTTGCCACCAATCAGCAGCTTGGTCTTTGAGTTGGAAGGCGGCAAACTCGACATAATCCTCAGGTCTCACGTTACTGCATTCAAAGTGCTTTTTGATGTCTGTTATCCAGTCTATAGCATCTAGCGGATCCACACAGTAACTGAAAGACTTCGGTTGGTTTGCCAGGAATTGGTTGAGGGTTGCAAAGTGAGGTTGATTGAACAAATTGCCTTGGCCTTGGTTCCCATGACCACCTTGATTTCCTTGGTTGGCTTGAATGTTCTGCATCATTTGCATAAGCATCTGGGTGTTCTGGTTTGTCGCTTGCATAATTGCTCTCCAGGCCTCAGACGGAGGAGGAGGGGAAGGAGGACGTTCAGGAACACCCTCTTCTTCACCCTCTGGGTTAGCGTTGGGAACCTTCTTAGGAGCCATCCTGAATGAGATGACAACTATTAGCCATTGATTGAAAATATATAAGCTGAATCAACGGCTAGAATTGCGTCATAATTCTTCACAAAAACATTCGAACAAAATGAACGAATGTAATCCACAGTTTAATGGTACAACAATCTTCTCGAGAAGCCACTTGGGAGAACAAAAGGTAAATGAAACAACAAGGAGCAGATATAACAAATACAAGATAGAAGTTTCGTTCCACATGTCCGTGCTGAAAGCTCATGGAACTTGTTACAAAAGGGTTTTCCAATCCCTGGATCAGCATAGCCAAGGACCCTTTAAAATGCAACTCCTGATTGGAACAACGCCCATAAAACCACTTTACGCAATGTTGAACCCCGAACTCCATATCATGCATTCGTTGGAAGAATGCATACGAGCTACTAGAAGAACCCATCTATTAATTTCCGAAGGTTTCCAGTTATGCAATCGGGTGTTGGGGATACAGGGGAAGCACCGTGCACTCAACTCTAATCCTACATCCAGCTGTATCCATCCTTCAACACATAACCAGTCATTTTCGGAAACCGTTTACCTCGGACCTTCGAAACACATCTTCTATACAAGCTGTGGCAATACTCCCGAACTACCTCCCCAGTACTGGGTGATGTCAGGGTTATCTCACCACTAACCGCATAGAAGAGTTTTCGATGTCTGCCGTCTTAAGTATTCTAGAACCGCTACGATAGATTTGTGACGACAACACCTCGGAGCTCAACTCCCCGGGACACTGCCACAACCCCTAAATGACAGGAGGCATCGAGAACAATGTTCTCGTCACAAAGATATCAGATCAATCCAAACAATACTCACGTGATCCTAAAAAATAATTAGTGAATTTTTGAGAGTAGAAGAGATAGAACAATCGTCAGGAGTCCTCACCAGAGTGATAAAGGGATGAGGAGTAAAAAAGAAATCCTACTCTCCGATATATATATAGGACTCAAAACATTTTCATGTGTGTGCCTAGACTCAACCGTCAACGATTCGATCAATCAGGGGGGCTCCTAGGTCGGAGAAGGCTCTGATTACCAACTTGTAATGCCCAGTATGTGACTATACCTCCCACGTGTCGAGGCACGACTTAAAGGTATAATCACATACTAGAATGATCTCAAGTATGGTATCTTTGCACAACTCATGTAAAAGAGGGGATGAAAAAGTAAAAGAGTAGTTGGCTTACACTCGCCACGTCACACAATGTATTACATTGACATACATCATCCAATAACATCAGAGTCCGACTACGGACGAAGATCCAAATGAAAGATACCATAAATAAAGCAACACAAGGTGTCGATCATCCTAGTAAGAGCCCTACTGATGCTCGGGGTAAGACACGTAGTATCGCCCACGCTCTTCATCAAACTCCCAATACAACTCAGAACCACCAGCTGTGTAGTTCTCAACGGTACCTGCATCTGGTGTTGTGTAGAAACTGTGAGCCACGGAGGACTCAGCAATCCCGTTCCCGGGTAGAAATACTATCAAAGCCTTAGGTGTGGGAAAGGCTTAAAACAAGGTTGCAGCAGCACTAGCACTAGCTTACGTGTTTAGAGCGAGAAGAGAAAATACCAACGATCGTCAAAGTGATCATGAAGTGATCCTAACTAAGCACGTCAAACATAACCCCACCGTGTTCACTTCCTGAACCCCTTCGGAAAGAGACCGTCACGGATACTCATGTTGGTAGTGTATTATGAACATGGTGTCAAGTTATCTACAACCGGATATTAACGAATTCCCATCTGCCACATAACCGTGGGCACGGCTTTCGAAAGATCAAACCCTGTAGGGGTGTCCCAACTTACACAGTAGGAAAAGGGCTATAGATGGTATGGCCACTAATGGCGCAGCAGACATGTGGTGCGCCATTACTATATACTAATGGCGCACCATGTGTCGGTGCGCCATTTGTGTCCAAATACTAATGGCGCACCACATCCACGGTGCGCCATTAGTAACAAATTTTTTTTCATTTTTTCTTCAAAACTACTAATGGCGCACCAGTGGATAGTGCGCCATTACTAGTTAAACTAGTAATGACGCACCACATCCACGATGCGCCACTAGTAATTTGTTTTTAAAAAAAATTCAATTTTTTTTTTCAAAACTACTAATGGCGCACCAGCGGATAGTGCGCCATTACTAGTTACCACATCCACGGTGCGCCATTAGTATTTTTTTTCAAATTTTGTTTTATATTTTTTTTCAAAACTAGTAATGGCGCACCGTGGGAGTGGTGCGCCATTACTACTAGTTGAACTAGTAATGGCGCACCACTCCCACCGTGCGCCAATAGTAACTTGGCCCAAAATTTCACCAGCTG
>LR738710.1:102432023-102483805 GCA_902687465.1 Secale cereale
CCCCCCCATGTGGACCGCCTTTTCCAGTTTAAAAATAAAATAAAAGAAAATGATGGAAATGTCAAAAAAATAAGTTTCCCATGTGATATGTGGTCTACTTGTTAGGAAAATTTACAAATATGAATTTTGACTTTATTTGCAAAATATCTCTGGAATTTAGTAAAATGGGCATAACTTTTGCATACGAACTCGGATTAAAAAGTTTTTTATATGAAAAATCATCTACTCGAAAAGTTACATCCGAATTTAAACGGGGGAACCCCGTTAAACATTTTCAAAATCCCCAAAAACCAAACAGAAAAAAGTTACGGGGCTTCTAAGATCTAGAGGCAAAAAATTTCAAAAAAATTCAAACTTACTAGTGGCGCACCGTTTGCTAGGTGCGCCACTAGTAACAGAAAAAAAATTGGTTTCGAAAAAAATATTTGAATTTTTTTTTCAAAATATGATACGTAATATGACCGGGAAGTTTGAAATATATTTATAAAATTTCATCATACTCATGAACATGAACAAACTCCTAGACATCAAGAAAGTTTAATAGGATTGATATGATAGATATATCAACAAGTGCCTGTGAAGTGAGCTAGTGCTGGGGTTGGATAGAACTACGAAGTTAAGCGTGCTCGGGCTGGAGTAGTGTAAGGATGGGTGATCTTCCGGGAAGTTTGACCACGGAGTGTGATTTGACTTGATATTAAGCAAATTGACCCGAGATTAAGCCATAATGACCTAAGATTAAGAAAAAAAATTAAAAAAAAATTAAAAAAATTCTGAAAGAAAAATAATAAAATTCTCTGAAAAAAATAAAAAAATGTTACTAATGGCGCACTTCTATGTGGTGCGCCATTAGTATACCATATACTAATGGCGCACCGTGGCCTATACTAATGGCGCACTAGTGGTGCGCCATTAGTAAAAAATACTAATGGCGCACCAGTAGTGCGCCATTAGTAGGCAAAACTGGTGCGCCATTAGTAGGCCTTTTCCTAGTAGTGTTAGCCCATCACAAGTTCACGATCTGCGGAGTCGCAACTCCAAGGTGGGAAGACCCGAGTATTCTCGGAATCCCATGCTCAAGATATTCCGACAAAGGTAAAACTAATCCAGCAAGACCTCCAGCGTGCCGACACCCTGATAGTAGCCGCGCATATCTCGTCTCAGGCCACGACCAGATGGGACAAGCTACAGGTTTTTACCAGCCCTTGAGTTTCCCCGAGGTGGCCCCGCAGCACGCCTAGTTTGGACCAACCCTCATGTGGAGCACTGGCCCAGGGTTGTTAATTAAGAACTCGGGTTTGCAATGCCCTATGCAAGTTTTAGTTATTAGGCAAATGCAAAACCAATGTTGGGCCTTGCTAGAAAAGCTTTAGCGCTAAGCGGGTTATCGAGGGGGGCCCATAATCCCCAACCATGTTAGGGACGCAAAATCAAGGAACATAACACCGGTTTAACGGTTCCTAGTGTGGCATGAGTGGAACAAAACACCAAGCAAGAGGCTTAGCCTTCCACCCATTGCCAATATATAGATGATTAAGTTTAACAGATTTTATAATGTGATATCCCAACAAAAACTTCATCAAGAAGCAAGAATCTTCAAATCTTCACCCGCAACTAACAATGCTATAAGAGGGGCTGAGTGATGCTTACGTAGCCAATCATTGGTTTGCTAGGTGGGTGGTTAGAGAGTTTCATGGCAACAATAGGAGGCTGACAAACAGACATAGGCATCGAGGCAATAATCTAAAAGAGCAAGACATCTAGCATAGGCAAAGATAGTAGAGATATCTGGGTAAGGTCATCTTGCCTGTTAATTCCACAGAGGGATCGTAATCTTGCTCCTCACACTCAACCTCGGTAGGAACCTCATACTCCGTATCGTCATCGGGCTCTAACCAAACACAACAATGCAACAACGGAACAAAATCAATCAACATGCAATGCTCAACCACATGATGCATGAACATGATGAACAAGGGCAAGTGTAGACATAATGCATGGCCTAGGCTCACGAAAGTGCAACAACATCATATCCAACAAGATCATACGCAAGAATGAAACAAGCAAAGGAACAACTAACAAGTTTATGTAGGTTGATCAAACAAGCATCCAACAAGTTTTTAAAGGAATTCGTTAACATGGCAAGGTGCAACTAACATTACAGCAACATGCTAGCACATTTAAATGGACTGGAAATAATAAACAAAAATTTCCAGAAACTCCCATATTAATTTAAATGCATTTGGGACAGATCTGAAAAACTTCTGTGATAAAGTTGCCAAACATGCTAAACAACAGCGCCAAAATATTCTACACATCTTTCCACCCCAAATGCATATAGAGTTTGTTAGATTTGGAGTTGTAGATATTTAGTTATGAATTTTACAAGTTTTAGCATATTTAAAACAAGATTAAATTCAAACAGCATTTTAAATGTTTTTATATATGGCAACAAACAGCATATTCATAATCTACATAAAATTCTAAGCACTTTTCATATAGGACTTGTTTTCAACAGAAACATATTTTCACAGATATTAAATAAACAAGAAAAACAGAAAAAGAAAAGAAAACACAAAACAGAAAAAAAAATAACAATACAAGTGCTAGGGCCAGAATGACACAGGCTCAACTAGCCCAAGCCACTCACAAGAGGGCCCGGCCTCGCTGACCTGGCCCCAGCGGGTGCGCGCGGGGGCTGGGAAGCAGCTGACTGGCTGGCAGGTGGGGCCTGCCTGTCAGCCACTCACGAAAAACAAAAGGGGGCGAAATCACCTGCCCCCCGCAAGGATTCGAACACAAGACCTCCTGCATATCTGACGGAGTAACAACCACTGCGCTATCGATCGGTTCTCGACAGAGCACAGGTCAATATCTGAAGACTTAGCTGCAGATGCCGAGACAGGGGAAAACGCTGGGCTCGTCGGATCTGCTCCGGCGACCAAACGAGGCGGCGGAGGTGTGCAAGGTGCTCCTGGAGGAGTTCCACATCTGCTCGAGGCATACACAGTGCCTAGCATCCACTAAGGAGACGGCGGTGAGCACGTGCAGATCTGCGGCGGCGGAGCTCTATGCGACGCAAGGGCCAAGGCAGGGTCGGCGACGAGCGGCGGGCGTGCGGATAGGTGCGGCGGAGCTGCTGCGACTAACTGCAGAACCAGAGCGGCGAAGCTACGGCCTACGCAACTATCTGACGCGCGCGACCACAACATATGCAGAGGGATGGGGGCACCGAGAGCACGACGATGGCATGTCCTACGTTGACGCGTATAGAGGGCTAATGGCGACGAGAAGACAGCAAGGAGGAGGAGTTAGTACCTGCTTACCCTTGGACAGGAAGAGGTCGACGGAGGCGAGCTGGAGACGACGACAGCGAGCTCTGAACCTTGGCGCATCTTTGTCCCAAGAAGAAGAGGAAGAATGGGTCGACGCTGCGACGGCAAGTTGGCGCCCGATCCGTGCTGTAGGGGAAGAAGACGATGACAGGGAAGGAGCAGGACAAGATGCCAGCAGCTGGACCTGACAGGAGGATCGCCGGCGACGACGAGTGCTCTCAGCTGCGCTCGGTGATCCGCGGGGACGAGGAAGGAGAGAAGGGGAAGGCTCTCTAGGAGGAGGCGGCGAAGGAGGAACCCTAGAGGGGCCTGGAGGTTTATATATGGGGGGAAGCGGCGACGCTGGCCTCGGCGTGCGTGAAGGCTAGCTCATAGCGTCGGTGCCCTGGAGCAGGGGAAAGACACGGCGCGACTGCGAGGAGCAGGTGGGCTTGAGGGTTGAGAGACCGACAGGTGGGGTCAGGCGCGCGGGAGGGACATGGTGCGACTGCTGCGGCCAGCTGGCTGGGCCAGCTGGCGAGAGTAGTTTGGCCACTGGGGATGATGCGGCTGCACGTGCTGGAGCTGGGCCGAGCTGAGAGGAGAAAGAGGAGGAGGCCCAGGTTCATTGATGTGCTATTGTTTCTTTCTTTTTCTTTATTTCTTCAGACAGAAAGAAAAAGAAAAACACAGGCTAAAAGAAAAAGGGTTAGGGAAAAAGAAAAATATCCCCATGCTCAGTGATTTATGCCCTATTTAATAAAATTGGCTTGGACATTTTTAGAGGCACAAAAATAAAAGGAGTTTGAATATGGTTCAAACTCTTGTCATTTTAAAACCCAACCAAATCATTTACAAATGGGGTGATATTTGGCAGAGAGGTTGTAGGCACGGAGCAAGATTTTTAGGAAAAGAAAGAACAATAATGGGCTTGGCTAGGTGACTTGCACAAAGGAGTAAAGAATGGACAGAAAAGAAAGAAGAAGAAGAAGAAGAAGAAGAGAGAAACAAGGAGGGGGCTAGGGTTTTGCTAGGCATAGATAGAACCACACACACAACATCACAAGGCCTCACACACCTCATCATAACAAGGAAGTAGACTATGATGCCATGATGCTATGATGATGAAGCAATGCAAGGATGCAAAAATAATAAATGATATGGCAATGCAAAAATAAAATGACAAGAACCCCCAAGGATAAGAACAAGGATCAAATTGAGAAAGCTTTATTGCCATAATTGGAAAGTGTTACATATGGGGTGTTACAGTATATCAATGGCGCACCTCCTAGGGGTGCGCCATAAATACCTTGATAGCAATGGCGCACCTTCTCCTGGTGCGCCATTAGTAACTTTTTTTACCAGAATAAACATAAATATAAACAATTAAAATACCAGAAGAAAACACAAAGAAGCCCAAGGTGCCTATAAGTGATGATTTGCAACAAAACAAGAGGGAGAAGAATAAAAATTCCAAATCCAAGAAGAAAGTGGTCGATACTTCAACTTGGGAGATGAAGACTACAATCAAAAAAGTGCCATTTCCATATGTCAAAATACAATCGAGAAATGAAGACTACAATTTAAATACAATCGATCTTAGCTATCTTTTCACAATATTCTTGCCCTTCTTCACGCGGTTGAATAATTTAGCCCCGGAACCCCTTGAGTTCTTCTCTTGAACGGACGTCCTTTAGGTAGGGTGGTCCTGCTTCTTCTTGTGGTGTATGGTACTTCATCATCGTCGTCATATTCCATCTTCGGGTCGCCGTACTTGTCGAAGTCTTGCTCATTGGTGACTCCATCCATTCCGATGATGTTCCTTTTGCCTCTCCTCACGACAACACGACTGGGCTTTGACGGGTCGGTAATGAAGAAGCATTGGTCTAGTTGGAAAGCCAGCACCCATGGCTCATTTTTCGCGGTGACGTTTGCGCCCGCGGTCTTGGATTTGGCTTTGGGTATAACCATGGTGGTGAAATACCGGTCTTCTTTTAGGACACTCTTGGCCCATCTGACACGGAACATCGGGACCTTCTCTCCAGCGTAGCTCAGCTCCCAGATCTCCTCGATCCTTCCGTAGTATCTGTCCTTGTCGTTACCGGTGTAGGATTCCATCGTTACCCCGGTGTTCTGATAACCATCGCTCTTCATGTCCTTGCCCTCGGTGTAGAATGTGTAGCCGTTGATATCGTATGCCTCATAGGTCATCAGGTTGTGCTCGGCGCCCTGTGACAAGGCGAATATGAGTTGTTCTTCCGCGGAAGAATTTTTGTGTAAAGGGTACGACAGAAGCTTCTGCTTGAACCAATGCGTGAAACATGAGTTGTGCTCTTTGATTATATCTCCGTCTGTCCTCTGTTGGCCTCGGTCGTTGTATGCCTTCTCAATAAAGGTTTTGTGCTCTACCACCCAAGGATCGACCACGTCTATGTGTTGTAGCGCGACTAGGTTTGCTCTTCCAAAGTCAGCGAGTCAACCCTTGAAGTCGACATGCATTTCGCGGCGACCCTCGCGATGACCCCATCCAGTGAACCTACCGAGGTGCCTGTTGACGGGCAGACCAACGGGGTTCTCGATGCCTAGATAATTCATGCAATAGGAGATGCACTCTTCGGTCAGAAAGCCCTTGGCTATGCTTCCATCTAGACGTGCCATGTTGCGAACGTATCCTTTGATGACACCATTCATCCTTTCGAACGGCATCATGCTGTGCAGGAACATCGTCCCGAGTTGGATGATATCCTCCACGATATGGACCAGCAGATGCACCATAACATTGAAGAATGCGGGCGGGAAGTACATCTCAAGTTCGCATAGTATCACCACGATCTCTTCCTGTAGCCTTCTGAGTTTCCTCACGCCAACCGACTTCCGAGATATAACGTCGAAAAAGTTGCATAGGCCAAATAGCGTTTCACGGACATGCGCGTCCATGATCCCGCGGATTGCTACTAGAAGTATCTGCGTCATCAGCACATGACAGTCGTGAGACTTCATCCAGCTGAACTTCTGCTTCGCTAAGTCTAGGTATCTGCTTATCTTCCCCGTGTAACCGTAAGGAAGTTTTACTCCTAAGAGGCAGGTGAAAAACTGCTCGATCTCCTTCTGACTTAGAGTGAAGCATGCGGGAGGGCATTCATATTTGCCTTTGCGACGACTTCCGTGTCCTTCGCCTCATCATCATCATAATTATCATCATCATTAGGGCGTTTTGCGTGAAGCTCATCCCTGATGCCCATTGATTGCAAGTCTGCCCTTGCTTTCGGCCCATCTTTGGTCCTCTCTGGCATGTTGAGCAGGGTACCAAGCAGACTCTCGCACACATTCTTCGTGATATGCATGACATCAAGGCTGTGGGGCACACGGAGGATCTTCCAGTACTTCAAGTCCCAGAAAACAGACCTCATTTTCCATACCTTCAGCAGCGGCTCTGGCGCCTTTTGCTTCTTTCCCGGCGGTGGGCATCTTTCCAATTTTTCAACAGCTCATCTATTTCCTCGCCGCTCCTCGTACGTGGGGGTATTTGGGGTTCGGTTTCACCATCGAACTGATCCTTGCGTTTTCTCCATGTGTCATCGTCGCGAAGCCACCTTCGATGTCCCATGAACATGGTTTTTGAAGACCCGGGATCTCTATCTAGCTGGCGATACGTTGTGTCATCCATGCACTTGAAGCATGCACAAAATCCGTGGACCACCTGTCCCACGACATATCCATAACCGAGATAGTCGTGCACCATCGTGAGCAGTGCGACTCTCATAGGGAAATATTCTTTCGCTGCGGCATCCCACATATTGGCATGCGTTTTCCACAGCGTGTCTAGCTCCTCTTTCAGCAGTCCCAGATACAGACTAATGTCGTTCCCTGGTTGTTTCGGCCCTTCAGTTAGCATACTCATGTGAATGTACTTCCTCTTCATGCACATCCAGGGGGAAGGTTGTACATCCACACAAACACAAGCCAGGTGCTATAAGTGCTTCTCTGGCTGCCAAACGGATTGACTCCATCGGTGCTCGCGCCCAGCATGATGTTCCTTGGATCGTCCCCAAATTCTGGGTGTTTGAAGTTCAACGCTTGCCACTGGCTCGCATCCTTAGGGTGACTTAGCATCTTGTCTTTTTTATTTATCTCCGGATCATTTCCGTCATCTTCTCGCTTCTTCTTGTTCCTATCCGCGTGCCAACGCAGGAGCTTTGCTTGCTTAGGGTCTGTGAAATACCGCTACAGACGAGGAGTGATCGAAAGTACCACACCACTTTTCGAGGAGCTTTCTTCCTCTTCTTGTATCGAGTGACGCCGCACACCGGACATATGATAGACTCCGCGTGCTCGTCCCGATAAATGATGCAATCGTTCATGCACACATGGTATTTCACATGCGGTAAATCCAGAGGACTCACGATTTTCTTCGCCTCCTCGAAACTGGTCGGGCACTTGTTCCCCGATAAATGATGCAGTGGCGCACCACATACATGGTGCGCCATTAATTTACATATCAGTTATAGCCATTTTTCTAGTAGTGATTAAATGGCTAAAAAATTATTTAAATGTCTTTAAAAGGTCAAATGACCCTTGAAATTTTCCAATTTTTCACATGACAGTTGTATTAGTGGATGTTAAACGTAGAAAAAAAATTGAAGGTCGTAAGAGGAAGTTATCTCCCGTTCGTCATCAAACATGCATTGTTCCCTCTCGGAACCATGAGCCTTGTAGTGAGTTGCTCCGATTTTGTGAGGTGTGAGTGTGTCCAAACTTTCGTCAAACAGGCCAATTTTTTTACCACATCATCTTGGTGGCATGACATTACATCAAGCAAGTTTTCATGTTTTTCTGATCATTTTTTAATTTTTAGGATTTAAAATGCCATGGCACTCTATGCATGTGTCCATGCCATGAGACCAATATCTTTGAAAATTCCTTCTAATTTACTGCACATGGAATTAACTCGCACACAAGTATACAAATATGATTTTTCAAACCGTTATGGTTAGCTGTTGCATGTACATGTAGTTCAAATTTGAATTACGGTCATTAAATGGCTAGAAAATCACTTAAATGTCTTTAAAAGGTCAAATGACCCCTGAAATTTTCTGAATTTTCACATGACAGTTTTATTAGTGCACATTAAATGTTGAAATAATTTGAAGACTGTAAAGGGAAGCTATCTCCCGTTCGTCATCAAACATGCATTGTTATTTCTCGGAACCACGAGCCTTCTAGTGAGTTGCTTTGGTTTGTGAGGGGTGTGTCCAAACTTTCGTCAAACAAGCCAATTTTTCACCACATCATCTTGGTGGCATGACATTACATCAAGCAAGGTTTCATGTTTTTCTAATCATTTTTTATTTATTTTTTGGAATTAAAATGCGATGGCACTCCGTGCATGTGTCGATGCCGTGAGACCAATATGTTCAAAAATTCCTTCTAATTTACTGCACACGGAATTAACTCGCACACAAGTACACAAATATGATTTTTTTTTACCGTTATGGTTAGCCGTTGCATGTAATGTAGTTTAAATTTAAATTACGGTCATTAAATGGCTAGAAAATCACTTAAATGTCTTTAAAAGGTCAAATGACCCCTGAATTTTTTCAAATTTTCACATGACAGTTGTATTAGTGCACGTTAAATGTAGAAAAAATTGAAGGCCTTAAGGGAAAGCCATCTCCCGTTCGTCATCAAACATGCATTGATCCCTCTCGAAACCACGAGCCTTCTAGTGAGTAGCTTCGGTTTGTGAGGGTTATGTGTCCAAACTTTCATGAAACATGCCAATTTTTTTCCATATTATCTTGGTGGCATGAAATTATATCAATCAAGGTTTCATGTGTTTCTGATCTTTTTTTAATTTTTTGGAATTTAAATGCCATGGCACTCCATGTTTAATTGTGTCATAGCCGTTAGACCAATATGTTTAAAAATTCCTTCCAATTTACCACACATGGAATTAAATCGCACACAAGTACACAAAATATGACTTTTCAAACCGTTATGGTTAGCTGTTGCATGTACATGTAGTTCAAATTTGAAATGCGGTCATTAAATGGCTAGAAAATTACTTAAATGTCTTAAAAGGTCAAATGACCCCGGAAATTTTTCAAAATTTGACATGACAGTTGTATTAGTACTACAAACTTTCTCGTACATTAAAAACACCATTCGTTGCCACTTTACTCCAAATTCGTCTTTCATAGCTAATAAAAATATACACAACATCACACACAACTTTTTTGTAGGAACCGTTTGCAATGAAAATTTCTGGGTCTATTTAAGTCTTCCTCCTTAAGCTTCGTCGGCTTGTCTGCTCCAGTGCTGGCGACCCCCGAATTCACGAATCCCGATCCCCATTCCCGCACCCGCTTCTTGCAAAGATGACACCGTGGAAACACTTCGTGAAGTCCCGTAGGATGGTAGCGTCCTCCTCGAGCGCTGCCGCCTGCGCCGAGAGCGCAGCCGCCTACGCCGAGAGTGCCGCCGCATCCACTTTGAGCCCGACCGCATACACCGAGAGGGCGTCTGCGGCAGCCGACAGGGCAGCTGCAGCTGCCGAGACGGCTGCCAACGCTGAGACCGCTCGAGCTGCCATTGGTGCCACCGATGTCGCCCTGGCCCGGGTCGAGGCCATGCACGCCAAGATCGAGGACGCACACACCAAGATATTCTAGGCCACCTCAGAATCCAGCATGCAACCCACATCCGAAAAGGCGGCGGTGGCCATGGAGCACCTGCTTCCTCATGAGATCGCCGAGCGAGAGCTGGACATGCAGGAGGCAGCGGAGATTGAGGAGCGCCGAGAGGAGGAGTTGCGCGTGGCCAAAGTCGAGGTAGAGAAGAGGCTGTCCATTGCGGAATCGGCGATGGAGTACCAACACGAGCTCTAGCGCAACCACTACTATGAGTACTACAATCTTGAGGGTGGCGCCGAGGAAGAGGACGAGGGCGAGGACGCAGTCCACTTCAGCAGGGGGGACATGGAGTCCACCAACGGAGACATGTCGCCAAGACAAGTCATTGACGTCTCATCTCACACCGGCGATGCATAGGCCGTCGCAGTGGCGGATTTGTTAAAATTATGCATACTTAGGCTTTGTTTTTAATGCTGGTCTTTTGTTAGAGCAAGTTTAGGTCATATGGCTCTATTTAATTACTAAAATTGCTCGATTCAGTAAGTGTGGTCTATTGCTACCTCTTGAGCTTGCGTTGTTCTTCTTTTGAAGAGGAAAGGGTGATGCAGCATAGTAGCGTAAGTATTTCCTACAGTTTTTGAGAACCAAGGTATCAATCCAGTAGGAAACCACGCGTGAGTCCCTCGTACCTACACAAACAAATAAGAACCTTGCAACCAACGCGATAAAGGGGTTGTCAATCCCTTCTCGGCCACTTGCATTAGTGAGATCTGATAGAGATAATAAGCTAATATTTTTGGTATTTTTGTTATAGATTAAAAGAAAAGATTGCAAAACAAAAGTAAAGTAAAGATAAGTAGTTGCTGGAAGATTGATATGATAAGAGATAGACCCAAGGGCCATAGGTTTCACTAGTGGCTTCTCTCATGATAGCAGATTTCTACGGTGGGTGAACAAATTACTGTCGAGCAATTGATAGAAGAGCGCATAGTTATGAGAATATCTAGGCATGATCATTGTATATAGGCATCACGTCTGTGACAAGTAGACCGAAACGATTCTGCATCTACTACTATTACTCCACACATCGACCGCGATCCAACATGCATCTAGAGTATTAAGTTCATAAGAACAGAGTAACACCTTAAGCAAGATGACATGATGTAGAGGGATAAACTCATGCAATATGATGTAAACCCCATCATTTTATCCTCGATGGTAACAATACAATACATGACTTGCTGCCCCTGCTGTCACTGGGAAAGGACACCGCAAGATTGAACCCAAAGCTAAGCACTTCTCCCATTGCAAGAAAGATCAATCTAGTAGGCCACACCAAACTGATAATTCGAAGAGACTTGCAAAGATATTTAAATCATGCATAAAAGATTTCAGAGAGGAATCAAATATTGTTCATAGATAAGCTTGATCATAAACCCAAAATTCATCGGATCTCGATGAACACACCGCAAAAAGAATTACATCGAATAGATCTCCAAGAAGATCGAGGAGAACTTTGTATTGAGATCCAAAGAGAGAGAAGAAGCCATCTAGCTATTAACTATGGACCCGAAGGTCTGTGGTAAACTACTCACAACTCATCAGAGAGGCTATGGTGTGGATGTACAAGCCCTCCGTGATCGATGCCCCCTCTGGTGGAGCTCCGAAATAGGCCCCAAGATGGGACCTCACGGGTACAGAAGGTTGCGGCAGTGGAATTAGGGTTTCGTGGTGCTCCTGATGTTTTCAGGGTATATGGGTATATATAGGAGGAAGAGGCACGTCAGGGGAGCAACGAGGGGCCCACGAGGGCGGGGTGCGCCCCCTGCCCTCGTGGCCGCCTCGTTTCTTCCCTCGCGTGTACTCCATGTCTTCTGTGTTGTATTTTTGCCAAAAACGACTCTCCCGAAGGTTTCATTCCATTTGGACTCCGTTTGATATTCCTTTTCTGCGAAACACTGAAATAGGCAAAACACAACAATTTGCACTCGGCCTTGGGTTAGTAGGTTAGTCCCAAAAATAATATAAAAGTGTATAATAAATCCCATTAAGCATCCAAAACAGATAATATTATAGCATGGAACAATAAAAAATTATAGATACGTTGAAGACGTATCATCTGTGTGTTTTACGCTCTTTTGTGTGCCCAAATTAGCAAGCGATGTTAAATTATGCAATGACGTACCCGGGGAGATTTCCACCAAAATTTGAATTATCAAACTCATCCCATGCGCGTAAAGCAGAAGAATCATCTGCGATGCACACAATTGTTCAAAGTGAATGGTGTCCGGTGACACCACGTGCAAAGTTTCCCTCCACATTTCAAAAATTTTGGCGTACCACCGAAATATCTACCCCCTCCCCCCTTCCCCACCCCCTTTTCTCCCCGACCACAAGTCACATTTCTCCTGTTTCCTCCTTCCTTCCTTCCTAAGTTATAGCCGCTTCGTCGCTTCCTTCCTCGCTCTCGTTGTCTCTCATCCTACCGCCGGGGTCGCCATGGTCTTCTTCAAAGACCTCTCCAGCGGTTCCTCCGATGACGAAGACTCCTTCAACACTCGGGTATGCCTCTCGTCTCTCTCTCGGGGTATGACTTGGAATGAAGGATTTTTACCCAGCGGTCGATTTGAGTCATTTCTTCCTCATGTAGCTCCCTAGGACCATCAGTTGCAAAGAATGGAGTGGGGTGGCTTAAGATATGTCTGCTCGCTGTCACCATCAATCTCCATGCGTGAAGCTAGTTGCGTTTGAATCTGTGGATAGTGGGACGAAGTTTCTAGCATGTGCAGAGAAGGTTAGACACTCTTTCATTGTTACAAATCATTTGTTAGATGTGATTCAGACACTGTCACGGTCCCAACCCATTCATACCATACCTTCAACCAAACGCATCCTAAGATAGTGTCACAGTTGTACCTAGTATCTAAAAATGTTGCCATCTCATCAGCGGTGCCACTAGAAAATTATTTGGCACCGCTTCAACAGTTTGTGCAGCCAACTTTGGTCCACACATCCGAGCAGCCAAGCAATAAAAACTAAATCTTTATGGCACGAAGGAACTTGGCATCACAACAACTAGGTGCTCCGGAGTCCAGGTCCTTGATTTAGTTCCACTGCATCGGCTCGCCAGTGCAGGGCACCTGTGTGAGATGTAGCAATAGTTGTCTTTACACCTGTTTTGGCATACATAGTGGACAGCCTTAGTGCTATTAGTTCTATGTTACTAAATTTGTGCATGTACACACATGTTAGTATCAATTTGTTGTAATCCAAACACTGTCGCTATGTTGTTGCAGTTATATTTACCTTCCTCATAAAATGTTCAATTTGTTATTTATAATAGATGAGTAAGAACTTGTAGTGTTATTGTAGTTAATTATAGCTTCTGATGTTTTAGAATTTGATTGTTGTCTCAGTAGCAATTAATTAATTTGCACAATGATCTTTTTGAGAACATATGTCATAATTAACCTATTTCTTCAGTTTTTCAAAATAAGTATTGGTGATTTTCTATGTTGCTATAAACCCATTTCCCCTACAATTGTTATTGATCTAGTTTTAAATATTATAGGATGAACGGAAGTGTTCTTACTTGGAGTGGGTTGATCAAGAGTGGCCACAGTCTTTGAAGATGTTCCTAGCAAAGCTCTGGAGCATGTATGAGGAAGAGAACAGAGGTAGGCTTAGAGAAATTGTTGTCAACGCTGAAGAATATTTGAAGATGCGAGATAAAAAGAGGAAGATGGAGATTGAGCTCAGATTTTTTTTAAATTAGACTTTGCTAAGATGGTGTTGGCGAAGGAGGAGGCACTTTCCCAGTTGGCCAGTGCAAAACAGGTTCTTACTGAACTGAAAGCAGAGGTGATAAGACGAGCCTAGATGATCTCGATTAGGGAAATGAATATATTGTTCTTATGAAGTTGAACTAGCTATATGTTCTACTGTGCAGTTTTCAAGTAGCTATCATACTGTGATGTTAAAATATATTTATGTGCCTGATATGAAATTGGCAAACAGATGTTCAATATGAAATGTGAATTTGCATAATACTAGAATTATTAATTGTAAACTAATAAACCTGCTAAATGTGTCATGGAACTTTGCAAATGGTTCTAGTAGTAAAAGCGCTTGTGATGGATAGCCCAATGCCACACAATTTTCTTCATAAAATCGTGTGTGATGTAGTCCATAAGAGAAAACGGTTAACCAAGGCAGAGCGTGTGTGATAGTTACACCTATCACACACGAGCCTATACATAAACCTATGTGGGATGTACATACGAGTTTTCCTTGGATTGACTGTGTGGGGTGTACATACGAACGGAAATGTTTTCCCTGTATTGACTGTGTGGGATGTACATACGAACGGAAACGTTTTCCCAGGATTGACTATGTGGGATGTACATAAGAATGAAAACGTATTCCTTGGATTGGCTGTGTGTGATATGCATACGAACGGAAATGTTTTTCTGTGATTCATCGTGTGGGATGTACATACGAACGAAAACGATTGGGTTTCGATGCCTCGCCCGATTGCACACGAGCTCATTTTGCCACATCATGTGTGCCAGGAGGGCCTATCCCCGATGGTTTCTGGGTCGTGTGGGAAGGACCCACCCCCCTATCGCCCACACTCACTTGGCGACGGTTCCAAATGCCGTCGCGGAAAGGGGTTAAAAACCATTTGTATAGCACCTTGATGTACCAGTGTATTCACACAGAAGTTATATTGCCATAGATCCTTTAACATGTGATGCTTCCTCAATATCTTTTCTAGCCAAAATTTCGCACTAAGTAGAGATACTACTTGTGCATCCAAAAACCCTTAAACCCAAAATCTTTTTCGAGAGTCCACCATACCTACCTATGAATTGAGTAAGATCCTTCAAGTAAGTTTTCATCGGTGCAATAAGTCAATAAAAATTGCTTATAAATGTGTTGGATCTTTTAGTGTGAGAGAAAATTGAGCGTTGTACGAACTTGTGATGGCAAAGTAATAAAGGCGACGGATTGTGTAATGATGGTTACTATCATAAGGGGCAATATAATGTGACATTATTTAGCACTAAGGGAGTTGGCATGCAAACAAAAAGCACATGATAACCTCTGCTTCCCTCTGCAAAGGGTCTATCTTTTACTTTATGTATTTAATTTTTTGCAAGAGTCAAAGTATACTCCTCTATTCCTTTTTACTTTTTCTTTTCACAAGCATCATGTGGTGAGGAAAGATCTAGGCACATATATCCAGTTGAATATGGGTGGGCATTATTATTGTTGACATCACCCTTGGGGTGAATACGTTGGGAGGCGAAATTATAAGCTCCTATCTTTCTATGTGTTCGGTTGAAACTTTTTGTTCATGTGTATGCCGTGAGCGTTAGCAATCATAGAAGACTATATGATGGTTGAGTATATGGACTTGCCTAAAGGCTCCGATACGAGACCCTTCCTGAAAAGATGATGAATTGTAGTTGCAAAGTTGACTGAAAACATAGTTTGTTAGTTTTCAATAGAGTTTATGCTTTTTACTTCGATGTTGTGATGAATTATTACTTGCTCATGAGAAGTTATATGATAAAAGTTGTTTTATACAGTTTCATGTTAAAACTTCTATAATAAACTTTGTTGTTGTTATAATAATTTACAAGATGCTTATATGTTCGTATTTTGTTTCTATCAACACCTCTATCACTAAGCATGTGGACATGTTTTTCGATTTTGGTTTTCGCTTGAGGACAAGCGAGGTCTAAGCTTGGGGAGTTGATACGTCCATTTTGCATCATGTTTACCTACTATTATTTATAATGTGTTTATGCATAAGAATGCTTTATGGAGTAATTCTAATGCCTTTTCTCTCGTAATATGAGAGGTTTACACAAAGAGGGAGAATACCGGCAGCTAGAATTCTGCACCTGAAAAAGCAACGCCAGGTCATCTATTCTGCACAACTCTAAATGAGCTGAAGCTTCACGGAGATTTTTTATGGAATATTTAAGAAATAATGGAGCAAATAAGTATTAGACGGGGCCCATCAGGTGGGCACAACTAGACCTGGACAAATGTCGGGCCAGGCCGGGCCAAACAAAGCCCGCTACAAAAAATCTGGGCCCCGGCCCGGCCCGGATCGAGCGTCGGGCCTAAATATCAGGCCCAAGCCCGGCCCATCAGAGCAAAAGCCCGCTGGGCCTCGGGCCGGACCCTTCCCTAAATCGCAAATATGACGGGCCCAAGCCCGGCCCGACCCGGGCGTCGGGCTGAAATCTTAGGCTCAGGCCCGGCCCTTGGGCAAGGTCGAGCAAGTCCGGGTTGGGCTTTTTTGGTTCGGGTCGGGCCGGGTATCCCATGGCTAGGTCTGGGCACAACCCACCTGGGTGCACTAGCGAGCCCAGGCGCGCCCTGGTGGGTTGTTCCCTCCTCGGCCCACCTCCAGTTACCATCTTCTGGTATATAAGTCATTTTGACCTAGAAAAAATAAGGAGAGAACTTTCGGGACGGAGCGCTACCGTCTCGAGCCGAACTTGGCCAGGAGCACTTTTGCCCTCCAGCGAAGCGATTCCGCCAGGGGAACTTCCCTCCCGGACGGGAAATCAAAGCCATCGTCATCACCAACAACCCTATCATCTTTGGGAGGCCTATATTCATCAACATCATCAACAGCACCATCTCCTCTCAAACCCTAGTTCATCTCTTGTGTTCAGTCTTTGTACCGGAACTTTAGAGTGGTACCTGTGGGTGACTAGTAGTGTTGATTACATCTTGTATTTGATTACTATATGGTTTATTTGGTGGAAGATTATATGTTTAGATCCATTATGTTATTTAATACCCCTCTGATCTTGAGCATGTTTATCACTTGTGAGTAGTTACTTTTGTTCTTGACGTCACGGGAGAAATTATGTTGCAAGTAATCATGTGAACTTGATATGCGTTACATATTTCGATGATATGTATGTTGTGATTCCCTTAGTGGTGTCATGTGAACGTCGACTACATGAGACTTCACCATATTTTGGCCTAAGGGAATGCATTGTGGAGTAGTTATTAGATGATGGGTTGCTAGAGTGACAGAAGCTTAAACCCTATTTTATGCGCTACTTCATAAGGGACCGATTTGGACCCAAATGTGTAATGCTATGGTTAGATTTTATCTTAATATTTTTCTCGTAGTCGCGGATGCTTGCGAGGGGGTTAATCATAAGTAGGAGGTTTGTTCAATTAAGAACATCACCTAAGCACCAGTCCACCCACATATCAAATCATTGAAGTGACAAACACAAACCAAACCAACATGATGAAAGTGACTAGGTGAAATTCCCGTGTGCCATCAAGAACTCTTTGCTTATTATAAGAAACAGTTTTGGCATGTCCTTTACCTCAAAAGGATTGGGCTATCTTGCTGCATATTATTGGTACCGTCACTTGCTCGTTACAAAATTATCTTCTTGTCAAACTATCTGTTACCGGCAACTTCAGTGCTTGCGGACATTACCTTGCTTAAACCCACTAGTCATTTCCTTCTGTTCCTTGTTTGGTTCGACAGTCTTACTTATCGGAAGGACTACGATTGATCCCCTATACTTGTGGGACATCGGCTACGTCTCAGGTGTCAGCCGCTCTTGTGTAGTTATCTTGTCTATACGCTGACAATGTAGTATAAAAAAATGAGGAACTTGCTTGCGTACGGCCATGGACATGGTGGGTCCCTACTGTCATCCTCTCTACGTACAGTCCTCTCCCAATTGCTCTCATTTGTTGACCATGTTGACAACGCGAGATGGCGGTGCCGTAGCAGCGCACCAAAGCGCGTGGAGGACGACAGCGAGGCCTCGGACGAGAACAAACAGTAGCTAGAGAAGATGCGGCGGTGAAGTCGCGGGCGAAGGGGAGTACAAGGGTTGACTCGTTCGGGTGCAGGGTGGGGCTGATGTCGGCGTTAACGATTTAGGAGATGGTGGGGCGGCGATGCGTGCGCTGAGGCGCAAGCAGCCGTGGGAGGAAGAAGCAGGCGGCCCCGCCGGCGCTGGTTTGGTTTTGGCGGCTAGACGAAGACAAGACTGAAGAAACACGACAAATTGTAAAATCAGCCGGAGTACTTAACAACCTTAACTAAAACCAGTAGGGGAACTTAACAACCATAGCTGAAAGCAGTATGAGTACTTATACAGGTTCAACCTGTAATGCCCCAAATGTAACACTTTCCAATAATGGTAATAAAGCTTCCTCTTTGATGCTTGTTATTATTCTTGGGGGTTCTTGTCTTTTATTTTATTTGCATTCCCATACCTTTTAATATTTTGCATCCTTGCATTGCTCATCATCATATCATCATGGCATCATAGTTTACTTTATTTTGTGCATGTGTGAGACCTTATGATGTTGTTGTGTGTGGGTTCAAGCTAATATCTTCTTCTTCTTCTTCTTCTTATTCTTCTTCTTTCTTTTCTTTCTGGTCTTTTCTTTGCTCTTTTATGCAAGCCACCTAGCCAAGTTCCATAGTGATTCTTTCTCCTCCCTTAAATCTTGCTCCATGCCAACATCCTCTCCACCAAATATCAACCTATTTGAAAATGATTTGGTTGGGTTTTAAAATATCAAGAGTTTGATCCATATTCAAACTCCTTTTATTTATTTTTTTGCCTCTAAAAATGTCCAAGTCAATTTATTTAAATAGGGCATAATTCACTGAGCATGGGGATATTTTTCTTTTCCCCTAACTCTTCCTATTTTATTCTGTGCTTTTTTTTTCTTTTCTGCCTGAAGAAATAAAAGAAAAAGGAGAAAAGCAGCAGCCTATAGTGCAAACTGGGCCCACCTCCTTCTCTCTCTCCCCCCAGGCCCAGCTTCTCTCCACCGCAGCGCAGCCCAACTCCAACACATGCCCAGCCACAGCGCCCGTGGTCGCGCCGTGGGCATTCCGAGCGCGTGGCCCCACCAGTCCGTGACACACCCATGCGCCTCCGTCTTCCTCCGTCAGAAAAGCAGAGTAGCGCCGCGATCACCGTCGCGCCGTCAGTTCACGGACGCCGAGACCGTGCGTCGAGCCCCTCTTTTAAACCCATGCCTTGTCCTCCACTCCTGTCTAGGTCTCCTCTTCCCCCTCTCGACGTCTGGAGAGCTGAGACATTCCAGATCCGCCGCCCCCATCGACACCCGAGTGCATCTGAGAGCAGCCTCTCGTCGCCGGCGAGCCCCGCGTCGTCTTCAGCCTCGCCAAAACTGTCTACCTGCTTCCTCGACGTCGACTCCGTCGTCTACGTCAACTACACGGACCTGAGCGCCTCTTCGTCGAGCTCTTCTTCCTATCCTTCCTTTACGGTGGCCGTAGGTGTTCGAGGCACGACGTCGTCGACTCCATCCACGCCGGGGCCAGCCGAGCACTCCGTCGTGCTCGTGGTGAGCTCCTCTCTCTCCCCGATCCCTTTTCCCCTTTCTGCGAGTACTCTAGGCCCTAGTTCCTCGTGCGCCCGATCGCGTCGCCGTCGGACCTCGTCGCCCGCGAGTGTTCCGACCTCTCTAGCTCATGCCGTGCTGCCAGTTCGCTTCGCCTAGTCGCGTAGGTTCTTCTTGTGCAGTCGTCGTGCCGCCTAGAGCCTTGCTGCGCCTCGGCGTTGCTCCGTCGCAGCCATGCTGCAGTTGCTCGTCGCCGGCGCTGTAGTGCCTCGTAGGCGCTGCTAGTAGGCTGGTTGGATGCGGAACTCCTCAAGGAGCCTCTCGCACCCCTCCGCCGTGCCAATTGGTCGCCGGAGCAGCTCCGACGAGGGCCAGCCCTCCCCTGTTCTGCCTGTTGTTGTATATTCTTCAGAGATACTACCTTCTATCTGTCGAGATCGATTCAATACCGCAGTGGTTTGTCTCCGTCAGGTTCAGTGTGAGGGCGTGGGTTCGATCCCTCGCGGGCGCAGTGGAATTCGCCCATTTTTGCATTTCGCCTGAGGCTGACAGGTAGGCCCCACCTGCCAGCCTCACAGCTCCTTTCCCAGCCCCCGCGCGCACCCGCTTCGCCAGCTCAGCCTCGCCGGGTCCCCTTGTCAGTGGGTGTGGCTAGCTGAGCCTCGGTGGTTTTAGACCCTGGCGCCTATTTTGTTTATTTCTTTTTCTGTTTTTCTTTTTCTTTTTTGTTTTTCTTATTTATTTAATATCTGCATATATATGTTTCTGATGAATATGAGTCCTATATGAAAAGTGCTTAGAATTTTGTGTAGATTATGAATATGTTACTTGCTGCCATGTTTAAAAACATTTAAATGCTGTTTGAATTTAAACTTGTTTTAAATATGCTTAAACTTGCAAAAGTCATAACTAAATATCTACAACTCCAAATTTAACAAACTTTATATGCATTTGGGGTAGAAAAATCTGTAGAATATATTGGTGCTATTGTTTAGCATGTTTGACAAATCTTTCACATAAGTTTTTCAAATCTGTCCCAAATGCAAATAAATGAATATGGGAGTTTCTAGATATTGTTGCATTTATTTCCAGCCCATTTAAATGTGCTAGCATGTTGCTGTTATATTAAGTTGCACCTTGCCATGTTAACCAACCTCTTTAAAACTTATTGGTTGCTTGTAAGATTAAACTACATGGGCTTGTTAAAATGTTCCTTTACTTGTTTTATGTTTGTGTTTGATCTTGTTAGTTGTGATGTTATTGCATTCTTGTGACCCTAGGCCATGCATCATGTCTTTCAATGTTCATATGCTTCATGTTCATGCATCATGTGGTTGAGCACTGCATGTTGATTGATTTTGTTCCGTTGTTGCATTATTGTGTTTGGTTAGAGCCTGGTGACGATACGGAGTACGAGGATTCTACCGAGGTTGAGTGTGAGGAGCAAGGTTACGTTCCCTCCGAGGATTCAACAGGCAAGATGACCTGACCCAGATATCATTACTATCTTTTCCTATGCTAGATGTCTCGCTCTTTAGCCTATTGCCTTGATGCCTATGTCTGTTTGTCAGCCTCCTATTGTTGCCATGAAACTCTCTAACCACCCAACCTAGCAAACCTTTGATTGACTACGTAAGCTTCGCTCAGCCCCTCTGATAGCGTTGTTAGTTGCAGGAGAAGATTTGAAGATTCATGCTTCATGATGAAGTTATTGTTGGGATATCACAATATATAATCTGTTAAACTAAATCATCTATATACTTGGCAATGGGTGGAAGGCTAAGCCTTTGCTTGGTGTTTTGTTCCACTCATGCCTCCCTAGGAACCGTTTAAACCGGTGTTATGTTCCTTGATTTTTGCGTCCCTAACACGGTAGGGGTTTATGGGCCCCCCTTGATAACCCGCTTAGCGCTAAAGCTCTTCCAGCAAGACCCAACATTGGTTTTACATTTGCCTAATAACTAAAACTTGCATAGGGAGTTATAAACCTTTTTCTTAATCAACAACCCGGGCCAGTGCTTGATGGCTTCTCGCCCCTCGTTGGTTACCCCAAGTGGAAGGTTGAGATGTAGCGTAGCGGCAAATTTCCCTTGGCAAAGAAACTAAGGATCGAATCCCGTGAGACTCTGAGGGTCGACAAGTAGTTGTCAACGGCGCCAGAAACTTAGCGGTTGACGGGACCTGCACACAGATACAGATAACTTTGCTCCCAACGAGTACAGAGAGGTTGTCAGTCCCTCCGGCCTTGTTGTTTACAAAGGATCAAACACAAGAGATAGTAATGATAACTATGACTGCAACTAGGAAATAAAAACAGGAAGTAAATAGAAGGTGTGATCAGCGGTGGTAATATGGACCGGGGTCCCATGATGTTCACTAGTGATGTCTCTCTCCCAAAAGACGATAAAACAGCAAAGCAAGGTAAACAAATTACAACTGGGCAATTGACAGGATTATGTGCGCAAACCAATGCTAACTATGCTGCAAAGAAAGGTAGAGGCTCAAAAGCATGGGCGGTAGGCCAAGGAAAGTAGACCGAAATCCATCTACATCTACTACTAATCATCCACCTTGAGATATCTATCCAGAACATCTCGCTGGTATTAAGTTGCGAATCCCACCCAAAGTGTAAACTCAAAGCAACAGACAACTGCATTAAAAGAACTTTGCTTAAATAAACAATCCTTGCACCCGCAAGTACAAGCACCGTTGTTTTCTCCCTTGTGGCAACAGCACATCCCCTAGACTCATGTTTCTGTCACTCAAGCTAGTCATCATGGGGCATGAACCCACAATAAAGCATAACGCTCCCTCTTGGAGTTACTACCTACTACTTGGCCAAAGCAATAAACAGCAATGGAGAACATGCAAGAATTACTCAAGAACAAAGATATAAAAGAGGTGAATCAAATATATTACTCAAACACAATTTGAACATAGTCTCATAATCCATCAGATCCCAGTAAACTCAGCAAAGCAACAGCAGAAAGATTACATATGTGCCTCGATCATGTAGGGCAGCTCACGAGGTCTAAACCATGAAGAGCAAAGAGGGGAGGAGAACATCACATAGCTACTAATCATGGACCCATGGTCCAAGGTGGACTACTCACGACTCATCCGGGAAGCGTCCATGGTGGTGGAGAAGCTCCCGGTGGTGGTTACCCCCTCCGGCAGGGTGCCGGGAAGAATTATCCTGATGCTCCCGATCTTGGAAGCGCTGCGGCGGCGGAACAGAGGCGAGATCGCGAAAAAGGGTTCTGTCCTCGAGGGTTTCGCGACGAGAGGGATATATATGCGAAGGGGGCAGCCAGAGGCGGAGCAGGGGCCCCAGGCGCCCCCCTGGCGCGGCCAGGGGTGGGGCCGCGCCAGGTGGCCGCCTGGGCCTCCCCTGGCTCCCTTCCGGCCCATCTTTGGTTCTTCGCAAAGCTTCCTGTACGCTGATTTTTCCTATATTTTTCCTGGAATTTTTGAAGCACTTTTAATATGGGGGAAACCTGAAATAGAAAAACAGCAGAAAACAGGAACTGGCACTGTGGTGCACTGAGTTAATAGGTTAGTCCAAATATGATCAAAAGTTCATGGAAGTGCATAAATATCATAGCAATATCACACAAAAAAAGCATGAAGCAAGCAGAAATTATAGATACGTTTTGGACGTATCAACATCCCCAAGCTTAATTCCTGCTCATCCTCGAGTAGGTAAATGATAACAAGCATAATTTCTATGGTGACATGCTATCAACCATATAAGAACTTTTAAGTAAAGCAATCAAGGCATGTAATTCAATTCAAGTCATCACAAGCAAGAGTCTATATTAGCATTGTAACAAGCAACATAAGAACATTAAGGTGCAAGAGCTCTCGCTGTCCGTGACTCGAATGTCTCCGAATGGTGTTTGCGTGCAAGAAAGGGGATAGGGATATACGAGAGAGTAAAACATAGTTTTTGTATTGTTGAGAACTTAATCTACTGAAGTTTCACACTTGGTCTTCTTTGGAATCTTATCTTGACTCATCCCCAGACCACTAGCCAGGTACAAGTCAAAATGATCCACTCCCATTCGATATTTTGAGCACTCATGCAATGGATGAGCGTAAGCAAGAAAGTTGACACTTAGGATGACAAAGAGAGAAAAATGATGAAGGGGGAAGACAAAAAAGGTGTGAAAGGCTCACATCAATGAGGACAATCATAGGAGAGAGAAAGCCAAATGATAGATATGATGTGAGGAGTAGGGATTTCCATGCAACGGATGCACATATGAGCTAAGGTAAGCTCTCTAATGGAACTAGTGGGGGTGCATCCAACTTGCTCGCTCAAGAAGACCTAGAGCTCTTTTGAGGAGGCTCATCATTGGAATATACAAGCCAAGTTCTATAGTGTGAAGGTCCCCACATAGCTATATGCATGAATGATAATCTCTATGGAGTACAAGGTATAAGATAGAGTACGAGTGTGGATCTCTCAAAAGGAATAGTAGTGTGCCCCCTTCTCCCTTTTTATTTCTTTTTCTATTTTTTTATTTTTGTGTGGCCTCAATGGCTCTTTCTATTTAACTCTCATTTGTCCTCTTTGGGATCTTTTGATTTTGTCCTCTTTGGGATCTTTTCCTCACTTTAGGGGCAACACTCTATATATTACAAGAAGTATAGAAGATCTTTCACACTTTACAAAAGTACTCAACATAAAGAAGATGAAACTATCATGATGTATGCAAATGTATGCCTCTGCCAATGTAGCAGGATATGCAATGATACTAGCGCGTCATGTAGCAATGATTAGGGCAAGGCCCAACTAGCATGCGGCTCATCGATCAAGCAAAAAGCATGTATGACATGAAGATCAAGTGATACGGTGTATCCTAGGGTCATCCCCATGGACCCTTCATCGCCTCATCAAGTGCCCAAAGGACCCATGACTAGAGCCCGTGCAAGAGCTTTCGAGACCGAGGTGACATCGCTCCTCTCTTTACATCTTTCGGATTCACTTGAGACATGGCTTCTACCTTCATCAGAGACTCTATGCATACTCAGGTGCTTGGACGAAGGCCACGGGACAGCTCTACACGATGCTCAAGATGACAGGCCCGACAAGTACACGAGACAAGAAGAAGGAAGGCTGAAGATGCTACAGGCACCGGACGTCCGGCCTGCACCGGACGACCGGCGACTCCCAGGCACCGGACGACCGGAAGACACCGGACGTCCGGCCTCCCCCAGACGACCGGACGACCGGAAGCCACCGGACATCCGTGACAACGGCGACAGAAGCTAAATCGCGGAAATCCGAGGATTACCGGACGTCCGGTCCCTTCGGAACCACCGGACGTCCGGTAACCAGCGGACGTCCGCCCCGACGGCGCCTACCCATGTAATATATACTCGTTAACTTCCCTCCGTTAGACCTAGCTGTGGTTTAGCTCATTTCTCAGACTTGTGTGGATTTCTCCCACGAGACCGTGCGCCTCTACGGAGAAGATCCACGACGGATTCAAGGCCTCCTCATCAGGAGAAGATCCTACGGGATTCCAAGACCTCCTCACGGAGAAGACTATCCTTGTATCACCATCGTTGACTATGGATCATGTATCGCACTTTGTATCGTGGATCTAGCGCTTGTGTGATTACTTGCGTGTTGATTTGAGTGTTTCCTCTTGTGTTTTCCCCATCTTTCTCCTTGTATTCCCCGTGTTCATCGTGTGACACCCTCCAAAACGTGAAAGATCCGCTGATTAGGGTTCCACCCTACATCATATGGTATCAAGAGCATAGGTTGATCACGATTTTGGAGCCCCACACCCCGTTTTCTAGCTTGTTTTTGTCGTGTTCTTCCCAATTTCGAAAATTCCCCACAAAAATAGCCCAAATTTTTTTTTGTGATCTGTTGATTTGGCAAGATTTTGTTGACTTTGTTCCATGGATTTGCTATGCCACGTGTCGATCTAGCATTTCCCCACCTTTTCCACCTTTTCCCGCCGCAAATCCGACCACGTTTCGCCAATTTCTCCACGGATCCCACCAACCGCATCCCAAAACCTACCGGACGACCGATGTTTACCGGACGTCCGGCACCTCTCGAGACACCGGACGTTCGCTAAACACCGGACGACCGGCACCCCGCTTACAGAAAGTTTTCCCGGATTTCCGGAACTTCCGGACATCCGACCCCTTCCGATCGACCGGACGACCGGTAACTGCTGGACGTCCGACAGACCCTGACGAAGCTGAACTTGTTCAGTTCCGTACCACCTTCCGCTACCACCTACCTTCCACTTTCCTACCTTCCGCAACCACCATCGCTTACCCGCTCCGAGTTTGAAAAGTTTGTCTCCTTTCGCCTTGGATACTTGAGTTGTGGTTTCCCCGTTTCCTTGGATGTTTAGGCTACCTTGGAACGGCAAGACTTCGACAACACCACCGCTCAACTTCGGCAAGGACGGTAACATCGACGACACTTCGCTCATCCTACCTTGCAATTGCATTGTCACCCTATGAACCATCTTTGCGTAGCTTTCCCATTGAGACTAGCCATTTGAGTATTGCCGGGCCACGACACTTGTGCACATTAATGATAGTCATAGATATTGCATACTACATCATTGTGAGTAACACCACATCATCTTGGTATCTTGCATATCTCCGTGTGCCACAAGAGTGCTCCGCATACACAATAGCTACCTCGATCCGAGAAGCATGCATATGTGCCCAAAGAAAGAGCTCACAAGCTTTTAAGCAAAAGAGCCACCAAAGCAAAAAGACAATAGCATCATACGCCTTGCATCAAAAGAGATCATACATCATAGCAACATCATCTTGTGCTCAAGCATCGGCACATCATACACTCATAGCATACTTGTGATAGATAGTCGTTACGTTTTGCCTCTTATAGGTCGTGCACAAGTGCGTATCCGCCTATTAAGCAATCGGTTAGCGTCTCTCTAGTGTTGTGCAACACGAGCATTTTCCGTGGTTTTCCACATTTTCGCTCACCCTTGGTTGCACAACCACATTTATCTATCCGTGCGTGTGTTCCGTGTGCTACCTTTGCTAGTGATCTACTTGTTGCATGAGCAAATTGTGAACCATTTTCAACATCTTTGAGTCATTTTGGCGATTGCATTGAATTTGTGCCACATCCTAACCAAGCTCCTCTCAAAGCTTTACTTGTGTAGGTGTGAGAATCGACACGAAGTGATACCAATAGTGCTATTTCCGGGTTACATTATCGCGTGATCATTGATCCATTTTCAACCTCGGTTAAGGTACATTGATATTGTCTTCTCCTTTCTCCCACTCACATACTTGCTTGTGATGATGGATAGGCCAAGTACATCTTCCAACCCGATCTTCGATGATCCTCAAGAAGCGAACAACTACGTCACCAAACTACATCTCTTCGGTGTCCAACGAGCTCTACATCAAGAGAGTGAAGCTATGCGCGAGTACATTGGTCAAGTCGCCGAGGACGCACGCCAATTTCAACAAAGCACTAAGGAGCAATTCGACCTCATCAACACAAACATGACTACTCAATACAATGAGCTCCGGACATTGATTATCAACCGACGTTCTTCCTCAACATCATCTCAAAGACGTAGCCGCTCAAGTCGACACACCGACTCCACCCAAGACTCAAGTACACCTACGTCAAACACTCTTCGTCAAGCCGCACGTCAAGCTCGACATGACCGCCGGCAACCTCTACATGACAAGAGTTCACAAGAGCTATTCGACGAGCAAGAAAGTCGACGTCGTCAAAACCAAGCTACACTCGAGCAAGCACAAGAACGGCAACGACTACGCCAACAACAACAAGAGCGAGCTCGCCAATATCAAGAAGAACAAGATGCCGAGGCTAACCGCCAAGCACAACAACGTCGAGAAGCTCAAGCTATGGAGGCGCAACGAGCTCTACAAGATGCACATCGCAATGTGGCAGCCCGCACTCGACACACTCGTCAAGAAGAGGATTTCCTTCGCGATGAAGTGCAAGAAAGGCGCCATCAAGCAAGTATGCAAGAAGAAGCTCCTCCTCAAGCGCGGAAAGAGCAACAACACCAACAAGAACATCTACATCACCAAGAGCAACAAGATATGGCAAACCGCCAAAATCGAGATCGCCCTCCCAATAGGCAAGGAAACAATGACGAGCATCGCTATGGCAAGCTCAAGTTCACCATGCCAAAGTTCTCCGGAAGCATTGATCCCGAAGACTATCTCTCATGGGCATTGAAAGTTGACAAGATCTTTCGCCTTCACAACTTCGATGAAGAGAAGAAGATCGCTATGGCATCCCTTGAGTTCCAAGACAATGTTCTCATTTGGTGGGAGCAAATTATAGAGAGAAGAGAAGCAAAAGGCGAACCTCCTATCACCACTTGGGCTCAAATGAAGGAAGTCATGAGAGCACGCTTTGTGCCTACACACTACAATCGTGACTTGTTCAAGAAGCTACAACTCCTCAAGCAAGGTACCAAGTCCGTTGAAGAGTACTACAAGGAGATGGAGATTGCCATGATACGAGCAAACATCACGGAAGATGACGAGCAAACTATGGCGAGATTCTTGAATGGACTCAACTATCCTATCAAGAAGATTGCGGACTTCCAACCATACAACAATCTCCTAGAGCTAGTAAATCAAGCAACAAAAGTGGAGCGCCAAGTTCAAGAGGACTACAAGTACTCCAAGTTCAACTCCAAGAACTACGGCTCCTTCAACCAAGCTTCAACGACTTCGGCTATTCCTCCTACCTCTACCAAGCCTTCTACAAACTTCAGTGACAAGTCAAGCTACAAGAATGCGACTACATCGAGTCGTCCACCTTCTACCAACAACTTCAATCCAAGAGCTTCCTCAACTCCAACTCCAAACGAGGACAACTCCAAGACGAGCTCCATCAAATGCTTCAAGTGCCAAGGACGAGGCCACAAGTCATTTGAGTGCAAGACCGTTCGCACCATGATCATCAACGACGACGGATCTTATGACTCCATGAGCGATGATGAGATGGAAGCACTTGATCATGTCGCTATGCATCGCCAAGTGAATGAAGACGAAGACCATCAAGTGTTTTGCGACAATGACTCAAGCCCCAACCTTGTTGTCTCCAAAGTCTTGACACTCCAACATCAACAAGATGACGACCAATGTTGTCACATTTTCCATACGAAGGCCGGCATCAATGGACGCGCCGTCAAGGTCATCATCGATGGAGGAAGTTGTCACAACTTGGCAAGCGAAGAGCTATGCGACAAGCTTCATTTGGTCAAGACGAAGCATCATCACCCCTACAAGGTACAATGGCTCAACGACGCTGGAATTCTTCGAGTCGAGCACACCGTGCAAGTCTCTTTCAAGATTGGCGCCTATGAGGACACTCTCGAATGTGATGTGATACCCATGTCCGTGTGCCACCTTATTCTTGGACGCCCATGGCAATATGATCGTGGAGTCACACACAATGGACGGACAAATCACTATCACTTCAAGATGAAAGGCAAGGAATTCGTGCTCCGACCAATGACTCCAAGTCAAGTAGCCGCCGACAAGCTTTTACCTACCACCCATCGTGGAGAGAATGGTGAGAGAGAGAGCCACCAAAAAGTGAGTGAGAGCCACAAGCCAAATATGAGCGACTCCACGATGAGCGACAAGAAGCAACTAGTCCTATTTGCCACCAAACGTGAGATGAGAGAAGTGTGTGAGAACCCATCGAGCGTCTTCCACCTTGTGCTTCTATGCAAAGGGGAAGCCAAACCTACTAACACTTTACCACCTCCACCTTTTGTGTTGTCTCAATTGTTACAGGAATTCTCGGACGTCTTTCCCGATGAGCTACCACCGGGTCTACCTCCATTTCGAGGGATAGAACACCGCATCGACCTCGTACCCGGTGCTCCACTTCCAAACAAGGCTCCCTACCGCGTCAACCCCGAGGAAACAAAGGAGATACAACGGCAAGTGCAAAAACTCATCGACAAGGGTCATGTACGTGAAAGTCTAAGCCCTTGTGCCGTTCCCGTTATTCTCGTGCCTAAGAAAGATGGAACTTTTCGCATGTGTTCCGATTGCCGTCCGATAAATGCTATCACCGTTAGATACCGTCACCCTATTCCTCGCTTAGATGACATGCTTGATGAACTTTGTGGTGCCACCATCTTTTCAAAAATTGATCTTAAAAGTGGCTACTACCAAATTCGCATTCAAGAGGGTGATGAATGGAAAACAGCTTTCAAAACCAAGTTTGGGTTATATGAGTGGCTTGTTATGCCAATGGGCTTATCGGAAGCACCCGGCACATTCGTGCGTCTTATGCACTTCGTTCTTAGACCCTACATAGGTGTCTTTGTCATGGTTTACTTTGATGACATTCTAGTCTTTAGCAAGTCGCTTGAGGAACATGTTGACCATGTCCAACTTGTTTTACAAGCACTTCGCAAACAACAATTATATGCTAATATGGAGAAATGCACTTTTGGCGTTGACAAGGTTGTCTTTCTAGGATTTGTCGTGTCTTCTCAAGGTGTTCACGTTGATGAAACTAAAATTGAAGCAATTAAAACTTGGCCTCAACCAAAGAATCTCATGCAAGTGCGTAGTTTCCTTGGTCTAGCCGGTTTCTATCGACGTTTTGTGAAGGACTTTAGCACCATTGCTATGCCTCTACATGCTTTGAGCAAGAAGAACGCACCCTTCATTTGGGGTCCTTCGCAAGATACCGCGTTCAATGAGCTTAAGAGCTTGCTCACGCACGCACCACTTCTAGCCCTACCAAACTTTGACAAACCGTTTGAGATTCATTGTGATGCTAGTGGTACCGGCATAGGTGGCGTGCTCATGCAAGAAAAGCGCCCAATTGCGTACTTTAGCGAAAAGCTATCGGGAGCGCAACTTAACTATCCCATCTATGATAAAGAGCTTTATGCCTTGGTGAGAGTTTTACGTGTTTGGGAACACTATCTTAGACCTCATGAATTCATTTTTCATACGGACCATGAGACACTCAAGTATCTCAAAGGTCAAACTAAGTTGAACAAGCGTCATGCTAAATGGAGTGAGTTCATTGAGTCTTTTCCCTATGTCATCAAATACATCAAGGGCAAAGAAAATGTTGTGGCGGACGCGCTTTCCCGCAAATGCATGCTTGTAACACAACTTGAGTTGAATGTGATTGGCTTTGAGCATATTAAAGATTTATATGAGCATGATCCTTTCTTTGCAAATGCTTATGCTAAGTGCTTGACTCACACTTCTTGGGAACATTACTACATCAAGGATGGATATCTTATGAGAGCTAACAAACTTTGCATTCCCGAGTCTTCGCTTCGTTTGCTCCTTTTGCAGGAATCTCATGGAGGAGGACTCATGGGACACTTTGGACGAGACAAGACGTTTGCTACACTCTCTAAGAACTATTTTTGGCCCAAGATGCTTCGTGACGTCTCACGCTTCACCAACCGATGTTCTACATGCCGCAAAGCTAAGTCCAAAGCTCAATCTTATGGTCTTTACATGCCTCTTCCTATTCCATATCATCCATGGGAAGACATAAGCATGGATTTCATACTTGGCTTGCCTAGGACTCAAAATGGCAAAGATTCCGTGCTTGTCGTGGTAGATAGATTCTCTAAAATGGCTCATTTCATTCCTTGTAACAAGATCGATGATGCTTCACATGTTGCAACTCTCTTTTGTAGGGAGATACTTCGTCTACACGGCGTGCCCAAAACGATCGTGTCGGACCGGGACGTCAAGTTCTTGAGTTACTTTTGGAAAACACTATGTGCCAAGCTCGGAATCAAGCTACTCTTTTCTTCGGCGTACCATCCACAAACGGACGGCCAGACGGAGGTGACGAACCGCACGCTCTCCACTCTTCTTCGTGTGTTGATCAAGAGGAACATCCGGGAATGGGAGCATTGCTTGCCCATCGCCGAGTTCGCCTACAACCGCGCAAGACACTCCACAACCGGCAAGTCCCCCTTCGAGATCGTCTACGGCTTCAACCCGTTGTCGCCTTTGGACATCCTACCTCTTCCTCTCCAAGAGCGCACGAAGATGGACGCAAGTGCACGAGCAAGCTATCTCAAGAAGGTGCACGAAGATACAAGGGCGATGATCGAGCGACAAGTCCAACGTCTCGCCACCAAGCTCAACGTCAACAAGGCACCAATGGTGTTCAAACCGGGAGATCTTGTTTGGCTTCACCTTCGCAAGGACCGATTCCCACACGAGCGCAAGTCCAAGCTTCTACCTCGCGCCGACGGACCCTTCAAGGTTCTCGCACGCTACAACGACAACGCCTACAAGATCGACATCCCACGAGACAAGTACTCCGTGAGCGATACTTTCAACATCAAGGACCTCTCTCCTTTCCATGGTGATGACGATTTCGATCCGAGGTCGTATCTTTCCCAAGGGAGGGGAGATGATACGGTGTATCCTAGGGTCATCCCCATGGACCCTTCATCGCCTCATCAAGTGCCCAAAGGACCCATGACTAGAGCCCGTGCAAGAGCTTTCGAGACCGAGGTGACCTCGCTCCTCTCTTTACATCTTTCGGATTCACTTGAGACATGGCTTCTACCTTCATCAGAGACTCTATGCATACTCAGGTGCTTGGACGAAGGCCACGGGACAGCTCTACACGATGCTCAAGATGACAGGCCCGACAAGTACACGAGACAAGAAGAAGGAAGGCTGAAGATGCTACAGGCATCGGACGTCCGGCCTGCACCGGACGACCGACGACTCCCAGGCACCGGACGACAGGAAGACACCGGACGTCCGGCCTCCCCCAGACGACCGGACGACCGGAAGCCACCGGACGTCCGTGACAACGGCGACAGAAGCTAAATCGCGGAAATCCAAGGATTACCGGACGTCCGGTCCCTCCGGAACCACCGGACGTCCGGTAACCAGCGGATGTCCGCCCCGACGGCGCCTACCCATGTAATATATACTCGTTGACTTCCCTCCGTTAGACCTAGCTGTGGTTTAGCTCATTTCTCAGACTTGTGTGGATTTCTCCCACGAGACCGTGCGCCTCTACGGAGAAGATCCACTACGGATTCAAGGCCTCCTCATCAGGAGAAGATCCTACGGGATTCCAAGACCTCCTCACGGAGAAGACTATCCTTGTATCACCATCGTTGACTATGGATCATGTATCGCACTTTGTATCGTGGATCTAGCGCTTGTGTGATTACTTGCGTGTTGATTTGAGTGTTTCCTCTTGTGTTTTCCCCATCTTTCTCCTTGTATTCCCCGTGTTCATCGTGTGACACCCTCCAAAACGTGAAAGATCCGCTGATTAGGGTTCCACCCTACATCATCAACTCATGAGAAGATGGATGTTGCATGGCAATGTATCTCGGAAAGGCTATGGAAATGCCTTGATAGGTAGGTATGGTGGCTGTTTTGAGGAAGGATATAATGAGGCTTATGATGATAGAGCGTATCGTGCCAAGGATTTGGTTGCACCGGCGAAGTATGCGCCAACTCTCGAGGTGAGAAAGGGCAATGCACGGTACCGAAGAGGCTAGAAAAATATGGCTAGGTGGAAGTGTCAACTTTCGAATACTGACATTAGTCTGAAGAACTCATGCACTTATTATCGGTAACTCTCAATCTAATTAGGAGGTTCACAAAGAGACAAGTACCCCGAGGAGGAGTGTATGGGGGTTTGGTTATCCTTGCGCATCCTCGACTCATGGTACGTGAGTGTACTCTAATATTCGATCCCTCCAAAGATTAGTGATCCATCTAGTAGCTAAAGTTCTCAACTATATTGTAGGTTTTCGAAAATAAACACGGATTGCCCAAAATACGACATCTATCACTAATAGGCTAAAGCTCTTGACACCAAAAGTTCAGACACTACTCATAGCAATACCTCAAAACTATTGCAAGTTACTACTAAAATTAAATAGCAACCTCAATTACCTACTTTAAGTTAAGACACACAACTCAGTGCAACAGGAAAACTCTCTTAACAAGATAAACATGAAAACTCAAGAGAGTTCAGCAGCCAACTAAACAAAAGCTCTTTAAAAAGAAAAGCATGAAAACTAAGAGCTAAACATGACAGCAGCTATGGAAAGACAAAGAACACACACAGCAAAGATAAGCATGAAAATCCTATGTTGTGTTCTAGGTTAAAGTGGAGCGTGTTTCTCTCCCACACAAAGAAAGCTGGGTCCTAACTTGTTATGAACAGCAAGCAAAGCTAAAGAAAACTAAAAAAAGAAACTAAGAGCGAGACGCTCCGAGCATAGCGCAAAACGCATGAGGAGATACGAATATAGTGGAATGAAAGACGAACTGATAATTGTTGATGGAGAAGGGGATGCATGGGGGCATCCCCAAGCTTAGACGCTTGAGTCTTCTTGAATATTTCTTGGGGGTGCAGGGGGGCATCCCCAAGCTTGAGCGTTTGACCTTCCTGAATCTTCTTTTATCATCTTCCCTCGCACACTTGAAAACTCCCTTCATACATAACTCATCATAATCTGATTAGCGAGGTTACTACCCACAATAAAATAATTTTTCCCTACTGGAAATAAAAATAATCTTGAAGAGCTACTGTTTCTCTAGATTGCCAAAAGGTTTTTGCAAAGAAAAATCAAGCAAGGTTTGCAAAACGAAGAAAAGGCAAAACAGGACAGAATCTGTGAAAAACAGACCAGTAGGTAGTAAATAATTTTTTCGGGGCACTTCTGCAACTCAAATCAAAAAACTCAGAACAGACGCTCGAAAGCCAATTGTATAGAGCACGCTGTCAAAAAAATTCAGATCAAAAAGATGATCTGGTGATTTTATTCTAATTTTTCTGTCCAAGGACAGAATCTGTTTTCTGGACAGCACGTCACAACTTTTGAACTTTCTTGCAATCGGAGGCTAAACTTGGCACAAAGCTGAAAAGAAAAGATACAATGATGATGCTACTGTAGTAACAAACATCAAGACACAACAAAAGCAAAATAAAACCTAATTCGTTGTGGGCTGCCTCCCAAAAGCGCTTTCTTTTATGCCTTTAAGCTAGGCATGATGCAAAAAGAGGAGATAAAGTTTTATCAAGATTAAGAGAATAGCTAGCCCGTGTAACGGACTCAAAAGGCAACTTAATCTTCTTTCTAGGGAAGTGTTCCATCCCTTTCTTGAGAGGGAATTGGAATTTTATATTCCCCTATTTCATGTCAATGATAGCACCAACGGTGCGAAGAAAAGGACAGACCAAAATAATTGGACATGAAGGTTCACATTCAATATCCATAATAGTAAAATCAACGGGAACATAATTGTCATTGACAATGATAAGAACATCGTCGATCTTCCCTAAAGGTTTCTTTACGGAAGAATCAACAAGACGAACACCAAAAGAACAAGGATCAAAATGTTTCAATTCAAACATATCATACATTCTTTTGGGTATAACGGAGGTACTAGCTCCAACATCACATAAAGCATAGCAAGAGAAGTTATTCAACTTAATTTTAATCATAGGATCCCAACTATCTTCTAGCTTTCTAGGTATGGAGGCTTCTACCCTAAGCTTCTCCTCCCTAGCTTTGATAAGAGCATTAGTGATATGCTCCGTGAAGGCAAGATTAAGTGTGCTAGTGTGGGGATCTCTAGACATCTTGTGAAGAAAACTAATAACTTCAGAAAGGGTGCAATTATCAAAATCAAGGTCACTACTATCAAGTAAAGTGGTAGTGGTGTCCTTTAGGCTCACTTGTTTGGTAGCTTCTATGGTCATAGGAGTTTCTTCTTCTACGGTTGAGGTCATAGCATCACCATTAATAGGTCCAATGGGACTAGGAGTGCATTGGGTGCTAAGAGTTTGGATATCCTCAACAACTTGGATAGTAGCAACAGTGTGGTGGGTAGGAAGGCTCTTAATTCTATCTTCTTCCTCCTTCAGGGGTGCAACCACTTCAGGTTTAGCTGCCATTTGGTTTATCAAAGTGACTTGTGTGTGGGACATTTTGGAAACTTGGGTCTTAGTGATGGTGAGCCTAGTCTGGAGGTTAGAAATCTCAATATTTAGGCTCTCCAGTTGTCTACCAATGTCTTGCAAGATAGCAGTATGTGTTGGGGAACGTAGCATAATTCAAAAAAAATCTACGTCTTCACCAAGATCCAACTATGGAGACATCTAGCAACAAGCAAGTAAGAGTGCATCTACATACCGTTATGTAGATCGCGTGCGGAAGCTTTCAACGAAGCAAGGATGAAGTAGTCGTACTCTTCACGTTCTTCATCATCGATGATCTAGCGCAGAACGGACGGCACCTCCGCGTTCAACACACGTACGGTGCAGCAACGTCACCTCCTTCTTGATCCAGCAAGGGGGGGAGAAGTCGTCAGAGATCCGGCAGCACGACGGCGTGATGACGGATGCAGTGGAAATCGCAGCAGGGCTACGCCGGGCGCCCTGCGAAGGAGTTGGGAGGTGTGACGGGAGGGGGAGAGGCGCCAGGGCTTGGGTGCGGCTGCCCTCTCCCTCCCCACATATATATAGGGGCCAGGGGGGTGCGCCTGGGCCCCCTGCAAATCCAATCTGCAAGGGGGCGGCAGCCAGGGGGGTTCCTTGCCCCCCAAGGCAAGTGGAGCCCCCCTCCCCCTTAGGGTTTGAACCCTAGGCGCATGGGGAGGTGGGCCCCCTTGTGGTGCGCCAGCCCTGAGGGCTGGACACTTCCCCTCGCGGCCTAGGGGCCCCACCGGGATGGGTGGCCCCACCCGGTGGACCCCTGGGGCCCCTCCGGTGGTCCCGGGACGCTCCCGATGACCCCCGGAGATCACCTGTTGGCCGAAACTGGACTTCCTATATATCAATCTTTACCTCCGGACCATTCCGGAACTCCTCATGACGTCCGGGATCTCATCTGGGACTCCGAACAACTTTCAGGTTTCCACGTGCATTTATCTCTACGACCCTAGCGTTACCGAACCTTAAGTGTGTAGACCCTACGGGTTCGGGAGACACGTAGACATGACCGAGACGACTCTCTGGTCAATAACCAACAGCGGGATCTGGATACCCATGTTGGTTCCCACGTGTTCCTCGATGATCTTCATCGGATGAACCACCGTGTCAAGGATTCACTTAATCCCGTACGTTATTCCATTTGTCCATCGGTACGGTACTTGTCCGAGATTCGATCGTCGGTATTCCCGATACCTTTTTCAATCTCGTCATGGCAAGTCTCTTTACTCGATCCGTAATCCATCATCCCGTGACTAACTACTTAGTCACATTGAGCTCATTATGATGATGTCTTACCGAGTGGGCCCAGAGGTACCTCTCCGTCATACGGAGTGACAACATCCCAGTCTCGGTTCGTACCAACTCAACAGACACTTTCGGAGATACCCGATGCGTACCTTTATAGCCACCCAGTTACGTTGTGACGGTTGGCACACCCAAAGTACTCCTACGGTATCCGGGAGTTGTACAACCTCATGGTCTAAGGAATAAATACTTGACACCGAAAAGCTTATGCATTACGAACTATACGATCTCGTGTTATGCTCAAGTTTGGGTCTTGTCCATCACATCATTCTCCTAATGATGTGATCCCGTTATCACTGACATCTGATGTCCATGGTCAGGAAACCGTGACCATCTGTTGATCAACGAACTGGTAGCTAGAGGCCTACCAGGGACTCATTGTGGTCTATGTATTCACACATGTATCGCTGTTTCCGTACAATACAATTCAAGCATGAATAACAGACAATTATCATGAACAAGGAGATATAATAATAATGCTTTTATTATTGCCTCTAAGGCATATCTCCAACAGTCTCCCACTTGCACTAGAGTCAATAATCTAGTTACATTGTGATGAATCGAACACCCATAGAGTTCTGGTGTTGATCATGTTTTGCTCGTGAAAGAGGTTTAGTCAACGGGTCTGCGACATTCAGATCCGTATGCACTTTACAAATATCTATGTCTCCATCCTGAACATAATTCCGGATGGAGTTGAAACGGTGCTTGATGTGCTTGGTCTTCTTGTGAAACCTGGGCTCCTTGGTAATAGCAATAGCACCAGTGTTGTCACAGAAGAGAGTCATCGGGCTTGACGCGCTTGGAATGACTCCTAGGTCGGTGATGAACTCCTTCATCCAGACTCCTTCATGCGCTGCTTCAGAAGCAGCTATGTACTCCGCTTCACATGTAGATGCTGCCACCACGCTTTGCTTGCAACTGCACCAGCCGACTGCCCCTCCATTCAAAATATATACGTATCCGGTTTGTGACTTAGAGTCATCCAGATCTGTTTCAAAGCTAGCATCGACGTAACCCTTTACGACGAGCTCTTCGTCACCTCCATAAACGAGAAACATATCCTTAGTCCTTTTCAGGTACTTCAGGATGTTCTTGACCGCTGTCCAGTGTTCCGTACCGGGATCACTTTGGTACCTCCCTACCAAACTTATGGCAAGGTTCACATCAGGTCTGGTACACAGCATGGCATACATGATAGAACCTATGGCCGAGGCATAGGGAATGACACTCATCTTTTCTCTATCTTCTGCCGTGGTCGGCGACTGAGTCTTACTCAATCTCATACCTTGTAAAACAGGCAAGAATCCCTTCTTGGACTGATCCATATTGAACTTTTTCAATATCTTGTCAAGGTATGTACTTTGTGAAAGACCAATGAGGCGTCTCGATCTATCTCTATAGATTTTGATGCCTAATATGTAAGCAGCTTCTCCAAGGTCCTTCATTGAAAAACTTTTATTCAAGTAGGCCTTTACATTTTCCAAGAATTCTATATCATTTCCCATCAGCAATATGTCATCCACATATAATATGAGAAATGCCATAGAGCTCCCACTCACTTTCTTGTAAATACAGGCTTCTCCATAAGTCTGTATAAAGCCAAACGCTTTGATCACCTCATCAAAGCGAATATTCCAACTCCGAGATGCTTGCACCAGCCCGTAAATCGAGCGCTGGAGCTTGCATACCTTGTTAGCGTTCTCTGGATCGACAAAACCTTCCGGTTGCGTCATATACAACTCTTCCTTGAGGAAGCCATTAAGGAATGCTGTTTTGACATCCATTTGCCATATCTCATAATCATAGAATGCGGAAATAGCTAACATGATTCTGACTGACTTCAGCATCGCTACGGGAGAGAAAGTCTCGTCGTAGTCAATCCCTTGAACTTGTCGATAACCCTTAGCGACAAGCCGAGCCTTATAGATGGTCACATTACCATCCGCGTCTGTCTTCTTCTTAAATATCCATTTGTTTTCTATGGCGTGCCTATCATCAGGCAAGTCCACCAAAGTCCATACTTTGTTTTCATACATGGATTCAATCTCGGATTTCATGGCTCCAAGCCATTTATTGGAATCTGGGCCCGCCATCGCTTCTTCATAGTTCGAAGGTTCACTGTTGTCTAACAACATGATTTCTAGGACAGGGTTGCCGTACCACTCTGGTGCGGAACGTGCCCTTGTGGACCTTCGAAGTTCAGTAGTAACTTGATCTGTTTCTTCATGATCATTATCATTATCTTCCTCCCTTGTCGGTGCAGGCACCTCAGGAACAGTTTCCTGTGCTGCGCTACTTTCCGTTCCAGGAGGGGTGACTGTCACCTCATCAAGTTCTACTTTCCTCCCACTCACTTCTTTCGAGAGAAACTCTTTCTCCAGAAAGCATCCATTCTTGGCAACAAAGACTTTGCCTTCGGATCTGTGGTAGAAGGTGTACCCAATTGTTTCCTTTGGGTATCCTATGAAGACGCATTTTTCCGATTTGGGTTCGAGCTTTTCAGGTTGAAGTTTCTTGACATAAGCATCGCAACCCCAAACTTTCAGAAACGACAGCTTTGGTTTCTTGCCAAACCAAAGTTCATACGGAGTCGTCTCAACGGATTTTGACGGAGCCATATTTAAAGTGAATGCGGCAGTCTCTAAAGCATAACCCCACAAAGATAGCGGTAAATCGGTGAGGGACATCATAGATCGCACCATGTCCAATAGAGTACGATTTCGACGTTCGGACACACCGTTACGTTTAGCTGTTTCGGGCGGTGTCAATTGTGAAACAATTCCACAGCTCCTAAGGTGTGTGCCAAATTCATGACTTAAATATTCACCCCCACGATCCGATCGCGGGAACTTTATTTTTCTGTCACGTTGATTTTCAACCTCATTCTGAAATTCCTTGAACTTTTCAAAGGTCTCAGACTTGTGTTTCATCAAATAGATATACCCATATCTACTCAAGTCATCTGTGAGGGTGAGAACATAACGATAGCCTCCGCGAGCCTCAACACTCATTGGACCGCACACATCGGTATGTATGATTTCCAGTAAGTTGGTTGCTCGCTCCATTGTTCCGGAGAACGGAGTCTTGGTCATCTTGCCCAAGAGGCATGGTTCGCACGTGTCAAATGATTCATAATCAAGAGACTCTAGAAGTCCATCTGAATGGAGCTTCTTCATACGTTTGACACCAATATGACAAAGTCGGCAATGCCACAAGTATGTGGGACTATCATTATCAACTTTACATCTTTTGGCATCTACACTATGAATATGTGTATCACTACGTTCGAGATCCATCAAAAATAAACCATTGACCAGCGGGGCATGACCATAAAACATATCTCTCAAATAAATAGAACAACCATTATTCTCCGATTTGAAAGAGTAGCCATCTCGCATAAGACGAGATCCAGAAACAATGTTCATGCTCAAAGCTGGTACTAAATAACAATTATTCAGGTTTAAAACTAATCCCGAGGGTAGATGTAGAGGCAGCGTGCCGACGGCGATCACATCGACCTTGGAACCATTCCCGACGCGCATCGTCACCTCATCCTTCGCCAGTCTCCGTTTATTCTGCAGCTCCTGTTTTGAGTTACAAATGTGAGCAACTGCACCGGTATCAAATACCCAGGAGCTACTACGAGCGCTGGTAAGGTACACATCAATAACAAGTATATCAAATATACCTTTGACGTTGCCGGCCTTCTTGTCTGCTAAATATTTGGGGCAGTTCCGCTTCCAATGCCCCGTTCCCTTGCAATGAAAACACTCAGTCTCAGGCTTGGGTCCATACTTTGGCTTCTTCCCGGCAACAGGCTTGCCAGGCGCGGCAACTTGCTTGCCGTCCTTCTTGAAGTTCTTCTTACCCTTGCCTTTCTTGAACTTAGTGGTTTTATTGACCATCAACACTTGATGTTCTTTCTTGATGTCCACCTCCGCTGATTTTAGCATTGAATACACCTCGGGAATGGACTTCTCCATCCCCTGCATATTGAAGTTCAGCACGAAGCTCTTGAAGCTTGGTGGGAGCCACTGGAGGATTCTGTCAACAATTGCTTCTTCTGGGAGATTCATTCCCAGCTGAGACAAGCGATTGTGCAATCTTGAAATCTTGAGGATGTGCTCACTGACAGAACTGTTCTCCTCCATCTTACAGCTATAGAATGCGTCGGAGACATCATATCTCTCGACTCGGGCATGAGCTTGGAAAACCATTTTCAGCTCTTCGAACATCTCGTATGCTCCATGGTGCTCAAAACGTTTTTGGAGCCCCGATTCTAAACTGTAAAGCATGCCGCACTGAACCAGGGAGTAATCATCACAACGTGACTGCCAAGCGTTCATAACGTCTTGGTTTGCCGGGAGAACGGGTGCATCACCTAGCGGTGCTTCTAGGACATAGGTTCTCTTGGCAGCTATGAGGATAATCCTCAGGTTACTGACCCAATCCGTGTAGTTGCTACCATCGTCTTTCAGCTTGGTTTTCTCTAGGAACGCGTTGAAGTTGAGGGAAACTGGAGCGTGGGCCATTTGATCTACAAGAGATATTGTAAAGAATTTAGACTAAGTTCATGATAATTAAGTTCATCTTAATCAAATTTTAATGAACTCCCACTCAGAATGACATCTCTCTAGTCATCTTAAGTGATACACGATCCGAATTGAGTAGTCTGTGCCGATCATCACGTGAGACGGACTAGTCAAAAACGGTGAACATCTTCATGTTGATCGTATCTTCTATACGACTCGTGTTCGACCTTTCGGTCTTCCGTGTTCCGAGGCCATGTCTGTACATGCTAGGCTCGTCAAGTGAACCCTAAGTGTATTGCGTGTGTAAATCTGTCTTACACCCGTTGTATGTGAACGTTAGAACCTATCACACCCGATCATCACGTGGTGCTTCGGAGCAACGAGCTTTAGCAATGGTGCACAGTTAGGGGAAACACATTACTTGAAATTTTAGTGAGAGATCATCTTATTTACTACCGTCGTTCTAAGTAAACAAGATGCAAAAACATGATAAACATCACATGCAATCAATTAAAGTGACATGATATGGCCAATATCATCTTGCTCCTTGGATCTCCATCTTCGGGGCACCATGATCATCTTGTCACCGGCTCGACACCATGATCTTCATCATCATGATCTCCATCATCGTGTCTTGAAGAAGTTGTCACGCCAACTATTACTTCTACTACTATAGCTAACGTTTAGCAACGAAGTAAAGTAATTACATGGCATTATTCAATGACACGCAGGTCATACAATAATTAAGACAACTCCTATGGCTCCTGCCGGTTGTCAAGTTCATCGACATACAAGTCGTGATTCCTATTACAAAAACATGATCAATCTCATACATCACATATATCATTCATCACATCTTCGTTCTTGGCCATACCACGTCACATAGCACATGCTGCAAAAACAAGTTAGACGTCCTCTAATTGTTGTTGCAAGTTTTACGTGGCTTCTATAGGATTTCTAGCAAGAACGTTTCTTACCTACGCCAAAACCACAACGTGATTTGTCAACTTCTATTTACCCTTCATAAGGACTCTTTTCATCGAATCCGATCCGACTAAAGTAGGAGAGACAGACACCCGCCAGCCACCTTATGCATCTAGTGCATGTCTGTCGGTGGAACCAGTCTCACGTAAGTGTACGTGTAAAGTCGGTCCGGGCCGCTTCATCCCACAATACCGCCGAATCAAGATTGACTAGTAGCTGTAAGAAAGTTGAACAAGATCATACGCCCACAACTGCTTTGTGTTCTACTCGTGCAAGATGCTACGCATAAAACCTAGGCTCTGATACCACTGTTGGGGAACGTAGCATAATTCAAAAAAATTCTACGTCTTCACCAAGATCCAACTATGGAGACATCTAGCAACGAGCAAGTAAGAGTGCATCTACATACAGTTATGTAGATCGCGTGCGGAAGCTTTCAACGAAGCAAGGATGAAGTAGTCGTACTCTTCACGTTCTTCGTCACCGATGATCTAGCGCCGAACGAACGGCACCTCCGCGTTCAACACACGTACGGTGCAGCAACGTCACCTCCTTCTTGATCCAGCAAGGGGGGGAGAAGTCGTCAGAGATCCGGCAGCACGACGGCGTGATGACGGATGCAGTGGAAATCGCGGCAGGGCTACGTCGGGCGCCCTGCGAAGGAGTTGGGAGGTGTGATGGGAGGGGGAGAGGCGCCAGGGCTTGGGTGCGGCTGCCCTCTCCCTCCCCACATATATATAGGGGCCAGGGGGGTGCGCCTGGGCCCCCTGAAGATCCAATCTGCAAGGGGGCGGCGGCCAGGGGGGTTCCTTGCCCCCCAAGGCAAGTGGAGCCCCCCTCCCCCTTAGGGTTTGAACCCTAGGCGCATGGGGAGGTGGGCCCCCTTGTGGTGCGCCAGCCCTGAGGGCTGGACACTTCCCCTCGCGGCCTAGGGGCCCCACCCGATGGACCCCCGGGGCCCCTCCGGTGGTCCCGGGACGCTCCCGGTGACCCCCGGAGATCACCCGTTGGCCGAAACTGGACTTCTTATATATCAATCTTTACCTCCGGACCATTCCGGAACTCCTCATGACGTCCGGGATCTCATCCGGGACTCCGAACAAATTTAGGGTTTCCACGTGCATTTATTCTACGACCCTAGCGTTACCGAACCTTAAGTGTGTAGACCCTACGGGTTCGGGAGACACGTAGACATGACCGAGACGACTCTCTGGTCAATAACCAATAGCGGGATCTGGATACCCATGTTGGTTCCCACGTGTTCCTCGATGATCTTCATCGGATGAACCACCGTGTCAAGGATTCACTCAATCCTGTATGTTATTCCCTTTGTCCATCGGTACGGTACTTGCCCGAGATTCGATCGTCGGTATTCCCGATACCTTGTTCAATCTCGTTATGGCAAGTCTCTTTACTCGATCCGTAATCCATCATCCCGTGACTAACTAGTTAGTCACATTGAGCTCATTATGATGATGTCTTACCGAGTGGGCCCAGAGGTACCTCTCCGTCATACGGAGTGACAACATCCCAGTCTCTGTTCGTACCAACTCAACAGACACTTTCGGAGATACCCGATGCGTACCTTTATAGCCACCCATTTACGTTGTGACGGTTGGCACACCCAAAGTATTCCTACGGCATCCGGGAGTTGTACAACCTCATGGTCTAAGGAATAAATACTTGACACCGAAAAGCTTATGCATTACGAACTATACGATCTCGTGTTATGCTCAAGTTTGGGTCTTGTCCATCACATCATTCTCCTAATGATGTGATCCCGTTATCACTGACATCTCATGTCCATGGTCAGGAAACCGTGACCATCTGTTGATCAACGAGCTAGCTACTAGAGGCCTACCAGGGACTCATTGTGGTCTATGTATTCACACATGTATCGCTGTTTCCGTACAATACAATTCAAGCATGAATAACAGATAATTATCATGAACAAGGAGATATAATAATAATGCTTTTATTATTGCCTCTAGGGCATATCTCCAACAGTATGCTCATCTAATTGCCTCGAGAAGGTCTTGTTTTGTTCATATTGGGTGCACATGTAGTTCTTAGTGGCCTTCTCTATTTCTAGAAGTTTCTCATAACTAGGCATGTCTCTATCTCTAGGGGTGGAGTTCTTGGTGCTAGGATAAGCATTGTTGTTCCCATAGGAATTAGAGGGGAACGGTCTAGGGTTGCTACCAAAATTACTCCTATAAGCATTGTTATTGAAATTGTTTCAAGAGATAAAGTTCACATCTACTTGATCTTGAGCAATCAAAGAATTTAAAGGAACATCATGAGGATCAATAGAAGATTGCTTGGAAAGTAGAGACATGATCAAGTCAACTTTTTCATTTAGGGAGGAAATCTCCTCGACAGAGTTTACCTTCCTACCTGTTGGAGCGCGTTCGGTGTGCCATTGGGAATAATTGGTCATCATCTCGTCGACAAGTTTCGTGGTAGCACCAAGTGTAGTTGACATAAAGGTTCCTCCCGCGACCGAATCTAACAAGTTCCGCGAGGTAAAGTTCAAGCCTGCATAAAAAGTTTGGATAACCATCCAAGTAGTCAAACCATGAGTAGGGCAGTTCTTGACAAGAGATTTCATGCGTTCCCAAGCTTGGGCAACGTGTTCATTATCCAATTGTTTAAAATTCATTATGTTACTCCTTAATTGGATAATTTTAGCAGGGGGATAGTACTTCCCAATAAAGGCATCCTTGCACTTGTCCCAAGAATCTATACTATTCCTAGGCAAGGATTGAAACCAGATTTTAGCTCCTCCTCTCAAGGAGAAAGGAAAAAGCTTAAGCTTAACAATATCACCATCTACTTCTTTGTACTTTTGCATATCACAGAGCTCAACAAAATTATTTAAGTGCAAAGCAGCATCTCTCCAGCACCGGAGAATTGATCTTTCATAACTAGGTTCAGCAAAGCAGGTTTAATCTCTTAAGAAGGTGCTGAAGTGGCAGGTCTAGCAATAGGCGTGCAGATAAAGTCATTGTTGTTATGACTAGTGAAGTCACATAACTTGGTGTTCTCGGTGGAACCCATAGCAGCAGCAAGCAAGATAACTATTTTTGTGATTTTTGGTAAGGGACACTAAAGCAAAAACTGAAAGGTAAACTAACAAGACTAAAAAGCAAAGATAAAAGATAGCGTGCAACTCCCCTATCTTGAAGAGTGGAGTCCCCGGCAACGGCGCCTGAAACTTGCTTGATGGCTTCTCGCCCCTCGTTGGTTACCCCAACTGGAAGGTTGAGATGTAGCGTAGCGGCAAATTTCCCTTGGCAAAGATACCAAAGATCGAATCCCGTGAGACTCCGAGGGTCGACAAGTAGGTGTCAACGGCGCCAGAAACTTAGCGGTTGACGGGACCTGCACACAGATACAGATAACTTTGCTCCCAACAAGTACAGAGAGGTTGTCAATCCCTCCGGCCTTGTTGTTTACAAAGGATCAAACACAAGAGATAGTAATGATAGCTATGACTGCAACTAGGAAATAAAAACAGGAAGTAAATAGAAGGTGTGATCAGCGGTGGTAATATGGACCAGGGTCCCATGATGTTCACTAGTGATGTCTCTCTCCCAAAAGATGATAAAACAGCAAAGCGAGGTAAACAAATTACAGCTGGGCAATTGACAGGATTATGTGCGCAAACCAATGCTAACTATGCTGTAAAGAAAGGTAGAGGCTCAAAAGCATGGGCGGTACGCCAAGGCAAGTAGACTGAAATACATCTGCATCTACTACTAATCATCCACCTTGAGATATATATCCAGAACATCTCGCTGGTATTAAGTTGCGAATCCCACCCAAAGTGTAAACTCAAAGCAACAGACAACTGCATTAAAAGAACTTTGCGTAAAGTAAACATCCTTGCACCCGCAAGTACAAGCACCGTTGTTTTCTCCCTTGTGGCAACAGCACATCCCCTAGACTCATGTTTCTGTCACTCAAGCTAGTCATCAGGGGCATGAACCCACAATCAAGCATAACGCTCCCTCTTGGAGTTACTACCTACTACTTGGCCAAAGCAATAAACAACAACGGAGAACATGCAAGAATTACTCAAGAACAAAGATATAAAAGAGGTGAATCAAATATATTACTCAAACACAATCTGAACATAGTCTCATAATCCATCAGATCCCAGCAAACTCAGCAAAGCAACAGCAGAAAGATTACATATGTGCCTCGATCATGTAGGGCAGCTCACGAGGTCTAAACCATGAAGAGCAAAGAGGGGAGGAGAACATCACATAGCTACTGATCATGGACCCAAGGTCCAAGGTGGACTACTCACGACTCATCCGGGAAGCGTCCATGGTGGTGGAGAAGCTCCCGGTGGTGGTTCTCCCATCCGGTAGGGTGCCGGGAAGAGTTCTCCTGATGCTCCCGATCTTGGAAGCGCGCGGCGGCGGAACAGAGGCGAGATCGCGCAAAAGGGTTCTGTCCTCGAGGGTTTCGGGACGAGAGGGATATATATGCGAAGGGGGCAGCCAGAGGTGGAGCAGGGGCCCCAGGCGCCCCCCTGGCGCGGCCAGGGTGGGGCCGCGCCAGGTGGCCGCCTGGGCCTCCCCTGGCTCCCCTCTGGCCCATCTTTGGTTCTTCGCGAAGCTTCCTGTACGCTGATTTTTCCTATATTTTTCCTGGAATTTTTGGAGCACTTTTAATATGGGGGAAACCTGAAATAGAAAAACAGCAGAAAACAGGAACTGGCACTGTGGTGCATTGAGTTAATAGGTTAGTCCAAATATGATCAAAAGTGCATGGAAGTGCATCAATATCATAGCAATATCACACAAAAGAAGCATGGAGCAAGCAGAAATTATAGATACGTTTTGGACGTATCAGTGCTCCACATGAGTGTTGGTCCAAACTGGGGGTTCTGCGGGGCCACCTCGGGGAAACTCAAGGGTTGGTAAAAACCTGTAGAATCGCCTATCCGGTCGTGGCCTGAGACGATATACGCGCGGCTACTATCAGGGTGTCGGCACACCGGGAGAACTTGCTGGATTAGTTTTACCTTAGTCGGAATATCTTGAGCACGGGATTCCGAGAATACTCGGGTCTTCCCACCTTGGAGTTGCGACTCCGCAGATCGTGAGCTTGTGATGGGCTAAGTTGGGACACCCCTGCAGGGTTTTGATCTTTCGAAATCCGTGCCCACGGTTATGTGGCAGATTGGAATTTGTTAATATCCGGTTTTAGAAAACTTGACACTATGTTCATAACACACTACCAGCGTGAGTAACAGTGATGGTCGCTTTCCGAAGGGGTTCGGGAAGTGAACACGGTGCGGTTATGTTTGACGTGCTTAGATAGGATCACTTCGTGATCACTTCAACGATCGATGGCACTTTCTCTTCTCGCTCTAAATACGTAAACTAGTGCTACTGCAGCTACAACCTTGTCTTTCAGCCTTGTTCCACACCCAAGGCTTTTATAGTTTTGCTACCCGGGAATGGGATTGCTGAGTCCTTCGTGGCTCACAGATTCTACACAACACCAGATGCAGGTACCGTTGAGAACTACACAGCTGGTGGTTCAGAGTTGTACTGGGAGTTCGACCAAGAACGTGGGCGATACTACATGTCTTATCCAGAGGATCAGTAGGGCTCTTACTAGAATTATCGGGACCTTGTGTTGTTTATTTATGGTATCTTACATTTGGATCTTCGTCCGTAGTCGGACTCTGATGTTATTTGGATGATGAATGTTTATGTTATGTAATGCATTGTCTGACGTGGCGAGTGTAAGCCAACTACTCTTTTGCAATTTCATCCCTCTTTTACATGAGTTGCGCAAAGATACCATTCTTGAGATCATTCTAGTATAATATTATGCCTCTAAGTTGTGCCTCGACACGTGGGAGGTATAGTCTCATACTAGGCATTACAAGTTGGTAATCAGAGCCTTCTCCGACCTAGGAGCACCCACTGATTGATCGAATCATTGACGGTGGAGTCTAGGTACACACTTGAAAATGTTTTGAGTCCTATATATATCGGAGAGTAGGATTTCTTTTACTCCTCATCCCTTTATCACTCTGGTGAGGACTCCTGACGATGTTCTATCTCATCTACTCTCAAAAATTCACTAATTTTTTTTTAGGATCACGCGAGTATTGTTTGGATTGTTCCGATGTCTTTGTGACGAGAACATTGTTCTCGATGCCTCCTGTCATTTAGGGGTTGTGGCAGTGTCCCGGGGAGTTGAGCTCCAAGGTGTTGTCGTCACAAATCTGTCGCAGCAGTTCTGGAATACTTAAGACGGCCGACATCGAAAACTCTTCTATGCAGTTGGTGGCAAGATAACCCCGACATCACCCAGTACTGGGGAGGTAGTTCGGGAGTATTGCCATAGCTTGTATAGCAGATGCGTTTCGAAGGTCCGAGGTAAACGGTTTCCGAAAATAACTGGTTATGTGTTGAAGGATGAATACAGCTGGATGTAGGATTAGAGTTGAGTGCGCGGTGCTTCCCCTATATCCCCAACACCTGATTGCATAACTGGAAACTTTCGGAAATTAATAGGTGGGTTCATCTAGTAGCTCGTAGGCATTCTTCCAACGAATGCATGATATGGAGTTCGGGGTTCTACATTGAGTGAAGTGGTTTTATGGGCGTCTGTTCCGATCGGGAGTTGCATCTTAAAGGGTCCTTGGCTATGCTGATCCGGGGATTGCAAAACCCTTTCGTAACACGTTCAATGAGCTTTCAGCACGAACATGTGGGACGAAGCTTCTATCTTGTATTTGTTCTATCTGCTCCTTGTTGTTTTATTTTACATTTTGTTCTCCCAAGTGGCTTCTCGAGAAGATTGTTGTATCATTGAACTGTGCATTACATTCGTTCATTTTGTTCGGATGTTCTTGTGAAGACTTATGTTGCAGTTCTAGCCGTTGATTCATCTTATTTCTTTCAATCAATGGCTAATAGTTGTCATCTCATTCAGGATGGCTCCTAAGAAGGTTCCCAATGCTAACCCAGAGGATGAAGAAGTTCCTGGCCGTCCTCCTTCCCCTCCTCCTCCGTTTGAGGCCTGGAGAGCAATTATGCAAGCGACAAACCAGAACACCCAGATGATTATGCAAATGATGCAGAACATTCAAACCAACCAAGCAAATCAAGGTGGTCATGGGAACCAAGACCAAGGCAATTTGTTCAATCAACCTCACTTTGCATCCCTCAACCAATTCCTGGCAAACCAACCGAAGGCGTTCAGTTACTGTGTGGATCCGCTAGATGCTGAAGACTGGATAACAGACATCAAAAAGCATTTCGAGTGCAGTAACGTGAGACCTGAGGATTATGTTAAGTTTGCCGCCTTCCAACTCAAGGATCAAGCTGCTGATTGGTGGCAACCGTACAAAAATTCCAGAGAACGACGTGAAATCTCGTGGACTGACTTCTGCAAAGATTTCCGCTCTCACCACATTCCAACTAGTGTCACCGAAGGCATGCGTGAGCAATTCCGCAACCTGAAGCAAGGCACCATGTCCGTTTATCAATACAATGTCAAGTTCCAGAACCTTGCCTGCTATGCCAAGCAAGACATCCCAGATTCCAAGAGCAAGATATATCAGTTCCGTGGTGGTCTGAAGGATGAACTCCAACTAGCTCTCACCTTGTTCGAGCCGGATGAATTTGATCAATTCTATAACATGGCCCTAAAGCAAGAGGCAACCCAGCTCAAGGTTGAAGCTTCCAAAAAGAGGATCGGAGATGTTGTTAACTCCTCCTCTTCTTCCCAAGTGGTCGCAAAGCAGCAGAAGTTTTGGCTTCCACCTCCTCCAGTGCTCCGCCCTCCCAACAACAACAACAACAACAACAACAACAACAACAACAACAACAACAACAACAACAACAACAACAACAACAACAACAACAACAACAACAACAACAACAACAACAACAAGCACTCTGGTGGTCGTAGCTTCTCCCACCCACCCAACCCAAGCAATCCGTCCAAGAATCACATTCAAGCTTCGAAGTCAAGTGGTCCTTATCACCATCCTCTCTCAGAAGTGGTTTGCAACAAGTGCACTCAGAAGGGTCATTATGCTAACAAGTGTCCCAACCCAAGGCGCCTTCCGCCTCCTCCACCTCTCAGTACTGCTATTGTCAAGCACAATACCAAGGTTGCAAGAGTGAATGTGATGAACGCAGCTCAAGCAGAGAATTCTTCAGATGTGATACTTGGTAACTGCTAGGTGGCTTCTCACCCCTCGTTGGTTACCCCAAGTGGAAGGTTTGAGATGCAGTGTAGCAGAAGTTTTCCCTTGGCAATACCAAGGATCGATTTCCCAGAGACTCCCAGTTTCAACAAGAAGGTGTCAACTGCTAACGGCGCCAGATATTAGCGATCAACGTGGACCTGCACACAAATACAAATAACTTTGCTCCCAACGAGTACAGAGAGGTTGTCAATCCCTCTGGCCTTGTAGTTTACAAAGGATCAAACGCAAGTGATAATAGTGATAGATATAATTGCAATAGTAAGTAAAAGCGGAAAAGTAAATAGTGGATGTGATCAATTATGGTAATATGGACCGGAGTCTCATGATGTTCACTAGTGATGTCTCTCTCCCAAAATATGATAAAACAGCTATGTGAGGTAAACGAATTACAGCTGGGCAATTGATAGGACCATGTGCGCAAACCAATGCTGACTACATTGCAAGAAAGGTTGAGGTTCAAAGCATGGGCGGTACGCCAAAGTAAGTAGACCGAAATCCATCAATATCTACTACTAATCATCCACCTTGAGATATCTATCCAGAACATCTCGCTGGTATAAAGTTGCGAGTCCCACCCATAGTGTAAACTCAATGCAACAGACAACTGCATTAAAAGAACTTTGCATAAAGTAAACAATCCTTGCACCCGCGGGCACAAGCACTGTTGTTTTCCCCCTTGTGGCAACAGCACATCCCCTAGACTCATGTTTCTGTCACTCAAACTAGTCATCGAGGGGCATGAACCCACAATCAAGCATAACGTTCCCTCTTGGAGTCACTACCTACTACTTGGCCAAAGCAATAAATAACAACGGAGAACATGCAAGAATTACTTACGAACATAAATATAAAAGAGGTGAATCAAATATATTACTCAAACACAATCTGAACATAATCTCATAATCCATCGGATCCCAGCAAACTCATCATAGCAACAGCATAAGGATTACATATGTGCCTCGATCATGTAGGGCAGCTCACGAGGACTAATTAGTGAAGCACAAGAACGGGAGGCGAACATCACATAGCTACTGGTCATGGACCCATGGTCCAAGGGAGACTACTCACAACTCATCCGGGAGGCGTCCATGGTGGTGGAGAAGCTCCCGGTGGTGATCCTCCCCTCCGGCAGGGTGCCGGGAAGAGTTCTCCTGGTGCTCCCGATCTTGGAAGAAGCGGCGGCGGCAGAACAGAGATGAGATCGCGAAAAAGAGTTCCCGTCTCGAGGGTTTCGGGAGATGCTTTAAATATATGCCAAAGGGGGGCATCGGAGAATCCTCGGGGGGCCCAGGCGCCCCCCCCCGGCGCGGCCCAGGGGGGGCGCGTCGCTAGGGCGCCTGGAGCCCTGGTGCCCCCCCCCCCCCCCCCCCC
>LR738710.1:102488985-102520315 GCA_902687465.1 Secale cereale
GGGCCCCCCCCCCCCCCCGGCTGTCCTTCGGGCGCAAGGTAGTTTCTGGAACGCTGATTTTTAATATAATTTTTCTAGATTTTTCCTGGTAGTTCTCGTAATGTGAAAACCTGAAATACAAAAACAGCCGACAACAGAAACTGGCACTGGGGTGCACTGAGTTAATAGGTTAGTCCAAATATGATCAAAAGTGTATGGAAGTGTATAAATAACATAGCAATATCACCCAAAAGAGGCATGGAGCAAGCAGAAATTATAGATACGTTTTGGACGTATCAGTAACCTTCCAGTCAATCTTAAACTTGCTAAAGTTTTGTTTGATTCTAGCGCATCACATTCTTTCATGTCATGGCCATTTGCATCCAAGCATAATGTGAGCACAATGGCTTTACCAAGGCAATTAGCAATTACTTTTCCGGGGAAACAGATGCATTCTAGCTTGTATGCTCCGGATATATCTATTCATATGGGAGATTACAGTTTTCTGGTTTCTCCGGTAATTCTCGGTAACTCCGACATTGATCTTATTCTTGGGATGGATTGGCTTTCGAAGCATGATGCAAACATTGATTGTGAAAATAAGGAAGTCAAGATTACTCATCCTGACGAAGACGTGATTATCTTCGCCTCTCGAGATAACACAATCAGGCTTTTCTCTCTGAATGACAAGGGCGAGATTAATGCCATCTCTCAGATTCTGGTGGTCAATGAATATGAAGATGTTTTCCCAAAAGAACTTCCAGGCATGCCTCCGCATCGTCAAGTTGAATTCGTCATTGAACTCGAGCCCGGTACCGAGCCAGCATGTCGGCGTCCGTACAAGCTTTCTCCTGATGAGTTGAAGGAGCTGAAGAGACAACTCGATGTCCAAGAGAGTATGGGTCCAATCAGGCCTAGTACTTCTCATTGGGGATGTGGTGTTCTATTTGTCAAGAAGAAGGATGGCACGGAATGCCTTTGCATTGATTACCGGCCATTGAACAAGAAGAAAATAAAGAACAAGTATCCGCTCCCCAATATCAATGAATTGTTTGAGCAGCTCAAAGGAGCAAAGGTGTTCTCAAAGCTCGATCTCCGGATGGGTTATCACCAGATCCGTATCCGTGAAGAAGATATTCCCAAGACCGCATTCAGAACGAGTTTTGGCTCTTTTGAATACACGGTTATGTCTTTTGGCCTCGCAAATGCACCACCCACTTTCTCGAGGATGATGCACTTCATATTCAACCCCTACACCAATGAATTTGTTCTCGTCTATCTGGATGACATCTTGGTATTCTCCAAGAATGAAGAAGACCATGCCAAGCACCTCCGTTTGGTTCTGGACAGACTCCATGAACACAAGTTCTATGTGAAGTTCTCCAAATGTGAATTCTGGCTGGATAAAGTCTTATATCTTGGCCGTATCATCTTTGCTGAGGGTATTTCTGTCAACCCCGAGAAAGTTGAAGCTATTGTCAACTGGGAACCCCCGCGGAACGTCAAGCAACTCCGAAGCTTCCTTGGTCTCGCTAGCTATTGCAGAAGGTTCGTTGAGAACTTCTCCAAGATTGCCAAGCCTCTCTCAAACCTGTTGCAGAAGAATGTCAAGTACTCCTGGACTCCTGATTGTGATGTGGCATTCAAAACACTCAAAGAGAAACTCATTTCTACTCCGGTTCTTTCTCCTCCGGATGAGTCCAAGCCCTATGAAGTCTTTTGTGATGCTTCCTTACAAGGACTTGGTGGTGTTCTCATGCAAGACAAGAAGATTGTGGCATACACTTCTCGTCAATTGAAACCAAATGAGAAGAATTACCCCACACATGATCTCGAGCTAGCAGCAGTGGTACATGCCTTGATCACGTTGAGACACCTTCTGTTGGGCAGAAAAGTGGACATCTTCACCGATCGCAAGAGCTTGAAGTACATCTTCACACAGCCTAACCTGAACCTTCGCCAGACTCGTTGGGTTGAGATGATCCAAGAGTATGATCCAAGCATTGAATACACACCTAGCAAGGCCAATGTCATTGCAGATGCCTTGAGCAGAAAGGCATATTGCAACAATCTCCTTCTCAAGCCGTTTCAGCCTGAGCTTTGTGAATCATTCAGGAAGCTTAACCTCCAAGTTGTTCCACAAGGCTTTCTTGGAAATCTTCAAGTTGCTCCTACCTTGGAAGATCAGATTCGTGAGGCCCAACTAAGTGATGCTATGGTGCAGAAAGTGAAACATGGTATTGCTAAGGGTACTCCCAAATACAAGTGTTATCGTGTTGATGAGAAAGACACCTTGTTCTTTGAGGACAGAATTGTGGTTCCCAAGGGTGACCTCAGGAAGCTCATAATGAACGAAGCACATGACTCCCTCCTCTCGATTCATCCCGGAAGTTCCAAGATGTACCAAGACCTCAAGCAATCTTACTGGTGGACTCACATGAAAAGGGAGATTGCCCAATTCGTGAATGAATGAGATGTCTGCAGAAGAGTGAAGGCAGAGCATCAACGTCCAGCCGGTCTCCTCCAACCACTACCTATTCCCGAGTGGAAATTCGACCACATTGAAATGGATGTCATCACTGGGTTTCCTAAGTCCAAGAAGGGGAATGATGCTATCTTTGTAGTCATTGACAAGCTAACCAAAGTAGCTCACTTCCTTCCCGTCAAAGAATCCATCAGTGCAGCTCAGTTGGCAGAGTTGTACACTTCCAGAATCGTTTCGTTGCATGGCATTCCTCAAGTCATCTCCTCAGACCGTGGAAGTTTGTTCACATCCAAGTTCTGGGACTACTTTCAGTCAGCCATGGGCACTAAGATCCGTTTCAGCACTGCGTTTCACCCTCAGACTAGTGGTCAAGTCGAAAGAGTGAACCAGATCCTCGAAGACATGCTGAGAGCTTGTGTCATCTCTTTTGGCATGAAGTGGGAAGATTGTCTCCCGTTTGCCGAGTTCTCTTACAACAACAGTTTCCAAGCAAGTGCCGGCAAAGCTCCTTTTGAAATCCTCTATGGTAGAAAGTGTCGTACCCCTCTCAACTGGTCCGAAACTGGTGAACGTCAACTTCTTGGCAATGATTTGATCTCAAAAGCCGAAGAAATGTGCAAAGTCGTACGTGAGAATCTCAAAGCCGCTCAATCGCGTCAAAAGCGTTACTATGACGGCAAGCATCGTCATTTGGCCTTCGACATTGGAGATCATGTCTATCTCCGTGTTTTTCCTATGAAAGGAACCCAAAGATTCAGTATCAAAGGAAAGCTTGCTCCTAGATATGTGGGCCCTTTCAAGATTCTTGGCAAAAGAGGCAATCTAGCCTATCGACTTGAGCTTCCCTCCAACTTTGCAAATGTTCATGATGTGTTTCACGTGTCTCAACTCCGCAAGTGCTTCAAGACACCTGAACGCACCATTCCGTTCGAGGAGATTGATCTTCAACAAGACTTGTCTTATCGTGAGCACCCTGTTGCTATTCTTGAGGAAACTGAGCGCAAAATCCGCAACAAGTCAATCAAGTTCTTGAAACTTAAGTGGTCACACCATACCGACCGAAAAGCTACGTGGGAACGAGAAGATCACCTTTGTTCCGAGTATCCTTCCTTCTTCCAGTCCTAGATCTCGGGACGAGATCTTTTTGTAGTGTAGGAGAGTTTGTAATGCCCCAAATGTAACACTTTCCAATAATGGCAATAAAGCTTCCTCTTTGATCCTTGTCATTATTCTTGGGGGTTCTTGTCTTTTATTTTATTTGCATTGCCATACCTTTTAATATTTTGCATCCTTGCATTGCTCATCATCATATCATCATGGCATCATAGTTTACTTTATTTTGTGCATGTGTGAGACCTTGTGATGTTGTTGTGTGTGGGTTCAAGCTAAGCCTAGCTAAACCCTACCCCTCTTCTCTCTTCTTCTTCTCCTTCTTCTTATTCTTCTTCTTCTTCTTCTTCTTCTTCTTCTTCTTCTTATTCTTCTTCTTTCTTTTCTTTCGGGCCTTTTCTTTGCTCTTTTATGCAAGCCACCTAGCCAAGTGCCATAGTGATTCTTTCTCCTCCCTTAAATCTTGCTGCATGCCAACATCCTCTCCACCAAATATCAACCTATTTGAAAATGATTTGGTTGGGTTTTAAAATATCAAGAGTTTGATCCATATTCAAACTCCTTTTTTTTCCTCTAAAAATGTCCAAGTCAATTTATTTAAATAGGGCATAATTCACTGAGCATGGGGATATTTTTCTTTTCCCCTAACTCTTCCTATATTATTCTGTGCTTTTCTTTTTCTTTTCTGCCTGAAGAAATAAAAGAAAAAGGAGAAAAGCAGCAGCCTGCAGTGCAAACTGGGCCCTCCTCCTTCTGTCTCTCCCACCAGGCCCAGCTTCTCTCCACCGCAGCGCAGCCCAACTCCAACGCAGGCCCAGCCACAGCGCTCGCAGTCGCGCCGTGGGCATTCTGAGCGTGTGGCCCCACCTATCTGTGACACAGCCACGCGCCTCCGTCTTCCTCCGTCAGAAAAGCAGAGCAGCGCCGCGCTCACCATCGCGCCGTCAGTTCACGAACGTCGAGACCGTGCGCCGAGCCCCTCTTTTAAACCCAAGCCTTGTCCTCCACTCCTCTCTAGGTCTCCTCTTCCCCCTCTCGCCGTCTGGAGAGCTGAGATCCTCCAGATCCGCCGCCCCCATCGACACCCGAGCGCATCTGAGAGCAGCCTCTCGTCGCCGGCGAGCCCCGCGTCGTCTTCAGCCTCGCTAAAGCTGTCTACCTGCTTCCTCGACGTCGACTCCGTCATCTACGTCAACTACACGGACCCGGTCGCCTCTCGTCAAGCTCTTCTTCCTCTCCTTCCTCTATGGTGGCCGTAGGTGTTCGAGGTGCACCGTCATCGACTCCGTCCACGCCGGGGCCAGCCGAGCACTCTGTCGTGCTCGTGGTGAGCTCCTCTCTCTCCTCGAGCCCTTTTCCCTTTTCTGCGAGTACTCTAGGCCCTAGTTCCTCGTGTGCCCAATCGTGTCGCCGTCGGACCTCGTCGTCGGCGAGTGTTCCGACCTCTCTAGCTCATGCCGTGCTGCCCGGTCGCCTAGTTGCGTAGGTTCTTCCTGTGCAGTCGTCGTGCCGCCTAGAGCCTTGCTTCGCATCGCCGTTGATCCGTCGCCGTCGTGCAGTAGTTGCTCGTCGCCGGCGCTATAGTGCCCCGTAGGCGCTGCTAGTAGGCTGGTTGGATGCGGAACTCCTCAAGGAGCCTCTCGCACCCCTCCGTCGTGCCAATTGGTCGCTGGAGCAGCTCCGACGAGGGCTAGCGCCTCCCCTGTTCTGCCTGTTGTTGTATATTCTTCAGAGATACTACCTTCTATCTGTCGAGATCGATTCAGTAGCGCAGTGGTTTGTCTCCGTCGGGTTCAGTGTGAGGGCGTGGGTTCGATCCCTCGCGGGCGTAGTGGAATTCGCCCATTTTTGCATTTCGCCTGAGGCTGATAGGTAGGCCCCACCTGCCAGCCTCACAGCTCCTTTCCCAGCCCCCGCGCGCACCCGCTTCGCCAGCTCAGCCTCACCGGGCCCCCTTGTCAGTGGGTGTGGCTAGCTGAGCCTGGGTCGTTTTAGACTCTGGCGCCTATTTTGTTTATATCTTTTTCTGTTTTTCTGTTTTTCTTTTTCTTTTCTGTTTTTCTTGTTTATTTAATATCTGCATATATATGTTTCTGATGAATATGAGTCCTATATGAAAAGTGCTTAGAATTTTGTGTAGATTATGAATATGTTACTTGCTGCCATGTTTAAAAACATTTAAATGTTGTTTGAATTTAAACTTGTTTTAAATATGCTTAAACTTGCAAAAGTCATAACTAAATATCTACAACTCCAAATTTAACAAACTTTGTATGCATTTGGGGAAGAAAAATGTGTAGAATATATTCGTGCTGTTGTTTAGCATGTTTGACAACTCTTTCACAGAAGTTTTTCAAATCTGTGCCAAATGCAAATAAATGAATATGGGAGTTTCTGGATATTGTTGCATTTATTTCCAGCCCATTTAAATGTGCTAGCATGTTGCTGTTATATTAAGTTGCACCTTGCCATGTTAACCAACCTCTTTAAAACTTGTTGGTTGCTTGTAAGATTAAACTACATGGGCTTGTTAAAATGTTCATTTGCTTGTTTTATGTTTGTGTTTGATCTTGTTGGTTGTGATGTTATTGCATTCTTGTGACCCTAGGCCATGCATCATGTCTTTCAATGTTCATATGCTTCATGTTCATGCATCATGTGGTTGAGCACTGCATGTTGATTGATTTTGTTCCGTTGTTGCATTGTTGTGTTTGGTTAGAGCCTAGTGACGATACGGAGTACGAGGTTTCTACCGAGGTTGAGTGTGAGGAGCAAGGTTACGTTCCCTCCGAGGATTCAACAGGCAAGATGACCTGACCCAGATATCATTACTATCTTTGCCTATGCTAGATGTCTCGCTCTTTAGCTTATTGCCTCGATGCCTATGTCTATTTGTCAGCCTCCTATTGTTGCCATGAAACTCTCTAACCACCCAACCTAGCAAACATTTGATTGGCTACGTAAGCTTCGCTCAGCCCCTCTTATAGCGTTGTTAGTTGCAGGAGAAGATTTGAAGATTCATGCTTCATGATGAAGTTATTGTTGGGATATCACAATATATAATCTGTTAAACTAAATCATCTATATACATGGCAATGGGTGGAAGGCTAAGCCTTTGCTTGGTGTTTTGTTCCACTCACGCCTCCCTAGGAACTGTTTAAACCGGTGTTATGTTCCTTGATTTTTGCGTCCCTAACACGGTTGAGGTTTATGGGCCCCCCCTCGATAAACCGCTTAGCGCTAAAGCTCTTCCAGCAAGACCCAACATCGGTTTTACATTTGCCTAATAACTAAAACTTGCATAGGGAGTTATAAACTCTTTTCTTAATCAACAACCCGGGCCAGTGCTCCACATGAGTGTTGGTCCAAACTGGGGGTTCTGCGGGGCCACCTCGGGGAAACTCAAGGGCTGGTAAAAATCTGTAGAATCGCCCATCAGGTTGTGGCCTGGGACGAGATACGCGCGGCTACTATCAGGGTGTCGGCACACCAGGAGGACTTGCTGGATTAGTTTTACCTTAGTCGGAATATCTTGAGCACGGGATTCCGAGAATACTCGGGTCTTCCCACCTTGGAGTTGCGACTCCGCAGATCGTGAGCTTGTGATGGGCTAAGTTGGGACACCCCTGCAGGGTTTCGATCTTTCGAAAGCCGTGCCCACGGTTAAGTGGCAGATGGGAATTTGTTAATATCCAGTTGTAGAAAAATTGACACTATGTTCATAACACACTACCAGCGTGAGTAACCGTGACGGCCGCTTTCCGAAGGGGTTCGGGAAGTGAACACGGTGGGGTTATGTTTGACGTGCTTAGATAGGATCACTTCGTGATCACTTCAACGATCGATGGCACTTTCTCTTCTCGCTCTAAATACGTAAGCTAGTGCTAGTGCAGCTGCAACCTTGTCTTTTAGCCTTGTTCCACACCCAAGGCTTTGATAGTTTTGCTACCCGGGAACGGGATTGCTGAGTCCTCCGTGGCTCACAGATTCTACACAACACCAGATGCAGGTACCGTTGAGAACTACACAGCTGGTGGTTCGGAGTTGTACTGGGAGTTCGACGAAGAACGTGGGCGATACTACGTGTCTTATCCACAGGATCAGTAGGGCTCTTACTAGGATGATCGGGACCTTGTGTTGTTTATTTATGGTATCTTACATTTGGATCTTCGTCCATAGTCGGACTCTGATGTTATTTGGATGATGAATGTTTATGTTATGTAATGCATTGTGTGACGTGGCGAGTGTAAGCCAACTACTGTTTTGCAATTTCATCCCTCTTTTACATGAGTTGTGCAAAGATACCATTCTTGAGATCATTCTAGTATGATATTATGCCTCTAAGTCGTGCCTCGACATGTGGGAGGTATAATCTCATACTGGGCATTACACAACCGTACAAAGCATGCCTCGAACAGTGTTACTTTGCCTATAGTTAACCAAGGGTGAGGCCACCAAGCCCCAGGACAAGGCCCAGGCGCCACCCCGCGCAACCACAACCTTCTGAAAGCAAATTCATCTCGCAATGTGGTCAACAAATAGGATATTCGCTTTAGAGCCATGGAAAAGCATGAGCATAACCTTCTATCCTATTCTCCAAGATGAAAGGGCCTTCATTATTTGAGACCACCCATGAATAAGTATATTTTCACCTCCAAGGGAAATGGAGTAGGTCGACATAAACACCATGTTGTGATCAAGCGCAAGTCTGTCCCGACCATGGTCAGGCATCTGTATAGGAATAATAGAACTGACCAGTTTATGTTTCAAGAATATCACAGATGTACAGAGTTAAGCTAGAGAGGATATATACACATTCATAACACAATCCAGTGCCAACTATTTTGAAATGGAGATATATATTTCTGCACTCTAGCTACAAAGACAACATTTATGCACTCTACTTAATGCAAACAGAAACCAACACTTAATTGAATCACTGACTTTCTGCAATCTTCAAACCTCTACACAATAGCTGAATCCATCCAGCATAACTGAATCCACTAAGCACAACTGATAACCACAAAGCATAAATGAATGACTGACTTCATTTATCAAGTAGAAAACTACTCTTTGCAAATAAGAACACTCACTTCAGATAACAATGAGCTACTGATTTACTACATTACTCACCTGAACAGAGCATCCATAGAACCTCCTCCCAGTGTTAGCACCTTCAAAAGCAACACACTTCCTAGGCATCATCTGGTGCAGAGTGCACTTGGCATCTTCCTCCATGGGAGCACCAGACCACAGTGGCTCAGGGATGGTGTCAGGGGTGTCCTACATGCAGTACAAGGTCAATCAGACAACCAATGCATCCAATAGTTGCAGATCCATCAAGCACTGGCAAAACCAAACCCTTAACCAATGGAATCCACCCATACAAATATGCATATCATCAACCATAATTCCCAAATCAATTGAACCCTAACCCTAAATAATGGCAGAGGGAGGAGGGTGAGACTTACAAAGTACTCCATGTCCATCAGGTTGCCCCCCATGCTGTTGTCGTCGGAGCTCTTATCTCCATCATTCCAAGAAGGCATCCTGGCCGGCGACGAGGAAGGGAGGTGGTCGGCGACGATGGCGAGCTCTCGGGAAGGGGAGAACAGAGTTGGGCGGGAGAGAGTGGGAGTGGGTGAGCGAGCGTGAGCGAGAGTGGGAGTGGGTGACTAAGCACCTGGTCGGGATGACGCGCTCTAACGGCCATCATCACGCGCGCCGTGAGCCTCTGGCCGACAGAACCCTGACGTGCAGGCCACACGTGTCATAACCGCGCTTAAATTGTAACAATTCGGCCACTAGGGTTTATTGGAATAGCCCACCACTTTTCTGGTAGTTTTTCAAAAAATATATATAAAGTGGTAGTTTTTTACAACAATAGCCCGTAATATGGTACTCCCTCCAGCCCATAATGTAAGACGTTTTTTGACACTACACTAGTGTCAAAAAACTTTTTACATTATGGGACGGAGGGAGTAGTTTTTTGCTATTCCCTCCCGTGTCCGCGGACTAGTCCCCCTGTCCGCGGACGGATGCGTTTTTCTTATGGGTTGCAGTTGGAGATGTAGGAACATGTTTCAGCGAAGAGGTAGCTCATCAAAGATTATGGCATTTCGGTGAAGGGGTAGCCCCGTGGAGGAGTTCATATCGTCCCAATTTGCCATTACTGAAAAATTGAAGCCTAAACTGACTCCACGCTATCTTCCAAATGCGGGTGGAGCGGGGGCATTTTTAAGGTGATGTGTGCGGCAGTCTCCAGCTTCCTCCTAGTGATAAAGTTTAGAAATTGACCATCCTCTTCTTTAGAGGCGGTCGACGGTCCACACTCTATCTTGCATGATACGTCATAGAAAGAACTTGCGTTTAGGGGGGTGTCCAATTGTTTCAAATGACTGGCCACATGATTGTGCGAGAGTTATCATGTCTAAGACTCTACAGCCAGCGGGACGCTATATGTTGTTTCAAGAATACGTCAATACGCCATGAAATGCAGTTTCATTTTTCACAAAGTTCCTTTGTAGCTCAGGCTACATGGAACCTCTTATCCACAACCTTTCGACCTTGCTTTGAGATCCGCACTCTTCAACTAACTTACAACAAAAAGATTTCTCTTTTTTGTTTCTTTAAAATGAAACAACATATGAACTTCAAACTTTCCAGATCGAACAAACATTAGAACATCAATGTGTGAAAAAACTTTCAGATTTTTTTGTCTATTACAAATATACAAAATGAGATTTTGTTTGACTAAAAATATTATTTTAAATATTTAAAATGCATCAAAAAATCTGAAAGTTTTTTTCTCAGATTGTAGTTAGAATGTATTGTTGTTCTGCCAAATTTGAAGTTTATATGTTGTGTCGTTTGAGAGAAACAAAAAAGACAAATATGTCTGCACGAATCGCGATGCAAAAATATATGGCAAAGATAAGAGGTACCATGTAGCCTAAGCTACAGAAAAACTCTCTTCATTTTTACAAGTTTCAGCATTCTTTGTACAACGCTAATTCCAGGCATCTTTAGGATGCCCCTGACAACAAGTCATAAGAATGCAACCTCGTACGCTCGATGTCCTGAGAGAACTGGGCATCTGCCGCCTCGCAGCAGGTAGGCGCGTCTAGTCTTCTTTGTGCTCGTTCCGTGCGAATCCTGCTGCATTGTTGCACACCACGTCATTGCAAACACATGATGCCAATGCCAGGCATGCACGAAAAGCCTCTCGACCGTGCGCTTTGCCATCGCGGAACGATGGCAGAATCAGCGCCGGGGCATCGAATCGACTAATCGAGCATCTTTAGCCGGACATGGCGAGGCGGTGTCAGCCCCACTAAGGCTGGTCACAATGGACAGGAACATAAGGTAGTAACATACACACTTATCTAGGCTATGTTACTACCTCCATAGTGGGTAGGAACATGTAGGTAGTGTCATGCAACGATGCATTTATTAGCTTATAGACTCATTGTTTCTTGAAGTGTGTGATGTTCCGGTAACTTAGCTAGTTACCACAAGCACCTCACTCTTCATTAAATATGTGCCACATAAGCAATGTTGTATTGAAATATGTGATGTTACTCCTAAGTTCCACCCCATTGTGACCAGCCTAAGAGCATCTCCAGCCGGACATGGTGAGGTGGTGTCGGCCTCATTAAGAGCATCTCCAGCCGCGCCTTCAATAGGCCCCCAGGCGACTTTTTCCGCGCAGGCGCCGAAAAAACACTCAGTCGCACCCCCAAGACGTCGAAATCCGCCGGCTCGGTCCGTTTTTTGGCCCGGCGGTCGCAGGTCGAATCCGGCGCACTGGGGGTCGCTTGGGGGCTCCGGCGCAAGTGGAAAACACGCCTGGCCCACGCTGTGAGGCGAAAACGCGAGCCTACCATTCATCTTCGGCCCCTCCCCCCGCGTGTTCGGCCGCCGGACTACCGATCCCGACGCTGCCCGCCGCCCAACACCGCTAGATAGGTCGTTCCCTGCCGGGAAAGAGAAAAGGTTTCGGCGGCGGCATGCACTCCACCACCGCCCGGACGATTTTTCCGGCATTTTGGCCGCGCAGGGCAGTGTACTGGCGGGTGTGCGTCCAACACGCCCACAAGGTGTTCGGCAGTTTGCCTCACCGTGTTCGGCAATGAACTCGGACGACGAGGAGGCACTCGCCGCGCTGCTATCGGAGGAAGCCGAAGCCGACGTCCAGGAAGAGGAACATCTCATGGTCCTCGCCGGCCTGCTCGCGAGAAATGAAAAGCCGCGGCGAGGTGGCTCGGCGCCGGGGCGGATGAAAGCAAAGAACCGGCATTGTCTGGAAGGCTACTGCATGCTCTACTCCGACTACTTCGTCGATGCTCCACTGCACGACGACAAAGAATTTCGACGCAGTTATCGGATGAGCAGAAAGCTTTTCCTCAGGATTGTGAATTCCACCCGGGAGTTCGACAGCTACTTCAAATGCAAGAAGGATTGCACCGGCAAACTTGGATTCACCTCAATTAAGAAGTGCACGACAGCGACGAGGATGCTTGCATACGGAGCTCCCGATGATTCACTCGACGACTATGGGTGCATGGCCGAATCCACCACCATTGAGTGTTTTTACAAGTTCTGCAGGGCAGTGGTGGCAGTGTTTGGAAAGCAATACTTGCGAACACCCAATGCAGAAGACACTGCTCGGATCCTAGCACAGAATGCAGCGAGAGGATTCCCTGGGATGCTTGGAAGCATCGACTGCATGCATTGGAAATGGAAGAACTGTCCATTTGATTGGCAGGGGGTGTACAAAGCCGCCAAAGGCAGTTGCAGTGTGGCACTAGAGGCAGTGGCCACACAGGACCTCTGGATTTGGCAATCCTTCTTTGGTATGCCAGGAACTCACAATGACATCAACGTGCTGCAGCGCTCCCCTGTCTTTGTCAAGCTTGTCGAAGGTCATTCTCCTCGGGTGAACTTCGAGGTCAATGGTCGGCAGTACAACAAGGGGTACTACCTAGCTGATGGCATCTATCCAAGATGGTCGACATTTGTGAAGACTATCTCAAACTCTGTTCCAGGAGGCAAAAAATCCCACTTTGCCAAGGTTCAGGAGTCTTGCAGGAAGGATGTCGAGCGGGCATTTGGTGTGCTCCAGTCTTGATTTGCTGTTGTCCGGTACCCTGCTCAGACATGATCGAAAGATCAAATGTGGGAGATCATGACTTGTTGTGTCATCTTGCACAACAGGATCATTGAGAGCGAGCAGGAAGAGCCAGTGTTTGACACTGAACCATACTACAGGCAGGGTCCTCTTGCCCAAGTCGATCACCAGCTACCGGCAACTTGGACTGCCTACCTCAATATGCGTCAGGAGATCCGAGACCCACAGGTGCATCAACAACTGCAGGAGGATCTGGTGGAGAACTTGTGGAGGATCAAAGGCGACGCCTAGCTCGACGTGTGAAGAAATGTGAATTTTATTTGTTGAACTGTATAATTTGTCTTAAACTATTTTTTTAACTATATAACTTTTATTGATTTTCTGCGATGAATAATGCGATAAAAAAATATTTGGTTTGAGAATTCACGGTGAACCACGCCTAAACCTTGTCGAAAATGGGTCGCTTCGCGCCGCTATCGGGCCATTTTTCAACCAAATTGGACCGAAAAATGGGCCAGCGTCGGCGCTTGGGGGCGACGGCTGGGTGCCAAACCGCCCCAGGGCCGACTATACCGCCGGCTCGCCCCTAGACGGCGGTTTTTATGCCTCCTTGGAGGGCCAATGGCTGGAGATGCTCTAAGTAGTGTTGGGATTTAGAGCATCTCTAGCCGCGCCCCCAACACGCCCCCCAAGGCAGTATTTTCGCGCCGGCGCACAAAAAATCGGTCTAACCGCACCCCCAGAAGCCCATTTTTCGCCGGCTCAGGCCGAATTTGGCGCCGGCGAACCCAAGCCGAACCCGGCCTGCTGGGGGTGTTCGGGGGCGCCGGGTAAAACAGTTTTGGCGCGAACGAACCGCGGGCCCCCGAGTAAGCGACACGGTGCTTCCCGTCGCTTCGTCGTCGTCTTTCGCCTCGGTTGTCATGGGGAGTCAATGCCAAAGCTACGGTGTGCTACCGGCTCTGGTCAGCATCCATTGATGCCTCACGGGCGGCACAGGCGCCACACGTACGCCCATTGGCAACGCGGACGCCGCCCGCCCGCGGCTATAAAAAGACTACCCCCACCGGTGGAAGCACACTCCTCCTCTCCTCTCCTCTCCACCGCCGGCGCTCCTGCTTCCTCCTCTCTTTCTCGCATTTGCGCCACCATCTCGATGCGCCGCCTGGGCGTTGCCGATTTCCGCGGAGTCCGCAAGCGCCGCTCCGGCGTCTTCTCCTCTGAAATCTCGTTCCGCGAGAAACGGCTCAGTCTAGGCACCTTCGACACTGCAGATGAGATGGCCCGCACGTACGACGCGGCGGCGTGGCGCCTCCGGCGACCTCGTTGGGATATGAATTTCCCCGACATGTCGACGAGCCAGCGCGCGTAGGATCTCGCGCATCTCCTGCGGCTTTTCACCGACGAGGATCATCATGACAACCGGTGGTGGTAGCGTCGCCTGATACGTCTCAAACGTATCTACTTTTCCAAACACTTTTGATATTGTTTTGACCTCATTCTTGCATGATTTGGACTAAACTAACCCGGACTGACGCTGTTTTCAGCAGAGCTGCCTGTATGGTTTATTTGTGTGCAGGAAAACGGATTTTTAAGCATCTCAGAAAAATCCACGAAAAATCACGAAAAATACACGCACCCGAAGAAACAACATACCAGAAGTGGGGCCAGAGGGGGGCCAGGGGGTGCCCAGGCGCCCTGTGGGCGCCCCCCCCCCCCTGGGCCGCGCCGGGGGGGCGCCTGGGTGGGGCCCACACCCCCTGGTGCCCTACTTTAGCCCGTATTTTTTCCTCCGAGGCAGAAACCCCAGATCGGGAGTCCTTTCGCTGTTTCTCGTCGCGGAGCCGCCGCCACCCTCTGTTCTTCTTCGGGAGGGCTAATCTGGAGGCTGATTTGGCCTCCGGAGAGGGGAGATCGTCGCCATCGTCATCATCATCACCACTCCATCATCCCTCCATGACTTCCCCCTTCATGTGTGAGTAATTCCCCTGCTGTAGGCGAAGGGGATGGTAGGGATTGGATGAGTTAGATCATGTAATAGTTAGTCAGATTGTTGGGGGCATGTTGCCTATCATCTAGTATGGTGTTTATCATCTTTGCTACAACTTGTTATTCTTAATGCTTGACACTTAGGGCCCGAGTGCCATGATTTCAGATCTGAACCATATGTGTCTGCATGAATATATTTGTGTTCTTGATCCTATTTATGAGTTGTATGCACCTGTTACGGTTCGGAACCGGCGATCCCAAAGGTGATAGCTTGGGACACCAAAAGGGATGGTCCGTAGTTTGAGGATTACATGTATCCATTGAGTTCATTGCTTTGTTCCGGTGCTCTTTGACAGGAGCACCTTAATATCCATTAGTTCCTTTTGGCCCCGTTCGTAGCGGGATGGTAGGACAAAAGATGTTGTGCAAGTTCTTATTGCAAGCACGTACAACTACCTACGGGATACATGCCTAATGTTTGATATTTTCCTAGATGATCATTACTTTTCCGTGTGCCGTGCCCCGAGTTAGAAACTATCTCATCCATGCAACGCCCAACCATCCATCTCCCTAGCCTACAGTATTTTAAACCTTGCTTGTCACTAGTTACCACCTTTGCTGTTTACTACTGCTATTCACTTTTGTTGTTTACTTTTACTATTACTATCATCACTATCATATCACTGTTACCACTTATCTTTTGCTGCAAGTTAGTATATTTCAGGTGCGGTTGAATTGACAACTCAACTGTTAAAGCTTATAAATACTCTTTGGCTCCCCGTGTGTCGAATCAATAAATTGGGTTATTCTTACCCGCGAAGACTATCTCGATCCCTTACGGTTGAGGGTTATCAAGTACCGTTTTCTGGCGCCGTTGCCGGGGAGCATAGCAATATTTACAAGTCTACTTGAGATATCCTACCTGCTGCACTTTATTCATTATGGGTAAGAAAGGAGACCCCAAGGTTCCGATCTTATGATCCACTACAAGAAGAGGTACTGCTCTGAGCACTAGTGCTACACTTGATTCACCTTCTGTCATGAGTAAGTTTGCCTCACCACCACCACATGATGCTCCTACTGAATCTGTTACTATGTCTGATACTCTTGATGATGCTTCTACTACTTTTGATGATGATATTAGTTCACTTGGTTATGCTCTTGAGAAACAAATTACTGCTGCTGCTGAAAAATATGGAATTGAACTTCCTGTTACTCGCTACCCTATTGGTGAAACTTATGATTTTCCTGAATTGAGTAAACTCCAGGAGAAGCTCCTTGATGATGATTACTATATACTTGATGAAGATTTATGCAGGGAACTGACAGAGTTTGCCGGCTCTGACCCTGAAACTATTAAGAAGATATTTGAAAAACACTCTTTGAAAAACAAAACTGTTCCTAATCCTGAGTTTGCTACATCTCCTATATGCATTGATGATCCTGATTTTGATTTCTCTGTTGATCTTTCACTTATACCTATGGTTGAAGCTGACCCCTTTTATGGCAGAGAAAATGATGATGCTATTGCACACCTAACTAAACTTGGTGAACTAGGTAGCCTGTTTACCATAGATGAGAAGATGCGCTACTTTTATGTGACCAAGCTTCTTCCTTTCTCGTTGAAGGAAGGTGCTAAAGCATGGTATGATTCGCTCCCATGCGGTTCTATTAAGAGTCCTCAGGACCTAGCTCACTCTTTTGTTGATAAATACTTTCCTGCTCATATGCAACATGCTGCTTTACAAAGAATTTATAATTTTAAACAGTTGCAGGATGAGTCCCTCCCTAAAGCTTGGGGGAGGTACTGCAGTTTGATTCAGGCTAGACCAGGACATGGAGTCCCTAAGAATGAATTAATTGATATATTCTATGTTGGTTTAACTGATGACTCTAGGTCCTATCTGGACAGTTGTGCTGGTTGTATTTTCAGGAAAAGAACACCGGACGACGCGGAAGAACTAATGGGCAGGATTGCCAAAAACTATGAAGATTGGTCCGTCCCTGAACCACCTCCACCAACAAAGAAGAGGGGCATGTTTGTCCTAAGCCCCGAGGATATGCGAGAAGCAAAGAAGTCTATCAAAGAGAAAGGTATTAAAGCTGAAGACGTGAAGAATCTACCCCCTATTGAGAAGCTGTGTGAGCCTACCACTCACCCTCCTATGGTAGAGGTACACTCTCTTTTAGATTTCAACGAAAGTGACATCCCTCATGGTAAGCCTCCTGATCAATGTTTAGAAGAGTTTGATAATTTTATTATGAAACAGAATCATTTTAATGAGAGGATAGAAAGTCAGTTGCATGATAATTCCCTTGCTATCAAAAAGTTGCTTGGTGTTTTAGATAGAACAGTTAATGATGTTCAGTGTCTTGTGAAGCATTTTCATATGGTTCAAACTCAGCTTGATCAAATTTCTAATGTGCAAAGAGATTTACTTGCTAACAATGCCAAACAAGATAAATTGCAGGCTTTTGGGATTAAGACCCGAGGAGGAACTAGTACTCAAGATCCTCTTTATCCAGAGGGACATCCAAAGAGAATCGAGCAAGATTCTCAAATGCAGGAAGAAGAAATTGTTGTCTCTCCAAATAAGAAAAAGAAACATAAATAGGCTGACAATTCTAATGATCCTATTGCAGATGAAGAGCCATCTATTGATCCCAACAGTGTATCTATCTCCGATGCTGAGACTGAAGACGGTGCTAAACCTGAAGGTAATAATAATGAGAAGAATGATCCACCTAAAGTTCGAGAAGAAGAAGCACCTGACAAACGTAAGAGGTACACTAAAGAAGACTTCATCGCAAGGAAACACGGGAAGGAGAAAGAACCATGGGTACAGAAACCCATGCCCTTTCCAGGTAAGTCCATCAAATCTAAAGAAGAAGAGCATTACAATAAGTTTTGTGAATGGATTAAACCTCTTTTTCTTCAAATACCTTTGACTGATGCTATTAAGTTACTTCCGTATTCAAAATATATGAAAGATATTGTCACTAACAAAAGAAAAGTTCCTAATGATGCAATATCTACTATGCTTGCTAACTATTCTTTCAGTGGAAAGATTCCTGAGAAGCTCGGTGACCCAGGTATACCCACCATCCCTTGCTCCATAAAGAATAATTATGTCAAAACTGCTTTATGTGATCTTGGAGCAGGAGTGAGTGTTATGCCTCTCTCTCTTTACGAGAGGCTTTGTTTAGAGAAACTAATTCCTACAGATATCTCCCTTCAGATGGCTGACAAGTCAACCGCTGTTCCGATAGGTATTTGTGAGGATGTTCCGGTTGAAGTTGCTAATTGTTTAATTCTTACTGATTTTGTTGTGCTTGACATGCCCGAGGATGGGAGCATGTCCATTATTCTTGGTAGACCTTTCCTTAACACCGCAGGTGCTATTATTGATTGCAACAAAGGGAAGGTTACCTTTCATGTGAATGATAAAGAACACATGGTATATTTTCCGAAGAAGACCGACAGGAGGCATGCCCTCAACTCTATAGAGAATATCGAGACCGTGAAAATTGGAGAATGGGACTGTCCACTACATGTGCCTCACAAATACAAAACTATCATGGTAGGGACAATGTCCATCAAGGTAAAAGTTCAATGATTGCTTTGTGGGAGGTGATACTTTTTGCTCTATATATCGCTTGTTTGTTGGTAAGACTTGATCAACCTTACTAATGAACGTGTTATATACGGATAAAAAGTTGAGCTTTCTATGTTTTCATTTTATTTTCAGTGTTGTCATACCTGCTGTACCAAGTATCTATGTTTTTGAAGCTTTACAATACTACTAACAACTTCAAGTTTTCAGAGAGTTTCGCAGCTTTTTGAACTTTGAAAAATTATCAACAGTGAAGTTTTCAGAAAAATTCCAGAAAAATTATATTAAAAATTTCCACAACGGGAGAGACCCGAAAAGTCCTGGGGCCAGCCAGGGGGGGCTACCAGTGGCCCAGGCGGCCAGCTGGCGCGGCCCAGCCCCTGGCCGCGCCCACAGGGCTCCTGGGGCCCACAAGGCCCCCCTCCAGGTACCTCTTCCTCCCTCCTCTCTCTCTTTTTCCAGAAACCCGAGTTCTGGTCGTGTTCTTCTTGTTCTTGCTGTTCTTGGGGGCGATTCTTCGATCTCTCTCTACAGCCCATCATTTGAGCTGAAATTTTGAGCAAATACTCCCTGGTATGTGACTCCTCCACCCCTCCAATTAGATTTTTGATTGGTGGCCTCATTTGTGAGTATTTAGTAGTTCTTGGTGCTGTAGAGATGAGCTTGCATGCATGTGTAGAAAGTTGTTTTCCAAGTTTTGATGCAAGTTTATGCCTTGGGCAAGTGAGTTGAGTAGTTTGCCTTAGCTCACTTTGTTTTAATCCTTGTTTTTTTGAATTGTAGAAAAATTCAGAAATGAGTTTATTAGGAAGGGCAAAAGGATGGCTTGAGAAGAGGAGGCCCGCACACTCCGATCGAGTCACTAGAGCCGCAGCTTCACCATCGACTGCTAGGGTGAGCTATAATGAGGATCATGTGCCCATGGAGTTGTTGGAAGACACAAGTCCAGCACGTGCGATGACATATCCATGTGATGAATTCATGGAAGCTGCGGGAATCAAGGATGAGTTTTATAATCTTTGTGCTAATGCAGGTTTGACACGGCTCGTCACCAGTCGTGTTACCCAGTATCAAATACTCACCTCCATTTTCATTAACAGTTTTAGATATAATCCCGAATCAGGTGCTATTGAGTTTAAAATTTATAATGATCTTATCACCATGACTCTGGGAAATTTTTGTGAAGTAATAGGTGTGCCGAACGTTGGGAGGACGGCAAGGATGGCCACTCAACCCTCCGAGCTGAAAACCGTCATCAACTCTCTCTGCAGCATGGGTACGAGGGATATTCATCGGTCGAAGATCTCCAGTATCTTGTTTCCTCACCTCAGGTATTTTGCATATTATATTGCTAAAGGGGTGTTAGCTCGTGACAACACGAGCAACATTTCTGCTCCGGATATTGCTATCCTGGCAGCAGCCCTCTCAGGGAGGTCTGATTATAATATTGGTACCTTAATTGCTCGACGCCTTGCTATGAACGGTAACAAGGGGGACTTATATGGTGGGACTTATGCCACGCTTATCTTAGAGCATCTTGGAGGCACCCCACACCCTGATGATACTCCTTTTACTTATTTAAACTTTGATCTTGCTGCTATGAAAAGGCATAAGTTTGTTACCATGGGTTCTGAACTTGATAACCTTGTTTATATCTTGCGTTTCGGAACTACCGCGGAACGCGAGATCCGTCTACCTGCACCTCTTTTGTTTGATTATTCTCGCAGGAACGGATGGTCCTTTGATGTTGTCCAGTTCGATGAGTTCATGGTCCAGCATCAGTTCCATAACCCCATGGAGGGGGTTGTGCCCGACGAGGAGAGGCACGGTGAGATACCACATTTTCAGGATGAGACCGCCACCGAGTTTGGTGAAGGGTGTTCCTCTGTTTGGCGCTCGGAACCTTCCTCGTGGGAGACTCCGAGGAGTTCGGTGTACGCGCCATCATCCTTCTACGACCCTTGGTCTCACCACCATACCCCTGGAGCAGGAGGCTCCTGGGGGCAGTAACTGCTACCAACTTAGGCCAAAAGCCTAAGCTTGGGGGAGTACGTGCCCTTCTCACTTTTCCATTGTATTATCCGTTTGATTCGCTTTGATCTTTTCGAAGTTTTTGCATGTTCTTCTTTATTCCTCTATTTGCAAAAACAACAAAAAGATTTTCTTTTTCTTTTGCTTTTATTCAACCTTTGAAAAACCAAAAAAGATTTCCTTTCTCTCTTTAGTTTGCTTTGTTTTCAGAGATCAGCTCGAGTCCGTGATGGCATTTGATTATATTTCCTACGTTCGATCGTACAAGTGACAAGCAGTAATGATGAAGATCGACTGAAAGGAAGCAACAAGGAAGACCGGTATGAACTCTTATTGTTTCTACTTTTGTACATATGCCTGTACTTATGATCTAGAGACCAGCTTGTAGCGACATAGTGCTATGTTTACAATGCTCTTCCAGTGGTTCATGCTTTCCTTGTGGCTAGTCTCGAATAACTAGAGTATATAATGTGTTATTGAAATGATCTACATGCATTGCATTGTTCCTAGTCTGGCATACTATGGTGGTATTTCCCTTTAGAGAATTTTTGGATTGACTTGGCACATGCTTACACATGTTTAAGACTAAAAAGTCTACCTTGCCTTGATGATCTTTGAGTTTTAGAATAGTTATATCACTTTCATGCCCGATTCAATGTTGCTTTGTCGCTCTGCATGATTATGACCGTTATTGCTCTCTAGTTGGTCGCTTCCCAGTCTTTTGCTAAACCTCCACCCGTACTAAGCGGAATGACTGCTTGTGCATCCAGAACCTTTAAAACCTGTTATGCCATATGAGTCCACTATACCTTCCTATACATGGTATTTACCTGCCATTCCTAACGAAGACTTTCGTGTACCATCTCGAAATTAATCAAAAGCATTTCTCTTTTGTGCCCATGTTTTAGCTCATGAGGAAGTAGTAGTTAATTCATGATCTCTTTAAGTTGGACAAGTTTCACCCCTGGATTGCATGCATAATGTGTGAACCCCTAATATGAAAAGGAACTGGCATTGAGTGCGCCCGGCTCAAAAAGATAATATAACAAACAAACCCTCCTTCACGCTTTGTTCATGAGAAATCAGAAAACTTTGGCAGTGGTAAACAAAGGAGATTAAGAGGATGTGATCGTCCTCATGCGGGAGCCGTTCCTCGAGACTTGTCTAGCTTAAAAAGTGATTGAGTTATCTGCTAGCATTCGTTGACGAAATATGCACCTCTCAAAACATATTTACTTCTGTTTTTAAAACCAAGAGCTCTGGTACATGTTTAGTTTTTGTTTCCAATCACGGGTTTTCAACCTTGCCAATAAAAGCCACGGTTCGAGAGTCTCACCTTCTTTCTTCAAAGCACTAACTAGGAGAGCATAATTGTCATTCTGAGTGTAATGTGCATTGTCCCAAAGTATTACATTGTCTTCTGCATACTTGTGATATGATTTATTCTGAAATTCTTAGTTCTAGTCTCCTTTAAAACTCTGAAGGAGTCTCTGCATTTATGTTTTGCTTCACTCATGGAGGCTAGCGAGATACCACCTTAATATGCTCAAGCTATGTGCAATGTGATCTTGTCTTGATTTTCAGTAATATATTGTTTACTCTTAATTATTTGTGACTGGTCACTTGAAAGAAGGATTGCTCCTTGCATTGTTTTCATAAGTACTGTTAATACTTGCTGAACTCTTTTCGTAGTACATGCTTATATACATCTAATGAAGCAAAAGAGTTTGTCAAAGTTTTCTTTGTCGCGTCTAGTTCGTTGAACTGAATTGCTTGAGGACAAGCAATATGCTAAGCTTGGGGGAGTTGATACGTCTCAAACGTATCTACTTTTCCAAACACTTTTGATACTGTTTTGACCTCATTCTTGCATGATTTGGACTAAACTAACCCGGACTGACGCTGTTTTCAGCAGAGCTGCCTGTATGGTTTATTTGTGTGCAGGAAAACGGATTTTTAAGCATCTCAGAAAAATCCACGAAAAATCACGAAAAATCCACGCACCCGAAGAAACAACATACCAGAAGTGGGGCCAGAGGGGGGCCAGGGGGTGCCCAGGCGCCCTGTGGGCCCCCCCCCCCCCTGGGCCACGCCGGGGGGGCGCCTGGGTGGGGCCCACACCCCCTGGTGCCCTACTTTAGCCCGTATTTTTTCCTCCGAGGCAGAAACCCCAGATCGGGAGTCATTTCGCTATTTCTCGTCGCGGAGCCGCCGCCACCCTCTGTTCTTCTTCGGGAGGGCTAATCTGGAGGCTGATTTGGCCTCCGGAGAGGGGAGATCGTCGCCATCGTCATCATCATCACCACTCCATCATCCCTCCATGACTTCCCCCTTCATGTGTGAGTAATTCCCCTGCTGTAGGCGAAGGGGATGGTAGGGATTGGATGAGTTAGATCATGTAATAGTTCGTCAGATTGTTGGGGGCATGTTGCCTATCATCTAGTATGGTGTTTATCATCTTTGCTACAACTTGTTATTCTTAATGCTTGACACTTAGGGACCGAGTGCCATGATTTCAGATCTGAACCATATGTGTTTGCATGAATATATTTGTGTTCTTGATCCTATCTATGAGTTGTATGCACCTGTTACGGTTCGGAACCGGCGATCCCAAAGGTGACAGCTTGGGACACCAAAGGGGATGGTCCGTAGTTTGAGGATTACATGTATCCATTGAGTTCATTGCTTTGTTCCGGTGCTCTTTGACAGGAGCACCTTAATATCCATTAGTTCCTTTTGGCCCCGTTCGTAGCGGGATGGTAGGACAAAAGATGTTGTGCAAGTTCTTATTGCAAGCACGTACAACTACCTACGGGATACATGCCTAATGTTTGATATTTGCCTAGATGATCATTACTTTTCCGTGTGCCGTGCCCCGAGTTAGAAACTATCTCATCCATGCAACGCCCAACCATCCATCTCCCTAGCCTACAGTATTTTAAACCTTGCTTGTCACTAGTTACCACCTTTGTTGTTTACTACCGCTATTCACTTTTTTTGTTTACTTTTACTATTACTATCATCACTATCATATCACTGTTACCACTTATCTTTTGCTGCAAGTTAGTATATTTCAGGTGCGGTTGAATTGACAACTCAACTGTTAAAGCTTATAAATACTCTTTGGCTCCCCGTGTGTCGAATCAATAAATTGGGTTATTCTTACACGCGAAGACTATCTCGATCCCTTACGGTTGAGGGTTATCATCGCCTAGCCATCGCAGAGATGTACGTGGAAGCCATGGCGGAGTGGCGCGAACGCTTCCTGCTGGACATCATCAACGAGCGCCAATTTTACAAGCAACGGGGGACGGAGAGGGAGGCAAGGAGGAAGGAGCGAGCCGCCTATAGGGAGAACAAGCGTGCGCGGAAGCAGGCCGCTCAACTGAACATGAAGCTAGGAGAAGCGTAGTCCTCGGACTCCGAGGACAAGTGGTATGCTGACGCGTACTTGCAGACGTCGGAGGAGGACATTATGGAGTCGGAGCCGGAAAACGACAAGTAGTTCATCTTTTCTTTTACCAGGCTTTGCTACGGTGAACTATCTATGTATCATTTTCATTATGTATGCTATGGTGAACTATCTATATTTCATTTTCATTTTCATTATGTATGCTATGGTGAACTATCTACGTATGCTATGGAAAGCCGACCAGCGTTCCCGGGAAGGGGAAGTGCGCGGCGGTTTGGGGTTGAAAAAAGGAAACGTGCCGTGGGGGTCGGCGGCTGGCGGTAAAACGCCCCCAAGACGTGGTTTTCGCCGGATCACCTCCAGACGGTGCTATTTAGGCGTCGTTGGGGGCGAACAGCTGTAGATGCTCTTAGGGCATGTACAATGGTTGATAAGGTAGTCTTATCTTAAGTTTTGCATGTAATTTAGAGATGACAAAACATTTTGTTTATAATGGATCATCTCTTGTTAGAATTATCGGGATTTAAACCATTTGTTATATCCAATAATTTCTAGGAAAATCCCATAGGCCCATGCGGCACGTTCATGCATGACAAGAAAGAAGTTAAAATATTTGCGCTAGTGGAAAATGAAACTGAATGGTGGTGAATGATGACATTCATCTCCTCATTGATGGCATCAATATTTTGGTTTCGGTTTCATTTCTTCATTAGTACATTGGTTTCTTCATACCTTGCATGCTAACATATTTTGTCATGCAAGAACTTGAAACGATTTGCCTACTAATGGGAGATGAAACTGACCACTTAATAGGATTTTTAGTGCGTCTGTTTCTCCTCTCCTTAATGAGAATTAGTGCATCTATTTCAGTTTCATCTCATTAATCCTATAAGAGGTTGCTCCTCTTCCCAACGAGACACAATTCTTCGCATTGTTCCAGAGCATTGCACCGCCTACCTCTTTCCCATCTCGCTTCCTGGCGTACACCGGAGAGTGAGACAGCAGGCCTCCGAAACCCCGCCTCCTATGATCCGGTACGGGAGAGGGGCGATCAGGTTTTTGGGGAGCGTCCTTACGCGACTGCTGGAGTCTTGTTCGTCGTGGTTGCGAACGACGACATCACTAACGACGAGTTCCCCAACGATGACTTCTTCCCCGACGTCAATGACCTCTTCAGCGACATGACGATCGGAACATTTGCACCTTCTGCTACTACGTCGTATGCCATCTTATCCTCAATGTTAGGGCTAGCATTTGGTTTATTGCTAATAGCAATTGACATGGATATGATGCATTTTGCTTATGATTTTGATTGCATGACTAGTCTCAATGAATTGTTGCTAGTTTCTAGTTTCATCAATATATTGCTATTCATGTTTTATCCATTATTTTCGCTTTTGCTACAACTCTCAAGCCCGCACCATTTGAGGGCTTGAACTATAAGAGGTGGCGTGCGAGGGCAGTTCTTTGGCTTACCACCATGAACTGTTTTCATGCCTCTAAAGGCAAGCCAGAGGGAGAGCCGACTGCTGAGCAGGAGCAAGCTTTCCAGGCTATAGACACCCTCTTTAGAGGTGATGTCTTGAGTGTTCTTGGCGACAAGATTGTCTATTCATTCATGACCATCATGGTCGGTAAAGATATGTGGGATGCGCTCGAAGCCAAGTTTGGAGTCGCAGACGCAGGAAGTGAGTTGTATATCATGGAATAGTACCATGACTACAAGATGACTGATGACCGCTCCGTTGTTGAGCAGGCTCATGAGATTAAGTCGCTCACTAAAGAACTTGAGCATCTCAATTGTGTGTCACCGGACAAATTCATTGCCGGAGGCATCATTGCCAAGCTTCCTCCTTCATGGTTGAATTTTGCTACCTCTCTGAAGCATAAGAGGCAAGATTTTACTGTTGTCAATCTAATTGGCACTCTTGATGTAGAAGAGAAGGCGAGGGTGAAAGACACACGTGCTCATTTCCATGAGGGGAATTCCAGTGCCAATTTGGTACAAAAGAGAAATTTCCAAACCCACAAACCCAAGAACAAAAACAATGCGGGCAAAGGAAAATTTGATGGCAAGTACAAAGCCCCACAATATGTCAACTTCAAGAAGAAGAAGGATACTTATAAGAAGAAAGGAAAGTGCCATGTATGTGGCAGTGAAGAACATTGGGCTTCATCCTGAAAGGACCGCTGGGACATGCGTCAGAATGAGAACAATAGCAAGACCGCTAATGTTGTTATTGCCTTATTGGCGATGTTGACATGAAAGATGTTTGGTAGGATAAATTTCCTACCATTCTTTCAGTATGACATTTTCCAGATTGGTGGATTGACACCGGTGCCAATGTACATGTGTGTTCTGACATAAACATGTTTTCTTCTTATCAGGTCGCAAGAACTACACCCGTGCTGATGGGAAACGGGACACATGCTTCTGTTCGTGGTGTTGGTACTATCGATCTGAAGTTTACTTTGGGAAAGATCGTGCGATTGAAGAACGTGCAGCATGTCCCTGCTATAAATAAAAATCTTGTCAGCGGTTCTCGTTTGTGTCGAGATGGTTATAAATTGGTATTTGAGTCCAATGAGGTTATATTATCTAAGTGTGGACAATTTGTTGGGAAGGGCTATGAGAGCGGAGGCTTGCTCCGCTTATCTTTGTCAGACTTTTGCACTAAAGTTATTAATCATGTTTGTAGTGAAACTGAATCAAATATTTGGCATTCACGACTTTGTCATATTAACTTTGGTGTCATGACGCAGCTAGCAAATTTGAGTTTAATCCCGAAATTTACAATTGTCAAAGGTTCTAAGTGTCAAATTTGTGTGCAAGCAAAGCAACCTCGCAAGTCTCATGCGACTGTTGAGGCGAGGAATTTGGCACCACTTGAACTCATACATTCAGATCTTTGCGAGATGAATGGTGTGTTGACAAAAGGTGGAAAAAGATATTTCATGACTCTAATCGATGACTCTACTAGATATTGCATGATATATTTGTTGAAAACAAAAGATGAGGATTTGCACTACTTTAAAATCTATAAAGCCGAAGCAGAGAATCAACTCGATCGGAAGATCAAAAGGTTTAGGTCAGATCGCGGTGGAGAGTATTTTTCCAACGAGTTCAATTTATTTTGTGAGGAACATGGTATAATACATGAGAGGACGCCTCCCTACTCTCCCCAGTCAAACGGGGTTGCCAAAAAAAAGAACTGAACTCTAACTGATTTGGTTAACACCATGTTAGATACAGCGGGACTTTCCAAGGAATGGTGGGGGAGGCTTTGATGACTGCAAGCCATGTACTAAATAGAGTTCCCACGAAGAATAAAGAGATTACCCCGTTTGAAGAATGGGAAAGGAAAAGGCTTAAACTTTCCTACTTACGAACTTGGGGTTATTTGGCGAAGGTCAATGTACCAATTACCAAGAAGCGTAAGCTTGGGCCAAAAACAGTTGATTGTGTTTTCCTGGGTTATGCTTTCCATAGCATTGGCTATAGATTTCTAGTGGTGAAATCTGAGGTACTTGACATGAATGTTGGTACCATCATGGAGTCGAGTGATGCGACTTCCTTTGAGGATATTTTTCCTATGAAGGATATGCCTAGCTCATCTAGTCAGAGGTCAGAGACAACTCCTGGACCTACTGTACCATTGGAACATTCCGAGAAGAACCACATAGATATTCTTGAGGAGGATGATAATGAAGCCCCTAGAAGGAGCAAGAGACAAAGGACCACAAAGTCATTTGGTGAAGATTCCATTGTGTACCTCGTGAATGATACTCCCACTTCTATTTCAGAAGCTTTTGCATCTTCTGATGCTGACTACTGGAAAGAAGCTGTGCATAGTGAGATGGATTCTATCATGGCTAATGGGACATGGGAGATCACTGATCGTCCTTATGGGTGTAAACCTGTAGGGTGTAAGTGGGTGTTTAAGAAAAAGCTTAGGCCCGATGGTACAATTGAAAAGTACAAAGCACGACTTGTTGCCAAGGGCTATACCCAAAAAGAAGGTGAATATTTCTTTGATACTTATGCGCATGTGGCCAGATTGACCACCATTCGAGTACTACTCTCATTGGCCGCCTCACACAATCTTCTCGTTCATCAAATGGACGTTAAGACATCTTTCCTAAATGGAGAGTTGGAGGAGGAAATTTACATGGAACAACCCGATGGTTTCGTAGTAGATGGTCAGGAAGGAAAAGTGTGTAAATTATTGAAATCTTTGTATGGTTTGAGACAAGAACCTAAGAAGTGGCACGAGAAGATCGAAAGACCTTTGACATCTACGGGCTTTGTTGCAAACGAAGCCGACAAGTGTGTGTACTATCGCCATGGTGGGGGTGAAAGAGTTATATTATGTTTGTATGTTGATGACATACTTATATTTGGAACAAATCTCAAGGTCATTCAGGAAGTGAAAGATTTTCTGAATCAAAACTTTGAGATGAAAGACCTTGGAGTAGTTGATGTTATCTTGAACATCAAGCTTTTAAGAGGTGGTGATGGTGGGATCATTCTCTTGCAGTCTCACTATGTGGAGAAGATTCAGGATCGCTTTGGATATTCAGATTGCAAACCTTCTCCGACACCTTATGATCCGAGTGTTTTAATTCGGAAGAACGAAGGAGAAACAAAGGATCAATTGAGATATTCTCAACTCATTGGCTCGCTTATGTATTTAGCTAGCGCTACGAGGCCTGACATCTCGTTTTCTGTGAGTAAACTAAGCCGGGTTGTTTCAAACCCGGGAGATGTTCATTGGCATGCACTTGAGAGAATAATGCGCTATCTGAAAGGTACTGCGAGTTATAGGCTTCACTATACCGGGTATCCAAGAGTACTTGAAGGTTATAGTGATGCAAATTTGATATCTGATGCTGATGAGCTTAAAGCGACAAGTGGTTATGTGTTTACACTTGGTGGTGCTGCTGTTTCCTGGAAGTCTTGCAAGCACACCATCTTAACAAGGTCAACAATGGAAGCAGAACTCACAGCATTAGACACGGCAACAGTTGAAGCAGAATGGCTTCGAGAACTTTTGATGGACTTGCCGGTGGTTGAAAAACCAATGCCAGTTATTCTAATGAACTGTGATAATCAAACAGTGATCGTCAAGGTAAACAGTTCTAAGGATAATAAGAAGTCATCAAGACACGTGAGAAGGAGACTGAAATCTGTCAGGTTCATGAGAAACTCCGGAGTTATAACATTGGACTATATAAACACATCGAAGAATCTGGCAGATCCCTTCACAAAGGGTTTATCACGAAATGTGATAGACAATGCATCGAAGGGGATGGGATTGAGACCCACTACATAAGTTGTTCATGGTGGTAACCCATTCTTTGTGATAGGAGATCCCATGAATTAGAATTGGCGAGACAAACTATTGGATAACTGAGAAGAGAGTACTTATTTGACAAAACTCCACTCCGTTATGATGCAATTCTCTCCTAATCTGTATGGTAGGCTGATATTTATCTTAATGTGTTTTGAATGGCTTGGGTAGGCAAAGATGTTGTCCTACAGAACATCTAGAAATAAAACACCTATATGAGTTAGACTGTTAAACGTCGCGGTCTGTGAGAGTTGGGTGTTCTCTAATAAACTCATGAAGAGGCCCCGGAGTATGACGTATATGCTCCTACCCGCGGGAAAGTTTTCAGCGGTCTAGTATTGGTCAAGGCTTTTACGTGAAACTTATTTGCACAAAACTTGTAGTTCAAGGCGTAGTCCACTGTTCAAGTTGTGAACGAGTGTAGCGTGGAGTTCTAGGTCGAAGTTCAACTTAACAGTCTCCAACGAAACACCGGTATATAAACAATGTTTTGGAACCATATGCAAACTTGACGTGCCTATGGGATCTCGTGGGGGATTGTTAGAATTATTCGGATTTAAACCATCTGTTATATCCAATAATTTCTAGGAAAATCCCATAGGCCCATGTGGCACGTTCATGCATGACAAGAAAGAAGTTAAAATATTTGCGCTAGTGGAAAATGAAACCGAATGGTGGTGAATGATGACATTCATCTCCTCATTGATGGCATCAATATTTTGGTTTCGGTTTCATTTCTTCATTAGTACATTGGTTTCTTCATACCGTGCGTGCTAGCATATTTTGTCATGCAAGAACTTGAACCGATTTGCCTATTAATGGGAGACAAAACTGACCACTTAATAGGATTTTTAGTGCGTCTGTTTCTCCTCTCTTTAATAAGAATTAGTGCGTCTGTTTCTCCTCTCCTTAATGAGAATTAGTGCGTCTATTTCAGTTTCATCTTGTTACTCCTATAAGAGGTCGCTCCTCTTCCCAACGAGACACAATTCTTCGCATTGTTCCAGAGCATTGCACTGCCTACCTCTTTCCCATCTCGCTCGTACACCGGAGAGTGAGATAGCAGGCCTCCGAAACCCCGCCTCTTGTGATCCGGTACGGGAAAGGGGCGATCAGGTTTTTGGGGAGCGTCCTTATGCGACTGCTGGAGTCTTTTTCATCGTGGCTCCGAACGGCGACATCACTGACGACGAGTTCCCCAACGACGACTTCTTCTCCGATGTCAACGACTGATACGTCCAAAACGTATCTATAATTTCTGCTTGCTCCATGCTTCTTTTGTGTGATATTGCTATGATATTGATGCACTTCCATGCACTTTTGATCATATTTGGACTAACCTATTAACTCAGTGCACCACAGTGCCAGTTCCTGTTTTTTGCTGTTTTTCTATTTCAGGTTTCCCCCATATTAAAAGTGCTCCAAAAATTCCAGGAAAAATGTAGGAAAAATCAGCGTACAGGAAGCTTCGCGAAGAACCAAAGATGGGCCAGAGGGGAGCCAGGGGAGGCCCAGGCGGCCACCTGGCGCGGCCCCACCCCTGGCCGCGCCAGGGGGGCGCCTGGGGCCCCTGCTCCGCCTCTGGCTGCCCCCCTTCGCATATATATCCCTCTCGTCCCGAATCCCTCGAGGAAAGAACCCTTTTTCGCGATCTTGCCTCTGTTCTGCCGCCGCAGCGCTTCCAAGATCGGGAGCATCAGGAGAACTCTTCCCGGCACCCTGCCGGAGGGGAGAACCACCACGGGAGCTTCTCCACCACCATGGACGCTTCCCGGATGAGTCGTGAGTAGTCCACCTTGGACCATGGGTCCATGATCAGTAGCTATGTGATGTTCTCCTCCCCTCTTTGCTCTTCATGGTTTAGACCTCGTGAGCTGCCCTACATGATCGAGGCACATATGTAATCTTTCTGCTGTTGCTTTGCTGAGTTTGTTGGGATCTGATGGATTATGAGACTATGTTCAGATTGTGTTTGAGTAATATATTTGATTCACCTCTTTTATATCTTTGTTCTTGAGTAATTCTTGCATGTTCTCCGTTGCTGTTTATTGCTTTGGCCAAGTAGTAGGTAGTAACTCCAAGAGGGAGCGTTATGCTTGATTGTGGGTTCATGCCCCCTGATGACTAGCTTGAGTGACAGAAACATGAGTCTAGGGGATGTGCTGTTGCCACAAGGGAGAAAACAACGGTGCTTGTACTTGCGGGTGCAAGGATTGTTTACTTTACGCA
>LR738710.1:102523971-102648223 GCA_902687465.1 Secale cereale
GGAGACTACTCACAACTCATCTGGGAGGCGTCCATGGTGGTGGAGAGGCTCCCAATGGTGATCCTCCCCTCCGGCAGGGTGCCGGGAAGAGTTCTCCTGGTGCTCCCGATCTTGGAAGCGGCGGCGGCGACGGAACATAGATGAGATCGCGAAAAAGAGTTCCCGTCCCGAGGGTTTCGAAGGACGCTCTAAATAGATGCCAAAGGGGGGCACCAGACGGGGCTCGGGGGGCCCAGGCGCCCCCCCGGCGCGGCCCAGGGGGGGGGGGGGGGCGCCGCCAGGGCGCCTGGGGCCCTGGTGCCCCCCCCCCCGGCTGTACTTCGGGCGCAAGGTAGGTTCTGGAACGCTGATTTTTTATATATTTTTTCTGGATTTTTCCTGACAGTTCTCGTAATGTGAAAACCTGAAATACAAAAACAGCCGAAAACAGAAACTGGCACTGGGGTGCACTGGATTAGTAGGTTAGTCCAAATATGATCAAAAGTGTATGGAAGTGTATAAATATCATAGCAATATCACCCAAAAGTGGCATGGAGCAAGCAGAAATTATAGATACGTTTTGGACGTATCAACAGCTTCTGTCGAGACCCACCGGGATGAAGTCGCTTCACGCCGCCGTCACGGATTGACGGATACACCTCTCCGACCCGCCGTTGGCCTTGCCGCGCGGGTCACCCCGTTTTCGCCTCATCGTTACCGCGGCCCTGAGTGGCCCCTGCCGGTCGCCTCTTCTGCAGAGGCGGCGCGTCTCGACAACCGCCAAGAACATGTCATCTCTGCCTATGACGGTCTGCTGTGGCGCGGGACAATGTTTGTGCGTCAAACAACGGTGAGCTCCGGGACAGCGGCCTTGCGTCGCCTTCGCCGGAAGAGCCGGTCTGCCGCCGTCTCCGAGTGGTTCGCCACTGCAAGCCGCCGCTCGTTGCCTTGCCGCTGCCTTCATCGCCAGGCCTCGCCTCTGTTTCTACACCGGATGAAACAGGAGAACCTACTCCTTGTTGATGAGTACGGTACATGTTCACCCCAAAGGTGGCACGTAAAATACACAAGAATTAGTACGATTCCAGGCTACCAGACAAAATGGTCAAGGCCTGTGTTTGGCGAAGAAGTGACGGATGTTTTAACTACTGGTGCGTCTTCACGTGCAAAGGGTCATCTTTCTTCAGAATATCTCAGGACAAAGTCTACTACAAAAGTGACAAGATAAATATAAGGCTCGCACCGGTTTAAATGTTGCAGCCAACTCTCGTGCCTGCATCGGCTACCACTGCTGTGGCCGACCCGTCAGTCCGCAGCCGACTCCTTCGCCAATAGACATGCGCGCCCCGCCGCCTTCGCGGTCCGGTCTGTATTAACACGCCGGTGCCGCACCCGTCCTCATAAACCGGTCCAGCGGATACATGTGCGAGTGGCTACCCCCGTGCTGCATCAATACGCGGCCGACTCATCTGTTTTCCAGGCAAATCAGGTGGTATCTATCCTATTTATTTTTAATACATATTAATTCATCTGAGCAAAAATTACTTGCCCTGCTGTATTTTATATGCAGGAAATTTTTTCATTATAGAATGGTATTATACCGCGGAGGTGGAGGCACGCCAAACATCGTTTGACACAAGTGGTCGTCGTTATTCCACGGACTCCCGCGCCGGTTTACAGCACCTTGGCCGTCTCTCGCGACCGCGCCGGTTTACAACGCCGTGGCTGTTTCTCGCGACCGCGCCAGTTTACAACGCCGTGACCGTCTCTCGCGACAGTGCCGGTTTATAACGTTGTGGCCGTCTTTCGTGACCACGCCGGTTTACAACACGGAGGACAACTTGCTCATCTCCGCCAGGCTTACAATACCGCGGCTGATTCATGTGTCTGTGCTGCCTCTGATGCTGCGGTCGTTTTACTGTTCGCCCTGCGGTACGGTCTATTCAACATGCCGGATGGGCTAACGGACACCGATGAGGATCATAAGGTCAAAATACATCAGGTGATATCCATCTAAAGTTTATTTTTCTTGATATATATCATTTTCATCAAGAAGAACACGAGGCTTTGATCAGTCTATTTTTGCTATACAGGACAATTCTATAAGGGACCAAACAGGACTTGCCATACAAGCACAACTCTCTTATAGGTACCCTGCCTCCACGGTCACTAGGGGGCTACGGATCGCATTCGAATCCTAGCTTAACCCCTTTTGGTCCGGTTTGTATGATCATATTCAAAATAAGTTCTTGCTCCTTGGATTACATCCATTGATTGGCAAAAGAAATCATCGCCCCTTGGATTACATCCATTGATTGGCAAAATAAGTTCTTGCTCCTTGGATTACATCCATTGATTGGCAAAAGAAATCATCACCCCTTGGATTACATCCATTGATTGGCAAAATAAGTTCTTGCTCCTTGGATTACATACATTGACTGGCAAAAGAAATCATCGCCCCTGGGTTTACATCCATTGATTGGCAAAATAAGTTCTTGCTCCTTGGATTACATCCATTGATTGGCAAATGAAATCATCGCCCCTTGGATTACATCCATTGATTGGCAAAATAAGTTCTTGCTCCTTGGATTACATCCATTGATTGGCAAAAGAAATCATCGCCCCTTGGATTACATCCATTGATTGGCAAAATAAGTTCTTGCTCCTTGGATTACATCCATTGATTGGCAAAAGAAATCATTGCTCCTTGGATCACATCCATTGATTGGCAAATATGGAGCCTGGCAGCTCGCAAAAAGCCTCGACTACATGGTCTTATTTGCAACAGTGTTTTGCGTTTTGCGATTTTTTCAAAGTTTTCTGTGTTTAAACCAAAATTTTGATCCGGAATTGGGCAACTTCAAAGTTGACCATATATCTACAAAGTTACAAGTATGGGTCATGAACACCAGCGAGATTTAAACCGGAGTTCATCGTAACCCGGATTGGCCTTCATGATGAGCCGACAAAGAGCCAAAAGACAGATTGGCAGTACATGATCAGTTATAATGACCGGTGTTTATTAAACCGGCCTGGCTTTTGACTATAACTCGCCAGTATGAGATAAGATAATGACATTGTTTATTAAACCGGCCTGGCTTTCGACTATAAGTCGCCAGTAGGAGATAAAATAATGACCGATGTTTATTAACCCAGCCTGGTTGTGATCAAATATCACTGGAACCGGTTTTCAAACCGGGTTATATTATTCAAATCTTCAAATAGCCAGCATGGCTGAATTTTTATTATGGTTATCAATAACCAGTATTATGATTAACGTTTTCAAAGTCGCTTTAGCGCAATGGCTATCAATGATCTATTCTATAATTGAAGGAATAGTCCCGAGTCGCTGCAGGCTTACAACCCGGCACTTGGGGGCTACATTATTCAAGTTAAGATTACATCACATATGCAAGTCTCATGTCGCTGCAAGCATGCACCATGACACTTGGGGGCTAATGCAAAGTCATTTTTACTGGCCTTATTGAAGACCCGACTCATCACATCATATTGAGCCGGCCCTTGGGGGCTACCAATCGCTCCTGTCAACAATTCAAGGTACACAAGTATTAATCCATTATATTAAAGGGTCCACTGCTCAGTTGGTAAAGCACAAAGCTCTTAACCTTGTGGACGTGGGTTCAAACCCCACGATGGAAGTTACATTATATAATGTTATTTTCAATGATTGTATCTACAAAGTCCCTGCTCATTATTGCATAATGACCCGGCACTTGGGGGCTACATGTTGTTGTTCAAGTTTATATGATCATATTTTCAAAGTCCCCGCTCATTATTGCATAATGACCCGGCACTTGGGGGCTACATAATATGGAATATTCAGTTTCATAGTGATTGGGATGAACAATCCGGATTTCTTCAATATTGCAATTTTTATGTTGAAACAAGTCTTAAGCTATAACTATGTTCTCCTCTTAAGACTTGGGGGCTACAGGTAATATGCATATAAAGGAGGAACATTGGCAAATTCTCAGTTTTGGGTAAGTCCGGAAGATTAATTGTGTGACCCGGCGTTTGCAACAATCATAACTCGGCGTCCATAAACAGCCATGACCCGGGATCATGAAGTTTTTATAACCCGGCAATTTTGGCAATCATAAACCGGCAAGTTCTACATATTCAAGCTGGCTGGATATCAATTGGATATTTAAAGATCAATATTTTTATCAAGTCAGAGCATTGAAGGCCGAGTCAAATGGATTCTTTATTTGCAATATTTTTTATACAAGCAAGTTGATTATGAAGCTGGTCTGTTGACCCGGATTTTCTAGAAGAAGGAAAGGACAAGGACTTAAGGATGGTCAGATGCCGATTTACAAGAATTCTTAACCCGGAGCACAACTTATCAAATTTTTTCTTGTGGTTATTTTGCAGCATAAGTTTACCATGGATAAATCCAAGCTAAACTGGGGGCTAATGTCGGGGATATACCCCGCGGTATGAACCGACCGGAAATTATAACCCGGCCGGACTTGGTGGTTTACTTAAGACGGTTTACTCTTGGCAATTTACTGGTAACCCGGCAGGTGGATCATGGATGACAAGGCCCAAGGCCCAGAAGGCCGGTTCATGTTATGGTGGGCCGGTTTATGAAGAAGACATAAGGAATATTCTCGTACAAAGGAAGCAAGACTAGGACTCCTTGTAATAGAGTAATCCTAATCCTACTAGGACTAGTCATGTAACCCGCCCCTTCAACATATATAAGGAGGGGCAGGGCTCCCCAAAGAGGGACAAGCTACAAGCAGACATGTTCTCACAAGTTTCTAGGGCTAGACACCAAGAGCCGGTTTACCGGTGACACCACGAGGATCATAATGAGACCTAGCCTCAAACAACATGTAGGGTTATTACCGGATGATGTTTCCCGGGGCCCGAAGCTGTCTAAATCCTTGTCTTGCATTGCATCTCTTGATTCCGCTCAACCCCTCTCAAGCTACTACATAGATGCGCGGCCTCACGACTAAGTCCGCTAAACCGAACATCTGCCATGACAATTCCACGACATAACCCGTAAGAAGAGGTTAGCCGTAAAGAGGAAGAAAGCTGCTGCCGTTTCCGGTTCAAACCCTGAAGAAGATGATCCGGCTTCTGAGGTACTGCTTGACTCTTATGTCCTTTGATCTCCCTTTGTCTGAATTTATGTTAATAATGTCTTTTCTCAAGACCTGGCGGAGGGAAGTAAAGCGGATGGAGTTGAGGTAATTTCTCTCTCATCTGATTCAGAACCGTTGCCACCCAAGATTCGCCGGGCATCCCGGAAATATCCATTTTCTCACCCTTATGCTCAATTGGATCCCAACTTTCTTTTGAAGAAACAGCAGCATGAGGCTCACCGGACCACACGCCATAGTGGTAACGTAGTTGAATCGTCCGGATTACCCCACATGCCAGCTCGCAAACGCCGCTCAGAGGTTTTGCTTACTCCAACCCTTCTTCATCCAAAAGCAGGTCTTATTCGCAAACCTCTTAAACCGTCCGATCCCAACTATCAGGAGGCTCCTCTGTCTTCTTCCGGCGAGTCTACTGCCACTCAAATCCCGGTGCTTAAGACCGTTCCTGGGTAAGTCATCTTTCCAAACGTTCGGTTTACCTTTCCGTTTTGACTTTGTGATTTTCATTGCTCTTTTAATCTTTGTCAGTATGCCCAAGCCTAGCAAAAAGGCGAAATTAAATAAACCGGCTGCCGAACACATCACTGCTGAACCGGCCGAGGATCCTGAAGCGGCCAACCCTCCAGAGGAAAATGTTGAAGTTCAGCACGATGATCTCCCCTATGGATCATGAAGATCTTGCTGCTCCGGGGGGTGATGTTATGAAAAATACAGCTGAACCGGCCAGCCCTGTCCGGGTTAGTCCTCCTCGGGCTAGCCCGGCTCCTATTAGTCCGGTGCGCACTGCTGATCCCCTCCAGCCAACCGCTGCCTCGACAGAAGATGTTGAGATAACCGGGATAGGCTTCTCTGCTCCCACAGAGCCTGTTGTCTTAGCTAGACACACCGCCAAGGAGGAAAAGCTTCAACAAGATAAAGGCAAGTGGAGTACAGATTTGTCAAGTTATAATCAGCTTAGTGCCCAGGAACTCCACTCTAGGTATCTGAACCGGCTCTTCACCAGCCGCGACTACGAAGCCGGTTTAGTCAACATGATGAAGGAGAAATATGAGGTAACTTTCTTTCCTTTTGCCTCCCGTTTCTGCTTGTATTTTGCAACTATACCTTTAGGCCATAATAGCCCCCAAGTACCGGTTTACTTCACTGTAGGTGAACCGGGACTTCTCTTATGTCTGAGAATGAACGTACATTAGCCCCCAAGTGCAGGGTGCATAACTTGTTTATGTGCTTGGGACTTGTCTGAAAAAAGTTGCTTTCTCTGACTTCAATTGTACATTAGCCCCCAAGTGTCGAGTGCATAACTTGTTATGTGCTCGAGACTTTGATTGACCTGTTCTTCTAACACGTTTCCTTTTCCTGCAGGCTGACTTGAGCCGGAGAGCTTCGGAGGCAACTGAGCTCCGGAATAGCTTGGCCTTCCTTGAAACTGCTTCAACCAAAACTAAGGAAGAACTTGTCCTTGCTTTAGCTAACATGGAAAAACTCAAGAAAGATTTTGAAGCAGAGCGGTCCACATGGGAGGTGCAAAGGGATGCTATAGAAAAAAGAGCGAAGGATGCTGAAGCTGCTCTCAATCCGGTGACGCAGGAGCTATCCGGGTTGAAACAGCATATAGATGATATGACATCTGCTATCTTCGGTGAGTATCTATCTTCGTATGTTTGTAACCTTGCAATCTTATCCTGCTCCGGTTTAACTCGTCAATTGTATATAGGGAAGCGCATAACTCATCTTGGAGACGATGCTCGGAAGAAATTGAAGGCTGCTTACACCCTGGTGGAGCAACTCTATTCCGGTGCTCAAAGGGCTATCAGTGTTATGTCGCACAATAAACCGGCGCCGACCACCATCCAAGCCACTCTAGAAAAGCTATCTGTCTTGCCTGCTCGACCTGTTGAGGTGAAGAAATCTGCTGCACGAGCTGGCTCTCTCATGGCGTTAACCCGGGCCAAGGCATGGGTCCCCGAATTTGATCCGGCGAAGGCCATTAATGGCTACCCCAGTATGAAAGAGGACGGGTCAGCCTTCTCTTCTGAAGATCTTCATGCTTTAACCAAAGACATGCGCCCCCTTGCCAGTAAGCTTGCTGACGAAGCGGATTTAACAAGGTATCATCCGGGTTACGATCTAGAAAATACGCGGGTGGAGCGGCCGGTTTATGACACCAAAAATCTAATCCCACCTGCTCGTAAGCATACCTTCGCTCCTGACATTGACCCGTCAGATCTTATAAACAATGAAGTATATTTCCATGCCCTCTCCAGGATTGACTGGAGCACTCCTGATTTCCAGCAGCTGCCAGAAGTCGATGAAGACCCGGAGCAAGCTGACCCTCAGCCTTCACATCGTGCTGAGGAAGAATCCTAAATCGCGCCGGTTTAATTTTTAGATGCTGAATACTTTGCAAGAAACTTTGATTCATTCGGGCCTGCAAGCGCCTTGTAATAGAATAGTTGAGATACTGCCTTTGTCCCACTGTTATGGTACTATTTTGATTGGCACTCCCGAATTTATCTTCTGTTTGCAATGCTTTAACAACTTATATTACCTGTGTCTGCATGAACAATGCTAAAAGATGTCCTGGCGGTTTACCACCGGATGGATTATACTGCGATGATACATGTTTCAAATACATAAATAGAACTGCGTATAAAACACAAACATATCCCATACCTGTGATTAAGTGTGCTTGTAGACCTTAACCCGGTGGGAATATTTTAAAGCGCGGGTGCTGATGAAGCCCTTGGCTCTCTTGTCGGCTTAGTATGATGGCCGATCCGGGTTACGATGAACGCCGGTTTGAATCTCGCTGGTGTTCATGACCCAGACTTTTAATTCTGTAGAAATATGGTCAACCTTGTAGTTGTCCAGTCTCGCATCAATGGACTTAAACAATGACCTTGAAGACAAAGATTTGTGAAAAAACATAAAAAAATAAAATAAGGTTTTTGGGCAAATAAGACCATGTAGTCGAGGCTTTTTACGAGCTGCCAGGCTCCAAATTCGAGGCTTTTTATGAGCTGCCAGGCTACTGTCATTAACCATTTTAGCAAAGCCTGTCAAGATGCTCCGCAATCCTTAACCAAATCATCGATGCACATAGCTACCCAATGTTTCAAAATCTCGTAAAGCTTTTGTCTTTGGGTAATCAACTCGATGATCGTCAATTTAACGTTACCAAGTTCAGGGTCCCGAAGGATTGACTTGTGACAGGTTCGACGGGTCATACCAGGTTTACCTGGACGACGTGATTTACTTGATGCAGGCAAGTTAATCCGGGGTTTTAGGTGCATGCACCGGGCTTCCAAGCCATGTTCACTACAAGGGTATTCAACTCTATGCGAGCCCACAAGTAGTGTGTGAGCCGTTTGCTCATCGGGGCATATGTTTGAGTTGTGCTAGGCATCAAACCCTCTTTTACCCCTCATCATCATGTGGAAATTGCCGAAGCAACCATAACAGTGCTCTTATGATGGGCTTCATACCGCCGCCGGCTTAAGAGACCATGGGAAAACTTCCTTGCCTGCGGAGGCCCCCATGTGGCTCTTGTTCGTATAGATAAGATGGCTGATTCCTTGATGTGTCAAGGGCGCCGGTTTAGTAGGCCATGGAAAGCTTATGTGGAAACTCCCATGTGATACTCCTTTGTGTAAAAAACACGGCTGATTCCTTGATTCTATCAAGGGCGCCGGTTTAAGAGGCCATGGAAGGTTTCTTTCGAAGCCCCCATGTGATACTCTTTTTTCGAAAACGATGGCTGATTCCCCGGTGCACCGGGGGCGCCAGTTTATTTTATTAATCATAATATATACATTGTACATAAAACGGAGCTGATGGCTCAAGTATAGTAAGGTCGAAGAAGAGCGATGTTCCACGGCCGCTTGGTCTCCTCCTCTGCCGTACGTGAGTCCTTATGTTCTCGAACGTCGACCAGGTAGTATGATCCGTTGTGCAGGTTTTTGCTGACCACAAAGGGCCCTTCCCAGGGTGGGGATAGCTTGTGCATATCTGCTTGGTCCTGTATGAGCCGGAGCACCAGATCTCCTTCCTGAAACGTCATGGTCTTGACCCGACGGCTATGGTACCGGCGCAGGTCTTGCTGATAAATCGCTGAACGCGCTGCTGCCGTGTCCCGTTCCTCGTCCAGCCGGTCCAAGCTATCTTGTCTTGCTTGTTCATTATCCGCTTCAACGTAAGGCGCCACCCGTGGTGAGTCATGCCGGATATCACTAGGGAGGACCACTTCAGCACCGTATACCATGAAGAAAGGCGTGTACCCTGTATATCTGTTAGGTGTAGTGTTGATGCTCCATAAGACAGAAGGCAACTCCTCTACCCAGCAACCCGGTGTTCTTTGCAAAGGAACCATAAGCCGGGGCTTGATGCCTCTCAAGATCTCTTGGTTGGCTCTCTCAGCTTGGCCATTGGACTGAGGGCGAGCTACTGATGATACATCAAGGCGAATATGTTCTCTTTGACAGAACTCCTCCATATCCCCTTTAGATAGGTTGGTGCCATTTTCAGTTATAATGCTGTGTGGAAAGCCAAACCGGAAAATCACCTTTTTGATGAACTGAACCGCTGTTGCCGCATCACACTTACTGACAGGCTCTGCTTCAACCCACTTTGTAAATTTGTCCACTGCTACCAACAGGTAGGTTTTCTTATCTTGGGATCTTTTAAAGGGTCCAACCATGTCAAGCCCCCAAGTCGCAAATGACCAGGTAATGGGAATCATCCTCAGCTCCTACGCCGGTACATGAGCACGCCGTGAGAATTTCTGGCAAGCGTCACATTTTCTGACCAAGTCCTCTGCGTCGGCGTGAGCCGTCAACCAGTAGAACCCATGACAAAAAGCTTTAGCTACCATGGATTTTGAACCGGCGTGATGACGGCAATCCCCTTCATGAATCTCTTGAAGAATATCGCAGCCTTCCTCTGATGATACACACCGTTGAAATGCCCCCGAAACGCTGCGGTGATGAAGTTCTCCATTGACGATAGTCATAGATTTAGACCGTCGGATTATCTGCCGGGCCTCGACTTCGTCCTCCGGCAACTCAACTCGGCTCATGTACGCCAAGTAAGGGAGTGTCCAATCCGGAATGACATGAAGTGCTGCGACCAATTGTGCTTCCGGATCAGGAACAACCAAGTCCTCCTCTGAAGGTATCTGCACTGACGGATTATGCAATTCATCCAAGAAAGTATTAGGTGGAACCGGTTTACGTTGAGAGCCCAGCCGGATTAATGCATCGGCTGCTTCATTTTTTCGCCGGTCTATGTGATCCACCAGGTAACCCTTGAAGTATCCTGCGACTGCGTCCACCTCTCGTCGGTATGGTGCCATGAGTGGATCCTTGGAGTCCCATTTGCCCGATACCTGTTGTGCCACCAGATCTGAATCACCAAAGCACTTAACCCGGCTCAAGTTCATCTCCTTGGCCATCCGTAGACCATGGAGGAGAGCTTCATACTCAGCAGCATTGTCAGTACAAGGGAACATTAAACGGAGGACGTAACAGAACTTATCACCTCATGGGGAAGTTAACACAACTCCAGCCCCCGAGCCCTCCAATTGTCTTGAACCGTCAAAGTGAATGGTCCAGTATGTATGATCCGGCTTCTCCTCAGGTGCTTGTAACTCTGTCCGATCATTAATGAAATCCACTAGTGCTTGGGACTTTATAGCAGTGCGGGGCACATACTTTAATCCGTGCGGGCTAAGTTCAATGGCCCACTTCGCCACCCTGCCAGTGGCTTCTCTATTTCGAATTATATCCCCTAGCGGAGCTGAACTGACAACAGTGATTGGGTGGCCCTGGAAATAGTGCTTCAACTTCCGGTTTGCCATGAATACTCCATACACCATCTTCTGCCAGTGTGGATATCTCTGTTTCGACTCAATGAGTACCTCACTGATGTAGTAAACCGACCGTTGAACCGGATATACTTTGCCTGCCTCTTTGCGCTCCACCACAATGGCCACGCTGATTGCACGAGCATTGGCGGCCACGTATAACAACAACGGTTCCTTGTCAACCGGGGCAGCAAGGACTGGTGGTTCTGCCAATTGGCGCTTCAGATCCTCGAACGCAGCGTTTGCAGCATCACTCCAGAGAAACCGGTCTGTCTTTTTCATCATCTGATAAAGCGGGATTGCCTTCTCCCCTAAACGGCTGATGAACCGACTCAGCGCTGCAATACGGCCCGCCATGCACTGGAGATCATTGATATACGCTGGTTTAGCCAATGATGTGATCGCCTTGATCTTCTCCGGATTAGCTTCAATCCCTCTGTTTGACACTAAAAATCCAAGGAGCTTGCCCACTGGAACACCAAAAACGCACTTCTCCAGATTGAGCATCATCTTATAAACTCGGAGGTTGTCAAAGGTTTCTTTTAAATCCTTTATCAGCGTCTCCTCCTTCCTGGATTTTACCACAATGTCATCAACATATGCATGGACATTTCTTCCAATCTGCCCTTGTAGGCATTTCTGCACACAACGCTGGTAGGTTGCTTGGGCACTCTTGAGCCCAAAAGGCATGGATACATAGCAGAAGGCTCCAAAGGGAGTTATGAAAGCTGTCTTCTCCTGGTCCTTAACTGCCATCTTGATCTGATGATAACCTGAATTTGCATCCAAAAAACTTAGCCGCTCACATCCCGCCGTAGCATCGATAATTTGATCAATACGGGGGAGAGCAAAAGGATCAGTTGGGCAATCTTTGTTCAAGTCTGTGTAGTCAACACACATCCTCCAAGTTCTTTTTTTCTTAAGTACCAACACCGGATTAGCCAACCACTTCGGATGAAACACCTCAACTATGAAGCCTGCGGCCAATAGCCTAGCCACTTCTTCTCCAATAGCCTTGCGTCTTTCCTCATTGAAGCGGCACAGATACTGCTTGAACGGTGTAAACTTCGGATCAATGTTAAGACTGTGCTCAGTGAGTTCCCTCGGTATACCCGGCATGTCAGAAGGCTTCCATGCAAAGATATCACGGTTCTCACGGATAGACTCGATGAGCGCGCTTTCCTATTTGGGGTCTAGGTTAGCGCTGATAGTGAAGTACTTGGATGAGTCACCCGGAACAAAGTCCACCTGTTTAGTCTCCTTAGCTGATTTGAATTTCAACGCCAGATCATGTTCTGTGGTTGGTTTCTTTAGAGGGGACATATCTGCCGGATCAACGTTGTCCTTATAAAACTTCAGCTCTTCCATAGCGCAAACTGCCTCAGCATACGCCGCGTCTCCTTCCTCGCACTCCAACGCGATCTTACGACTCCCGTGAACCGTGATGGTTCCTTTGTGGCCTGGCATCTTCAGCTGTAAATAAACATAACACGGTCTGGCCATGAACTTGGCGTAAACCGGTCATCCAAACAGAGCATGGTAGGGGCTCCTGATCTTTACAACCTCAAAGGTCACAGTTTCCGATCTAGAGTCATGCTCATCCCCAAAGGTAACTTGCAGATCAATTTTTCCAACTGGATAAGCCGATTTACCGGGCACCACCCCATGGAACATGGTGTTGGACTGTCGGAGCTTCTTATCTGTCAATCCCATGCGTCGGAAAGTCTCATAGTATAAGATATTGATGCTGCTGCCTCCATCCATAAGTACTTTGGTGAACTTATAACCACCCACCTGTAGTGCCACCACCAAAGCCAACTGACCCGGATTATCAACCCGTGGGGGGTGATCTTCTCTGCTCCACACAATGGGCTGCTCAGACCAACGTAAAAAACGTGGCACTACCGGTTCAACGGAGTGTACTGCCCTCTTCAAAAACTTTTGATCCCGTTTGCATAGACTTGTGGTGAAGACGTGATACTGCCCACTGCTCAGCTCCTTCGGATTATTCTGATATCCGGATTGCTGCTGCTGCTGACGCTGTTGGCTCCCTTGGTTGTTGTATCCCCCCTGACCATGTTGCTGGTTATGTTGATGCTGATTGTTACCACTATGGTTAGTGTTACCGCCGTGGTATCCTGAACCGGATCCACCACCCTGATAACCCGGGCCTTGAAAACCGGGACCTCACCCGCCGGGGGGCCCGTGGTTATATTTGGCCCATTTCACAAGTTCTTGCATAATGAAACAGTCTTTCCAGAGATGCGTAGCCGGGTTTTCCTCTGTACCGTGCCTTGGGCAAGACACGTTCAACTGGCGATCTAGATTAATAGGTGGCCTCCCGCTGCGCGGGGGCGGTTTACCCTTGCGGCGCTGCCCGTTGTCCTGAGCGTTGGTATTGGCCACAAAGTCTGAGCTGCCCTCCGCTTTACTCTTGCCATTGTACCCTGTGCCCGCCGGATTGGCCTGCGCCGGTTTACCGTTTTTGCTCGCCTTCCCGGACTTGTCTCCGTCTGCATCTGTATACTTGGTGTTATCAGAATCTCCATATTTTACCAAAGCGCCCATGAGCGTTCCCATGTCATTGCAATCACGTTTGAGCCGTCCCAGCTTCTGCCTCAAAGGCTCAAACCGACAATTTCCTTCCAAGGTTACTATCGCTGTACTTGGATTGATGCTATTGGAGGAGTGCAAAATTTCGGACACTCGCCGCACCCAACTGCTAGTGGTCTCTTGCTCTCCTTGAACACATGCCGCTAAATCAACAACGGACATCGGCTGCTTGCACGTGTCTTTGAAATTATTGATAAACCGACGACGCAATTCACCCAATGATCCGATGAAGTTAGGTGGCAAACCCTTTAGCCATGTCCGGGCCGTGCACTCAAGCATAATTGTGAAGTATTTGGCGCATGCAGCTTCGTCCACATCAAGCATCTCCATAGCCATCTCATAACTTTCAACCCATGCCTCCGGAGCCAGATCCGCTGTGTAATTGGGTACCTTGCGCGGACCTTTGAAGTCTTTGGGTAATTTCACGTTCCGTAAAGCGGGGATGAGATATTGCACTCCCAAGGAACTAGACATGATTCCTGTTTCGACGGTGGTGGTCAGGTGAACTGGCGTCGCCTGACGAGTGTCGTTGTGGGCAGTATGCCTGGCCTGGTCCACCACCTCTTGGGCATGTGCTCCTGCTCTTGCCGGATTATCCTGCCTCTGTCGGTGCCATCTCCGCACACTGCTAGATACAGCCGGTTCATCCAGGTGCCTCGTGTAACTCCGGCTCGGGCGGGGGGTTGAATGAATCCTCTCCTGGCTATAGGAATAAGCTTGCTGCTGAGTTAGCGCCGTGTCGAGTAAATCCTTGGCCCGACGTGCCTCCATTGCTATGGGGGACGTCCCCTCAATGGGAAGGGCGGCCAACCATGAAGCGGCGGCGACGATGTTGTCCAACGGGTTAGAATAATGACCGGGAGGGGTGGGCACATGCTGTGTCGGCACAACTTGGCGATTTGGCTCCGCAGCTGGTGGCTGAACCGACACGCCCGTCCCCGGGGCTCCTCCCCGGTTTACCTCTGGATGGTTACTGGTTCCTGCTCCTGGTGTGCCATAGAGATTCCTTGCCTCATAAACCGGCGGCAAACGAGATCGTTGTCTTCTGTACATTACCTCCTGCGAGGCGTTCTGATCTAACCTGAGCGGGAAAGCTTGAGAATCCAGCTCTGCCTGTCTTGTAGCCATCCTCGCTTTCTCCGCCGCCAGATCTAATTTAGCTTGCTCAATCCGGCTCTTCACCTGAGCGATCTCTGCATCATGCTGCTCCTTGTCGGCCTGGGCTACTTCTGCTGTTGCGAGTGCTATCAAAGTGTCGACTAAGGTGGATAGGACATCAGAGGGCGACGGGGAAGGTTTCCATCTTTAGCTCCCATTGCCTCAGAGGTTAACGCCCTAGTCGTTGAGGGCTGTTGCACGGGTTGTGATCCGGCCATGAAAACAATAACCCTGTTTGGCGGATCGAAGGGGTCCGGAATACTATCGCCATCGGACACACCCTCAGACCGGCCATCCTGCAACAACTACAAAGATTCGGTCTCTCCGGATGAAGATTCATCACCGGAATAGACAATTGTCTCGCCACCAGAATCCGATCCGTCCTCGGCTTGTACTCCATGTACTGCTCTGACGAAAACGTGCTTCACGGCGGGCTGAATCCGGGCTGATCTCGCACGCTGAGCCGGCTCGACGATGTTGGGGAAGATGTCCGACTCAGGCCCCGGTTCGCCGATCTGGCCGATGAAGACGTGGATGCCGCCGAAGGGGACCCGGTACCCGTATTCGATTGAATCGGCCTCGGGGCCCCAGCCTGCATCATCGATGTAGATCCGACCGCGGCGAATCTTGGTCATCCGACCGACTGCGTAACCCTTGAGCCCTTCAAAGCTGCCCTTCAAGAACTCGAAACCATCGTGCGATAGCCCCACGGTGGGCGCCAACTGTCATGGATTTAGCACGACAGATGTCTTGGTGAAAGGACTTAGTCGTGAGGCCATCGCCCGGGTTAGCTTAAAGGGGTTAAAGTGGACAAAGGACATAGGGAGTTTATACTAGTTCGGCCCCTTCGATGAAGGTAAAAGCCTGTGTGTAGTTTGGTGTGGTATTGCTTGGGCTTCGATGACCAGGGAGCGAATCCGCTTTGCCTGTGTCTCGAGCTGTTGTTTCTTTTCCTAAACCGTCGCCGGGTGGTCCCTTTACAAGAGGCGACGCCCGGTCCGGTTTACAGAGTCCCGAGGCCGGCTCATAAACGTGTCCGCCTCGGTCTCTACTCTTTTTATCTTACATTCCAAGTTACATAGTACGACGGTTTATAAACCATGGGCCTTATACATGGGCCCTGAACCTCCGTGGGCTATAACCTCCTATTACATACTCCACTGGCTTTTGATAATATAACCTTACCAGCATAATCCAGACCCTCCTAGTCGGTTTATACCTGATAGTAATATCCCTGACACGCTCGTCCTTTCCGTTGTCCGTTCTGAGCCCAGACACACTTGCACGTGCCCGCGGCACCTCCAAATATTTATTTTATGAGTGGCCAAAAAATGTTCTCCGAATGGTTTGAAACTTGGCGTGTGGTCTTATTATAGCATAGGTAGACCGCCTGTCAAGTTTCATCGCGTTCGGAGTTCGTTTGATAGCCCAATGGTTAACCGTGTTAACCGCCGAAAGCCTTTTCTCTTTTGGCCCAACACCCCTTTCACACAGCCCACCAAGCCCATTCTAACCCCCTCCATGCTCTTGGCCGTTCGATCACGATCGCGTGGCCGCGAACCGCTCCTCATTTGAACTCTCCTAGCTCCCTCTACCTATAAATATGCGTCTCCCCCCAAAATTCGCGGTGCAACACTAGCCATCTTCCTCCTCGCGCAGCCGGACACGTCCGCCCGGCGCCGGACACGTCCGCCCGGCGCCGGACATGTCCAGCCGCCACCTCACCTCAGCCAATCAGTAGCTGCCACCTCACCTCAGCCGCTTCTCTCCTCCACTCCCGCGCCGACATGTCAGTGCGCCCCTCCACCGCGCCCTCCTCCCGCCGCCACGGCCCGCGGGGCCCGAGCCAGGCCCGCTTGGCCCAGGCGCCCGCCGCCGCCAGCCGCGACCCGCGCCTCCCGCTCGTTTGACCGCCAACGCCCGCCGGACTCCGTGCCGCCGTCGCCGGCCCTCATCGCCGCCAGGTATCCGCCACCACCTCCCGCCGGCGACCACCGCCGCCGGCACGTCGCCGCACCCTGCCGCCACGAGCACCGCCGCTCTCTGCCTACAACTCCTCGCTGCCCCGAGCCCAAGCCTCGCCACCTTTGCGTGTATCCGGCGACGGACAGCCAGATCCGCCGGTTCCCGGCCGGATCCGGCGTCCCACCACCGCCCCATCTTCGCCAGCTCGCAGCCGGCAGCAGCTGCCACCGCCATGGCTCGCTACCGAGCTCGTCCCGCTCGTCCTGCGCGTGAGCTCGCGCGTGGGCCGGCCTCGCCCACGGCCCAACTCCCTGTCGGTCGCATGGGCCTCCTCCCCTCCGGCCCGTCTCCCCATCCTGCCTCGCCTTATCGGGCCGAGCCCACTAGGTGAGCACCCCCAGCCTTATCTCTCGCCCGCGGCATAGTATAGCTATCTAGCGCTCGTTGTTTTCTCTGAAAAAAACTGCTAAGTCCCAGAAATTGCATAATATGTTGCCTTGTTGGTGTGGATGTAACTTTTTGCTCGTAGATCCAAATGATGCATATAATATGTCAAAATGATCGTGGTGTTATGCTACCTTCAAGACATCATCCAAATGAAGAGAGTTGGAAAGATTCAAGGTTGATCAAAACTAAGTCAAAGAATGAATCAAGTTGATCAACACACAAAGTGTAGAAGATGTACCGAGAGGGATCAAGCAATCCCATGGTATGGTAAGCATTCTTAATCACACTTTGTGTACTAACCCATGGTCTTCATGAGAGTTCTTTGTGGGGTTAGGTTGCGGTGTGCAAATTCAAGTGGAGCATCACTAAGAGATCAAGTGCTTGAAGCTTGCCGTCCATTGTGGTGACAATGGACTTGTGAATATATGCCGAAGAGTGGCTCACCCATAGTGGAGTATGGGGGAGCAATCTACTAGTCTTCACCGAGACAATGCAATCAAGAAAGGTGGTCCAACTTGAGGAAGTCAAGATCATCTACATCTAGCTCAAGTGGACTTTATGCAAAGCAAAGGTTTGCCCTTGATAGGTTTTCTATTTTACCGGTCTCGTGGTGGTAGTTGGGAGACCGGGTTATAGGATCGTTTGCTGTACTATCAAGGGGGGCTCTCAAGTTGGTAGCTTGATCGTATCGTTAGTAGAGAGCTCAAACCATTGCATCCTTGCATCATGTTTATTGGTTCTTGTTTGGTTCTCTTTGTGAGTCTTAGAGCTTATGGTCATCTTGATGACAAGCTTGAGTTCATCAAAAACGGAGTTCACATGCGTCTTCTATGATGTTTTCGGTGTTGGAGGTTTTACCGGTCTTATCCGAGGAAGGGTTCTCACCATTTTCTTATGGGCCTTTTCTAATTTGCTTCTTATTGATATTTCTTTCAAGATTGTGTTAGCCCTTGTCGCTAGCTTTCCAACAAACTTGGTTTCATCGAATTCGGAGTCCGTTTGCAAAAGTTGTGGCAGTTTTGGTGTTCTGAAAAGGGTGCAGTGGTAGTACCGCGAATTGGAGTGGATGTAATTTTTTACTACCGCTCCAGAGCGGTACTACCGTGGCTCCTACAGTGGTAGTACCGCTCCGGACCAAAAAATCGCCCCAAGTCCTGCGGTGGTAGGCCCGGATGTAATTTTTTAGTACCGCTCGCAAGCAGTAGTACCGCTACCCTTAGCAGTAGTACCGCTACTCCTAGCGGTAGCACCGTGAGGTCAAGCGGTACTACCACTCTGACGGTTCTTCTGGCCTTTTTGTCTCCTCGCTATAGTTTTTCAAAGGGGTACTACCGCCCTAGCGGTAGTACCGCTCTGTCCGGGCTGTGAGCATAACGGTTGGATTTTTCCCCACCTATAAAAGGGGGTCTTCTTCCCCAATGAACCTCATCCTTTGAGCTCGTGTTCTTCCCCCATTGTTGACCTTCTTCGAGCTTGCTATCTCTCAATCCCTCCATGGATTCTTGCTATTTTTGGGGGAAAAGAGAGAGGAGATCTAGATCCACACTTCCACCAATCACTTTCTCCTCTTTGTGAGGGGAACCCTTTGGATCTAGTTCTTGCAGTTCTTGGTGTTCTCCTTCTTGTTCTTCCTCTCTTTTCCCTCACTAGAATTAGTTGCTTTGGTGGGATTTGAGAGAGAAGGACTTGGGCACTCTGTGTGCCCTTGCCATTGCATTTGGTGCATCGGTTTGAGTTCTCCACGCTGATACGTGGAAGTGAAGTTTGAGAAGCTTATTACTCTTGGGTGTTTGGGCACCCTAGAGCTTGTTCCTCTTGGGTGCCTTGGCGCCCTAGACGGTTGGTGTTGTTCGGAGCTAAATCATTGTGGTGTAAAGCTCCGGGCAAGCGTCGAGGTCTCCAATTAGGTTGTGGAGATTGCCCCGAGCAATTTGACGGGTACCGGTGACCGCCCCCAAAGGTTGCCAAAGTGTACGGGTTTGGTGACTGCCCCCAAGGGTTGCCATTTGTACGGGTTCGTTGACCGCCCTCAAGGGTCCCTTAGTGGAATCACGGCATCTTGCATTATGCGAGGGCGTGAGGAGATTACGGTGGCCCTAGTGGCTTCTTGGGGAGCATTGTGCCTCCACACCGCTCCAAACCTAGCATTCGCAAGGGTGTGAATTTCGGGATACATCATCGTCTCCGCGTGCCTCGGTTATTTCTTACCCGAGCCCTTTACTTATGCACTATACTTTGTGATAGCCGTATTGTTTCTTGTCATATATCTTGCTATCACCTACTTGTTTATCTTGCTTAGCATAAGTTGTTGGTGCACATAGGTGAGCCTAGTTTTTGTAGGTTATGTGCTTGACAAATTAACCGCTAGGTTTATTCTGCATTTGTTCAAGCCTAAACCGTAATTATTTTAAAAGCGCCTATTCACCCCCCTCTAGGATACATCCACGATCTTTCAATTGGTATCAGAGCCTCGTCTCTCTTTATAGGGCTTAACCGCCTATAGAGTAAGGATGTCGACTAGGGGTTTAGGTTTCTCTGACACTCTTAGTTTTGATGGCACAAATTTTCATGTTTGGGTAATTCACATGCTTAATCTCTTTAGGGTCATGGACCCAAATTTAGAGCGAATTGTAGATATGGGTTTTTCTCCTCCAAAGGATCCACAAAGATTATCTTTAGAGGATGAGAAAAACTCTTATCTCAATGCTCAAGCTTCTAATGTGCTTTTTGATGCTTTGAGCAATGTAGTTATATTTCAACTCATGCCGTTTCGGGATGCTCATGAGTTGTGGACAAAGCTTCATGATAAATATGGGTGTCCAAGATTTGTGGGGATGATTGTTCTCCCTCCACCTCCGGCCGTGTTGCTTTCTCAACTTCTTCTACTTCACCTACATGTGGATTGCCACAAGGTAATGATATGGTGAGTAGTGGTGTTCATTGCAATGGTGATAGTGGGATTATTGTTGATGACGCTTCATCTCTTTCTTATTGCAATGCTTCATCTTTGGACTTTAGCACTTTGAGCACTCCAAATGTTTCACATGCTTGTGTTGATAGTCCTTGCATCTCATGTAGAAATTGCTAGACTAAATCTCATGATGATATTCTTGCTATGTCTTGTTGCCATGATAAAAATGCATCTATTTCCTCGAATTGTTGTGCTAACAATGTAGAGGAAACCCAACACCCCATGGAACAAGATGTAGTCTTGAATGGTGCTTCAAGGGATCCTACATCATCATCTATTGTGTTTTACCTTATGGCTAAGGCTTCGAAGGTATCTCCCACTTTGGACCCCAATATATCTTGTGATGATAGTGATGATGACAATGATGATGATGTAGAAAATGATGAAGAGAATGATAATGTTGCCTCCTTAAAAATTAAGGAGGAAATGATTTTTAAAGCTCTTCTTAAGAATAAATTAGCTCGTTCCAACTTTATAGAAATCATGTCTATTGCCATTGAGGGCAAGAAATATATTGATGAGTTGGAATCTCATCTAGAGGAGCATGAGGTCACCATTGAGAAAATGGAAGGTCATCAGTATGATTACGCTAATGAGATCGCCGACCTCTCGCAAGCTCTTGAACTTGAACAAACCACCAAGGAATCTCTTGATGAGACTTTTGCTCTAGAACTATCTAGAATAAAGGAATCCCGTGATATAGCTCTCGAGGTGGCTAATGATTTTGAAACTAAACATGAGAAGCTTGAAGTTGCACATGCTAAACTCCTTGAGGATTTTGAGCACCTCGAAAATGGCTCAAGGGTCATTAAGAGTGAGCTCATCAAACTTACCGAGTCTCATTCTCAACTTAAAGCTTCATATTCTAAAGAGCTTGCCAAGTTACCTTCTCCTCTTGCTATTATTGATGATGCTTGTGCTACTAACTCTATTTCTAGTGAAGCATCCATTTTGATGGAGAATGTTGAGCTAAGGGCTCAACTTGAGTTGCTATCTAGCAATTATGGGAGATTGGAAGAAAGTCATGTAAAGCTCACAAGCTCTCATGATGATCTTCTAGTATCCCATAATGTGCTAAAGATAGCTCATGAGGCTATGATTATCAAGGTAACATCTAGTGAGTCTCATGTGGTCGCTAGCACTACTTCTAGTCAAAATGCTATATTGCCATGTGCTAGTCCTCGTAATTCATCTATGCATAACATTGGTACATCTTGTGATGAATTGCTTTCCTTGCCTTGTTGCTCTAACAACGAAGCTTATACTTCCTCTAGTACTTGTGTTGATACTAACCATGTAGAGGAAATCAAAGAGCTCAAGGCCCAAGTCTCTTCCTTGAAGAAAGACTTGGAAAAGTATCATGAAGGGAAGTCCACACTCAACAATATCTTGAGTGTGCAAAAATCCCCCAATGACAAAGGTGGACTTGGATTCAACTCCAACAAGAAGAAGAAGTCCAAGAGCAACAAGAAGAAGGGCCAAGAACAACTCAAGAATTCGGCCAAGATTATTTGCTTCAAGTGCAAAATTGAAGGGCATCATGTTAGATCTTGCCCATTGAAGAAGAAGTCCATTAGTGACAAGCAACAAGGGAAGAGGCCACAAGTTCAATCTCGTGCTCAACCACAAGTTGGAGAAAGGCCGCTTCCCAAGAAGACTCATGGTAATGCTTCTCATTTTGAGAAATCAGATGAGAAGAAAGTGAAGAGTAGATGTTGCTACCTATGCCGTGAGAAGGGTCACCTTGCTTCTTCATGCACTAGTGGTAACTTATCCAACCCAATTATTATTGATGATGTCTATTTTCTTGGGAAGGATAATGTTGGCAATGTGTTTGGCAAGTTTTTTGGTACTCAAAATGGTGTCAAGAAAAGAACCATTTGGGTGGCCAAGCCTATTGTGACTAACCTCTTAGGACCCAACTTGGTTGGGGACCAGCAAGCTAAAACTTGATCAATAGGTGTTGTTGGAGGGCATTGGAGACTTGGCTACATTATGAAGAATTAAGGGGTCTTCATCATTCATATTGTCTCAAGCCAAGTCATTAGGATTATCAAGTTTCTATCTTATATCCAAGTTCCTCCTCGTGGTAACTCGTGCTTAAATTGTTTACATTGAAAGTTACTTGGCCCTTTGCATGTTTTGGTTTTGTTCCTTGCATGTGTCTATATATGTTGTGCGTCTAATTTGCGTATCTTGAGAAATCAAGTATGTGTATATTGGTTGGCACATCATGTATGTGTGTGTCATGCGTTGAGCCTTTGTGCATCTTGCTTTTATCTTAGTTGGCTCGTGTGAGAGATTAATGGAACATCCCATTTTGGGGGAGTGATGTGCTTTGTGCACCTCACAATCCTATAAATGTGTGTACATGAGGAATACAATCTAGTATTGATATTACAAGATTATCTAGTCTCTATGTGCTATGTCTTCTCATGAGAAATTCAAATTCTAAATGTTCCATTAATTATCCCTTGTTGGTTCTCTTTTGCATCTTGGTAAGTTTTTCATTGGTATCACATTATGGGGGAGTAATATTCTATGTGCATATTACAAGCCTAGAAAATGTGTAAATTTGAGATATTGTCACCAAGAGTTGATAGTATAAATTATGTTGTTCCTAGGTGGCATGTTAGCTCTACAACTTGCATTTTGCTTGTGTTTGGTGTGAAGATGATGTTAGATATCATTGCTATCTATCACCGGAAATTATTTCCAAATACCTCTTGTCTTTGACAATTGGTAATCATTTATGTGGTGGAAATTATTGATCATCTTTACATTGTCTTTTGGTTTTATTTGTCTTATCTCTTGCCAAGTTTGTGTCAACTCCCATTGCCTTCCGTGCCACTTGTGGATCTTGTTATTTTATTGATTTTGTCAAGTGTTTTCTAGATATAGTGAAAGTGGTGATCCCACCTTGTGCATCTTGTATTCAAATGCAAATTCTCTTTAATGCACAATTCTTGGGGGGAGCTATCCTATTTTTGATAGAACACTCATCTTGTGATCCATATCAAGTGTGTGTTGATGGAAGGCAAGCCATTTCTTTTTGGTACTTTGTGCCATCATGAAACTTTGTAGATGGGTTGGTTTGTTTGGAACCATCCTCTCTTTTGGGAGTGTGATATCTTTCCTTTTGCGTGTATCAATGGATATCTCATTCCTTGATGTATCTTCTAATAGATATCTTCCCAGTGATGATTTCTCCATTTGGTATCCTATTTTCACTTGGTATTTGTTTTTTGTTTTGTTTAGTTTCTTGAAAGTCTTGAGCATGCATATTTACTTCATGTATTTTCTTTGGCATGCTTTCTTTCTTTAACCCAATATATAAGGGAAACTCCACCTAGTCTCAATTTGGATGAGATGTGCATGAAATTTATTTCCATATATAAATGCACATATGTTTGTGGAGTTTTTCCTATGTATTGGTGTTTCTAACTCTTTGGTCCCAATGAGTTTGGGTACCATTTTGTTTGTCTTGGTGTTCTAGGAACAATTGGAGATGCATTGGATGCTCGGCTCATTCAAAAGGAAGGTGGTGTCACCATGTGCTTATTGGAGTCAAGCTAGGATGATCAATGAACTACTATCTACCTTCAATTGGTATCTACTACATCCTTCCAATGGTATCTCGGTAACAAGTATCACCATCTACTTCATGCACACATTTCTTGCACCAACCTTGTGTAGGTTGTATCATGGCATGTTAGTCATTCCTTATTATGATACTTGTTTCCTTTCTCGAAGCATCCCAACAATGATCTCTTGTTGCTAGTTGTGATGTCTTTGATGCTCGTGTGGTTGGAACTCATTTATATACAATAAGAACATATCTAGCCATGTGCTATGACTTCAAGCAAATATCTTATTAGTATATTTATGACTTCCTTGGGGATATCTTATTCATTCCTTTTTGCAACAATTTCGTGTGTACATCCTTCTTTGTGGATTGATATCATCATGATCTTCATCTACCATGAATCTTATACACTTGAGAGAAGTTGCATATCTATTTGATATGCCCTTCTTTCACGTCCACCTTTTCGTTCCTGTTTTATTTCCTTTGGTGGCTCCGTGAAGGTGTGTGTCTCGAGTGCGGATCTTATATCGTTGCATCTTGATGCACACTTTTGTGGAGAAGATCACTTTTTGCTCTTGCTTGTCTTGACGAGGCTTTTGCCATTTCTATTGGTATCCCTCCTCATGACAAAGCTATCCTTTTTATATCTTCACCACAGGTTGTCACAAGCATAGGTTATTTATATGATTAGTAGTGAGCTTGTGAACCCATTTGCTGTTGTGTGTGGGAATGATAGGCCTTGCACTGTGTATCTCATTCATTCAAGAGTATATTGATGCATAATGTTCATCCATACATTAATCTTCTCAAGTGCTTTGCAATGACTCACACACATCATTTTGGTTGAGCCTACTCTTAAGTTGACTCTTTTATATATTGCTCAACCAGTTGTTTGTTGCAAGTGCTGGGCTTTGTTTCCTTCATGCTCACTTGCACTTGGTGTGAGTGTCTATTGATCTTGGGGGAGTGATGACCCTATTTTGTGCACTTGGTATCCTAATAAAAATATTCTAAGGAGTGCATAAATTATGGGGAGCTTCACTACTGTTTTTAGAACACTCCGTTGCTATCTCGTGAGGTTCTATTGATCTTGGGGGAGCGACGATCCTATTTTGTGCTCGTTGTATCCAAATACAAAACTAAATTGTGCACAAATCATGGGGAGCTTCTCTAGTTTCTCTAGAACACTCCTTTGCTCTTATCATAATATCTTTTATTCTTTTGGCATGTAGGATCATTGGCCTAGTTGGGTCAATTGGTATCTTTTGATAGCTTGATTCAATTGGTATCCTTTGATTGCTTGATTGCGTGTTTTTCTCCCTTTGTTATGCCTTTGTGGCATACCATTCTTTTGCAATCTTTGGGCCTCAATATAGTTTGTCTTCCTCCAAGTATTTACAGTTGGATATATGTATTGCATTCCACTCTCTATTTTGAGGAATACACAATTTATGGAGGAACACAATTTATATTGGCCTTCTAAGCTATTCACCCATTTTGGCAATCGATGCCAATGCGGGAGAAGTTTCAGAGAGTATAGTTTTGTGAGGAAGTTTAGAGAGTTGTCTCTTCTCTCTTCTTGCTTTGGTTTTGTTCCTAAGCTTTTGCATCTCATGCGCATACATTATTGTTGCATGGTATGGTGATGCATAATTCCTTATATAAACTCTCTTGAAAGTGATTGTCATCAATTACCAAAATGGGGGAGATTGAAAGAACATGCGGTGCCCCCATGTTTGGTTTTGGTAATTGATGACAATCTCTTTGGACTAATGGTTGCCTTGAGTTATATTTGAAGGGTTTGTCCATAGGCTTTTCTTGGAGTTCATTTGTTGGTTTCAAGGAGAGTTTGTGATGACCAAGATGCTATTAAGGAATTATCCAAAGATTGGTCTTGTGGGTGTTGAGCTTATTGCAAGCATGTCTTGAAGAAGAAGAGTTTGTGATCATTCATGTTTACCTTCAAGACATCATCCAAATGAAGAGAGTTGGAAAGATTCAAGGTTGATCAAAACTAAGTCAAAGAATGAATCAAGTTGATCAACACACAAAGTGTAGAAGATGTACCGAGAGGGATCAAGCAATCCCATGGTATGGTAAGCATTGTTAATCACGCTTTGTGTACTAACCCATGGTCTTCGTGAGAGTTCTTTGTGGGGTTAGGTTGCGGTGTGCAAATTCAAGTGGAGCATCACTAAGAGATCAAGTGCTTGAAGCTTGCCGTCCATTGTGGTGACAATGGACTTGTGAAGATATGCTGAACAATGGCTCACCCATAGTGGAGTATGGGGGAGCAATCTACTAGTCTTCACCGAGACAATGCAATCAAGAAAGGTGGTCCAACTTGAGGAAGTCAAGATCGTCTATATCGAGCTCAAGTGGACTTTGTGCAAAGCAAAGGTTTGCCCTTGATAGGTTTTCTATTTTACCGGTCTCATGGTGCTAGTTGGGAGACCGGGTTATAGGATCGTTTGCCGTACTATCAAGGGGGGCTCTCAAGTTGGTAGCTTGATCGTATCGTTAGTAGAGAGCTCAAACCATTGCATCCTTGAATCATGTTTCTTGGTTCTTGTTTGGTTCTCTTTGTGAGTCTTAGAGCTTATGGTCATCTTGATGACAAGCTTGAGTTCATCGAAAACAGAGTTCACATGCGTCTTCTATGATGTTTTCGGTGTTGGAGGTTTTACCGGTCTTATCCGAGGAAGGGTTCTCACTATTTTCTTATGGGCCTTTTCTAATTTGCTTCTTATTGATATTTCTTTCAAGATTGTGTTATCCCTTGTCGCTAGCTTTCCAACAAACTTGGTTTCATCGAATTCAGAGTCCGTTTGCAAAAGTTGTGGCAGTTTTGGTGTTCTGAAAAGGCTGCAGCGGTACTACCGCGAATTGGAGCGGATGTAATTTTTTACTACTGCTCCAGGGCGGTACTACCGTGGCTCCTACAACGGTAGTACCACTCCGGACCAAAAACTCGTCCCAAGTCCTGCGGTGGTAGGCCCGAATGTAAATTTTTAGTACCACTCGCAAGCAGTAGTACCGCTACCCCTAGCGGTAGTACCGTGAGGTCAAGCGATACTACCGCTCCGATGGTTCTTCTGGCCTTTTTGCCTCCTCGCTGTTGTTTTTCAAAGGGGCACTACCGCCCTAGCGGTAGTACCGCTCCTTGGAGCGGTAGTACCGATCTGTGTGGGCTGTGAGCATAACGGTTGGATTTCTCCCCACCTATAAAAGGGGGTCTTCTTCCCCAATGAACCTCATCCTTTGAGCTCGTGTTCTTCCCCCATTGTTGACCTTCTTCGAGCTTGCTATATCTCAATCCCTCCATGGATTCTTGCTAGTTTTGGGGGGAAAAGAGACAGGAGATCTAGATCCACACTTCCATCAATCACTTTCTCCTCTTTGTGAGGGGAACTGTCGTGGATTTAGCACGGCCGATGTCCTAGAAAAAGGACTTAGTCGCGAGGCCATCGCTTGGGTTAGCTTGAAGGGGTTAAAGCGGACGAAGGACACATGGGTTTTATACTAGTTCGGCCCCTTCGATGAAGGTAAAATCCTACGTCTAGTTTGGTGTGGTATTACTTGTGCTTTGATGACCTGGGAGCGAATTCGCTTTGCCTGTGTCTCGAGCTGTTGTTTCCTGTCCTGAACTATCCCCGGGCCGTCCCTTTATATAAGAGGCGACGCCCGGTCCGGTTTACAGAGTCCCGAGGCCGGCTCATAAACGTGTCCGCCTCGGTCTCTATTCTTTCTATCTTACATCCCAAGTTACATGGTATGACGGTTTACAAATCATAGGCCTCATACATGGGCCCTAAGCCTCCGTGGGCTATAACCTTCTAATACATACTCCACTGAACTTTTGATAATATAATATTAATAATGTAAACTAGACCCTGCTAGCTGATTTATACCTGATGGTAATATCCCTGACATTAGGCCCCAGATTGATTTGAACTTGTTCATGTCAGTCTTCAAAGTCTTGTACGATTTTTCCTTTCTGCAGATCTCATTTACTTTATAAACCGGCCATGACGTCATCTCCAGGAATCACTTTAACCTGTCATGGCATCATCTGTGCATTTAACGTCGACATCTGTTTGTTACCTTTCTTTATTACTGCTCCGAAAATCGAGGCGACAGCTCAATCCATATCCAATTTTCGGTCTCCTTGATTCCCGCGTCTGTCGTTTTATCTCTCCGGCTTATAAATAAGGCCGAAGGCCATCTCTTTTACCCCCTATGCTTCGTCTTCCTCCATCTCCAGCGCTCAAGCCTCCGCCATCGTCCTTCGAGCTCACCGTCTTCAGCAAGCCCGGCTGCTGCATCAACCTGAGCACGTCCAGATATTCGTCGCCGTCCTTCCGCTTCCTCAGGTACGTTACCTCTTCTTCCCATAGATATTAGCTCTAGGGTTTCTCCGTAGCTCGTCGCGAACCCTTGTTCTTCGTAGTTCATCACCGTAGGCCATTCTTTAGCTGTAGATGTAAAACTTTTAGGTCAACTTTCATGCGTGTAAATCCGCTCCGTCGTTATACCTTTAGTTCCTCCAATGCCGCTAGCTCAGATTGGATCTGTAGAAAAACTTCCGCTGCCTTTACTGAATATAACTTGAATTGTTTTGCCTTTTCTCTGTGCCGTAGATCCATTTTTTACCTCTGCCTCATGCGAAAGTTGTTTCTCACACTTTAGATCTACAACTTATCTGCTTATGTCATCGGTTTAACTATAACCTGCGCCTCACATGCCTGCCCTGACGGTTTAGACTTAGGCCTGCATCCTGTAATTGGCAGTTTAACCTTTCCCTTCTATATTCATAAACCGGTAGCTGTCTCGTTCATACCTGCTCCGGATTGGTAGATACCATTAGTCCCTTGCTTAAACCATCAATTAAATCCACCTCTTCATAGAATGCGCCGGTTTATGTCTAGTAGTTGGTAACCCGGGTCTTGTATTGTATTTTTCAGCATTCCTTCCTTCGAAAAAATGGCCTTCACAGCGAAACAGTTTGTTGCCTGCAACTGGGTTCCTTCCCGGATTACTAAGGACGATTTAGTAGAGGCAGCCTCAATCGGCGTTCTGGGTCCTAAAGAAGTTCTGAATTGGTGGGCCCCTGGAAAGGAGTGTCCTCCTAAGCCTAAGGAGGGAGAGACCATAGTCTTTTTCGATCACTTGGCCCGGGGTTTTAGCCCTCCCGGTTCAAAGTTCTTACGCGACGTTTTAGCTGATTTTCAACTCCATTCGCAAGATCTGGGTCCCAGCTCCATATCAAACATCTGCAACTTCCAAGTCTTCTCAGAGGCATATTTGCAAGAAGAACCATCTGTGGAGCTGTTCCGGGATTTCTTCCATCTGAACCGCCGAACTGAGTTTTCTGACGGGCCTCATACTGAACTTGGTGGCGTGAGCATACAAAAGAGGAAGGATGTAAGCTTTCCTCACGCCACTCTTCACAGCCACCCCAAGGACTGGAACCAGACTTGGTTCTACTGCAAGGATACATCGCCAGAGGGAGAAAACCCGCTGCCGGGTTACCGTACTTACCGCCTGACGCTGGACCATCCTTTCCCACAGCGTCTAAGCGCCCAAGACCGGGCTCGTTATGCCCCCAACTCTCCAAGCTCAGGGCTTTCGTAGCTAACGGTTTAACCGGGGTCGACTTTGTCCGCTGCTGGCTCTCTTGGAGCATTCTCCCATTAAGCCGACGATCAAGCTTAATGTGTGAATATACTGGTAATCCGGAAGACCCCCAGCGCCACACAAACATAGTGCTTCCTGACAAGGAAGTTACTGAATCTACAAAGAAGATGTTGAACATTCCTCTGGAGGAGTGCGGCCGAACAGGCTTAGCTCCATTATGTGCGAACAATGTACCGCCATCCGTAAGATTCTTCTGTTCCTTTCTTTTCACTTTAATCCGTCTTTATTTCTTGTCTCCAGTATGTTCTTATTTCTTTACACAGGCCAATGATCCCTTCTGGAAGAGGAAAGCTCAAGATAAACCGGTGAAGCCAACCCACAAGAAGAGCTTAGCCGTAAAGAAGAAGAAAACGGCTGCCATTTCCGGTTCAAACCCTAAAGAAGATGATCCGGCTTCTGAGGTACTGCTTGACTCTTATGTCCCTTGAATTCTCTTTGTCTACATTTATGTCAATAATGTCCTTTCCCAGGATCCGGCGGAGGGAAGTAAAGCGGATGAAGTTGAGGTAATTTCTCTCTCATCTGATTCAGAACCGTTGCCACCCAAGATTCGCCGGGTAGCCCGGAAATATCCCTTTTCTCACCCTTATGCTCAACTGGATCCTGACTTTCTTTTGAAGAAACAGCAACATGAGGCTTGCCGGACCACATGCCACAATGGTCACGTGGTTGAATCATCTGGATTACCCCACATGCCAGCTCGCAGACGCCGCTCCGAAGTTTTGCTTACTCCAACCCTTCTTCATCCAGAAGCATGTCTTATCAGCAAACCTCTTAAACCGTCTGATCCCAACTACCAGGAAGCTCATCTGTCTTCTTCCGGTGAGTCGACTGCTACTCAAGTCCCGGTGCTTAAGACCGTTCCTGGGTAAGTCATCTTTCCAAATGTCCGGTTTACCTTTCCATTTTGACTTTATGAATTTCATTGCTCTTTCATCTTATCAGTATGCCTAAGCCTAGCAAAAAGGCGAAGTTAAATAAACCGGCGTCCGGGAATACTTCTGAACCGACGGAGGATGTTGAAGCTGCCAATCCTCCGGAAGAGAACGCTGAGGTTCTGCTCAATGATCCTACCCCAATGGATCAAGAAGATGTCGCTGCTCCGGGGGTTGACACCATGGATGACGATGTTGAACCGGCCAGCCCTGTCTATGTTAGTTCTTCTCGGGCTAGCCCGGCTCCTGTTAGTCCGGTGCGCACCGCTGATCCCCTCAAGCCAACCGCTGCCTCAACAGAAGATGTTGAGATAACGGGAATAAGTTTTACTGCTCCTACGGAACCTGTTGTCTTGGCCAGGCATACTGCCAAAGAGGAAACTCTCCAGAAGGACAAAGGCAAATGGAGTATTGACTTACCGAGTTATTCCCAACTTAGTGCCCAGGATCTCCACTCTGGGTATCTGAACCGGCTCTACACCAGCCGCGACCATGAGGCCGGTTTGGTAAATCTGATGAAAGAAAAATATGAGGTAACATCTCTCCCTTCGCCTTTCATTCCTGCTTGTATCTTGCAATTATATCCTTAGGCCATAGTAGCCCCCAAGTGCCAGTTTACTTCATTGTAGGTGAACCGGGACTTCTCTTATGTCTGAGAATGAACTTACATTAGCCCCCAAGTGCCAAGGGCATAACTTTTTATGTGCTTGGGACTTGTCTGAAAAAGTTGCTTTCTTTCACTTCAATTCTACATTAGCCCCCAAGTGTCGAGTGCATAACTTGTTTATGTGCTTGAGACTTGATCGAACTGTTCTTCATGAATATCCAATATTTGTTGTCTTCTGCAGGCTGACTTGAATTGGAGGGCTTCGGAGGCAACAGAGCTCCAGAATAACCTGGCCTTCCAAGAGACTGCTTCAACTAAAGCCAAGGAAGAACCTTCCCTGGCTTTAGCGAGCATGGAGAGGCTAAAAAAAGATTTTTAAGCGGATCGGTCTACTTGGGAGGTACAAAGGGCTGCTTTAGAGAAAAGAGCCAAGGATGCGGAGGATGCTCTTACCCCGATGACGGAGGAGTTGTTCGGGTTATAGCAGCACATAGATGATATGACATCTGCCATCTTCGGTGAGTACCTGTTTTCATATGTTTTTATCCCTGCGATCTTATACTGCTCCGGTTCAACTCTTCACTTATACACAGGGAGGCGCGTGACACATCTTCGAGATGACATATGGAGGAAACTGAAGGCTGCTTATACCCTGGTGGAGCAACTCTACTCTGGTGCTCAAAGGGCTATCAGTGCTATGTCGCACAATAAACCAGCGCCGACCACCATCCAAGCTACTCTGGAAAAGTTATCTGTCTTGCCTGCTCGGCTTGCTGAAGTGAAGAAATCTTCTGCGAGAGCTGGCTCTCTTATGGCGCTAACCCGGGCCAAGGCATGGGTTCCCGATTTTGATCCGGCGGAGGCCATGAACGGTTATCCCAACATGAAGGAAGACGGGTCAGCCTTCTCTGCTGAAGATCTTCGCTCTTTAACCAAAAGTATGCACCCTCTTGCTAGCAAGCTTGCTGAAGAAGCGGATTTATCGAGATATCATCCGGGCTACGATCTGGAGAATATGCGGGCGGAGCGGCCGATTTATGACACCAAAAATCTGATTCCCCCCGTTCGTAAGCATACCTTTGCTCCTGACACTGAACCGTCAGAACTCATAAATGACGAAGTATATTTCCGTGCCCTCGCCAAGATTGATTGGAGCACTCCTGATTTCTAGCAGCTGCCAGAAGCCGACGAAGATCCGGAGCAAGCTGACCCTCAGTCTTCCCAGCGTGCTTGAAGAAGAATCCTAAACCGGCTCCAGTTTAATCTTTAGATGCTGAATACTTTGCAAGAAACTGATATTCTTTTGGGCTTGCAAGTGCCTTGTAATAGAATGGTTGAGATACTGCCTTTGTCCCACCTTTGTGGTATTACTTTGATTGGCACTCCCCAATTTATCTCCTGTTTTCAATGCTTTAATAGTTTATATTACCTGTGTCTGCATAAACAATGCTAAAAGATGTCCTGGCGGTTTACCACCGGACAGATTATACTGCCCTGATACATGTTCCAAATAAATAACTTGAACTGTATATAAAACATAAACATATACCATACCTGTGATTAAGTGTGCATGTAGACCTTAACCCGGTAGGAATAATTTAAGGCGCGGGTGCTGATGAAGCCCTTGGCTCTCTTGTCGGCTTAGTATAAAGGCCGATCCGGGCTACGATGAACGCCGGTTTAACTATTGCTGGTGTTCATGACCCAGCTTTTTAGCTCTGTAGATGTATGGTTTAACCTTGTAGTTGCCCAGTCTTGCATCAATGGACTTGGTTAAAAAACCAATGACCTTGAAGATAAAGATTTGTGAAAACATAAAAATAAAAAATAAAGTTTTTGGGCAAATATGACCATGTAGTCGAGGCTTTTTACGAGCTGCCAGGCTCCAAATTCGAGGCTTTTTATGAGCTGCCAGGCTACTGTCATTAACCATTTTAGCAAAGCCTGTGAAGATGCTCCGCAGTCCTTAACCAAATCATCGATGTCAATAGCTACCCAATGTTTCAAAATCTCGTAAGGATTTTGTCTTTGGGTAATCACTCGATGATCGTCAATTTAACGTGACCAAGTTCAGGGTCCCGAAGGATTGACTTGTGATACGTTCGACGGGTCATACCAGGTTTACCTGGACGGCGTGATTTACTTGATGCAGACAGGTTAATCCGGGGTTTTAGGTGTATGCACCGGGCTTCCAAGCCATGTTCACTACAAGGGTATTCAACTCGCTGAGAGCCCCCAGGTAGTGTGTGAGCCGTTTGGTCATCGGGGCATATGTTTGAGTTGTGCTAGGCATCAAACCCTCTTTTACCCCTCATCATCATGTGGAAATTGCCGAAGCAACCAGAGTAGTGCTCTTATGATTGGCTTCATACCGCCGCCGGTTCAAGAGACCATGGAAAACTTCCTTGCCCACGGAAGCCCCCATGTGATTCTTGTTTGTATAGAGAAGATGGCTGATTCCTTGACTTGTCAAGGGCGCCGGTTTAAGAGCCCATGGAAGGCTTCTTTGGAAGCCCACATGTGATACTCTTTTGTGCAAAAGACACGGCTGATTCCTTGATTCTATCAAGGGCGCCGATATAAGAGGCCATCGAAAGCTTCTTTAGAAGCCCCCATGTGATACTCTTTTTGCGAAAAAAGATGGCTGATTCCCCGGTGTACCGGGGGCGCCAGTTTATTTTATTAATCATAATATACACATTATACATAAAGCGGAGCCAAGGGCTCAAGTATAGTAAGGTCGAAGAAGAGCGATGTTCCACGGCCGCTTGATCTCCTCCTCTGCCGTATGTGAGTCCTTATGTTCTCGAACGTCGACAAGATAGTATGATCCGTTGTGCAGGTTTTTGTTAACCACAAAGGGCCCTTCCCAGGGTGGGGATTGTTTGTGCATATTTGTCTGGTCCTGGATGAGCCGGAGCACCAGATCTCCTTCCTGAAACGTCCCGGTCTTGACCCGGCGGCTATGGTACCGGCGCAGGTCTTGGTGATAAATCGCCGATCGCGCTACTGTCGTGTCTCGTTCTTCGTCCAGCCGGTCCAAGCTGTCTTGTCTTGCTTGTTCATTATCCGCTTCAACGTAAGCTGCCACCCGTGGTGAGTCGTGCCGGATATCACTAGGGAGGACCGCTTCAGCACCGTACACCATGAAGAAAGGCGTGTACCCTGTGGATCTGTTAGGTGTAGTATTAATGCTCCATAAGACAGAAGGCAATTCCTCCACCCAACAACCAGGTGTTCTTTGCAAAGGAACCATAAGCCGGGGCTTGATGCCCTTCAAAATCTCTTGGTTGGCTCTTTCAGCTTGGCCATTGGACTGAGGGTGAGCTACTGATGATACATCGAGGCGAATATGCTCTCTTTGACAGAACTCCTCCATATCCCCCTTGGATAGGTTGGTGCCATTATCAGTTATAATGCTGTGTGGAAAGCCAAACAAAAAAATCACCTTTTTGATGAACTGAACCGTTGTTGCTGCATCACACTTGCTGACCGACTCTGCTTCAACCCACTTTGTGAATTTGTCCACTTCTACCAACAGGTGGGTTTTCTTATCTTGGGATCTTTTAAAGGGTCCAACCATATCAAGCCCCCAAGTCGCAAATGGCCAAGTAATTAGGATCATCCTCAGCTCCTATGCCGGTATATGAGCACGCCGTGAGAATTTCTGGCAAGCATCACATTTTCTGACCAAGTCCTCTGCATCGGCATGAGCCGTCAACCAGTAGAACCCATGACGAAAAGCTTTAGCCACCAAGGATTTTGAACCGGCATGATGACCGCAACCCCCTTCGTGAATTTCTCGAAGAATATCATAGCCTTGCTCTGATGATACACACCGTTGAAACACCCCAGAAACCCTGCGGTGATGAAGTTCTCCATTGATGATAGTCATAGATTTAGACCACCGGATTATCTGCCGGGCCTCGACTTCGTCCTCTGGCAACTCACCTCGACTCATGTACGCCAAGTAAGTGAGTGTCCAATCCAGAATTACATGAAGTGCCGCGCCCAATTGTGCTTCCGGATCAGGAACAGCCAAGTCCTCTTCTAAAAGTATCTGCACCGACTGATTATGCAATTCATCCAAGAAAATATTAGGTGGAACCGGCTTACGCTGAGAACCCAGCCGGCTTAACGCGTCGGCTGCTTCATTTTTTCACCGGTCTATATGATCCACCCGGTATCCTTTAAAGTATCTAGCGACTGCATCCACCTCTCGTCGATATGCTGCCATGAGCGGATCCTTGGAGTCCCATTTGCCAAATACTTGTTGTGCCACCAGATCTGAATCGCCAAAGCACTTAATGTTGGGGAACGTAGCAGAATTCAAAAAATTTCTACGCTTTCACCAAGATCCAACTAAGGAGACATCTAGCAACGAGCAAGTTAGAGTGCATCTACATACCATTTTGTAGATCGCGAGCGGAAGGTTTTCGAAGAAGCGAGGATGAAGTAGTCGTACTCTTCTCGTTCTTCGTCACCGATGATCTAGCGCCGAACGGACGGCACCTCCGCGTTCAACACACGTCCGGTACAGCAACGTCACCTCCTTCTTAATCCAGCAAGGGGGGAGGAGAGGTCGTCGGAGATCCAGCAGCACGACGGCGTGGTGGTGGATGCAGCGGAGATACCTGCAGGGCTTCGCCGGCGCCCTGCGGAGGGAGTATGCGGTGTGACGGAAGGGGGAGAGGTGCCAGAGACTTGGGTGCGGCTGCCCTCTCCCCCCACATATATATAGGGGGCCAGGGGGGTGCGCCAAGCCCTGCAGATGGGATCTGCAGGGGGGCGGCGGCCAGGGAGGCAATCTTGCCCCCCAAGGCAAGGGGGGGGGGGCGCCCCCTCCCCTTAGGGTTTCAACCCTAGGCGCATGGGGAGGGGGGCCCATGTGGTGCGGCATCCCACCAGGGGCTGGCCACTTCCCCCACGCGGCCTAGGGGCCCCACCGGGATGGGTGGCCCCACCCGGTGGACCCCCGGGACCCCTCCGGTGGTCCCGGGACACTCCCGGTGACCCCCGGAGATCACCCGATGGCCGAAACCTGACTTCCTATATATCATTCTTTACCTCCGGACCATTCCGGAACTCCTCGTGACATCCGGGATCTCATCCGGGACTCCGAACAACTTTCGGGTTTCCACGTGCATGTATCTCTACGACCCTAGCATTACCGAACCTTAAGTGTGTTGACCCTACGGGTTCGGGAGACACGTAGACATGACCGAGACCACTCTCCCGTCAATAACCAACAGCGGGATCTGGATACCCATGTTGGTTCAAAATATACACATATCCGGTTTGAGACTTAGAGTCATCCAAATCTGTGTCGAAGCTAGCATCGACGTAACCCTTTACGACGAGCTCTTCGTCACCTCCATAAACGAGAAACATATCCTTAGTCCTTTTCAGGTACTTCAGGATGTTCTTGACCGCTATCCAGCGTTCCATACCGGGATCACTTTGGTACCTCCCTACCAAACTTATGGCAAAGTTCACATCAGGTCTGGTATACAGCATGGCATACATGATAGAACCTATGGCCGAGGCATAGGGTATGACACTCATCTTTTCTCTATCTTCTGCCGTGGTCGACGACTGAGCCTTGCTCAATCTCATACCTTGCAAAACAGGCAAGAACCCCTTCTTGGACTGATCCATATTGAACTTCTTCAATATCTTGTCAAGGTATGTGATTTGTGAAAGACTAATGAGGCGTCTTGATCTATCTCTATAGATTTTGATGCCTAATATGTAAGCAGCTTCTCCAAGGTCCTTCATTGAAAAACTCTTATTCAAGTAGGCCTTTACATTTTCCAAGAATTCTATATCATTTCCCATCAGCAATATGTCATCCACATATAATATGAGAAATGCCACAGAGCTCCCACTCACTTTCTTGTAAATACAGGCTTCTCCATAAGTCTGTATAAAGCCAAACGCTTTGATCACATCATTAAAGCGAATATTCCAACTCCGAGATGCTTGCACCAGCCCGTAAATCGAGCGCTGGAGCTTGCATACCTTGTTAGTGTTCTGTGGATCGACAAAACCTTCCGGCTTCATCATATACAACTCTTCCTTGAGGAAGCCATTAAGGAATGCCGTTTTGACGTCCATTTGCCATATCTCATAATCATAGAATGCGGCAATAGCTAACATGATTCTGACCGACTTCAGCATCGCTACGGGAGAGAAAGTCTCGTCGTAGTCAATCCCTTGAACTTGTCGATAACCCTTAGCGACAAGCCGAGCCTTATAGATGGTCACATTACCATCTGCGTCTGTCTTCTTCTTAAATATCCATTTGTTTTCTATGGCGTGCCTATCATCAGGCAAGTCCACCAAAGTCCATACATTGTTTTCATACATGGATTCTATCTCGGATTTCATGGCTCCAAGCCATTTATTGGAATCCGGGCCCGCCATCGCTTCTTCATAGTTCGAAGGTTCACCGTTGTCTAACAACATGATTTCCAGGACAGGGTTGCCGTGCCACTCTGGTGCGGAACGTGCCCTTGTGGACCTTCGAAGTTCAGTAGTAACTTGATCTGTTTCTTCATGATCATTATCATCAACTTCCTCCCTTGTCGGTGCAAGCACCTCAGGAACAATTTCCTGTGCTGCGCTACTCTCATGAGGGGTGACTGTCACCTCATCAAGTTCTACTTTCCTCCCACTCACTTCTTTCGAGAGAAACTCTTTCTCGAGAAAGCATCCATTCTTGGCAAAAAAGACTTTGCTTTCGGATCTGTGGTAGAAGGTGTACCCAATCGTTTCCTTTGGGTATCCTATGAAGACGCATTTTTCCGATTTGGGTTCGAGCTTTTCAGGTTGAAGTTTCTTGACATAAGCATCACAACCCCAAACTTTTAGAAATGACAGCTTCGGTTTCTTGCCAAACCAAAGTTCATACAGAGTCGTCTCAACGGATTTCGACGGAGCCCTATTTAAAGTGAATGCGGCAGTCTCTAAAGCATAACCCCAAAAAGATAGCGGTAAATCAGTAAGGGACATCATAGATCACACCATGTCCAACAGAGTACGATTTCGACGTTCGGACACACCATTATGTTGAGGTGTTCCGGGCGGTGTCAATTGTGAAACAATTCCACAGTTCCTAAGGTGCGTGCCAAATTCATGACTTAAATATTCACCGCCACGATCTGATCGTAAGAACTTTATTTTTCTGTCACGTTGATTCTCAACCTCATTCTGAAATTCCTTGAACTATTCAAAGGTCTCGGACTTGTGTTTCATCAAATAGATATACCCGTATCTACTCAAGTCATCTGTGAGGGTGAGAACATAACGATAGCCTCCGCGAGCCTCAACACTCATTGGACCGCACACATCGGTATGTATGATTTCCAACACGTTGGTTGCTCGCTCCATTGTTCCGGAGAACGGAGTCTTGGTCATCTTGCCCAAGAGGCATGGTTCGCACGTGTCAAATGATTCATAATCAAGAGACTCCAGAAGTCCATCTGAATGGAGCTTCTTCATACGTTTGACACCAATATGACCATGGCGGCAATGCCACAAGTATGTGGGACTATCATTGTCAACTTTACATCTTTTGGCATCTACACTATGAATATGTGTATCATCATGATCGAGATTCATCAAAAATAAACCATTAACCAGCAGGGCATGACCATAAAACATATCTCTCAAATAAATAGAACAACCATTATTCTCCGATTTGAAAGAGTAGCCATCTCGCATAAGACGAGATCCAGATACAATGTTGATGCTCAAAGCTGGTACTAAATAACAATTATTAAGGTTTAAAACTAATCCCGAGGGTAGATGTAGAGGTAGCGTGCCGACGGCGATCACATCGACCTTGGAACCATTCCCGACGTGCATCGTCACCTCATCTTTCGCCAGTCTCCGCTTATTCCGTAGCTCCTGTTTTGAGTTACAAATGTGAGCAACCGCACCGGTATCAAATACCCAGGAGCTACTACGAGTGCTGGTAAGGTACACATCAATAACATGTATATCACGTATACCTTTGACGTTGCCGGCCTTCTTGTCTGCTAAGTATTTGGGGCAGTTCCGCTTCCAGTGACCCGTTCCCTTGCAATAAAAGCACTATGTCTCAGGCTTGGGTCCATGTTTTGGCTTCTTCTCGGCAACAGGCTTACCGGGCGCGGCAACTCCCTTGCCGTCCTTCTTGAAATTCTTCTTACCCTTGCCTTTCTTGAACTTAGTGGTTTTATTGACCATCAACACTTGATGTTCTTTCTTGATATCCATCTCCGCTGATTTCAGCATCGAATACACCTCGGCAATGGACTTCTCCATCCCCTGCATATTGAAGTTTAACACGAAGCTCTTGAAGCTTGGTGGGAGCGACTGGAGGATTCTGTCAACGACCGCTTCATCTGGGAGATTCATTCCCAGCTGAGAGAAGCGGTTGTGCAATCCAGAAATCTTGAGGATGTGCTCACTGATAGAACTGTTTTCCTCCATCTTACAGCTGTAGAATGCATCGGAGACGTCATATCTCTCGCCTCGGGCATGAGCTTGGAAAACCATTTTCAGCTCTTCGAACATCTCATATGCTCCGTGGTTCTCAAAACGTTTTTGGAGCCCTGACTCTAAGCTGTAAAGCATGCCGCACTGAACCAGGGAGTAATCATCACTACGCGACTGCCAAGCGTTCAAAACGTCTTGGGTCGCATCGGGAGCGGGTGCATCACCTAGCGGTGCTTCAAGGACATATGATCTCTTGGAAGCTATGAGGATAATCCTAAGGTTACGGACCCAATCCGTATAGTTGCTACCATCGTCTTTCAGCTTGGTTTTCTCTAGGAACGCATTGAAGTTGAGGGAAACTTGAGCGTGGGCCATTTGATCTACAAGAGATATTGTAAAGAATTTAGACTAAGTTCATGGTAATTAAGTTCATCTTAATCAAATTTTAATGAACTCCCACTCAGAATGACATCTCTCTAGTCATCTAAGTGATACACGATCCGAATCGACTAGCCCGTGTCCGATCATCACGTGAGACGGACTAGTCATCAACGGTGAACATCTTCATGTTGATCGTATCTTCTATACGACTCGTGTTCGACCTTTCGGTCTTCCGTGTTCCGAGGCCATGTCTGTACATGCTAGGCTCGTCAAGTGAACCCTAAGTGTATTGCGTGTGTAAATCTGGCTTACACCCGTTGTATGCAAACGTTAGAACCTATCACACCCGATCATCACGTGGTACTTCGGAACAACGAACTTTAGCAACGGTGCACAGTTAGGGGGAACACAATTCTTGAAATTTTAGTGAGAGATCATCTTATTTACTACCGTCGTTCTAAGTAAACAAGATGCATAAACATGATAAACATCACATGCAATCAATTAAAGTGACATGATATGGCCAATATCATCTGGCTCCTTGGATCTCCATCTTCGGGGCACCATGATCATCTTGTCTCCGGCTCGACACCATGATCTTCATCATCATGATCTCCATCATCGTGTCTTGAAGAAGTTGTCACGCCAACTATTACTTCTACTACTATGGCTAACGTTTAGCAATAAAGTAAAGTAATTACATAGCGTTTATTCAGTGACACGCAGGTCATACAATAATTAAGACAACTCCTATGGCTCCTGCCGGTTGTCAAGTTCATCGACATGCAAGTTGTGATTCCCTATTACAAGAACATGATCAATCTCATATATCACATATATCATTCATCACATCTTCTTTGGCCATACCATGTCACATAGCACATGCTGCAAAAACAAGTTAGACGTCCTCTAATTGTTGTTGTAAGTTTTACGTGGCTTCTATAGGTTTTCTAGCAAGAACGTTTCTTACCTACGCCAAAACCACAACGTGATTTGTCAATTTCTATTTACCCTTCATAAGGACCCTGTTCATCAAATCCGATCCGACTAAAGTAGGAGAGACAGACACCCGCCAGCCACCTTATGCAACTAGTGCATGTCTGTCGGTGGAACCAGTCTCACGTAAGCGTACGTGTAAAGTCGGTCCGGGCCGCTTCATCCCACAATACCACCGAATCAAGACTAGACTAGTAACGGCAAGAAAATTGAGCAAATTCAAACGCCCACAACTGCTTTGTGTTCTACTTGTGCAAGATGCTACGCATAAGACCTAGCTCAGATGCCACTGTTGGGGAACGTAGCAGAATTCAAAATTTTTCTACGCTTTCACCAAGATCCAACTAAGGAGACATCTAGCAACGAGCAAGTTAGAGTGCATCTACATACCGTTTTGTAGATCGCGAGCGGAAGCTTTCAAAGAAGCGAGGATGAAGTAGTCGTACTCTTCTCGTTCTTCGTCACCGATGATCTAGCGCCGAACGGACGGCACCTCCGCGTTCAACACACGTCCGGTACAGCAACGTCACCTCCTTCTTGATCCAGCAAGGGGGGAGGAGAGGTCGTCGGAGATCTAGCAGCATGACGGCGTGGTGGTGGATGCATCGGAGAATCCTGCAGGGCTTCGCCGACGCCCTGCGGAGGGAGTATGAGGTGTGACGGGAGGGGGAGAGGCGCCAGAGACTTGGGTGCGGCTGCCCTCCCCCCCCACATATATATAGGGGGCCAGGGGGGTGCGCCAAGCCCTGCAGATGGGATCTGCAGGGGGGCGGCGGCCAGGGAGGCAATCTTGCCCCCCAAGGCAAGGGGGGCGCCCCCTCCCCTTAGGGTTTCAACCCTAGGCGCATGGCGAGGGGCGCCTATGTGGTGCGCCAGCCCACCAGGGGCTGGCCACTTCCCCCACGCGGCCTAGGGGCCCCACCAGGATGGGTGGCCCCACCCGATGGACCCCCGGGACCCCTTCGGTGGTCCCGGGACACCCCCGGTGACCCCCGGAGATCACCCGATGGCCGAAACCTGACTTCCTATATATCATTCTTTACCTCCGGACCATTCCGGAACTCCTCGTGACATCCGGGATCTCATCTGGGAATCCGAACAACTTTCGGGTTTCCACGTGCATGTATCTCTACGACCCTAGCGTTACCGAACCTTAAGTGTGTAGACCCTACGGGTTCGGGAGACACGTAGACATGACCGAGACCACTCTCCGGTCAATAACCAACAGCGGGATCTGGATACCCATGTTGGTTCCCACGTGTTCCTCGATGATCTTCATCGGATGAACCACTGTGTCAAGGATTCACTCAATCCCGTATGTTATTCCCTTTGTCCATCAGTACGGTACTTGCCCGAGATTCGATCGTCGGTATTCCCGATACCTTGTTCAATCTCGTCATGGCAAGTCTCTTTACTCGATCCGTAATCCATCATCCCGTGACTAACTCCTTAGTCACTTTGAGCTCATTATGATGATGTCTTACCGAGTGGGCCCAGAGGTACCTCTCCGTCATACGGAGTGACAACATCCCAGTCTCGGTTCGTACCAACTCAACAGACACTTTCGGAGATACCCGATGCGTACCTTTATAGCCACCCAGTTACGTTGTGACGTTTGGCACACCCAAAGTATTCCTACGGCATCCGGGAGTTGTACAACCTCATGGTCTAAGGAATAAATACTTGACACCGAAAAGCTTATGCATTACGAACTATACGATCTCGTGCTATGCTCAGGATTGGGTCTTGTCCATCACATCATTCTCCTAATGATGTGATCCCATTATCACTGACATCCTATGTCCATGGTCAGGAAACCGTGACCATCTGTTGATCAACGAACTGGTAACTAGAGGCTTACCAGGGACTCATTGTGGTCTATGTATTCACACATGTATAGCTGTTTCCGTACAATACAATTCAAGCATGAATAACAGACGATTATCATGAACAAGGAAATATAATAATAATACTTTTATTATTGCCTCTAGGGCATATTTCCAACACTTAACCCGGCTCAAGTTCATCTCCTTGGCCATTCGCTGACCATGGAGGAGAGCCTCATACTCAGCAGCATTGTTAGTGCAAGGGAACATTAAACGGAGGACGTAACAGAACTTATCACCTCGTGGGGAAGTTAACACAACTCCAGCCCCCGAGCCCTCCAACTGTCTTGAACCGTCAAAGTGAATAGTCCAGTATGTATGATCCGGCTTCTCCTCGGGTGCTTGCAACTCTGTACAATCATTAATGGAATCCACCAGCGCTTGGGATTTTATAGCAGTACGGGGTACATACTTTAATCCGTGCGGGCTAAGCTCAATCGCCCACTTCGCAACCCTGTCAGTGGCTTCTCTGTTCTGGATTATATCACCTAATGGAGCTGAACTGACCACAGTGATTGGGTGGCCCTGAAAATAGTGCTTCAGTTTCCGGTTCGCCATGAATACTCCATATACCAGTTTCTGCGAATGTGGATATTTCTGTTTTGATTCAATGAGCACCTCACTGATGTAGTAAACCGACCGTTGAACCGGATATTCTTTGCCTGCCTCCTTTCGCTCTACCACAATATCTACACTTACCGCACGGGCATTGGCGGCCACGTATAACAGCAACGGCTCATTGTCAACTGGGCATCAAGGACTGGTGGTTCCGCCAATTGCCTCTTCAGGTCCTCGAACGCAGCATCCGCGTCGTCGCTCCAGACAAACCGGTCCGTCTTTTTCATCATCTGATAAAGCGGGATTGCCTTCTCCCCCAAACGGCTGATAAACCGGCTCAGTGCTGCAATACGGCCCGCTACGCGTTGGACATCGTTGATGCACGCCGGTTTAGCCAGGGATGTGATTGCCTTGATCTTCTCTGGATTAGCTTCAATCCCTCTGTTTGACACTAAGAATCCAAGGAGCTTGCCCGCCGGAACACCGAACACGCACTTCTCCAGATTAAGCATCATTTTATAAACTCGGAGGTTGTCAAAAGTTTCTTTTAAATCTTCTATCAGTGTCTCCTCCTTCCTTGATTACACCACAATGTCGTCAACGTATGCATGGACGTTTCTTCCAATCTGCCCTTGTAAGCAGTTCTGCACACAACGCTGATATGTTGCTTGGGCACTCTTGAGCCCAAAAGGCATGGATACATAGAAGAAGGCTCAAAAGGGGGTTATAAAGGCTCTCTTCTCCTAGTCCTTAACTTCCATCTTGATCTGATGATAACCTGAATATGCATCCAAAAAACTTAGCCGCTCACATCCTGCCATAGCATCGATGATTTGATCAATACGAGGGAGAGCAAAAGGATCAGTTGGGCAAGCCTTGTTTAAGTCCGTGTAATCAACACACATCCTCCAAGTTCCATTTTTCTTAAGTACCAGCACCGGATTAGCCAACCACTCTGGATGAAACACTTCAACTATGAAGCCTGCGGCCAAAAGCCTAGCCACTTATTCTCCTATAGCCTTGCGCCTCTCCTCATTGAAGCAGCGCAGATACTGCTTGACCGGTTTAAACTTAGGATCAATATTAAGACTGTGCTCAGCGAGTTCCCTCGGTATACCTGGGATGTCAGAAGGCTTCCATGCAAAGATATCCCAGTTCTCACGGATGAACTTGATGAGCGCACTTTCCTATTTGGGGTCTAGGTTAGCGCTGATAGTGAACTGCTTGGATGAATCGCCAGGAACAAAGTCCACCTGTTTAGTCTCCTCAGCCGATTTAAATTTCAACTCCGGATCATGTTCTGTGGTTGGCTTCTTCAGCGGGGACATATCTGCCGGATCAACATTGTCCTTATAAAACTTTAGCTCTTCCGTAGCACAAACCGCCTCGGCATAAGCCGTGTCTCCTTCCTCGTACTCCAATGCTATCTTACGGCTCCCATGCACCGTGATAGTTTCTTTGTGGCTTGGCATCTTGAGCTGCAGATAAACATAACACGGTCTAGCCATGAACTTGGCGTAAACCGGTCTCCCGAACAGAGCATGGTATGGACTCCTGATCTTTACAACCTCGAAGGTCACCGTCTCCGATCTAGAGTCATGCTCATCTCCGAAGGTAACTTCCAGATCGAATTTTCCAACTGGATAAGCCGATTTACCGGGCACCACCCCATGGAACACTGTGTTGGACTATCAGAGCTTCTTATTTGTCAACCCCACACGTCAAAAAGTCTCATAGTATAGGATGTTGATGCTACTTCCTCCATCCATAAGCACTTTGGTGAACTTATAACCACCTACCTGTGGTGCCACCACCAGAGCCAACTGACCCGGATTATCAACCCGGGGTGGGTGATCTTCTCTGCTCCATACAATGGGTTGCTCCGACCAACGCAAAAAACGTGGTATCGCCGGTTCCACGGAATGCACTGCCCTCTTCAGAACTTTTTGATCTCGTTTGCATACACTTGTGGTGAAGACATGATACTGCCCACTGCTCAGCTCCTTCGGATTATTCTGATATCCGGATTGCTGCTCCTGCTGACGCTATTGATTCCCTTGGTTGTTGTATCCACCCTGACCATGTTGCTGGTTATGTTGATGCTGATTGTTGCCACTGTGGTTACTGTTACCGCCATGGTATCCTGAACCGGATCGACCACCCTGATAACCAGAACCTTGGAAACCGGAACCTGATCCATCGGGGGGCCTTGATCATATTTGGTCTGTTTCATAAACTCTTGCATAATAAAACAGCCTTTCCAGAGATGCGTAGCCGGGGTTTCCACTGTACCATGCCTTGGGCAAGGCATGTTCAACTGGCGCTCTAGATTAATAGGTGGCCTCCCATTGCGTGGGGGCGGTTTACCCTTGCGGCGCTGCCCGTTGTCCTGAGCGTTGGTATTGGCCACAAAGTCTGAGCTGCCCTCCGCTTTACGCTTGCCATTGTACCCTTGGCCCACCGAATTGGCGTGCGGCGGCTTACCGTTCTTGCTCGCCTTCCCAGACTTGTCTCCATCTGCCTCTGGATACTTGGTGTTATCAGAGTCTCCATATTTTACTAAAGCACCCATGAGTGTTCCCATGTCGTTGCAATCTTGTTTTAGCCGTCCCAATTTCTGCCTCAAAGGCTCAAACCGGCAATTGCCTTCCAAGGTTACTATCGCTGTGCTTGGATTGATGCTATTGGAAGAGTGCGAAATTTTGGACACTCGACGCACCCAACTGCTCGTGGACTCTTGATCTCCTTGAACACATGCAACTAAGTCGACCACAGACATCGGCTGCTTACATGTGTCCTTGAAGTTATTGATAAACCGGCGCCGCAATTCACCCCCTGATCCGATGGAGTTAGGCGGCAAACCCTTTAGCCATGTTCGGGCCGTGCCCTCGAGCATCATTGTGAAGTATTTAGCACACGCCGCCTCATCCACATCGAGCATCTCCATGGCCATCTCATAACTCTCGACCCACGCCTCGGGGGCTAGATCCGCTGTGTAGTTGGGCACCTTGCGCAGACCCTTGAAATCCTTGGGCAGCTTCACGTTCCGTAAAGCGGGGATAAGACACTGCACTCCCAAACAGCTGGACATGATTCCTATTTCAACTGTGGTGGTGGGATGAACCGGCGTCATCTGTCGGGCATCGTTTTTGGCCATACGCCTAGCCTTATCCGCCACCTCTTGTGCATGTGCTCCTGCTCCTGCTAGATCATCCTCACTCTGGCGATGCCGTCTCCGTGCGCTGCTAGATACAGCCGGTTCATCCAGGTGCCTCGTATAACTCCGGCTTGGGCGGGGGGTTGAATGAATCCTCCCCCGGCTATAGGAATAAGCTTGCTGCTGGGTTAGTGCCGTGTCCAACAACTCCTTGGCCCGTCGTGCCTCTACTGCTATGGGGGACGTTCCCTCAATGGGAAGGGCGGCAAGCCGTGAAGCGGCGGCGACGATGTTATTTAAAGGATTAGAATAATGACCGGGAGGGGTGGTCTCGTGCTGGGTCGGCACAACTTGACGATTTGGCTCTGCGGCTGGTGGCTGAACTGACGCGCCCATCCCCGGGGCTCCTCTCCGGTTTACCTCTGGATGGTTACTGGTTCCTGCGCCCGGTGTGCTAAAGAGATTCCTCGCCTCATAAACCGACGGCAAACGAGACCGTTGTCTTCTCCACATTACCTCCTGTGAAGCATTCTGATCTAACCTGAGCCGGAAAGCTTGGGAATCTATCTCTACTTGCCTTGTAGCCATCCTAGCTTTCTCCGCAGCCAGATCCAACTAAGCTTGCTCAATCCGGCTCTTCACCTGAGCGATCTCTGCATCGTGCTGCTCCTTGTCGACCTGGGCTACTTCTGCTGTTGCGAGTGCTGTCAAAGTGTCGACTAAGGTGGATAGGACGTCAGAGGGCGATGGGGGAAGATCTCCAGCCCTAGCTCCCATTGCCTCAGAGGTTAACGCCCCAGTCATTGAGGGCTGCTGCATGGGTTGTGATCCGGCCATGAAGACAGCAACCCTGTTTGGCGGATCGAAGGGGTCCGGAATACTATCGCCATCGGAACCACCCTCAGATTGGCCGTCCTACAACAGATACAAAGCTTCGGTCTCTCCAGATGAAGATTCATCGCCGGAATAAACAACTGACTCGCCACCAGAATCCGATCCGTCCTCGTCTTGTACTCCATGCACTGCTCCAACAAAGACATGCTTCACGGCGGGCTGAATACGGGCTGATCTCGCACGCTTAGCCGGCTTGACGATGTTGGGGAAGATGTCTGGCTCAGGGCCCAATTCGCCAATCTTGCCGATGAAGACGTGGATGCCGCCGAAGGGGACCCGATATCCTTATTCGATTGAATCGGCCTCGGGGCCCCAGCCTGCATCGTCGATGTAGATCCGGTCGTGACGACTCGTGGTCATCCGGCCCACTGCGTAGCCCTTGAGTCCTTCAAAGCTGCCCTTCAAGAACTCGAAACCATCGTGCGATAGCCCCACGGTGGGCGCCAACTGTCGTGGATTTAGCACAACAGATGTCCTAGCAAAAGGACTTAGTCGTGAGGCCATTGCTCGGGTTAGCTTGAAGGGGTTAAAGCGGACGAAGGACACATGGGTTTTATACTAGTTCCGCCCCTTCGATGAAGGTAAAATCCTACATCTAGTTTGGTGTGGCATTGCTTGTGCTTCGATGACCAGGGAGCGAATCCGCTTTGCCTGTGTCTCGAGCTGTTGTTTCCTGTCCTGAACCGTCCCCAGGCCGTCCCTTTATATAAGAGGCGACACCCAGTCCGGTTTATAGAGTCCCGAGGCCGGCTCATAAACGTGTCCGCCTCGGTCTCTATTCTTCCTATCTTACATCCCAAGTTACTTGGTATGACGGTTTACAAATCATAGGCCTCATACATGGGCCCCGAGCCTCCGTGGGCTATAACCTTCTAATACATACTCCACTGAGCTTTTGATAATATAATATTAATAACGTAAACCGGACCCTCCTAGCCGGTTTATACCTGATGGTAATATCCCTGACAGGAACCCTTTGGATCTAGTTCTTGGAGTTCTTGGTGTTCTCCTTCTTGTTCTTCCTCTCTTTTCCCTCCCTAGCATTAGTTGCTTTGGTGGGATTTGAGAGAGAAGGACTTGGGCACTCCGTGTGCCCTTGCCATTGCATTTGGCGCATCGGTTTGAGTTCTCCACGGTGATACGTGGAAGTGAAGTTTGAGAAGCTTATTACTCTTGGGGGTTTGGGTACCCTAGAGCTTGTTCCTCTTGGGTGCCTTGGCGCCCTAGAATGTTGGTGTTGTTCGGAGCTCAATAATTGTGGTGTAAAGCTCCGGGCAAGCGTCGAGGTCTCCAATTAGGTTGTGGAGATTGCCCCGAGCAATTTGACGGGTACCGGTGACCGCCCCAAAGGTTGCCAAAGTGTACGGGTTCGGTGACCGCCCCCAAGGGTTGCCATTTGTACGGGTTCGGTGATCGCCCTCAAGGGTCCCTTAGTGGAATCATGGCATCTTGCATTGTGCGAGGGTGTGAGGAGATTACGGTGGCCCTAGTGGCTTCTTGGGGAGCATTGTGCTTCCACACCGCTCCAAACGGAGATTAGCATCCGCAAGGGTGTGAACTTCGGGATACATCATCGTCTCCGCGTGCCTCGGTTATTTCTTAACCGAGCCCTTTACTTATGCACTATACTTTGTGATAGCAGTATTGTTTCTTGTCATATATCTTGCTATCACCTACTTGTTTATCTTGCTTAGCATAAGTTGTTGGTGCACATAGGTGAGCCTAGTTGTTGTAGGTTTTGTGCTTGACAAATTAACCGCTAGGTTTATTCCGCATTTGTTCAAGCCTAAACCGTAATTATTTTAAAAGCGCCTATTCACCCCCCCTCTAGGCGACATCCCCGATCTTTCATGTACTCGTAAGTTTGCCACCATATATTGCTTAGCCGCTGCTGCAACCTCACCTCTTTACCTCTTCCTACCCATTAAGCTTTGCTAGTCTTGTTACCCATGGTTATGGGATTGCCGAGTCCTCATGGCTCACAGATACTACAACAACAGTTGCAGGTACAGGTTTCCGATGTCTTGACACGAGAGCGATGTCTTTGTGTTGGAGTTCTTTCTTCTTCTTCAGTCTTGGGTTAGGTTCCGGGTCGGCAGCCTGGGATAGCAGATGGATGTCGTGTGCTTTTCATGTTTGCATCCGTAGTCGGATGCCTTGTATTGATGTTGTTGTATTCATGTGACTTGTATTTATTGTTGTATCCCCCATGTATGTATGTAATGGTATGATGTAATGATATCCATCTTGCTAAGTGCCCGAAATGCGGTTGTGCCCCAATCACGTAAGTGTCACGTGATCGGGATAGAATCGCATCTTGGGCCTGACAGCAATCCCATTCCCGGGTATCAAAACTAACAAAGCCTTAGGTGTGGAAAGGCTATAAAAGTGTCCGTAGCAAGCACTAAGCATCTAGCTTACGAGTTTAAAGCGAGAAGAGAACAAGTGCCAACGGTCGCCAAGTTGATCAAGAAGTGATCCTAGCTACTCACGATCAAACATAACCCCATCGTGTTCACTTCCCGAAGCCATTCGGAAAGAGACTGATACGTCTCCAACGTATCTACTCTTGCAAACACTTTTGCCCTTGTTTTGGACTCTAACTTGCATGATTTGAATGGAACTAACCCGGACTGACGCTGTTTTCAGCAGAACTGCCATGGTGTTGTTTTCGTGCAGAAATAAAAAGTTCTCGGAATCACCTGAAAATCAACAGAGAATTATTTCAGAAAATATAAAAAATATCTGCAAGAAGATCTGCACCGGGGGGCCCACACACTGTCCTCGAGGGGTGCCCCCTGCCTCGAGGGCCCCCCGATGCCCCACCAACGCATCCCCAGGTCCTATATATTCCGTTTCATGGAGAAAAAAATCAAGGAGAAAGAAATATCGCGTTTCACGAGACGGAGCCGCCGCCAAGCCCTAATCTCTCTCGGGAGGGCTGATCTGGAGTCCGTTCGGGGCTCCAGAGAGTGGAGATCGTCGCCATCGCCATCATCAACCTTCCTCCATCACCAATTCCATGATGCTTAACGCCGTGTGTGAGTAATTCCATCGTACGCTTGCTGGACGGTAATGGGTTGGATGGGATCTAACATGTAATCGAGTTAGTTTTGTTAGTGTTTGATCCCTAGTATCCACTATGTTCTGAGATTGATGTTGCTATGACTTTGCTATGCTTAATGCTTGTCACTAGGGCTCGAGTGCCATGATTTCAGATCTGAACCTATTATGTTTTCATTAATATATGTGTGTTCTTGAACCTATCTTGCAAGTCTATAGTCACCTACTATGTGTTATGATCCGGCAACCCCGAAGTGACAATAATCGGGACCACTCCCGATGATGACCTTAGTTTGAGAAGTTCTTGTATTCACTATGTGTTAATGCTTTGGTCCGGTACTCTATTAAAAGGAGGCCTTAATATCCCTTAGTTTCCAATAGGATCCCGCTTCCATGGGAGGGTTGGGCAAAAGATGTCATGCAAGTTCTTTTCCATAAGCACGTATGACTATATTCGCAATACATGCCTACATTACATTGATGAACTGGAGTAAGTTATGTGTCACCCTAGGTTATAACTTCTACATGATGAATTGCATCCGACGTAATTTCCCATCACCGATCCAATGCCTACAAGCTTTACCTATATTGCTAGCTGCTATTTAGTTTTCCGTTGCTATTATCACAAAAACTACAAAAACAATATATTTACTTTTATTGCTGCTACCGCCACTATCATATTACTTTGCTACTAAACTATCTTGCTGCAGATACTAAGTTTCCAGGTGTGGTTGAATTGACAACTCAGCTGGTAATACTTAAGAGTATTCTTTGGCTCCCCTTGTGTCGAATCAACAAATTTGGGTTTAATACTTTACCCTCGAAAACTGTTGCGATCCCCTACACTTGTGGGTTATCAAGACTATTTTCTGGCGCCGTTGCCGGGGAGCATAGCTCTATTCTTTAAGTCAAGCACTATGAAGAATTTGAAGGACTCAAAAACCAAGATCTTACCCTCAACTATGATGGGAGGTAAGGAACTGCCATCTAGCTCTGCACTAGATTCTCCTTCTGTTATGAGTAAACTTGCGACACCTACTCGTGCTATTGAATCTGAAATGTCGTATATTCTTGATGATGCTACTTCTGCTATGTATGATGAAACTACCTCTATGCCTGATACTATGCCACTAGGTGAATTTCTAGACGAACAAATTGCTAAGGTTAGGGAGAGTGCAAATGTTGCTGATATTTATGAAAGTGATGATGAAACTACTCCCAATAGATATGAATTGCCTGTTGTGCCTGAGGGTTATGTTATGGATGAAGAAACTGCTAGAGACTTTCTTGCTTGCAATGATAAATATGATCTTAAGAAGTTATTAGCTAAGCTGGAAGAAAAGTCCTTGAATGCTAGAATGAAACATGACCCTGCTTTTGCTACTTCGCCTATCTGTGTCACTGATAAGGATTATGAATTCTCTGTTGATCCTGAGTTAATTACTTTGGTTGAATCTGATTCTTTCCATGGCTATGAGTCTGAAATTGTTGTGTCACATCTTATCAAGTTGAATGATATAGCCACCCTGTTTACCAATGATGAAAAGATTCGCTACTACTATATCATTAAGTTGTTTCCGTTCTCGCTAAAGGGTGATGCTAAGACTTGGTTTAATTCTCTTGATCCTGGTTGTGTGCGTAGTCCCCAGGATATGATGTATTACTTTTCTGCTAAATATTTTCTCGCTCATAAGAAGCAAGCTACCTTACGGGAAATATATAACTTCGCTCAAACTGAAGAAGAGAGTCTCCCACAAGCTTGGGGGAGGCTTCTCTAGTTGCTTAATGCTTTGCCTGATCATCCTCTTGAGATGCATGATATACTTGATGTCTTTTATAATGGACTAACCGATGCTTCCAGAGACCACCTGGATAGTCGTGTTGGTTGTGTTTTCAGGGAAAGAACAGTTGAACAAGCTGAATTACTATTGAATAATATGCTGGCCAATGAAAATAATTGGACACTTCCTGGACCAGCCCCTAAGCCAACTCCGAAGAAAAGAGGTGTTCTATTTCTCAGTCCTGAAGACATGCAAGAGGCAATGAAATCTATGAAAGAAAAAGGTATTAAAGCTGAAGATGTTAAGAATTTACCTCCTATTGAATAAATACATGGTCTGGATAACCCGACACATGTAGTAAAGGTAAATTCTCTTTATAGATTTGATGAAGGTGATATTCCTCGTTATAAGTCTGCTAGCCAATGCTTAGATGAGTTTGACAATTTCATTGTGAAACAAGAAAACTTCAATGATTATGTTGGCACACAATTACAACACCATGCCTATATGATTGAATGCTTGAGTGATTATCTGTCTAGTGCTAAAGATGAACTGAAACTCATTAGTATACATGCTTCCATGGTCACCACTCAAGTAGAACAAGTACTTAAGGCTCAGAATGATCTACTCAATGAACATAATAGTAAGAATAATGATAATGCCATTAGATTTGTGACTAGAGGTGGTAGAATGACTCAGGAGCCTCTGTATCCTGAAGGCCACCCTAAGAGAATTGAGCAAGATTCTCAGAGAGCTAATTTAGATGCACCTAGTTCTTCTAAGAAGAAGAAAAAGAAAAATGATAGGACTTTGCATGCTTCTAGTGAACCTGTAGCTCACCCACCTGAGAATCCCAATGATATATCTGTTTCTGATGCCGAGACACAATTTGGTAATGAACATGAACCTAGTGATAATATTAATGATGATGTTCATGTTGATGCTCAACCTAGCAATGATAATGATGTAGAGATTGAACCTGCTGTTGATCTTGATAACCCACAATCAAAGAATCAACGTTATGATAAGAGAGACTTTGTTGCTAGGAAGCACGGTAGGGAAAGAGAACCATGGGTTCAGAAACCCATGCCTTTTCCTCCGAAACCATCCAAGAAAAACGATGATGAGGATTTTGAGCGCTTCGCTGAAATGATTAGACATATCTTTTTGCGTATGCGTTTGACTGATGTGCTTAAAACAAATCCTTATGCCAAGTATATGAAAGACATTATTACCAACAAAAGAAAGATACCTGAAGTAGAAATCTCAACCATGCTTGCCAATTACACTTTTGAGGGTGGAATGCCTAGGAAATTAGGGGATCCAGGAGTACATACTATACCTTGCTCCATTAAGAGAAATTATGTTAAAACTGCCTTATGTGATCTTGGAGCCGGTGTTAGTGTTATGCCCCTCTCTTTATATCGTAGACTTGACTTGAGTAAGTTGACACCTACTGAAATATCTTTCCAAATGGCTGATAAATCAACTGCTATACCTGTCGGTATTTGTGAGGATGTGCCTGTTGTAGTTGCAAATGTTACTATTCTAACGGACTTTGTCATACTTGATATTCCCGAGGATGATAGTATGTCTATTATTCTTGGAAGACATTTTTTGAATACTGCAGGGGCTGTTATTGATTGCAACAAGGGCAATGTCACTTTTCATGTCAATGGTAATGAGCATACGATACACTTTCCGAGGAAACGACCTCAGGTCCATAGTATCAATTATATTGGAAAAACTTCAACTATTACTATTGGAGGTTTTGAGTTTCCTATTCCTACTATCAAGAAGGCATATGACATACTTATTGTTGGGGACATACATATCCCCATTGAGGTAACATAGTGTTATTCGAAAATTCTCTGGTTTCATGTTACTCGGAAAGAGTTTATTAACGAGACCTGATCAACCTTGTTAATGGATTCCTTTTGATGAACATGAGATAGGTGAATCTAGATAGCACAAACCTTCTAGACCTTCTTTTTACTTTCTGTTAATTAGGTAAAATAAAACAAAAATAGCATTATCTGTCTATTTCCGGACTTATCCATGCAATAAAAAATATCCCGAAAATAAAAGTTCTCCAAATGCCATGAAAATGAAATATGATTTTTTCTAGAATATTTAAGAAAATATGGCACTGAACACACATCGAGGGGAGCCAGCACGTTGCCTCGAGGGCACAGGGCCCCCCCCCTTCACAGGGCACGCCCCCCTGCCTCGAGGGCCCCACGTGGCTCCCCTCCACTTATCCTGCCACCCATGCTCTTCTTCTTCCTCCCAAAAAATCCCCAACCAGCTCAAACCTGAGTTCTAGCTCATTTTGCTGCCATTTTCGATCTCCTTGCTCAAAGCACCATTCACCAAACTGTTTGGGGAGATTATTCCTTGGTATGTGACTCCTCCATTGGTCCAATTAGTTTTTGTTCTAGTGCTTTATTTGTTGCAAATTTATGCTGCTGTGGTGACCTTGTTCTTGAGCTTGCATGTCAAATTTTCTTGGTCCCAAGTAGTTCTAATGCATGATATAGCCTCTAGGCACTTACAGGAGTTGTTGCTATCATTTTTGTTAAGTTTGGTTAACTTTTATTGTGAGTTACTAAAAATTTCAGAAATTTTCAGAAAAGGAAAATGTTAAAAAGAATATTGAGGGGCTCTTCCAGCAAGAGCTCCGAGGAGAAGAAGAAAGAAGAAAATAAGAAGCCCAAGTGTCATCTTCCTCGCATGGCGGAAGTTCGACCGTGCGAATGGCCTTGTAATAATTTCATGATGTCCACCGGTATTTACGAAGACTTTTATTGGATGGCTAATAATGCAGGCCTCACCGACTTCCTCCATGACCAAAAAGAACAGTATCTCTTACTCACCAATATTTTTACGCAAAGCTTCCATATTCATTCTAGGAAAACACCACCTACGGTGGAGTTTCGCTTATATGACGTGGTTAAGGAGATATCACTGTTAGATTTTTGTGAAATATGCAAAGTACCCTTTGAAGGTAGACTAGATGAACCAATTCATGAAGACGTCAAAGGGTTTATTGATATGACAGCCGTTGGTGAAACTAGACAAGTCTCAGGGGCAAGAGTCACCAGTATACACTTCCCTCTTCTGCACTACTTTGCTTTATTTGCTAGTAGGTGTTTAATTGGTCACGGGAACAATGGGAATCTCAGTGCCCCTGATATTATAATTTTATGCCATGCCTTGTTTCGTGACACAACTTTTAGCTTGGGCGCCGTCGTTGCCAAACGATTGAGTCTGAACCGCTCAAAGGGGCCCGTCTTTGGAGGCATCTTTGCTTCTCGCCTTGCTGAACATTTTAATATACCTATTAGGCATCATAAGAAGGAAGAAAAATTGCTTGCCCCCATTTATCTAGACTACAAGATCATGGTAGCTCATGACTTTATTGTTAAAGACAAAAATATGCAGCTACGTTATAAATTGAGGTTTGATGAAATATACAGTGAAAGTGTTACCTTGCCTGCACCATCTCTGTTTGATCTGTCCACATGCAAGTACCTCATTACATCAGATGCCTTCTACAACTACCAAGGCCAGGCACAAGTTTCAGAGCCTAAGCCAGAACCACCATTTGATCCTTCTCGTCAATCTGTTTATGGGTGGGAGCTGGACGAGCTAGCCAACCAGTGGCGCCTGGAGGACACATCTCAGTACACTGGAGGGAGTGGCTTCGATCCCTGGCCATAGACCAACTTAGGCCAAAAGCCTAAGCTTGGGGGAGTACGTGTTTCTCACCGACCTACATTCATGTTCACATTTATGCTAGTTGTCGGTGCTCACACTCTTTCACTGTACCATCCATGCTTAGTTTAAATTTCTTTTTCTTAGTCTTTTTCTTGTGTGCTAGAAAAACCCAGAAAAACACAAAAATATTAGTTGTAGCTTCCATCTAGTTTACTTTCTTTGCTTGTAATAGTAATAAAAAATGAAAACCCAAAAAGATTTCCCGTTCTTCTATTGCTTGTTGGGAGCTTTCCCGTGTAAATAGTTTCTTTTCTTTTCTTTAGGGGTTAAGAGTAGAAGACCATGATGAAAATGCGTAGTGCTCTCATATGCTTTGTTGTTGATTTAATCTTGAGCCATATTACCTTGTCTTCTCTCTTGTATCAAATGCCTGCAGATTCCAGCTTAGTCCAACGCACGTGCACTATTATTATTATCATCCACACCGTTCGATCGTGCGAGTGGAAGGCAATAAGGATGATATATGATGAACTAATTGAGATGAGAAAAGCTGGTATGAACTCGACCTCTCTTGTTTTTGTAAATATGATTGCTCATCGTTCTTGATTTAGCTTGTTATGAATGAAACATGTTTGCAATGACCACTAGAGATCATAGCTGCTTATGCCATGCTTAATTAGCTGAGAGTTTATAATGGTCTATCTTGCGTGCCAGCATGATATTAAAATGGTTGTGATGTGGTATGATGGGTGGTATCCTCCTCAGAACGATTTAAGTGACCTGACTTGGCACATGTTCACGCATGTAGTTGAAACAAATCAACATAGCCTTCACGATATTTATGTTCATGGTGATTTATATCATACTCATGCTTGCATTCATTCTTGAATAATTTTAATGCATGTTCATGACCGTTGTTGCTCTCTTGCTGGTCGCTTCCCAGTCTCCTTCTAGCCTTCACCTGTACTAAGCGGGAATACTGCTTGTGCATCCACTTCCATAAACCCCAAAGTTATTCCATATGAGTCTACCATACCTTCCTATATGCGGTATTTACCTGCCGTTCCAAGTAAATTTGTATGTGCCAAACTCTAAACCTTCAAATGAAATTATGTTTTGTATGCTCGAACAGCTCATGTATCAACTAGGGCTGTCTATATCTTCCATGCTAGGTGGGTTATTCTCATGATGAGTGGACTCCGCTCATCATTCATGAGAAAATGGCTGGTAATCGGGATGCCCAGTCCCACGCTTAAAATCATAATAATTAAACAAAACTCCCACAGGGTTGTTGCTTGTTTGGACGGTAACCCGTGGATTCGGCTAGCCATGGAGTGTGCTTGCTGGTGGTTGGGGGAGTATAAACTTTACCATTCTTTTTGGAAACCGCCTATAATGTGCGTAGCATGGGATATATCGAGATTCTTGGTTGTTATGTTGACAATGAAAGTATACCGCTCAAAATGTTATTCAATCTCTATTTAAAAATCGAGCTCTGGCACCTCTGCAAATCCCTGCTTCCCTCTGCGAAGGGCCTATCTATTTACTTTTATGCAGAGTCATCATCCTCTTATTAAAGAGCACCAGTAGGAGAGCACCTCTGTCGTTACATGTATTATTATTAATTTGCATTGAGTATGATCAGGACTGGATCTCTTTTACCATGAATTACAATGTCTAGTCAGTCCTTGATCTTTAAAGGTGCTCTGCATTTTTGTTTTGCGGTCTCAGAAAGGGCTAGCGAGATACCATCCTATTATATCATATCATGATTGTTTTGAGAAGTGTTGTCATCCGAGGTTTATTATTATTGCTCGCTAGTTGATTATGCTATTTCTGTGAGTAGTCTTGAGATCTGAAAGTTATTGTGAGTGTGGTTAGTTCATGATCTTGTTGAAAACCTGAATGCTAGCTTACATATTTACAACAACAAGAGCAAACAGAGTTTGTCAAAGTTATTCTTTATCACTTTCAGTTTATCAACTGAATTGCTTGAGGACAAACAAAGGTTTAAGATTGGGGGAGTTGATACGTCTCCAACGTATCTACTTTTCCAAACACTTTTGCCCTTGTATTGGACTCTAACTTGCATGATTTGAATGGAACTAACCCGGACTGACGCTGTTTTGAGCAGAACTGCCATGGTGTTGTTTTTGTGCATAAATAAAAAGTTCTCAGAATCGCCTGAAAATCAACGGAGAATTATTTCATAAACTATAAAAAATATCTGCAAGAAGATCTGCACCGGGGGGGCCCACACCCAGTCCTCGAGGGTGGGGGGCGCGCCCCCCTTCCCAGGGCGCGCCCCCCTGTCTCGAGAGCCCCCCGATGCCCCACCGACGTATCCCCAGGTCCTATATATTCCGTTTCGTGGAGAAAAAAAATCAAGGAGAAGGAATTATCGTGTTTCACGAGACGGAGCCGCCGCCAAGCCCTAATCTCTCTCGGGAGGGCTGGTCGGGAGTCGGTTCGGGACCCCGGACAGTGGAGATCATCGCCATCGTCATCATCAACCTTCCTCCATCACCAATTCCATGATGCTCACCGCCGTGTGTGAGTAATTCCATTGTAGGCTTGCTAGACGGTGATGGGTTGGATGGGATCTATCATGTAATCGAGTTAGTTTTGTTAGGGTTTGATCCCTAGTATCCACTATGTTCTGAGATTGATGTTGCTATGACTTTGCTATGCTTAATGGTTGTCACTTGGGCCCGAGTGCCATGATTTCAGATCTGAACCTATTATGTTTTCATGAATATATGTGTGTTCTTGATCCTATCTTGCAAGTCTATAGTCACCTACTATGTGTTATGATCCGGCAACCCCGAAGTGACAATAATCGGGACCACTCCCGGTGACGACCTTAGTTTGAGGAGTTCATGTATTCACTATGTGTTAATGCTTTGGTCCGGTACTCTATTAAAAGGAGGCCTTAATATCCCTTAGTTTCCAATAGGACCCCGCTGCCACGGGAGGGTAGGACAAAAGATGCCATGCAAGTTCTTTTCCATAAACACGTATGACTATATTCGGAATACATGCCTACATTGCATTGATGAACTGGAGCTAGTTCTGTGTCACCCTAGGTTATAACTTCTACATGATGAATTGCATCCGACGTAATTTCCCGTCACCGATCCAATGCCTACGAGCTTTACCTATATTGCTAGCTGCTATTTACTTTTCCGTTGCTATTATTACAAAACTACAAAAACACTATGTTTACTTTTATTGCTGCTACCGCCATCATATTACTTTGCTACTAAGCTATCTTGCTGCAGATACTAAGTTTCCAAGTGTGGTTGAATTGACAATTCAGCTGGTAATACTTAAGAGTATTCTTTGGCTCCCCTTGTGTCGAATCAACAAATTTGGGTTTAATACTTTACCCTCGAAAATAGTTGCAATCCCCTTCACTTGTGGGTTATCAGAGACCGTCGCGGTTACTCACACAGGTAGTGTATTCTTAAGGATATGGTGTCAATTTATCTACAACCGGATATTAACAAATTCCCATCTCCCACATAAGCGCGGGCACGACTTTCGAAATATCAAAACCCTACAGGGGTGTCCTAACTTATCCCATCACAAGCTCACGATCTGCGGAGTCGCAACTCCAAAGTGGGAAGACCCGAGTATCCTCGGAATCCCGTGCTCAAGATATTTCGACAAAGGTAAAACTAATCTAGCAAGACCTCCCGGCGTGCCGACACCCTGATAGTAGCCGCGCGTATCTCGTCTCAGGCCACGACCGGATGGGACAAGATACGGGAGCCAAACCTCGAGTTTCCCCGTGGTGGCCCCGCAGGTTGCCCGTTTTGGACCAATACCATCAGCACTGCCCCCCTGTTATGTAGAATTAAGAACCCGGGAACATGACCCCCTTGCAATTAATTAATTAAGTTTTTTATTGTGAGGCAAATTAAAACCAAAGTTGGGCCGTGCTAGAAAAGCTATAAGCAGTGCCAAATATCGAGGGGGCCCATAAACCCCAACCGTGTTAGGAACGCAATATCAAGGACCATAACACCGGTTTATCGGTTCCTAAGGTGGCATGAGTGGAACAAAACACCGAGAAAAGGCCAAGCCTTCCACCCATTGCCAAGTATGTAGGTGTGTTAATATATTTAAGAGATATTGTGATATTCCAACATGGAGCAATATTCATCTTCACCTGCAACTAAAAACGCTATAAGAGGGGCTGAGCAAGCGGGTAACATAGCCAAACAACGGTTTGCTGGGAAGGTGTCAAAGGTTAGAGGTTTCATGGCAATAATAGGAGGCTGACAAACATGAATAGGCACTGAGGCATGTCTAAAGAGCGAGACAACTAGCATAGGTAAAGATAGAGGTGATATCAGGGAATGGTCAACTTGCCTGCGATCCCACAAGGAAGAAGAACGAGTCCAAGAAGTAGCCGAACAAAACCTCACAACTCCGGAACGAAACCGAAGCTACCGAGAGAAGCATACCGGAAAGAAGCAAACAACATGGTGATCACACATATCATAACCATGGCATGTTATGCACACACAAGTATGATGCATGTCCGGTTTAAATATGCATGGCATGGCAAAGTATAACAAACAACACTACAAGTTAAGTGGGGCTCAATATACAACGAGTTGCATATTGACGAAACACCACATTTTATTTATTTAGTTGACTCTCGTTTATTTACAAGACAAGATTAAATGTTTTTATTAAACATGGCAAGAGGTGAAGCATGAGCATAACTACACTATTTGGTCATTTTAAATGAGGCTGGAAATAACAACAACAAATCTCGGAAACTCTCCATGTGCATATAGCAATTATTAATGCAACAACAATTTAAACCTTTTAAATGTTGTTATCATGATGCGGATGACAAATGCAAGTTTTATGCAAATTTTTGTTAAAAGTGGACATGAAGAAGATACGAAGCATTTGGTCGCCACGACGGAAGGAAAGGGGTGTCATGGCGGAGAGAATGGAAACAGTGCCATGGCATCATTCCGGTTCCGACAACTCATTGAGATGCCGATGCAAAAGAAGGGTGGCATGAGCGTGTCATGCAAGATGATGGGGTGCTCCCGGTTTCTGGGTTCCCACGGGTCGGCGACAAAGGAGGGGCACAACAGACACGGTGCAAAAGAAAGGATGCATCTCATACAACACAAGCTTTTGTCCACGGGTCATCGTCTCGGCGGTATACCTTCGAAGCGTGCGGTTCGGGGTGGTTCGAGTTCGAGCGGTGTAGTTGTACACGTTTCATAGTCGTTCATTGGTCGTCAAGGGACGTAGTGGTACTCGTGGTCCGGTAGTGGAAGTAGTCGTTCACGGTAAGGGTAGTTGTACTCGTTTTGAAGATGAACTTTCGAATCGGAATCCTTCGGCGTCGTCATGGTACTTGGGTTATTGGACTTGCCGATCTCGGTTCTTGTGACGGTAGTGGTACTTGGTGTCGTATCGTGTAGTCATACAAATTCCGTAGATGTTCGGGGTCACGGCGAGGAGCTTGACGTCCACAGGGTCGATGGTAGTGGTACATAGTTGTCGTGGGACTTGACTCCGAGAGGTACTTGGCGAAGAATAGTCGTCGTGGTACTTGTCGCGTTCTGGTTCTGTAGTCGTACACATGTAGATGAACTTGACGGATCATGGACGTCCTGGTACTTGGCATCCTCTCGACATTGAGAAGGATGAAACAGAGCCGCGTCGGTGCACGATGGGGAGGTTCCTGCGGCAACGGGAGGTTGTCCGCGGAGCAGCACGGAAGAGCAGCAGCAGAACGAAGTGGCCGGCGTCGTCCTTGGCACTGAGAAGGGAAGCGGAGCTCCTGGAGGCTGGAGGTGGCATGGACGTTGGGCGCGCGTCGCCATAGAGGAGGCGAGCCATCCATGGCGCGTGGAGGAGGGGTCGAGGCAAGGCGACAGAGGGAGCTCAAGGTTGGGGCGGCCTTGGGCATGGTCTCACGCGACGCTGGCGACGTGGCTCCGGCGGGGTCACGGGGGAAGGAGGTCGGCCGGCTGGTGGAGCTCGACGGGCGGCGACCTTGGCAGGCAGGAGCAGCGGCGAGCTCGGCGGGGCCTGGGCATCGTCGAGGAGACGCGGGAGGCGGCGGAGTCCAGCGGGGCGATGGGGACGGGATCCGACCGGGCGGAGCTTGAAGGAGAGGGCAGCTCACGCCCATGGCAGGGAGGCGACGCTCGGCGGGCTGGAGATCCATGGCGAGGCGGAGGAGCTCGCCGGCGGCTGGCTGCGGGTGAGAGTGGCGCTCGGTGGGGGGGGGTCTCTCTGTGGCAGCACGAGGGGGAGGAAGGAGATCCGGCGGGCTCCTGTAGGGTGCAGCCACGGCGAGGGGCGGCTGGACGACGGGGAGGGAGATCGAGCCAGAGGGAGAGATCGAGAGGGAGAGGGAGGCTAGCGGAGGCTCGGGAGGGAGAGGGACGAGGGGATCGGGTGCGTGCGAGGCCTAGGGTTAAGAGGAGGGGTGCGGCTGGGCCTAGCTATGGTCTGATGGGCCGGCTGCGGCTGGGCCTGTTTGTGGCTCTCTCTCTCTTTAATCTCTTCTCTTATCTTCTTTAGCAGAAAACACATAAAGAGAAGAAAAGAAAGACGGGGTTAGGGAAAGAATTTGCGCAAGCGGATAATTTTCCCGGACTCGTGATAATGTGCACGGTCCACGAAAATTAGGAGAGGCATGATTGAAAGATGTAATTCAAACTCATTTGAATTTAATTCAAATGGGTTTGAACTAGGACTTGGTTTTTGAAGTGTCCAAAAAATGTTGAGGTTTTTGGAGGAACCTCGATAAACGGGAATAGAATTTCGAGGAAGGTGACAGAGTCAAAAATTGTAGTAGAAAAGAATATGAGGAATATTTGCAAGTGTGCTATGGTCAATTCCACATCAATGGAATATTTTTAATCTAGCTCCCTAGAAATATTGAGAGGCTTTTATATGTTTTAAAGAGAAGTCACCATAGTGAGTATCCCTCAATTTAAATAGATCAAATGATCTATGCATTTTATTTAGTTGAGATGCGAAGATTAATGACATGATGGCATGATGACATGATGCAATGCAAAATAAAATAGAGCAAGCAAAAATAAAACACACGGCGAAACCCGGAACATATGGAAGTCTTCTGGAGCGTCGGTCTTGTGGCGTCACAAGTCTCCCACACCAACATAGGATCTCGACCCGAGATCCTAAGGATGGCACCGGATAAAACGGAAAAAGGAAGAGGTAAAACAAAGTTGCTTCTATGACAAACGAGTGAAACCACAAACTTGAGAGGTTGACCAAATTGAAAGAAGAATACAACAGAGATGAACGAAGATGAAAACACTCTGTTAGAAAAGAGGAACAAGGAACATTATGAGAACCTTGTAGGTTGAAAGACATGAAACAAGAGCTTATGAACCAAAAGAATATGAAACTGCAATGGTATAGCCAAGGAATAAGAATGATAGAATTTGGACAGCACTCTGTCTGAAAATCGAGGGAATTAACATGAGCTTGAGAAGATTGGATGATACTTGATGAAATCAACAACACATTGCCTCCGAAACAATTGAAAGAATGTCACAAGGGGTAAGAAAGATTTTAGACAACACACCGGTTAACAGAGAGTCAAAACTTGATAAGATGAGAGAACTTGAACAAGGACACAACACTCCAGTTAAATGGATAAGCAAAGAAAAGAACACGATCTCGATAAAACGAGATGATGGTTTGGAGAGAGCAACATCACAATGCCTCTGGAATGAAAGAATAACATATAAATCAATGAAAGAAATGAACGGAGAAGAAAAATGTCAACTTCTCCCACAAATGAATTAGAAAATCCTCCTTACGAAGAAGGGTTGAACGAAGTTGTTGAAAATAATCAACAACAAAAGAATAGGCTTGTTGTGGCCTTATGGAAAACATCTCAAAGTTATGAGGTGACAACCAGCCACTAATGGAAAACAATTGATTGAATTGAGATCAATGACGAGATGAAAACTTATTTCTGCAGGAAGATAAATGAAGAAACTAGGTCATTTATAAGCACCATAAATAGCAACAATCCTTAGGGAAAGCTTTTAGGTGAGATACAACCCAAGATAACTCCAACAAAATAATTGAAGTGTTAGAAGATCTCACGAACGAAGAAAATGATGGGTTTAAATATCTCATTCCTGACAACTTGAACATGAAGGGAAATTGTCAAAAATGATATACCACCATCTCAAAAGATAAGGTAGAAAGAATTGCACTTCAAAATGCAAGATGAAGAATACTTGAGCTCCTCCAACAAGAATCTCGAAGAACACTTCAAGGATGAATTAAATCATGATGAACCACCATGAAGAACTCCGGTAACAAAAGGATGGGAAGTGAAGGATGAAAAGATTAAGATTGACGCCTTGCAATGATTAGATGGAGCTTCGCGACGAGATAATTGATATAGCTTGGACCTTCGGAAAAGAAAGATGGATCATTTCGAACCAAGAGTTTATTCATCATGAACAAACTTCGGAAGAAGGAATTAAATCACCTTGAGGAAATAAGAATAAGAATTATGTCATGCTTATCCTTCACCAATTTAAATTGATGACAACCAATGGGTTTGGCATACTACTAATTCTCATTGCAAAGAATTAAAGAGAGATCTCGCACAAACTTGAGAAAGCCTTCATGAACCACCGCTAGGATTGGAAAGAGCAAATGAATTGATACAATCACAACGGAAGAGTAATCTTGAATGAACCACCATAAAATATGGAGACGAACGAAGAGGCATCAATTAAGATAGTTGGAGGACGAAGTTGAAAACTGAGAACGAATAAATCTTCTGAAATGATGGCCTTCGGAGGATCACAACGGAAAGAATTCAAGAAATGCTTCGTATGATAAGAAAAGATTCCTCGTGATCAAAACAATTATGAGGATGTCATGAAGCTAGAACCATGAATGTTCGTGAGAACGGACAAGATTTAAGAGAAACTCTTCTTCGGTCTTCAAAATCTAAGAAGACGATTAGATACACCAGCATGAATTGTTGAGGCACTCCCGAATGAAGAATTAAAAGGTTGAACCAATTATGAAAAAAAAATTGAAAGCGATCTTGGAGGATACATTTGACCGATGAGAGATCCATTCTTATGTCACACTTGAAAAGAATTTCAGAATAACTCCAGAAAAAAATTAGAAGAGTCAGGTAAGATCTTGGTAAAAGACCTGTGGGTTAGGGCCCACTCAAAAGAAATCACCGTTCAAAAAGATTGCTTAAGAGATATTGCACCGGTTGAATCAAATGGCTTGAATGAGATAACAACCTTGAAATAGATTGAACTGGTTAAGAATGGAAATACGAATATTCTGAGATATCTTGAACATTCCGGAGAAGAATTGGAGAGAATTGAATAAACAGGAGAGACTTCGGATAAGAAATTACAACATGTGAAAACATGTGAAATAAAAAGGAAGAGATATGATCCTGACCGAAGCTTGAATTTAAGTTCACCGCAGAAGAAACGAGAACGGAGAATGATAAACTGAAGCTTCCTTAGCATCTTTATGAGAATTACCGGATAAGGACATTGAAGGAAAAGAATGAAGAGACATTACATGAATAAAATGGATATTTCATTTGAGAATTTCTGGCTCCGAGAAGAAGAAGGGTGGGAGGGTGGGAAAAATAAAAGACAACTTGTGATGAATGGATTGAACACCATTGAGAAAACTGAGAATTGATATAGCAGATGATGAAGAGATCGGATTAACTTGAAGAGAAGCACGCCGGTTGAAAAGAATTTACATGACAATCTTGATGATCAAGAAGAACTAGCACTCCCATAGAAATATGAGAACACCGATTAGGAAAGGTATGGAATCAACACTTGACATCGAAGCAACTCGTATACCAGAATCAAAACAAAACAAAGGATAGATATGTTGCAACATATAGTCTTCATAATATCATTCGAACAGAGAATTGAACGAATGAATTCCATAGCTTAATGGTACAACAACTTGTCGAGAAGCCACTTGGGAGAACGAAATGATAAAATAAAACAACAAGGTACAGATGGAACAAATACATAATAGAGGTTTCGTCCCACATGTTCGTGCTGATGCCCCATGGCACGTGTTACAAAGGTCCTTGCAATCCCCGGATCAGCATAGCCAAGGATCCTTTAAGATGCAACTCCCAATTGGAACAGCGCCCATGAAACCTCTTCACTAGATGTTAAACCCCAAACCTCATACCATGCACCCGTTGGAAGATTACCTACGAGCTACTTGAAACCCACCTATTAATTCCCGAAACTTTCCGATTATGCAATCTGGTGTTGGGATATAGGGGAAGACGCACTCAACTCTAAACCTACATCTAGCTGTATCCATCCGTCAAGACATAACCAGTCATCTTCGGAATCCGTTTACCTCAAACCTTCGAAATGCATCCGCTATACTAGCTGTGGCAATACTCCCGAACTATCCCGCCAGTACTGGGTGACGTCGAGGTTATCTCACCATTAACCGCATAGAAGAGTTTTCGATGTCGGCCGCCTCTGGTATTCTAGAACCACAACGATACATTTGTGACGACAACACCTCGGAGCTCAACTCCCCGGGACACTTCCACAACCCCTAAATGACAGGAGGCATCGAGAACAATGTTCTCATCACAAAGATATCAGAACAATCCAAACAATACCCGCGTGAACCTAAAACAAATTATGAAATTTTGAGAGTTGAGGAGATAGAACAACGTCAGGAGTCCTCACCAGAGCGATGAAGGGGATGAGGAGTAAAAAGAAATCCTACTCTTCGATATATGTATAAGACTCAAAACATTTTGTGTGTGTGCCTAGACTCAACCGTCAGCGATTCGATCAATTAGGGGCTCCTAGGTTGGAGAAGGCTCTGAATACCAACTTGTAATGCCCAGTATGCGACTATGTCTCCCACGTGTCGAGGCACGACTTAAAGACATAAGCGCATACTAGAATGATCTCAAGTATGGTCTCTTTGCACAACTCATGTAAAATTCAGGGATGAAATAGTAAAAGATAGTTAGCTTACACTCGCCACGTCACACAATGAATACAATAGCATACATCATCCAATAACACATGGTCTGACTACGGACGAAAATCCAAATGCGAAAGATACCATCAACAAAAGATCTGATCGCCCCTAGTAGGAACCACTACTGATCGTCGAAAAACGTCACATACATACGGCCAAGCTCTTCATCGAACTCCCATTGAAGTTCTGATCCATCTCCTGCATTGTTCTCAGCGGTACCTACATCTGGTGTGTGTTGAATCTGTGAGCCACAAGGACTCAACACTCCCATTCCCGGGTATCAAAACTAACAAAGCCTTAGGTGTGGAAAGGCTATAAAAGTGTCTGCAGCAAGCACTAAGCATCTAGCTTACAAGTTTAGAGCGAGAAGAGAACAAGTGCCAACGGTCGCCAAGTTGATCAAGAAGTGATCCTAGCTACTCACATCAAACATAATCCCACCATGTTCACTTCCCGAAGAACTTCGAAATGAGACCGTCACGGTTACTCACACAGGTAGTGTATTCTTAAGGATATGGTGTCAAGTTATCTACAACCGGGTATTAACAAATTCCCATTGGCCACATAACCGTGGGCACGGCTTTCGAAAGATTAAAACCCTGCAGGGGTGTCCCAACTTAGCCCATCACAAGCTCACGATCTGCAGAGTCGCAACTCCAAAGAGGGAAGACCCGAGTATCCTCGGAATCCCGTGCTCAAGATATTTCGACAAAGGTAAAACTAATCCAGCAAGACCTCCCGGCGTACCGACACCCTGATAGTAGCTGCGCGTATCTCGTCTCAGGCCAAGACCGGATGGGACAAGCTACAGGAGTCAAACCTCGAGTTTCCCTGTGGTGGCCCCGCAGGTTGCCCGTTTGGGACCAACACCATCAGCACTAGCCCCCCTGTTACGTAGAATTAAGAACCCGGGGACATGACCCCCTATGCAATTAATTAATTAAGTTTTTTATTATGAGGCAAATTAAAACCAAAGTTGTGCCTTGCTGGAAAAGCTTTAAGCAATGCGAATTATCGGGGGGGGGGGCATAAACCCCAACCGTGTTAGGAACACTAAATCAAGGACCATAACACCGGTTTATCGGTTCCTAAGGTGGCATGAGTGGAACAAAACACCGAGCAAAAGGCCAAGCCTTCCACCCATTGCCAATTATATAGGTGTGTTAATATATTTAAGAGATATTGTGATATTCCAACAACAAGTTCCAACATGGAGCAATCTTCATCTTCACCTGTAACTAACAACGCTATAAGAGGGGTTGAGCAAGCGGGTAACATAGCCAAACAACGGTTTGCTGGGAAGGTGTCAAATGTTAGAGGTTTCATGGCAACAATAGGAGGCTGACAAACAGGAATAGGCATCGAGGCATATCTAAAGAGCGAGACAACTAGCATAGGCAAAGATAGATGTGATATCGGGGAATGGTCATCTTGCCTGGGATCCCGCAAGGAAGAAGAACGAGTCCATGAAGTAGCCGAACAAAACCTCACAACTCCGGAACAAAACCGAAGCTACCGAGAGAAGCATACCGGAAAGAAGCAAACAACATGGTGATCACACATATCATAACCATGGCATATGATGCACAAACAAGTATGATGCATGTCCGGTTTAAATATGCATGGCATGGCAAAGTATAACAAACAACACTACAAGTTAAGTGGGGCTCAATATGCAATGAGTTGCATATTGACGAAACACCTCATTTTATTTATTTTGTTGACTCTCGTTTATTTACAAGACAAGATTATATGTTTTTATTAAACATGGCAAGAGGTGAAGCATGAGCAAAACTACACTATCTAGTCATTTTAAATGAGGCCGGAAATAACAACAACATATCTCAAAAACTCCCCATGTGCATATAGCAATTATTAATGCAACAACAATTTAAACCTTTTAAATGTTGTTATCATGATGCGGATGAAAAATGCAAGTTTTATGCAAACTTTTGTTAAAAGTGGACATGAAGAAGATACGAAGCATTTGGTCGCCACGGCGGAAGGAAAGGGGTGTCATGGTGGCGAGAATGGAAACAGTGCCATGGCATCGTTCCGGTTGCGACAACTCATTGAGATGTCGATACAAAAGAAGGGTGGCGTGAGCGTGTCATGCTAGATGATGGGGTGCTCCCGGTTTCCGGGTTCCCACGGGTCGGCGACAAAAGAGGGGCACAACGGACACAGTGCAAAAGAAAGGATGCATCTCATACAACACAAGCATTTGTCCACGGGTCATCGTCTCGACAGTATACCTTCGAAACGTGCGGTTCGGGGTGGTTCGCGTTCAAGCGGTGTAGTTGTACACGTTTCGTAGTTGTTCATTGGTCGTCGAGGGACGTAGTGGTACTTGTGGTCCGGTAGTGGAAGTAGTCGTTCACGGCGAGGGTAGTTGTACTCGTTTTGAAGATGAACTTTCGAATCGGAATCTTTCGGCGTCATCATGGTACTTGGGTCATCGGACTTGCTGATCTCGGTTCTCGCGACGGTAGTGGTACTTGGCGTCGCATCGTGTAGTCGTACACATTCCATAGATGCTCGGGGTCACGGCGAGGAGCTTGACGTCCGCAGGGTCGACGATAGTGGTACATAGTTGTTGTGGGACTTGACTCTGAGAGGTACTTGGCGAAGAACAGTCGTCGTGGTACTTGTCGCGTTCTGGTTATGTAGTCGTACACATGTAGATGAACTTGACGGGTCATGGACGTCCTGGTACTTGGCGTCCTCTCTACATTGAGAAGGATGAAACAGAGCCGTGTCGATGCACGATGGGGAGGTTCCTGCGGCAACGGGAGGTTGACCGCAGAGCAGCACGGAAGAGCAACAGCAGAACGAAGTGGCCATCATCGTCCTTGGCACTGAGAAGGGAAGCAGAGCTCTTAGAGGCTGGAGGTTCCATGGACGTCCGGCGCACGTCGCCACAGAGGAGGCGAGCCATCCATGGCGCGTGGAGGAGGGGTCGATGCTAGGCGACAGAGGGAGCTCAAGGTTGGGGCGGCCTTGGGCATGGTCTCGCGCGGCACATGGGACGTGGCTCCGGCGGGGTCGTGGGGAAGGAGGTCGGCCGACTGGTGGAGCTCGACGGGCGGCGACCTTGGCGGGTGGGAGTAGCGGCGAGCTCGGCGTGGCCTAGGCGTCGTCGAGGAGATGCGGGAGGCGGCGGAGTACAGCGGGGCGACGGGGATGGGATCCGGCCGGGCAGAGCTCGGAGGAGAGGGCAGATCACGCCCATGGCAGGGAGGCGACACTCTGCGTGCTGGAGATCCATGGCGAGGCGGAGGAGCTCGCCGGCGGCTGGCTGCGGGTGTGAGTGGCGCTCGGTTGGGAGGTCTCTCTGTGGCAGCACGAGGGGGATGAAGGAGGTCCGGCGGGCTCCTGCAGGGTGCAGCCACGGCGAGGGGCGGCTGGACGACGGGGAGGGAGATCGAGCCGGAGGGAGAGATTGAGAGGGAGAGGGAGGCTGGCGGCGGCTCGGGGGGAGAGGGACGAGGGGATCGGTTGCGTGCGAGGCCTAGGGTTAAGAGGAGGGGTGCGGCTGGGCCTAGTTGTGGTCTGATGGGCCGGCTGCGGCTGGGCCTGGCTATGGTTCTCTGTCTCTTTAATCTCTTCTCTTATCTTCTTTAGCAGAAAAAAATAAAGAGAAGAAAAGAAAGAGGGGGGTTAGGGACAGAATTTGCGGAAGCGGATAATTTTCCCGGACACGTGAAAATGTGCAAGGTCCACGAAAATTAGGAGAGGCATGATTTAAAGATGTAATTCAAACTCATTTGAATTTAATTCAAATGGGTTTGAACTTGGACTTGGTTTTTGAAGTGTCCAAAAAATGTTGAGGTTTTTGGAGGAACCTCGATAAACGGGAAAAGAATTCCGAGGAAGGTTACAAAGTCAAAAATTGTAGTAGAATAGAATATGAGGAATATTTGCAAGTGTGTTATGGTCAATTCCACATCAATGGAATATTTTTAATCTAGCTCCCTAGAAATATTGAGAGGCTTTTATATATTATAAAGAGAAGTCACCATAGTGAGTATCCCTCAATTTAAATAGATCAAATGATTTATGCATTTTATTTAGTTGAGATGCAAAGATTAATGACATGATGGCATGATGACATGATGCAATGCAAAATAAAATAGAGCAAGCGAAAATAAAATACACGGCGAAACCCGGAACATATGGAAGTCTTCTGGAGCGTCGGTCTTGGGGCGTCACACCCAAGATCAAAAGAGAACCAACTAAAACAGCGGTGTTCGCTTTGATGCAGCAACCAAGAAGGGAAAGTACATATATTATGGTTACATAGTGGACATGTGGGAACTTGACTATGGACATGATTTTAAGATCCCTTTGTTTAAGTGCAAATGGGTCAATCTGCCAGGAGGCGGGGTACATGTAGACCCACAGTACGGAATGACAACAGTGGATCTGAACAATCTTGGGTACACAGAAGAACCATTTGTTCTAGCCAATGATGTGGCGCATGTTTTCTATGTGAATGACTTGTCTACCAAACCGAGAAAAAGAAAAGATAAGGAAGCGAATACATCATACGATGAGCCTAAGCGCCACATAGTTCTTTCAGGAAAAAGAGACCTCGTGGGATTGGAGGGCAAGACAGACATGTCTAAATATTATGAAAAGTTTCATTAAATTCCTCCCTTCAAAGTCAAGGCTGACCCAAGCACCCTATTAAAACGATGAAGATTATCCATGGTTACGGCGCAATAAGCAAAGGACACAAGCGAAGAAAAAGTGAAGACTTTCTCCCCAAAACTATTATTATGATGGCTTTGATCTAGAATATCATTGCAGTTACAGGTGAAGAAATGAAATGCTTTTTGTAACAGATGGGTTTTTGTATGAAGCTCTCATACTTTGAAATATATTGTCTGTTTTGTACATGAAGTGTGTCCAGTTTTTGTCGTAACCCTCTCAACTTTTTAGAACATTCTATGTGGGTGAAATTATGATACCATGCCAACTTTCAACCTTTTCAGAGTTCATTTGTAGTGCTTTCCAATTTCAGGGTCATTTAGCTCAAAAAAACAGTAAATGCATGAAAAATACCAAATGAAGTCAGAAAGGGTTGAAAATTGATGATGTGGCTTTGAATGGTGCATTTTGAACACACAAAAAGTCCGGAGTTCAAATAAGTTCAAGAAAATGAAATCCCTTTGTAACAGATGAGTTTTCGTCTGAAACCCTGATACTTCGAAAGAGATTGTCCATTTTGTACATGAAGTGCATCCAGTTTTTGCCGTAACCCTCTCAAGTTTTTAGAACATGCTATGTGGGTGAAATGATGAAACCATGCCAACTTCCAACCTCTTCAGAGTTCATTTAAAGTGCTTTTCAATTTCAGGGTCATTTAGCTCAAAAAATCAGTAAATGCATGAAAATACCAAATGAAGTCAGAAAGGGTTGAAAATTGATGTGGCTTTGAATGGTGCATTTTTAACACACAAAAAGTCTAGACTTCAAATAAGTTCAAAAATATTAAATCCCTTTGTAACAGATGAGTTCTCGTCTGATACCTTGATACTTCGAAGGAGATTGTCCATTTTGTACATGAAGTGCATCTAGTTTTTACGGTAACCCTCTCAACTTTTTAGAACATGCTATCTGGGTATAATGATGAAACCATGCCAACTTTCAACCTCTCCAGAGTTCATTTGAAGTGCTTTCAATTTCAGGGTCATTTAGCTCAAAGAATGAACTAATAGCAAAATGAATGAACTAGGAAACTTTTATGATACTCTAATAGCAAAAAGAATGAACTAAAAAAATGAACTAGAAAACTTTAATGAAACACTAATAGCAAAAAGAGTGAACTCTAAAGCTTTTATAAAACCCTAATATAGCAAAAGGAATCAACTAAAAAGCTTTTATAAACCTCTATTATTTTTGAAACTAAAATTATATAAAATTTATGCAACTAAAATTATCTAAGAATTTTCTATTCAAAACATTAATAGCAAAAAAATCCATCAAGAAATTTTTTGTTAGAAACTTTAATAGCAAACTAAAATAACAAAATCTGTTTTTCATTAAAACAGATATTTAAAATAACCTAAAATTACCAAATTCAGTATAATGATAAAACACAGTAATATTAAATATTACGAAAAGAATCACTCAAAAATCTATTTTTATAGTAAAAAAAATTCACAAACTAGTGATTCACACAAATTTAAAAAAATCAAATTTGAAAACTAATGGCACTAACAGAAAGTTTATAATTTTTGTGACCTAAAAGCAAAAAGAATTAAAAAGGAAAGCAAAAAAAGAAAATAAATAATGCAAAAAAAACTGGAAAAATGCCGCCTATTGGGCCACCACGGCCTGAATACGACTAGAAACCCAACCAGACAGGTGGGCCAGGATTGAAGCCCGCAGAAGGCCGAGTAGGCCCATAGGCAAGTACAGAGAGGTTATGCCCGTATGCCTGCTTTAGAGAGGAGCTCGATAGGTCAGGCGCACCGCACCTTATAAACAGGTGCAACTTTCTCTCAGCTAGCGAGGTGAGACTAAACTCCCACCACTACGCCGATGTGCAAGGCCTTTGGTCCCGGTTGGTGGCACCAACCGAGACTAAAGGGGGGGGGGGCATTGGTCCCGGTTGGTGCCACGAACCGGTACTAATGCCCCCCCTTTAGTCCCAGTTGGTGCCACCAACCGGGACCAATGGTCCTAGTTTCCCGCCCTTTGGGCTGCTGAAAACTGACCTTTGGTCCCGGTTGGTGGCATGAACCGGAACCAAAGGGGGGCATTGAACCCGGTTGGTGCCAAGAACCAGGACCAAAGGATGGGGTATATAAGCCCACAGTTAGGAAATTATCACACTTCATCCTCCGCACTTGTGCCCCCGACGATGCCGAGCGTATTGACGCCGCCAGGCTGCCCCGACGTTGTCCGCCGCCCCCACCGTCTCCATCGCACGCGCCCCTGCGACGGCCCCCCCCATCATTGCCATCGCCCCTGCCCCGGGCCGCCCCCGTCGTCCCCGTCGCCCCTGTACCGGCCCGCCGTCGTCGTAGCCCGTGCCCATGCCCCATCGTTGTCATCATCGTCGCGTGTCGTCCTCGCCCCCGACCCCGCCGTCACCCGTGCCCCTGCCCCGGCCCGCCAACGTCGTCGTCGTCGCCCCTGCCCCGAGCCCGCGCCGCCCCTTCCTAGCTCGTCGTCGCCGTCGCCGTCGCCGTCGCACGCCGTCCTCTCCCCCGACCCCGCGCCCCTGCCCCGTCGTTGCCCGAGACCCGCTGTGAGCCATCGCGCCGCCCCAGCCGTTTTTTAATTATTAATCATGTGTCACACCCTGATTTTCATGCCACAACACTTAAGCTAAATATCAAGCTAAAAATGTGGGTTTGACAAAAACTTTTGAGTGTTTTTGACCTTGCTTGATTGGTTTTCTGTTTGCTGCTTGCTAGTGCTCTAAAAATCAAATAAATCCTCCAACTCTTATACTTCATCTCCTTGATCCAAAACCTTTTCCCAATGATCATGCCATGTGTATAGACCAGTATAGTATTTTCTTATAAAAATATTTTGGCCAAATAGTATTTTCTAAAATTAGTTTTCCAAAAACCCCTGAATTGAGGTTTGCACTACAAGTACCTAATTTAGGGTGTGAAAAATCTTTCAAAAAGTATATTTGAATCCTATTAGATATAGGACTTCCAGAAACCACAAAATTATAATTTTAGAAGTTATTTTTATATTTTATTTAAAAGCTTTTTCTTCAGGCCAGAAATGGTCTTTAATAGGGAAAAATTATTTAATTATTTCAAAAATATTTGCCAAAATTCAAGGAAAGTCATAGGACATATATTGTCCATATATAAGAGTTTAAACACATGGTCATGTTCAAAATATTGGACAAATCCTTCCAAAACCCTTTCTGGATATTTCAAGCTTTTGAAATATTTACAAAGGAAATATTCTCCAAAAATTCCAGGGAAATTCTATCATGTCATATATGATATATGTGATGATCTTACAAAGCCTCATGCCTTGAAGATCAAGAAAACATCATCTAATCCCCTCAAAACCATTTCTGTCCATTTTGAAGTTTGAGCAACTTTACATTGCCAAACTTATCCAAATGCTCTCAAACTTGGTGCACATGCTAGAATGGTCTAATTATGCATCTAGACCAAATGGCACAAGTATTGGAGAAGCATAACTTGATCTAAATGCCCCAAAACCCTTTTTGGCCAGATCCAAATTTAAACAACTCTACATTGCCAACTTTTTACTTGGGGCCTCAAATTTTGTGGACATGTTCACAAACCCAAATGATGACACTACACCAAGTGGTGCATCAAGGGGAGATGATTTGCTTAACCTAATCTTGAGAAATCCATTTCTGTTGATTTCTAGGGTTTACAAAAGTTGCATTGGCAACTTTGCCCAAATGAGCTCAAATTTGGTTGAAGGGCCTAAATATATGTGATATTTGATCCTGTTAAGTCTCATGTCAAGTGGAGTTATTTTGCTTGCCCAAAACTGCATCAAACACCTTATGCCATTTTTCCAAAACCATTGTTTTGACCCCTTTCACTATTCCCCTTTACCTCAAATTCTTACCACAGGTAAACCTGATCATATTCTACCTCCAGTAACTCACCCATGCCTCATCTCAGTCATTGGAGGGGGTAAACTCCCATTTTACTCTTCTGGATAGCGGCATTCTCCTTCTTTCTCACCTCCCTCCTCACTTCAGTGGCCCTCCAGGGTATCCCAGGCCGTCTAGGCATTGTTTACTAACCCCTAGCATTGCTGGACATAAGGGGACACGCATATGGCACTTATTCTATGCCATGGCATGCAGAGCTCGCGCTCTGGAGCGCGCTACAGTGCCCTGGCGCACTGTAGCCGCCTCCAATCAGGAGCACCCGACAGCCTCGAGCCTCCCCAGCATGCCCCCCAAGGCCGCCTCGACGTCCGGGACATGGCAGCTGGTCGGCCCCCTCCTTCCTCTCTCTCTCCAACCCCTGCTCGCACGCGCGCCATGGCCGCCCGAGCGCTCCAGTGGGCAGCCTCACACGCGCGTTGCGCTGGCGCATTCCCGCTCCTCCTCTCTCCTTCTCTAGGCCTGGACCAACCCCACGAACACCCCGGACACACCCACGGGCGCCCCCGTGGCTTGCAGCGACGGGAACAAGCTCGCCGGCGCACGAGACCTTGGTGGACCGCCGCCCACCTATTTATAGGGCACCCCAGACTCCCCTCGCGGCTCCATTTACCCCCTCTCCCTCTAGTGTACCTCCCCGACAGGCCCACTGCTCTCCCCGTGCCCTACAGCCACCTCCCTGGCCGGAGTCCCGCGGCCGGCCTCCGCTCGAATTCGTGCCAGCCCGAGCTCTTCTCCCTCTCCTATCTCCACCGATGGACTCCCCTGAGCTAGGCGGACCTCCCATGCTCTTCCTCTCATCCAGGGGCGCACCATAGCACTGTGCCCAATCTCGCCGACACCACCGTCCGCCGGCGTCCAAGCCTCCGTCGACTCGACCATCCCTCGTAGCCGTGGCATACATGAATGGATGCGGCGTTCTTCGCCGAGCCCATCCATAGCCAGAGCATCGCCGGAGGTGCTCCGTAGCGCCGGCAGTCATCGTCGGGGTCCTCTGCTCCCTCGGCCAGGCGAGCGCGCGGGAGGAAGAAGAAGACGGAGGCCCTGCAGGTGGGCCCCGCTCGTAAGTGACCCAACCACCAGGCCACGCTGGCAAGTGGAGGCGGGTTCGCCTGGTTCCACGTCCCCGCAGTGAAGGCGCAGTACGGGAGGGCACCTTCGACGTCGCCCCAGTTGCCCGCGCACCCGAGCCACTGGGCCGGCCCACTGCTATCTCCCGCCCAACATGCTGTATAAGGGTAAAACCCTTTTCCTTATCCTTTTTCTTTTACCAGACAGCTTCAAAAACCACCCAAATATTCAAATAGTGTCCAAACTTGATGATTCAAATTTCTTCTGGCTCCATAAATCCTGCTCTATCACATGGTGCAACATGCACATTTTTCCAGAAACTTTTCCTTCACAAATATTATCAAAATGTCATTATTCATTTTCTGTGATGAACTTTAGAAAATCACAGAGAGCTCAAAATTGATCCAAATGCAGTGGTTCAAATTCCTAGATGCTTGTCATGTCCAAACTTAGTTTTGGAACATTTTTATTAATACTTTCTGTATCCCACCAAATAATGAGCCATTTCTTCATATTAATCAACTTTGCAAAATCCTAGGAAATTCATTTGAACTCCAAATCCAGTGAAACCAACTCCTAGATGCTTCTAAAGTCATGCCTTGATTAATGGGTACCTTTGCTCATTATTCAAACATATATTTCTATACACTTCTTTCAAATCCATAAACCCCTTGATTCCGTCATATTGAAATGTGCCAAACCATCCATTGATCATACTCCAATGAAACCACCTTGGTTATTTTCATATGACCAGAGGTATCCTAGAAAAGTCCAACTCCTATTTTTAGAGCACTTTTATTTTTGCTTTGTTGTGTTGCTTATTATGATCGTTTCCATCGTTAGTTGACGAAATAAACAGAGTACTCGAAGATGGACCAGAAGGTTGGAAGACTCGGAAGGACAAGGCAAGCAGCCCTTTGACCATGATACACTTGTGTTCTTCGGAACCCATTTACTTCCGAATGCATGATGATAAGAATGACGGTGGTGACCTAGTTGAGAACCACCACATGATGCATGCTTTACTCATGATCTTGCTATGTGCTAGATGCAATGCAAATGATTAGTAGTGATGCTTAGTGATGCATGTGTGCCATGAAACCCTCGTGGTTGCATCCTTTTTCAAAAACCTCATCGGGTGCCCCTAATGCCCGAGGGTGATGTTGAGTCAAGTCATCACTTGAGGAAGAAGTGATGTGCAATTAAAGATCTTGTGCATGGGTGAAATGATGGATTAGATTTATGTGTGACTACCGTCCCAACCAAACATGTGCAACCACTCTACCCCTTATGGGACGGGGCGTTATTGATTACTTAGGACGATACTAGCATGGTGCCCGCATTACTAGTGACGGGAAGACTTGAGGTCTTTCCCGGGACGGGGTCGTGCTTGGATAGACGACCATGACTGTTTTTACAGGGCACCGGACACACTGTTGGTCCCTTCGTGTATGCGTGACATTGAAATTAGGGCAAGTCCCATGATCTATTGTTTGTACTCGAGGGCCGTGTACCAACGAGTGGACCCTATGCTAGTGTCGTCTAAGGAAATATAATGATCGGGTGCTTCTCCCGAGTACTTGAGGTACTGCAGGATCGTGGGTGACACGAAAGCTTCCCAAATCTTGTGGGTAAAGTGCGCAACCTCTGCAGAGTGTACAAACTATTCGAATAGCTATGTCCACGGTCATGGACAGTTGGGTGGTGCTACTTAAACTATGTCCAGAATTTTACTATACCAGTGAAAGTATGTGTGTGTGATGAGTCAAGGTGGTGGCTTGACTCGTTGAGTCGAATCCTATTCATGTTGATATCGGTAACCTGTCCTCGGAGGTTACACGAGTTTATCGATGCATATACTTGATGGTAGAATATTTATTCTAGCTCGTAGCTAGATTGCTCATTGTTGCACAATTGCATTGTTACCTTGAACCAAATCATGGGTTGCTTGCGAGTACATTCATAGTACTCATTGGCTTGCCACTGGTTATTTTATTGGCCAGTCATGAGAGAACAGGATATGATGAAGATTTCTTGGTGACGAGCATGCGAGCTAGGACGCTTCCCAGTCAGAATGCCTGTAGGGTTAAGGCAGATGGCATGGGTCCAAGTTGTTATTGAAGATTTCCGCTGCAACGATATACTCAAGACTTGACCATTATGGTCCTATTTGTGTAATACGGTATGTATGGATGTAAGGCTCTTGTTATTCAGCTTCTGTGTGTTCAGTGAGCATTGATCTCTGGGATCAATGTACACGTGCATTCGGTGATCACGACTTATGAGTCGGGGTCCCCACATCATGTTTATGTAATGTATGTATATGTACATGTATACATAGTGCTTAGTGTATTTTTTTGATATGATTAATTTTTTAGCCATATTTATGTACATGTATGTATATGTAGATGTAGATGCTTAGTGTGTTTTTTGTTTATTTCATTTTCATATATAATGTAGATGTTTATGTGTATGTGTATGTGGATGGATCCATATATATAGAAAATGATCATATGATTTTTTTTGTTCATAGATTTTTCCATAGAAATTAGTTACAATTTACCAAAGTTACTAAGTTACTAAGTTAAATTGTTCATATATTCAAAATGAGGGGTGAGCGTCGTTGTCGATCTACCCCCTCCCCGATAACATTTTATTCCATGTATGTATGTCGTTGTCGATATAGCCCCTCCCCAATAACTTCGACATGAGGGGGGTCGATATATCCCCTCCCCGATAACATTGTTTTCCATGTATGTATGTCGTTGTCCATATATCCCCGCCCCGATAACTTTGAGATGAGGGGGGCATCGATATATATACCCCTCCCCGTTAACATTTTTTCCATGTGTGTATGTTGTTGTCGATATATCCCCTTCCCGATAACTTCTACATGAGGGGGGTCGATATACCCCCTCCCCGATAACATTTTTTTCCATGTATGTATGTCGTTGTCGATATACCCCTCCTCGATAACTTCGACACGAGGGGGGTTGATATACCCCCTCCCCGATAACTTTGACACGAGGAGGGTCGATATACCCCCTCCCCGATAACTTCGACACGAGGGGGGTCGATATACCCCCTCCCCAAACCCTAGAATTGTTGCCGAGGCCACCCAAATTTACCAAGTTAAAAGAGCTAGTGTTGTCGTCGAGGCCACCGCAAACCCTAGAAGCGTTGTCTTCGAGGCCACTAATTAATATTCCTTGTTGTGATTAGCTAACTAGGTCTATGTTTTCCACTAATATATCCATCTATCATGTTTTTTTATTAATTGCCATGTTGTAATATTTGCAGAAACTATGGAGCACCGAGACGAGGAAAGAGAAATGTTTTTGGGGGATTAATCTGCGGCGGAGGTAATTTCTTGTCGTTTCTCAACGACAACGATGGTATGGAAGGAGAGGGTGAAGGCTCCGGTGATCAAACAATGGAGGATGAAGGGCATGATATCTGTGATGACATCTGCGGTGATGGAATGGAGGAGGGAGGTCTTGCAAAGTACGGTGAGGTATATATATTAATTAAGCCTGTGCTGACTAGCTAATTGATGTATTAATTGTTTTGGTATGTACATATATTAACTATCTTCTTTCTTCTTTTATAGCCCTCCTGATTGAGCCAAACTTCGGTAATGAGACGAGGCCCGAAGAAAAGGCTACGCCCGGATGAAAAGTTCATGATCGCACATATCGCGAACGATGGCACGATTGAACCCATGCGGACCAATGCAGCTTTTTCTTCTCAGTGCGGCGCTATTATTAGGGACATGATCCCGATCAGCATCGAACTATGGAATGAGCCTAAGAAGAAGGTAGACCCTCAAGTTCCTTATGTCACTGATAGAGAAAAAACTGATCTTTGGACAGCGCTGAAGGCAAATTTCACCCTACCGACAAAGGAGGATCCGAAGAAGCCAGTTATAGAGCCATTTGTCAAGGCTCAAGCTCTTAAGAAGATGGCAACTCTATTCAGGAGGTGAAAGAATGAGTGGAAAGCAAAGTTTGTCGAGAAAGGGAAGACTCCAGTCTTCACCGGCCGCTTTGAGAAGATAAGAGATCACTGGCCCGCATTTGTGGCCTACAAGGAATCGAAAAGGACTAAGAAGATGTCAGAGACAAACAAGAAGAATGTTGCAAAGAAGCTGTATCACCATCGCACGGGATCAGGTGGCTACATCAAAGCCCGTCCATTGTGGGACAAGGCTGAGCAAGACTTGGTTGCTAAAGGGGTCGAACCAGAGACATTGAATTGGCCATACCGTTCAAAGACTTGGTTCTTTGGGGTTGGGGGAACCTTGGACCCTCAAACACGGAGGTGCCATTGGATGAAAAAGCAACTTGAAATACCCATCAAGAAGCTTCAGAAGTGTATCGCAGCAGCGCAGGAAGGGACGTTCGTTCCCGACAAAGAGAATGACGAGCTCACCGAGGTCCTCGGGAATCCGGAGCACCCTAGACGAACACGAGGCACGCCAGGCTCCGTTCCGTGGTGGGTTGGTTTCCCGAATCAGATGGTGACAAAACCAGGGAGAGGAAGAGGAAACTAGAGCAGACCGAACTGCAGAAGCTGCATGCAAGGGTAAAAAAGCTAGAGGAACAAGCAGCTAACAACTAGCGACCTGCCGGAGCTACCCCAGATGCTACCCCCCCATCTCAGCGGAGAAGCAGTGTGGCTTCCATCGAGCCCCTTTAGCAGCCTGACTTCTTGGCTCCTAGCTACCCCGTGGATGCTATCACGGAGGCTCAACATTGCCAGTTTATGACGCAATGGCAGCAATTTAAAGTCAAGGCGATTGTCGGCTCTGTTGCACCTCCTCGACCCGACTCAACTTTTCACTACCGTCCGATTCCACAAGCCTATGCTGTTGTGATGGTGGATGAAGTAACGGAGGGATTTGAGGAGCTCAGGCTTGACCACCCTACAGGTGAAGGGAATACTCAGCTGGGTCTTGCTCTGTTGACTCCATGTCTATGGCGGAAGGAGCTCATCAAGCCTCCGAACTGGACGCCTCCACCTCCTCCTCCGACGACGAGTGAGGCCACTCCGCCTCCTCCTCCTCTTCCTCCTCCTCTCGCGAGTGGTCAGGGCACTCCGCCTCCTTCTCCGACAGCTCCGGCGCGTGAGGGCGGCACTCCGCCTCCTTCTCCGACTGCTCTGGCACGTCCGAGCAGCCCACCTCCTCCTCTGCCTCGTCAGCAACGTCTGAAGACAGGAGCCGCCGCTCAGGCTGCTCCGGTGTGTCAGAGCACTCCGGCTCCTTCTACTACTCGTCAGCAGCAAGGGAAGAGAGGCGCCACCGCTCCGGCGTCTAGCAGTACAGCCAGAGGCGGCATGCAATGCAGATTGGTTCCTTCTCTCAAGCCTCTAGAGAAGTTACCATACGAGATGAGCGAGGAGGAAAACCAGAAGATCTGTCAAGCACAAGTGAAGGACTTCTTTGAAACGCAAAGAGCTAAGAAACATCCACCTTCGGAGGAGAAGATAGATCTGGTTAAATTGAAACGCAATTTTGATGCACTGAAGCAACCACCATCGTGTTTGCCGCAAACCAACTATGAGCGCATTATTGAAAAGACATATCTGGAAGCGGAGCGTTCAGGAAGTACTTGCAGTGATTGAAGGTTAGCAGAATGAAGAAGTGGGAAAAAAATCCCAGCTCAGCGAACAAGAGAACCAATCGTGCCCCCCCCCCCCCGCTCAAGGTGCCTAGCGACATCGTCGCTAATCATCCGGGGATGGTGCCAGGTACCAATCTTGGAGATTACCTGGGCGATGATGTAGTGTTTGATATGTTAGAGGTGGACAAACACAAATACCGGTACGGGAAGTCTCTCATCAAACCTAGTGATCCTCCTCTAACAACGATGATGTGTAAATTCCATGACTGGTACATGGAAGTCTGCAAAAAGTCTGGCAAGGATACTTTGATGCTGAGTCTTAAAGATGAGCACGACCTCATTGGAATTCAGATGTTGTCTGTTCTATTTGAGGAGTTCTTCGCGTTTTTCAATCAAAAGGCCCTCGATAAAATAATGGTTACTTGCTACTGCCTGTAAGTACTACTTCTGTAATTAAGTCTCTATATATAGCTCAACTCTTTCGTTGCATGTATATATAATTATCCTCACTATATTATGCAGATTGAAGATCGTCGAATGCACAAAATCACAAATCTGGGACATTGGGTTCATTAACATCAATCTCATAGATGAATGGACGGTTAGATTTAATCCCAAAGAAACAGAGCACAACTTGTTACAATCATTGCTCAAAAATCGAAACAAAGATACAATACTCTTTCCTTACAACTTCAAGTGAGTGTTACTGTCTTGTGCATATTCGGTTTCCCTTATTACTCGAGGTTATAGTAATGTAATTTATGAGTTATGCATGCGTCCGCAGCTTCCACTATATTCTCCTAGAGATTAAGCTTGAGCGGGGACTAGTAACCGTCTTAGACTCGAGACGAAAAGATCCCCAAGACTATGCGGACATGACTGCAATGCTCTAGAAGTAAGTTCAATCGATCATTATCGCACCATATCAGCAACTTTGTTCATTTCCTGAGATATCAAGTAATTATTTCCTTTGTCTCGCAGGGTTTGGAAAGAGCTCACCGCACAAGCTCCGGGATTGCCGGGGGAGCTGCGATTTATACACCCGAGAGTAACTACTACTAGCTAGTTTCGCGCATCTCCCGCATTCATTCTAGCTATAGTTTCATCAATACTATTTATAATGCTTGATTATCAGTTTAGTTGACCTCTATTTCTCGTAAAGTGGTTGTGGCAGGACGCCGCGAATAATTTTTGTGGATACTACGTTTGTGAGTACATCCACAATGCGATGACCTCTAAGCGGGGCTACTCTAAGAAAGATTATGAAGTGCGTAAGCAATAATATTCACAATTTTATTTTATTACCATCATTTGTGTTGAGTTTCATTCATATATATGTATTGACCCCCTTCTTCAAATTAGACGTGGAAGATGCGGGATGAACTCCTACCATAAGACCGCATACGAGCAATTCAAGAGGAATTGGCGGGATTCTTTCTTGACCACATCATAGTAAATCCGGAGAATACCATGTGGAATTTGACATTAGATGTTAGGGAATTGTAAGAGATCTTATATTGTATATATGTAGCCAGTAGCGTTGGATAGATATACAAAAACTTGTTGTTCGACCAATCTCTTGAAAATAGATTGGGCAATCACACTTCTCTCTGTATATGTTCTTGACGATCTTGTGTACTTAATGGTTTCCTTCATTTGCTTAGCTAGTGTGTCGTGTCCTCTCTATACGTATAGTTGCATCGACCAAGCACGAATATAAGAGAGGGCACTTCTCTCTATTAGTTAGCTAACACAACATATGAAACCCCTAAATTAACCCTACAAAACCCCCAAAACCCCCAAAACCCCCAACACCCCCTTTCAAAACAAAAAACAAAAAACCCATCCACTGAACTGCTGACGCGTGGATGAGCATTGGTCCCGGTTGGTGCTACCAACCGGGACAAAAGGCCCTCCTGCCTGGGCTCGTCGCAGCGGCCACGTGGAGCCCCATCTGTCCCGGTTCGTGGGAGAACTGTGACTAAATGTCATGGGCTTTAGTACCGAACCTTTAGTCCCGGTTCCAGAACTGGGACAAATGGGCCTCAGGAACCGGGATAAATGGTCCTTTTCCACTAGTGTTGCCATCACTTATTGCCGCTTCCTACCCTGCCGCACCCCTCTTCCCCTACACGTCGCAGCTACAACACCCCTCTCCCCTTGCACGTCGCCGCTGGAACACCCCCACCCCCATAGGCCACAGTTCAAATGCGGCACAAGAAGTTGATGCATCATAAACATTGGCGCCGCATGCCTTCGATGATTATCTTTTGTACAGTCGTATTTGAAAGATTGTGTAGAATGAGCGGCTAACGTGTCATGTGTGTGGGTTATGGTCCTACAACTGCAATGTCGTCGCGGCAGCTTACAGTTCTTGATCGTTTATATTCCAATAACTTGAGCACCTCACCACTATCCGGCGTTTGCTTTCATCAAGGATTGGAAGTTTTTTTTTGAGCCATATGTTCTTGGACACGTCTAAAAGGAAAGTTCATGCCCCCCCCATTGAAAAAGGGAAGGATGCGTCTAGACACAAAACTGCCCCGCTAGAAAACCCCTGGTCCCCCGCCCGCGCCAGCCCCCCACCCTCGCCAACCCTTTCCACGTGATTGCTGAACATCGTCAGCCCCCACCCCCACTTTCCCTCTGCATCAGGCCCCTCTCCACCCCATCTTATTATCTCCCAAGAAAGAAAGGGCACAGTTCTACCATCCCAGATCTGAAAACCTTCAAGGAGTTGCAATGGCAGCCGCAAAAATCTAGAAGTCAGAGAGAGAAGGACCAAACAAACTCATGAAGGGCTGTTGGAGAAGAAGCACAGAGGTAAAAAGCATAAAAAATTGCTTACCTTTTCCTTAACTTTTGCCCTTATGCTTTCCTCCTGTACAAAATTACTCTTCTAGATCCAACATGCTTTTGTTTTACAGCAGGTCTGTTGCTTCCCTGATGCATAAGAACACATTGTAAAACCCTAAAATCAAATCAAAAATACTAAAAAAAGTGATGGATTGTTGTGCTGTTTCTTTGCTCAAGTTAAATTTGGCAATCTGCCGATCATGTCTTTGCAAAAATAGTGTTATTATAAGGCAACTAGTGGTGGTTACTGGTACGTCTCCAACGTATCTATAATTTTTTATTGTTCCATGCTATTATATTATATGTTTTGGATGTTTAATGGGCTTTATTATACACTTTTATATTATTTTTGGGACTAACCTACTAACCCAAGGCCCAGTGCAGATTGCTGTTTTTTTGCCTATTTCAGGGTTTCGCAGAAAAGGAATATCAAACGGAGTCCAAACGGAATGAAACCTTCACGAAAGTTATTTTTGGAACAATATCTTCACGAAAGACTTGGAGTACACGCGAGGGAACGAAGGAGGCAGCCACAAGGGTCCAGGGCGCCCCCCTCCTACAGGGCACGCCCCGCACCCTCGTGGGCCCCCTCTGGCTCCCCCGATGCCCTCCTTCCTCCCATATATATCCATGTACCCTAATAACATCAAGGCAACATAGAAAACCCTAATTCCACCGCCACAACCTTTTGTTCCCGTGAGATCCCATATTGGGGCCTGTTCCGGAGCTCCACCGGAGGGGGAGGGTCTACCACGGAGTGCTTCTACATCAACGCCATAGCCTCGCCAATGAGTTGTGAGTAGTTTACCACAGACCTTCGGGTCCATAGTTATTAGCTAGATGGCTTCTTCTCTCTTTTTGGATCTCAATACCAAGTTCTCCTCGGTCTTCGAGGAGATCTATTCGATGTAATCTTTGTGCAGTGTGTTTGTCGAGATCCGATGAATTGTGGGTTTATGATCAAGATTATCTACGAGAAATATTTGATTCTTTTCCGAAATCTTTTATGTATGATTATAATATCCTTGCAAGTCTCTTCGGATTATTGGTTTGGTTTGGCCTACTAGATCTATAGTTCTTGCAATGGGAGAAGTGCTTGGCTTTGGATTCAATCTTGCGGTGTCCTTTCCCAGTGACAGCAGGGGCAGCAAGGCACGTATTGTATTGTTGCCATCAAGGATAAAAATATGGGGTTTATATCATATTGCTTGAGTTTATCCCTCTACATCATGTCATCTTTCTTAAAGCATTACTCTATTCTTATGCACTTAATACTCTAGATGCATGCTGGATAGCGGTCGATGCTACTTCTCGAGCTTGCGTTGTATTCCCTCGAAGAGGAAAGGGTGATGCAGCATAGTAGCGTAAGTATTTCCCTGAGTTTTTGAGTGCCAAGGTATTAATCCAGTAGGAGACCACGCGCGAGTCCTTCGCACCTGCACAAACAAATAAGAACTTCGCAGCCAACGCGATAAGGGTTGTCAATCCCTTTATGGTCACTTACGAAAGTGAGATCTGATAGAGATGATAGTTTGATATTTTTGGTATTTTTGGATATAAGAACAGAAAGTAAAAGCGGAAAAGTAAAGTAGATTGTAGATTGATATGTTGAGAATAGACCCGGGGGCCATAGGTTTCTCTAGTGGCTTTTCTCATGATAGCGGTATTCTACGGCGGGTAAACAAATACTGTTGAGCAATTGATAGAAAAGCGAATACTTATGAGAATATCTAGGCATGATCATTATATATAGGCATCACATCCGAAACAAGTAGACCGAAACAATTCTGCGTCTACTACTATTACTCCACACATCGACCACTATCCAGCATGCATCTAGAGTATTAAGTTCATAAGAACAGAGTAACGCCTTAAGCAAGATGACATGATGTAGAGGGATAAACTCAAATAACATGATATAAACCCCATCTTTTTATCCTCGATGGTAGCAATACAATACAAGCCTTGCTGCCCCTACTGTCACTGGGAAAGTACACCACAAGATTGAACCCAAAGCCAAGCACTTCTCCCATTACAAGAACTATAGATCTAGTAGGCCAAACCAAACCACTAATTCGAAGAGACTTGCAAGGATATTATAATCATACATAAAGAGTTCAGAAAAGAACCAAATATTTCTCATAGATAATCTTGATCATAAACCCACAATTCATCAGATATCGACAAACACACCGCAAAAAGAGATTACATCGAATAGATCTCCTCGAAGACCGAGGAGAACTTGGTATTGTGATCCAAAGAGAGAGAGAAGAAGCCATCTAGATACTAGCTATGGACCCGAAGGTCTGTGGTAACCTACTCAAAACTCATGGTGAGACGATGATGATGATGTAGAAAAACTGCGTGGTAGATCCCCCCTCCGACGGAGCTCCGGAACAGGCCCCAAGCTGGGATCCCATAGGAACAGAAGGTTTCGGCGGTGGAACTAGGGTTTTCTCTCTTGTTCTGATGGTTTTGGGGTACGTAGGGTATACATAGGAGGAAGGAGGGCACCGGGGGCCAGACATGGGGCCCACGAGGCAGGAGGCGCGCCCTATAGGGGGGGGCCCACCCTCGTGGATGCCTCATGTGCCCTACTCCGTAGTTCTCAAGTCTCCTGTGCGTATTTTGCTCCAAAAATATCTCTCCCGAAGTTTCATTCCGTTTGGACTCCGTTTGATATTCCTTTTCTGTAAAACCCTGAAATAGGTAAAAAAACAGCAATCTGGACTGGGCCTTTGGGTTAATAGGTTAGTCCCAAAAATAATATAAAAGTGTATAACAAAGCCCATTAAACATCCAAAACATCAAAAATAATAGCATGGAACAATATAGAATTATAGATACATTGGAGACGTATCAGTCGATCTGTGGAGTAATAGTAGTAGATGAAGAATCGTTTCGGTCTACTTGTCACGGACGTGATGCCTATATATAATGATCAAGCCTAGATATTCTCACAACTATGCGCTTTTCTATCAATTTTTCGATAGTAATTTGTTCACCCACCGTAGAATTCTGCTATCATGAGAGAAGCCGCTAGTGAAACCAATGGCCATCGGGTCTATTCTCAACATATTAATCTCGAATCTACTTTACTTAGCTCTATTTACTTTTTGTTCTTATATCAAAAATACCAAAAGTATTATACTATCCTATCTATCAGATCTCATTTCGTAAGTGACAGTAAAGGGATTGACAACCACTTATCGCGTTGTCTGTGAAGTTCTTATTTGTTTGTGCAGGTGCGTGGTCTCCTACTGGATTGATACCTTGGTTCTAAAAAACTGATGGAAATACTTATGCTACTGTGCTGCATCACTCTTTCCTCTTCGAGGGAATACAACGCAAGCTCGAGAAGTAGCAAGAAGAATTTCTGGCGCCGTTGCCGGGGAGGCTTACACAAAAGTCATATACCAAGTACCTATCACAAACCCTTATCCTTTGCATTACATTTTTGCCTCTCGTTTTCCTCTCCCCCACTTCACCCTTGCCGGTTTATTTGCCATTCTTTTTGCCGTGTGTTTACCGTGCGCTTGCTTCTTGTTTTCTTGAATGTTGGATTGCTTGCTTGTCACTATGGCTCAGAACAATACCAAATTGTGTGACTTTTCCAATACCAACAATAATGATTTTATTAGCACTCCGATTGCTCCTATTACCGATGCTGAATCTTGTGAGATCAATGCTGCCTTGTTGAATCTTGTCATGAAAGATCAATTTTCCGGCCTTCCTAGTGAAGATGCCGCTACCCATCTGAACAACTTTGTTGATTTGTGTCATATGCAAAAGAAGAGGGATACGGATAATGATATTGTTAAATTGAAGCTATTTCCATTTTCACTTAGAGATAGTGCTAAAACTTGGTTTTCCTCTTTGCCTAGAAATAGTATTGATTCGTGGAATAAGTGCAAAGATGCTTTTATCTCTAAGTATTTTCCTCCTACTAAGATTATCTCCCTTAGAAACAATATTATGAATTTTAAGCAACTAGATCATGAGCATGTTGCACAAGCTTGGGAGAGAATGAAATTAGTGATACGTAATTGTCCTACACATGGTTTGAACTTATGTATGATTATACAAAACTTTTATGCTGGCTTGAATTTCTTCTAGAAATCTTTTAGATTCGGCTGCAGGAGGCACTTTCATGGAAACTACCTTAGGATAAGCTACCAAACTCCTAGATAATATTATGATTAACTACTCTCAATGGCACACCGAAAGATCTACTAGTAAAAAAGTGCATGCTATTGAAGAGATTAGTGTTTTGAGTGGAAAGATGGATGAACTTATGAAATTATTTGCTGCTAAGAGTGCTTCTTCTGATCCTAAAGTTATGCCTTTATTCACGTTGATTGAAAATAATAATGAATCTTTGGACGTGAATTTTGTTGATAGGAATAATTTTGGTAACAATGCTTATAGAGGAAACTTTAATCCTAGGCCTTTTCCTAGTAATTCCTGTAATAATTATGGTAATTCCTACAATAACTCTTATGGAAATTTTGGTAAGACACGCTCTGAATTTGAAACTAGTGTTAAGGAGTTTATGAATTCGCAAAAGAATTTCAATGCTTTGCTTGAAGAAAAATTGCTTAAGACTGATGAGTTGGCTAGAAGCGTGGATATAATTACTCTCGATGTTGACTCACTGAAACTTAGATCTAGTCCACCTAAGCATGATATCAATGAGTCTCTCAAAGCAATGAGAATTTCCATTGATGAGTGCAAAGAAAGAACTACTAGGATGCGTGCTAAAAAAGAGTGTTTTATGAAAGCGTGTTCTTCTAGTTATCATGAAAATAAATATGAAGATTTGAAAGTTATTGATGTGTCTCCTATTAGATCCTTGTTTTCTAGTATGAATCTTGATAAAGATGGGACTGGAGATGAGTCTACTTTAGTTAAAAGGCGTCCCAATGATTCAGAGTTTTTAGATCTTGATGCTAAAATTGTTAAAAGTGGGATTGAAGAGATTAAAACTTTGCATAGTGATAAACCCACTATTTTGGATTTCAAGGGATTCAATTATGATAATTGCTCTTTGATAGATTGTATTTCCTTGTTGCAATCCGTACTAAATTCTCCGCATGCTTGTAGTCAAAATAAAGCTTTTACCAAACACATAGTTGATGCTTTAATGCAGTCTTATGAGGAAAAACTTGAATTAGAAGTTTATATCCCTAGAAAGCTTTATGATGAGTGGGAACCTACTATTAAAATTAAAATTAAAGATCATGAATGCTTTGCTTTGTGTGATTTGGGTGCAAGTGTTTCTACAATTCCAAAAACTTTGTGTGGTATGTTAGGTTTCCATGAACTTGATGATTGTTCTTTAAATTTGCATCTTGCAAATTCTACCATTAAGAAACCTATGGGAAGGATTAATGATGTTCTTATTGTTGCCAATAGGAATTATGTTCCCATAGATTTCATTGTTCTTGATATAGATTGTAATCCTTCATGTCCTATTATTCTTGGTAGACCTTTCCTTAGAACGGTTGGTGCAATTATTGATATGAAGGAAGGAAATATTAGATTCTAATTTCCGTTAAGGAAAGGGATGGAACACTTTCCTAGAAAGAAAATCAAATTACCATATGAATCTATTATGAGAGCCACTTATGGATTGCCTTCCAAAGATGGCAATACCTAGATCTAGCCTTGTATCGTGCCTAGCTAGGGGCGTTAAACGATAGCGCTTGTTGGAAGGCAACCCAATTTTATTTTCTTTGTTTTTGCTTCTGTTTAGGAATAAATATTGCTTCTAGCTTCTGTTTAGATCTGGTTTTGTGTTTTAATTAGTGTTTGTGCCAAGTAGAACCTTTGGGAAGACTTGTGTTTAGTTTATATGATCATATTGTAAAAACAGAAACTTTAGCGCTCACGAGATTAGTCACCAGATTTTACTGGAGAGTGCTATTTAGTTGATTCTTTTTGCAGATTATTAAGAGACAAATTCCTCACGTTTACCAATTTATTTCAATTTTTTAGAGTTACAGAAGTATTTGAAAGTTACAGATTACTACAGACTGTTCTGTTTTAGACAGATTTTGTTTTTCGTGTGTTGTTTGCTTATTTTGATGAATCTATGAGTAGTATTAGGGAGTATTAATCATAGAGAAGTTGGAATACAGTTGGTTGAACACCAATATAAACAAAGAATGAGTTCATTACAGTACCTTTGAGTGGTGGTTTGTTTTCTTATACTAACGGAGCTCACGAGATATTTGGCTAAGTTTTGTGTTGTGAAGTTTTAAAGTTTTGAGTATGGCTTTGATGGACTATGGAACCAAGAGTGGCAAAAGATTAAGCTTGGGGATGCCCAAGGCACCCCAAGGTAAAATTCAAGGACAACCAAAAGCCTAAGCTTGGGGATGCCCCGGGAAGGCATCCCATCTTTCGTCTTCATCTATCGGTAATTATACTCGGGACTACATTTTTATTCACCACATGATATGTCTTTTGCTTGGAGCGTCATGTATGATTTGAGTCTTTGCTTTTTAGTTTGCCACAATCATCCTTGCTGGACACACCTTTTGAGAGAGATAAATATGGTTTAGAATTTGTTAGAATAGTCTTTGTGCTTCACTTATATCTTTTGAGCTAGATAGTTTCTCTCTAGTGCTTCACTTATATCTTTTAGAGCACGGTGGTGGTTTTATTTTGTAGAAATTGTTGATCTCTCATCCTTCACTTATATCTTTTTGAGAGTATTTTAGAACAGCATGGAAATGTGCTTTGGTTATAAAACTAGTCCTAATATGATAGGAATCCAAGATGAGCACAGTAAAAACTTTCACATAAAGTGCATTGAATACTAAGAGAAGTTTGATACTTGATGATTGTTTTGAGATATGAGGATGGTGATATTAGAGTTATGCCAGTAGAGTAGTTGTGAATTTGAGAAATACTTGTGTTGAGGGTTTGTCAGGCCCAAGATGCGATTCTATCCCGATCACGTGACACTTACGTGATTGGGGCACAACCGCATTCCGGGCGCTTAGCAAGTAGGATATCATTACATCGTACCATTACATACATACATGGGGATACAACAATACATACAAGTCACATGAATACAACAATATCAATACAAAGCATCCGACTACGAATGCAAAAAAGAAAAGCACAATGACATCCATCTGCTATCCCAGGCTACCGACCCGGAACCAAACCCAAGACTGAAGAAGAAGAAGAAGAAGAAGAAAGAACTCCAACACAACGATCATCGCTCTCACGTCAAGAGAGCGGAAACCTGCACCTGCCACTGTTGTTGTAGTATCTGTGAGCCACGAGGACTCAGCAATCCCATAACCATGGGTAACAAGACTATCAAAGCTTAAAGGGTAGGAAGAGGTAAGGTGGTGAGGTTGCAGCAGCGGCTAAGCAAATATATGGTGCCTAACTTACGAGTACAAGAATAAGATGAGCATCTACGCAAATGGTCACAAACTAGTAATGATCGCTAAAGATCCTGAACTACCTACGAGTCAAACATAACCCCACTGTGTTCTCTTCTCAAAGTGAAAAGAGACAGTCACGGTTACTCACACAGTTGTGTGTTTTACTTCGGATCCTCTATCAAGTTTTCTACAACCGGACATTAACAAATCCCAATCTGCCACATAACCGCGGGCACGGCTTTCGAAAGATCATAACCCTGCAGGGGTGTCCCAACTTTAGCCCATCAAAAGCTCTCACGATCAGCTGAAGTAATAATAATTATTACCCCTTATCTTAGGGAAATCCGATTAGGCTCGGTATCCCGGTGCACAAGACATTTCGACAATGATAAAACAAGTCCAGCAAGACCTCCCGGCGTGCCGACACCCTGATAGTACCCGCGTGTATCTCGTCTCAGGCCACGTCCGGATGAGCGAAGCGTACAGGAGTCAGATACCCCAAGTTGCCAAGGGGCGGTCCCGCACAGTGCTCTATTTGGGACCAACACCATCAGCACTGGCCCCCTGCTATGTAGAAGAATCCCCGGGGACGCGACCCCGATGCAAATTTAATTATTTAATTAAGTTGTTATTATGAGGCAAATTAAAACCAATGTTGGGCCTTGCTGGAGGAGTTTTATTCAAAGACGAAGTGTCAATGGGTCCCCATATACCCAGCCGTGTGAGGAACGCAAAATCAAGGAACATAATGCCGGTTTATCGGCTCCTAAGGTGGCATGAGTGGAACAAAACACAGAGCAAAAGGCCAAGCCTTCCACCCATGCCCAGTATATAGGTGTGTTAATATAATAATAGATATTGTGATGTTCCCAAAGCATCAAGTTCCAACATGGAACAATCTTCATCTTCACCTGCAACTAACAACACTATAAGAGGGGCTGAGCAAGCGGGTAACATAGCCAAACAATGGTTTGCTAGGAAGGTGTCAAAGGTTAGAGGTTTCATGGCAACAAGGAGAGGGGCTGACAAAAATGATGGGTAGCGCGACATGTAACGAAAGCATCGAGACAACTAAGCATGTCAATGATAGTAAAGGTATCCAAGGTGATGGTCATCTTGCATGGGATCCCGCAAGGAAGAAGAACAGATCTGTGAAGAAGACGAATAAGAAGCCTTGAAGACGAACCACGTGTAGACGAACGAATCCTCACGATTGCAACGGAACAAGCACTAACGAGAAGAAGCAAGCAATACGGTAAACGCACAACACAAGAACATGACATTATGCTCAACTAAGTATGATGCAAGACAAGTCTATATATGATGCAATACATGGCAAGGTAGGAAGAACTCAAAAACAACACAAGCCAACAGGTTTAAATGAGGCCGAAAACTACATATAACAAATCCGGTAAGTCCTCATATGCCTAATTTGAAATTAGTCCATATCTGAAGAAACCTTAAGTTAAAGTTGTTAAACAGCAGGTTAACATGCACCATGATGATCTACATGAAATTCTAGTCAAGTTTCATATAAAGTTTGTTTAATTCGGAGCTACGGCCTAGAAGATATGAGCAAAACAAGTCAAACAAGTCAACGGTGCAAGATGCACCCAAACATCAAGAAAACACACTCCAAACATGTAAACAGCATGATATTATGATTCTACATGCAAAATCACACAAGTTTCATATAGGGCACCCTCAAAACGGAGCAATGGGCTAAAAGATACGAGCAAAACAAGTTACAATGCAAAGCTGAAGTTAACAGTCACATAGCAACTTTGGAGCAAGGTAAATATATGCTACAACACTCAAACATGATAGCAAGAGGCATGGATGTGAAGTAGACATGATACTTAACAAGTAGGAACTTAGAACACACCCAAAAGCTTGCTGGAACACATTTAAACAAGCATGGCAAGTTGCAATAAAATTATCCAGACTTAGCCAAAATCTGGGAAGGCAAAAACATCATCACGATGCTGCCTTCGGAGGCACAAAACAGCAAGCATATCAACTCTAGCAAGTATATAAAGAGCATGGACATGTAGTAGACATATCCTACAGCAAACAACTCCATTGGAGCAACTCCATAGCAGGCATGTATTAATAACAACAAGCTTCACCAAATTGAACATGCTGATAAAATCCTGACAGGTATAATTTATAGCAAGTTGAGAGCAAGAAATAAATAAGCTAAAGCAGGTCATATGAGCAAGTAAGGGCATGAATGGATAGACAATAACACGGACAACAAGGGATGATCATTAGCCACTCCAAAACAAGCATGGTTTTGACTAGGGCATAAAGCAAACATAGCATCAGGTTATAAAAGATTCCAGACTTAGCAGTTTTTTCACCAAGTATAAAACAGTAACAACAACATGGCATGTTTACAAGCATGTTCAAGTCAACACAAGGCATATCATGGAAAGTTAAATGCAGCACATCAAAGACCATATTATGGTGCTTCTAAAACATGTAGACATGTGGCATGAAGATAAACACATCAATAGCAAAGAGCAATTGAAATCAGCATCTCATAACAAGTTCCAGCACTTAACAGCCAAATGCACTTTTGAAACAGAGATTAATATGGCAATATGAACTCAAACAAGCATGCTACAACAATCATCATGTAGTACACTTCACAATGAACATTTTGACATATCATATGCATCATTTGGATAAACATGCACCAAGTTATCCTATCTCAAACATGGCAACAAAATAACAAGTAACAACAGTTTATAACAAGTAGCACCCTTGCAACAGAGATTAGAGCATCTAGATGAACTCAAACAAGCATGGCAGAATGGAACAAAGTGTACAGCATATCACCACGATCATTTTGACATATCATTCACTCAATTTGGACATGCACACAAAAAGATATCACCATGCAAACATAGCAACATAATACTGACAGATAAAGGACTTTGAGGGAAAAAAGACCTCTGGGAGTGGACATGTCCGTGACAGATTTGGACACGTCCGGGGCTGGGGGTCCACATGGCAGAGAGAAGAGGGGCGGACATGTCCGGGTCCCAACCGGACATGCCCGGCGGCTGACAGAGCGCCGGCGAGTCAGATCGGCCCGACGAAGGCCATGGACGGTGGCTCGACGCCGGCGAGCTCCGGTATCGGCGAGGCGCAGCGGCGGGAGGCCAGATCGGGGCGGCCCGGGGCAGATCCGGCCGTGGGAAGGCTGGCTCCGGCCGGGGGAGGAGCTCCGACGGTGGAGCTCGAGCAGCTCGGGAGCCGAGCTCCTCGAGGAGCCAGGGCGACGGGCGGGGATCGACGCTATGGGCAGCGGGCTTCTAGCACGGCTCGGGCCTAGAGGCGGAGGGAGCTCGGGTCCCTGCGGCGGGACGACGGCGACGGACGCCGGCGGTAGTGACGCGGCGAGGGAGCTGCGGGGCGCGCGCGCTGGAGGCGTGAGGAGGCGGAGAGGCGGGCTCGGGCGGCGGCGCTCACGTTCCTCGGGCCCAGATCCAGCCCAGGGGCGGGCCTGGTGCGGACCGCGCGCGGTGGGGAGCCAGGGGCGTGGCGGTTTCCACATGGCAGCTTGCGGTTGGCGAGGGTGGCTGTTCCGGCGGCGGCTGGACATACAGGAGCTGCCAAGTGGCAGTTCGGGGCTGGCCGGCGCCGGAAAACTAGGAGGAGGCGGCGGCTGGCTGTGTGGAGGGGCTAGCCGCACGAATTTTGAGGCAGAGGGGGGCTAGGAGGTAGGGGAAAGGCTAGATTAGCTTAGGGGTGTCCAAAATGGACTAGGGGGACGTATATATAGGGAAATGGGTAGGGTTAGGGGGTTTTGGGGGCTTTCAGAGCCCTCCGATCGCGATCCGACGGATCCGATCGCGAGAGGAGTTTAGGTGAGGCCTAGGTGGGTTGTGTAGATTAGTTGGGCTAAGATGAGAGGAGAGGGAGAGAGGCCCGCGGGGGTTTTCGGAGACCGAAAACGTCCGACGTTTTGACCGGCTACTAGCGCCGCTATATATATCTGTTGGGCTATCAAACGGACTCCGAATGCGATGAAATTTGGTAGGCGACCTGTCTACACTATAATAAGACCAGATGCCAAGTTTCAACCCATTCCGAGAACGTTTTTCGGCCACTCATAAAATAAGTATTCGGAGGCGCCGCGGGCGCGTGCAAGTGTGTCTGGGCTCAGAACGGACAACGGAAAGGACGAGGGAACTCGGACGGGTGCAAGTTTTGAAAACATGATGATGCATCGCACATGATGACATGGCAAGATGCAACACGCAAGCAGATGACATGGCAACGAAGACGAATAACTGGCTGACGCCTGACGCACCGGTCTCGGGGTGTCACAACACTCCCCTACTAACAAGAGATCTCGTCCCGCGATCTTAGGAGCGAGACTGAAGGGAAAAAGGAAGAACATAGTTCTTCAAGGACAAAAGAGTGAAACCAAAGGACCTTGAGAGGTTGAATAGCTCAAAAGAAAGAACGCAACAGAGAAGAACGAGATTGAGAACCTCTGGTAAAATAAGCAACAATGCATACGACGAGAACCAAGAGGATAGATGACAAGAGAGACGATGAGATCACTCTGGTTAAAAAGAGATAGAAAGGAATTCGAACGAAGGAATTCGGGCAGCACTCCGGCTGAAAACTGAAAGGAATAGCACACTGGTTGAATATGAATAGAAGAATAATAACTTAAGAGATGGAACGATACTCGACGAGAGTAACAGCACAAAGCCTTCGGAAGAATTGAGATGATGGAATTAATGGAGAAGAAGATGACAACTTGAGCACAAGTGACATGAACGAGAATTTATAGGAGAAATACTTGAATGGAGTTGTTGAGAAAATCAACAACAAAAGAATAAGCTTGTTGTGGACTTATAGAAATCATCTCAAAACTTGAGGTGAATGATGCCGCAACCAAAAGACGGACTAGCTGAGAATGAAGAATTGCAAAACTCCACTTCGAAAGAATACGGAGAATTAATTGCACTCGAGAGGCAAAAGAATAAGAATGCTTGAGCTGCTCCAGAAGATTAGATGAACGTTAGAAGAATGAATTATATCGTGGCGAACCCCCATGAAGAACTCCGGTAGAGAAAAGGATGATGATATAGAAGTGACGGACGAAAAGAATAAGATTAAAGCCTTGCAATGATTTAGAAAGGGCCTCCGACGAGATAACTGAGAAAAATTGAACTCCGGAAAAGAAAAGATGAAAGCACTAGGAACTAGAATTTATTCATCAAGAATAAACTCCGAAGGAAGGGATTAATCAACATGACGAGAATGAAATAAGAATTATCTTATGCTTATCCTTCAACAATTAAATTGATGAACAATGGATTCACATACTACATATTCCCGTTGAAAAGGATTAAGGATAGATATATCGTGAACTTGCGAAAATCTTCATGAAACGCCAGTAGCATTGGAATAAAAAGAATGGATTGATATGATAACACCGAAAAAAAGAACTCTTGATTGAGCCACCGTAAAGAATTGAAGCCGAGTGAAGAAGAGGAACGAACCACCGAGAAGAATTAAATCGAGTGAAGAAAGAGAATGGCCACCGTAAGGAATAAAATTGAGTGAATACAAGAGAATGAATCTCCGGAAGAATAAAGCACTTGAGGAAATTTTTATATAAGAGAACGAAGGGATCGTGAACTGATTAAAGAATACTTGACGAAACACCGGACGAATGTGAGACAAACGAAGAGGCATCAGGAAGAATATTTGGAGGACGAAGTTGAAAACTGAGGATGAAGAAATCTTCTGAAATGATGGCCTTCGGAGGAACACAAAGAAAGAATTCCTGAAATACTCCGAATGGATAAGGAAAAGAATTTATGACAACAGAATAATTCGAGAGGATAGCATAAAGCTTGAAGCACGAATCTCCGAGAGAACAGGCAAGATTTAGAGGAAAAACTTTGTCGGTCTTGAAATGATGATGAGAAATACCATCAAAATTATCGAGATACTCCGGACGAATGAAAAGACGAAGGTTGAATCAACCATGAAAAGAATAAAAGCAATCTTGGAGAAGGCATATGACTGATGGAATCCATACTTACGTCACACATTGAAAAGAATTTCGGAACACACCGGGAAATAATTAGAGGAGTCAGGTAAAATCCTGGGAAAAGACCTGTGGGTTATGAGCCCACCAAAGAGAAAACACCGTTGAAAGATCGAAAGGAGATGAAGCACCGGAACGATTAAAAGACTCGAAGGAGGTGACAACCTCGAATTAATTGGAACAGGGACAAATCTCCTGAGATGTCTTCGGAACTCCAGAACAATTAAATGGCGAGAGACGAACGAGCAAGAGGAAAACATCTGAGCCGAGGATAAATAATATGATGAACACGGAATACTTGAATTGAATCCACCGGAAAAGAAGAAGATATGAAGGAGGACGAACGAGAAATCACCGGTTGAAACAATTGATGAAAGAAAGCAAGACTTCACACGATTAGAATGGATACTCGCTTAAGGACTCCGGCTCCGAGAAGAAAAAGGGGTGGGTGGGTGGGAAAAAGAAAGCCCACTTCGGACGGGGAAAACACCGTCGGTTGAAAGGAACTGAGGGTTGAACTTGCAAAGAAGAAGAGGGTCAAAACACTTGACGAGAGATGCACCAGATGAAGGAACTGACAACGCAATGAACGAAAACTGACCGCGGAATCCTAAAAAAAAAATTGAAGGGGAAGAGGAGTAATTCAAAACACCTACGTCAAGATTCCTTACCAGAGCGACGAAGGGACAGGGGAGTAAAAAGAATTCCTACTCTCCGACATAACTAGACTCCGAAAAAGTTTTCTGCTAGACTCAACAACGGCCAAACTACAATCAATCAAGGGGGCTCCTATGGTCGGTCGAGGCTCTGATACCAACTTGTCAGGCCCAAGATGCGATTCTATCCCGATCACGTGACACTTACGTGATTGGGGTACAACCGCATTTCGGGCGCTTAGCAAGATGGATATCATTACATCGTACCATTACATACATACATGGGGATACAACTATACATACAAGTCACATGAATACAACAACATCCATACAAAGCATCCGACTACGGATGCAAACAAGAAAAGCACAATGACATCCATCTGCTATCCCAGGCTACCGACCCGGAACCTAACCCAAGACTGAAGAAGAGAAGAAGAAAGAACTCCAACACAACGATCATCGCTCTCACATCAAGATAGCAGAAACCTGCACCTGCAAATGTTGTTGTAGTATCTATGAGCCACGAGGACTCAGCAAACCCACAACCATGGGTAACAAGACTATCAAAGCTTAAAGGGTAGGAAGAGGTAAGGTGGTGAGGTTGCAGCAGCGGCGAAGCAAATATATGGTGGCTAACTTACGAGTACAAGAATAAGATGAGCATCTACGCAAACGGTCGCAAACTAGTAATGATCGCTAAAGATCCTGAACTACCTACGAGTCAAACGTAACCCCACCGTGTTCTCTTCTCAAAGTGAAAAGAGACAGTCACGGTTACTCACACAGTTGTGTGTTTTACTTCGGATCCTCTGTCAAGTTTTCTACAACCGGACATTAACAAATTCCAATCTGCCACATAACCGCGGGCACGGCATTCGAAAGATCATAACCCTGCAGGGGTGTCCCAACTTAGCCCATCACAAGCTCTCACGATCAGCTGAAGTAATAATAATTATTACCCCTTATCTTAGGGAAATCCGACCAGGCTCGGTATCCCGGTGCACAAGACATTTCGACAATGGTAAAACAAGTCCAGCAAGACCTCCCGGCGTGCCGACACCCTGATAGTAGCCGCGCGTATCTCGTCTCAGGCCACGTCCGGATGAGCGAAGCGTACAGGAGCCAGATACCCCAAGTTGCCAAGGGGCGGTCCCACACAGTGCTCTATTTGGGACCAACACCAACACCATCAGCACTGGCCCCCCTGCTATGTAGAAGAATCCCCGGGGACGCGACCCCCTATGCAAATTTAATTATTTAATTAAGTTGTTATTATGAGGCAAATTAAAACCAATGTTGGGCCTTGCTGGAGGAGTTTTATTCAAAGACGAAGTGTCAAGGGGTCCCCATATACCCAACCGTGTGAGGAACGCAAAATCAGGGAACATAATGCCAGTTTATCGGCTCCTAAGGTGGCATGAGTGGAACAAAACACCGAGCAAAAGGCCAAACCTTCCACCCATGCCCAGTATATAGGTGTGTTAATATAATAATAGATATTGTGATATTCCCAAAGCATCAAGTTCCAACATGGAACAATCTTCATCTTCACCTGCAACTAACAACGCTATAAGAGGGGCTAAGCAAGCGGGTAACATAGCCAAACAATGGTTTGCTAGGAAGGTGTCAAAGGTTAGAGGTTTCATGTCAACAAGGAGAGGGGCTGACAAAAATGATGGTTAGCGCGACATGTAACGAAAGCATCGAGACAACTAAGCATGGCAATGATAGTAAAGGTATCCAAGGTGATGGTCATCTTGCCTGAGATCCCGCAAGGAAGAAGAACGGATCCGTGAAGAAGACGAAGAAGAAGCCTTGAAGACAAACCACGTGTAGACGAACGAATCCTCACGATCGCAGCGGAACAAGCACTAACGAGAAGAAGCAAGCAATACGGTAAACGCACAACACAAGAACATGACAATATGCTCAACCAAGTACGATGCAAGACAAGTCTATATATGATGCAATACATGGCAAGGTAGGAAGCACTCAAAAACAACACAAGCCAACAGGTTTAAATGAGGCCGGAAACTATATATAACAAATCCGGTAAGTCCTCATATGCCTAATTTGAAATCAGTCCAGATCTGAACAAACCTTAAGTTAAATTTGTTAAACAGCAGGTTAACATGCACCATGATGATCTACACGAAATTCTAGTCAAGTTTCATATAAAGTTTGTTTAATTCGGATCTACGGCCTAGAAGATATGAGCAAAACAAGTCAAACAAGTCAACGGTGCAAGATGCACCCAAACATCAAGCAAACACACTCCAAACATGTAAACAACATGATATTATGATTCTACATGCAAAATCACACAAGTTTCATATAGGGCACACTCAAAACGGAGCAACGGGCTAAAAGATACGAGCAAAACAAGTTACAATGCAAAGCTGAAGTAAACAGTCACATAACAACTTTGGAGCAAGGTAAATATATGCTACAGCACTCAAACATGATAGCAAGAAGCATGGATGTGGAGTAGACATTATACTTAACAAGTAGGAACTTAGAACACACCCAAAAGCTTGCTGGAACATATTTAAACAAGCATGGCAAGTTGCAATAAAATTATCCAGACTTAGCCAAAATCTGGGAAGGCAAAAACATCATCACGATGCTGCCTTCAGAGGCACAAAACAACAAGCATATCAACTCTATCAAGTATATAAAGAGCATGGACATGTAGTAGACATATCCTACAGCAAACAACTCCATTGGAGCAACTCCATAGGAGGCATGGATCAATAACAACAAGCTTCACCAAATTGAACATGCTGATAAAATCCTGACAGGTATAATTTATAGCAACTTGAGAGCAAGAAATAAATAAGCTACAGCAGGTCATATGAGCAAGTAAGGGCATGAATGGATAGACAATAACATGGACAACAAGGGATGATCATTAGCCACTCCAAAACAAGCATGGATTTTACTAGGGCATCAAGCAAACATAGCATCAGGTTATAACAGATTCCAGACTTAGTAGTATTTTCACTAAGTATAAAACAGTAACAACAACATGGCATGTTCACAAGCATGTTTAAGTCAACACAAGGCATATAATGGAAAGTTAAATGCACCACATCAAACACCATATTATGGTGCTTCTAAAACATGTAGACATGTGGCATGAAGACAAACACATCAATAGCAAAGAGCAATTGAAATCAGCATCTCATAATAAGTTTCAGCACTTAACAGCCAAATGCACTTTTGCAACCGAAATTAACATGGCAATATGAACTCAAACAAGCATGCTACAGCAATCATCATGTAGTACACTTCATAATGAACATTTTGACATATCATATACATCATTTGGATAAACATGCACCAAGTTATCCTATCTCAAACATGGCAACAAAATAACAAGTAACAACAGTTTATAACAAGTAGCACTCTTGCAACAGAGATTAGAGCATCTATATGAACTCAAACAAGCATGGCACAATGGAACAAAGTGTAGAGCATATCACCACGATCATTTTGACATATCATTCACTCAATTTGGACATGCACACAAAAAGATATCACCATGCAAACATAGCAACATAATACTGACAGATAAAGGACTTAGAGGGAAAAAGGACCTCGGGGAGTGGACATGTCCGTGACAGATTTGGACACGTCCGGGGCTGGGGGTCCACATGGCAGAGAGAAGAGGGGCGGACATGTCCGGGTCCCAACCAAACATGTCCGGCGGCTAACAGAGCGCCGGCGAGGAAGATCGGCCCGAGGAAGGCCATGGTCGACGGCTCAATGCCGGCGAGCTCCGGGATCGGCGGGGCACAGCAGCGGGAGGCCAGATCGGGGCGGCCCGGGGCAGATCCGTCCGTGGGAAGGCTGGCTCCGGCCGGGGGAGGAGCTCCGGCGGGCCAACTCCGGCGGTGGAGCTCGAGCGGCTCGGGAGCCGAGCTCCTCGAGGAGCCAGGGCGACGGGCGGGGATCGATGCGATGGGCGGCGGGCTTCTGGCGTGGCTCGGGCCTGGAGGCGGAGGGAGCTCGGGTCCCCGTGGCGGGACGACGGCGACGGCCGTCGGCGGCGGTGAGGCGGCGAGGGAGTTGCGGGGCGCGCCCGCTGGAGGCGCGAGGAGGCGGAGAGGCGGGCTCGGGCGGCGGCGCTCGCGGGCCTCGGGCCCAGATCCGGCCCGGGTGCGGGCCGCGCGCGGTGGGGAGCCAGGGGCGTGGCGGTTGCCACATGGCAGCTTGCGGTTGGCCAGGGCGGCTGTTCCGGCGGCGGCTGGCCATACAGGAGCTGCCAAGTGGCAGTTCGGGGCTGGCCGGCGCCAGAAAACTAGGAGGAGGCGGCGGCTGGCTGTGTGGAGGGGCTGGCTGCACGAATTTTGAGGCAGAGGGGGGCTAGGAGGTAGGGGAAAGGCTAGATTAGCTTAGGGGTGTCCAAAATGGACTAGGGGACGTATATATAGGGAAATGGCTAGGGTTAGGGGGGTTTGGGGGCTTTCGGAGCCCTCCGATCGCGATCCGACGGATCCGATCGCGAGAGGAGTTTAGGTGAAGCCTAGGTGGGCTGTTTAGATTAGTTGGGCTAAGATGAGAGGAGAGGGAGAGAGGCCCGCGGGGGTTTTCGGAGACCGAAAGCGTCCGACGTTTTGACCGGCGACTAGCGCCGCTATATATATATCTGTTGGGCTATCAAACGGACTCCGAATGCGATGAAATTTGGCAGGCGGCCTGTCTACACTCACGTCTTGGATTGTTCCTACCGGATTAAGGTTTTCAGACACACTTAATCATAGGTAAGAAAATGACCAGTGTTTATTAAACCGACCTGGCTTTGATTATAAATCGCCAGTATGAGACAAGATAATGACCGGTGTTTGTTAACCCGGCCTGGCTTTTGATTATAAATCGCCAATGTCATATATGGATAATCCGGTGTTTATCACAACCCGGTATGGTTTTATTATAAACCGGCGAAATATTGCAGGAGTTATCAATACTCAAGTTTTGGGTTATCATCCTTACTACATTGGCTTGGTAAAACCAACCGTGTGATCAAACATCACTGGAACTGGTCCTCAAACCGGGTTATATTATTCAAATCTTTAAATATCCAACATGGCTGGATTTTATTATGGTTATCAATAGCCAATATTATGATGGAGGTCTTCAAAGTTGCTTCAGCGCAATGGTTACTATTTCATCGATGGAAAAGATTTATTCTACAAAGGAATAGTCCCGAGTCGCTGCAGGCTTACGATCCGGCACTTGGGGGCTACATTATTCAAATTGTGATTATATCAAATATGCAAGTCCCATGTCACTGCCAGCATGCACCATGGCACTTGGGGGCTAATATAATGTCATTTTTTGCTCATCTTATTGAAGACCCGACTCATCACATCATAATGAGCCGGCCCTTGGGGGCTAACAATTGCTCCTCTCAACAATTCAAGGTACACAAGTCTTAATCCATTATATTGAAGTATCCACTGCTCAGTTGGTAAAGCACAAAGCTCTTAACCTTGTGGACGTGGGTTCAAACCCCATGATGGAAGTTACATTATATAATGTTATTTTCAATGGTTATATCTACAAAGTCCCTGCTCATTATTGCATAATGACCCGGTCCTTGGGGGCTACACTGGTTGAAGTTTTTGAGCATCATGCAAATTACAAGTCCCAGGTTGCTGCAAGCATGACAACCCGGCACTTGGGGGCTACATATGTGGAATATTCAGTTTCTACAAGTGACTGAGATGAACAATCTGGATTTCTTCAAAGTTGCAACATTTATATTGAGGCAAGTCTTAAGCCATCACTTTGTCCTGCTCAAGACTTGGGGGCTACAGGTATTATATTATTATCGAAGAAATCTTTTCAAATTCTCTGTTTGAAGCAAACCAGTTTGACCCGGCGTCACCAATCATTATGACCCTATGGCTGCAACCCGGAGTTATTAATAATCATGAACCGGCATTGGCAACAATCATGAACCGGCGCTAGCAACAGTCATGACCCGGAATCATCAGTTTTTATAAGCCGACAATGGTGGTAATCATAAACCGGCATCTTCAAGCCGGCTGGATATCAGTTGAATATTTCAAAGACTAATATTTTTGTCAAGTCGGAGCATTGAAGGTTGTTTCAAATGGATTCTTTATTTACAAAATATCTTTTGCAAGCAACATTGATTATGAAGCTGGTCTATTGACCCGGAGTTTTCAGAAGAAGTGCCTGGATTTTTTGCATTGGTAATGACATATTTGCTAAGGAGATTTGCTATGAGATCATGGATACATATCAAGGAGGAAATGACAACGGATTTAAGGATGATCAGGTGCCGGTTCAGAAAAATATTTAACCCAGAGCACGACCTGTCAAGTTTGTTCTTATGTTTATTTTGCAGCATAAGTTTACCATGGATAAATCCAAGATAAACTGGGGGCTAATGTCGGGGATATACCCCGTAGCGTAACCCGGCCGGAAGGGTAACCCGGCCAGGCCTGGCAGTTTACTTGACGGTTTACACCTGGCGATTCACTGGCGTCCCGCCCGGACCAGACGGTTTTTATGATTCACGGGTAACCCGGCGGGCAGATCACGGATGACAAGGCCCAAGGCCCAGAAGGCCGGTTCATGTTATGTTGGGCCGGTTTATAAATAAAGCACAAGGAATATTCTCCTACAAAGGAAGCAAGACTAGGACTCCTTGTAAAAGAGTAATCCTAATCCTACTAGGACTAGTCATGTAACCCGCCCCTTCAACATATATAAGGAGGGGCAGGGCTCCTCAAAGGGGGACAAGTTCTCACAAGTTTCTAGGGCTAGACACTAAGAGCCGGTTTACCGGCGACACCATGAGGCTCATAATGAGATCTAGCCTCAAACAACACGTAGGGTTATTACCGGATGATGTTTCCCGGGGCCCGAAGCTGTCTAAATCTTTATCTTGCATTGCGTCTCTCGATTCTGCTCAACCCCTCTCAAGCTACTACATAGATGCGCGGCCTCACGACTAAGTCCTTACCATAGGACATCTGCTGTGCTAATTCCATGACACCAGCCCCTAGAGCCTCGAGGATCACTGCCCTCCAATACGAAGAACGAACGAAGAACGAGAGAGAAAGAACAAGAGGGAGATGTAAAACTAGGGTAAAAAGTAGATGGGTTTTGCGATTGTGTGTTGTTGTTCAATCGGCCATCACCCCTTAGGTATATAAGAGGCGGCTGGACTTTCCGTGCAAGGAAAAGGTTTGGATTCATGCCCAAAACCCTAGTCAAATTCGGATTGGTTTTGTCCGAACTTTCCAAAACTGCTCGGTTTAAACTGGCTCCACCTTGCGGGCCTTTTTGTGTCGGTAATGACCTCAAATGAAAATGAGCCCAAAAGCAATCTTGACCGCTCCGACGAGACGAACAATTTTCATGTTGAACATTTTTTTTATCGAAGGTCATCTTGAGGGTCAAATCGCTCGCGTAAAACATCTGTTCCCTCGCGCTACCCATCAGACATGCGTGTGGTAGGGCGCGCCAATTCTCGCCTCATGACAGGGTTGCACTCCGATTGCTCTAACTTTTGCAAACGGACTCGGATTGTAACGATTTTTATATCAAAATCGATCGTTTCAACGAGACGAAGACAATCCGTGTAGATCATTTTTCCATACGAGGATGTCTTGGGTGCGTAATCAGCCGAATAGTGTTCTGAATACAAAATCTCGGTATTTCGAACACAACTTCGGCCTTCGAGATGAGATCGGATGGCGATGGCCCAAACATCAAAGTTTCTCCTTTTGATGATACATAACTTTCTTACTTTGAGCACTTCTCCATTTGAAGCCATCTTAATTAAGTTCTTGGTCGTGCCAAAATCAGGTGTCAACAGTTGTCCAAAACAGCAACTAGGCATATCACAAGCATCTAAACAACAAGCTACAAGTACAAGATAGACACAAGCATGGCATGAGCTCAAATTACAGGTTACATGCTTCAAGAATCAACAAGGATCGGGTCCATAGGCATCAAGAGTAATCCAACATGACGAAGGCAACAAGCAAAATTTACATCACAGATTATGACTTAGTGGAAAACAGAGCATATACATGTGCAGAGTTAATATGTTGGCATGTAGTAGGCAAGAAATAATTAAGCTACAGCGCAATAACATGGCAAACTAAAGCATGGCATGCTATTACATGACCTGACTCTCAAATAACATAACAGGGCATATACATGGGTGTACCGGGTTCATGGCATTCACCAAAACAAGATGGAAACATGATATAGCTGATTCTCAGACTTAGTGAAAATCTGGGTATGCAAAACCAACATTGTGATGCTGACTTTCGAGGCACATAACATCACCCATAGCAATCCTAATAAGCAAGAAAAGGTCATGAACATGTAGTAGGCATGGCATACTACAAATAACTCCATTGGCACAACTCCATAGGAGGCATAGATTAATAACAAAGAGTTTTGCCAAATTGAACATGATGTTGACAGGCTGACAGATTTAACATAATAACAACTTGAGAGCCAGAAAGAGACATGCTACGGCAACTTATAATTGCAAACAAGGGCATGTATGGATATAGCATAACATGGTATTCAAGACATGCCCACTGGACATTACAAAACATGCATGGATATGACTGTAGCATCAAGCAAACATGGCATCACAATATAACAGCTTCAGACTTAGCAGTTTTCAGCAAGTCTCAGAAAATAGCAAACAGTGAGTAGGCCACTTTGTAAGCTTGCTCACTCACCACAAGGCATATCATGAAAACCAATTACACCATTGCAAAGATGACATGATTGTGCTCCTAAAACAAGTTGACATGATGCTCAAACAAAAATCACATAAAAAGATATGAAAAAGACAAATCAGCAAGTTATAACAGTTTTTAGCACTTAACAACAACATGCACTTTTGCAACGATGATTAAGGCATCAAGATGAACAGTAACATGCATACTAGGGGTGGGCCTAGTTCATAGATGTCGTGGGGTGTGTCTATTACGGCGGTATGGTGAGCATAGGAATAGAACGTCGGCTTGAGAGCTGAGCCGTTATATTCGCCGGATTTGTCAGCCTCATCTTCCTACTGCGCTTCCTCGCCTACGCGCGCAACTTTTTCGCCACGTCCATTGTGCCGCCGGCTGCCGTCGCGCCAACGGTCGCATTCCACATTGGCCACATTCACTTTGAGGTAGCATTTAATCTTAATGTCGTGCAATGTTTTAATCAAGTGCAATCTTCATGTTGTGCAACGTTTCAAATTGATACATGGCGGAGCTGGGCGGAGGTAGGTGAATCAGTGCAGCGGAGCTGGAGCATGTAATTGTCTTGATACTGTATTGTATGTGCATCCGTGTAGATCCATATATTGTTGAGTGGATCCGTATATTGGAGCTGGAGCACGGTTCACTGGAGCTGGAACTGGAGCTAATCTATGTACAACTTTGTGGGGGCGAATGCCCCCACTCGATTTTTCGGCCCACGTATACCACGCCTAGGATATATATCGTTGCCCCCGCTCAGCCCAGGCTATTTGCCCCCACTGCTTAATTGTTTTGTCATATAAAGCCCATTTGCACATTGTAGCGTGGATCCGTATATTGTAGCATGGATCCCTATATTGTAGCGTGAGAGCAAGAAAGAGACATGCTACAACAACTTATAATTGCAAACAAGGGCATGTATGGATAGAGCATAACATGGTCTTCAAGACATGCCCACTGGAGAGTCCAAAACATGCATGGATATGACTGTAGCATGATGCAAACATGGCGTCACAATATAACAGCTTCAGACTTAGCAGTTTTCAACAAGTCTCAAAAAATAGCAAACAGTGAGTAGGCCACTTTTTAAGCTTGTTTCACTCACCACAAGACATATCATGAAAACCCAATTACACAATTGCAAAGATGACACGATTGTGCTCCTAAAACAAGTTGGCATGATGCTCAAACAAAAATCACACAAAAATATATGAAAAAGACAAATCAGCAAGTTATAACAGTTTTCAGCACTTAACAACAACATACACTTTTGAAAAGATGATTAAGGCATCAAGATGAGCAGTAACATGCATGCTGGGTGTGGGCCTAGTTCATATATGTCGTGGGGTGTATCTGTTACGGCGGTATGGTGAGCATAGGAACAGAACGTCGGCTCGAGAGCTGAGCCATTATATTCGCTGGATTTGTCAGCCTCATCTTCCTACTGCGCTTTCTCGCCTACGCCCGCAACTTCTTCGACAGATCCATTGTGCTGTCGGCCGCCGTCGCGCCGCTGGCCGTATTCCACATTGGCCACATTCACTTCGAGGTAGCATTTAATCTTAATGTTGTGCAACGTTTTAATCATGTGCAATATTCATGTTGTGCAACGTTTCAAATTGATACATGGCGGAGCTGGGCCGAGGTAGGTGAATCGGTGCAGCGGAGCTGGAGCATGGAATTGTCTTGATACTGTATTGTATGTGTATCCGTCTAGATCCATATATTGTTGAGTGGATCTGTATATTGGAGCTGGAGCACGATGAAGTGGACCTGGAGCAGGGGCGAATCTACGTACGACTTTGTGGGGGGCGAATGCCCCCACTCGATTTTTGGGTCCACGTATAGCATGCCTAGGATATATATCATTGCCCCAGCTCAGCCCAGGCTATTTGCCCCCACTGCCTAATTTTTTTTGTCATATAAAGCCCATATGCACATTGTAGCGTGGATCCGTATATTGTAGCGTGAGAGCAAGAAAGAGACATGCTACAGCAACTTATAATTGCAAACAAGGGCATGTATGGATAGAGCATAACATGGTCTTCAAGACATGCCCACTGGACATTCCAAAACATGGATGGATATGACTGTAGCATCAAGCAAACATGGCATCACAATATAACAGCTTCAGACTTAGTAGTTTTCAACAAGTCTCAGAAAATAGCAAACAGTGAGTAGGCCACTTTGTAAGCTTGTTTCACTCACCACAAGACATATCATGATAAACCAATTACACCATTGCAAAGATGACATGATTGTGCTCCTAAAACAAGTTGACATGATGCTCAAACAAAAATCACACAAAAAGATATGAAAAAGACAAATCAATAAGTTATAACAGTTTTCAGCACTTAACATCAACATGCATTTTGCAACGATGAGTAAGGCATCAAGATGAATAGTAACATGCATGTTGGGGGTGGGCCTAGTTCGTAGATGCCGTGGGGTGTGTCTATTATGGCGGTATGGTGAGCATAGGAACAGAACGTCGGCTTGAGAGTTGAGCCGTTATATTCGCCGGATTTGTCAGCCTCATCTCCTACTGGGCTTCCTCGCCCACGCCCGCAACTTCTTGTCCACGTCCATCGTGCTGCCGACCGCCGGCGCGCCGCCGGCCGCAGTCCACATTGTCCATATTGACTTCGAGGTAGCATTTAATCTTAATGTTGTGCAACGTTTAAATCCTGTGCAATCTTCATGTTGTGCAACATTTCAAACTGATACATGGTGGAGCTAGGCGGAGGTAGCTGAATTGGTGAAGCGGAGTTGGAGCATGGAATTGTCTTGATACTGTATTGTATGTGTATCCGTGTAGATCCATACATTGTTGAGTGGATTCGTATATTGGAGCTGGAGCACGGTGAAGTGGAGCGGAAGCAGGGGCGAATCTATATACAACTTAGTGGGGGCGAATGCCCCCACTCGATTTTTCGGCCCACGTATATCAGGCCTATGATATATATCGTTGCCCCCGCTCAGCCCAAGCTATTTGCCCCCACTGCTTAATTTTTTTGTCATATAAAGCCCATTTGCACATTGTAGCGTGGATCCGTATATTGTAGCATGGATCCGTATATTGTAGCGTGAGAGCAAGAAAGAGACATGCTACAACAACTTATAATTGCAAACAAGGGCATGTATGGATAGAGCATAACATGGTCTTCAAGACATGCCCACTGGCCATTCCAAAACATGCATGGATATGACTGTAGAATCAAGCAAACATGTCATCACAATATAACAGCTTCAGACTTAGCAGTTTTCAACAAGTCTCAAAAAAAGAAAAGAGTGAGTAGGCCACTTTGTAAGCTTGTTTCACTCACCACAAGGCATATCATGAAAAACCAATTACACCATTGCAAAGATGACATGATTGTGCTCCTAAAACAAGTTGACATGATGCTCAAACAAAAATCACATAAAAAGATATGAAAAAGACAAATCATCAAGTTATAACAGTTTTCAACACTTAACAGCAACATGCACTTTTGCAACGATGATTAAGGCATTAAGATGAATAGTAACATGCATGCTGGGGGTGAGCCTAGTTCATAGATGCCGTGGGGTGTGTCCGTTACGGCAGCGTGGTGAGCATAGGAACAGAACGTCGGCATGAGAGCTGAGCCGTTATATTCCCCGGATTTGTCAGCCTCATCTTCCTACTACACTTCCTCGCCTACGCCCGCAACTTCTTCATGCCATCCATCGCGTCGCCGGCCGCCGTCGCGCCGTCGTCGCATTGCACAATGGCCACATTCACTTCGAGGTAGCATTTAATCTTAATGTTGTGCAACATTTTAATCCTATGCAATCTTCATGTTGATAATTGATACAAGGCGGAGCTGGGCGGAGGTAGGTGAATCGGTGCAGCGGAGCTGGAGCACGGAGCTGGAGCATGGAACTGTCTTGATACCGTGTTGTATGTGGATCTGTGTAGATCCATATATTGTTGAGTGGATCCGTATATTGGAGCTGGAGCACGGTGCAGTGGAGCTGGAGCAGGGGCGAATCCATGGATAACTTTGTGGGGGCGAATGCGCCCACTCAATTTTTTTGCCCACGTATACCGTGGCCTAGAATATATATCGTTGCCCCCGCTCAGCCCAGGCTATTTTTCCCCACTACTTAATTTTTCTTTCATATAAAGCCCATCTACACATTTTAGCGTGGATCCATACATTGTAGCGTGGATCCGTATATTGTAGCATGGATCCGTATATTGTAGATGACCCTATTTTTTTGATAATGTGACTGGGTGGGGGACATACCTAAAGAGGCCAAATATTTGGAGGTGGATTTGTAGCTCCTGGCAAATACATGCCCGCATGGGGCCCATGTTTAGTACTGGCCTTAACTTTAGCAGAGCTCGGAACAGGAAACTGTGCTTTCCGGCCGCATCCTGCCATATCGAATCAATTCGCATCGTCGTAACAGTTATACATCATCCAACTTCGTCTTCTTCTCTCCATCTTCCTCTGTTCATTTTCTTCTCTGGATCTTCCTCTCAAACAAACTCTATCTACACAAATAGAAATGAAGATTAGCAAAAAAGTGTGGAGAAAGTTTTCTTCTACCGATGCTGACAAATGGACGAGAACTTAGACGAACAGAGAAGGTCTTCCACTTCTTGTCGAATGTTTAGTTTGTATGCAAATCCTGCAGTTCTATAGTTAGATCTGTAGATTATCTGGAAAGATCTATAGGATTTGCTTCTAGCGTACATACTTCTTCCTCCAAGTATTTACTGACATGTCCAAAACAACTGCAGTCTCGTTGACTATCCATTTTGTGCATGTGCATCCATTTTGTATGTATGATATGTCAAAATGTTCATCTCTCTGTGCTCTACATGATGGTGTGCTTTGCATTCATGTTAGGATGCATTTTGACATGTTAATCCTTGTTGCAAAAGTGCATGTTGCTATTAACTACAGAAAACTAATATAACTTGCTCATTTGTCTTTTTCGTGTGAATTAATGCATGTGTGATATGAGCATTGTGTCAACATGAATTTGCTTCATTTTCATGTCTTCTTGATGCCGGTATTTATTTCATGCCATGACTTGCCATGTTCTGAGTGATACAAGCTTGAAAACATGGTAAGATAATATTGTTGTTTTTGCACTTGTTGAAAAACTGCTAAGTCTGAAACTATTATATTGTGATAACATGTTTGCTTGATGCTACCGTCAAATCCATGCATATTTGGAGATGTCCAGTGAGCATATTTTTGAGATCATATGATGCTATATCCATACATGCCCTTGTTTGCAATTATGGCCTGCTGTAGCTTGTTCTTTTCATGATTTCAAATTACTAGAAAATATAATTGTCATCTGTTAACAGCATGTTCCATATGGCAAAGCTCATTGTAATCAATATAGGCATCTTATAAATTATGTCATTTGTTTAATTGGAAGTATGACATGCCTACTATATGTTCATGACATTTGCATGTTTATTAAACTTGCTATGCTTGCTGTTATGTGCCTCCAATGTCAACATCATAATGTTGTTGTTTGCATTCCCAGATTTTCACTAAGTCTGAGAATCAGCTTATTTCATGTTTGCATCTTGTCTTGATAATTGCCATGAACCCGTTGCTCATTTGTATATGCCATGTTGTGTTATTTGAGCTCCAGGTTGTGTACTAGCATGACATGCTTTTGTTTGCCAAGCTATTGCAATGTAGCTTAATTATTTCTTGCCTCCGACATGTCATCACGTTAGCTCTACTCATGTATATGCCATGTTTTTCAGAGAGTCATAATATGTGTTATAAAGTTGCTTGTTGCATTGATCATGTTGGATTAATCTTGATGCCTATGAACCTGAACCTTGTTGTTATTTGAAGCATGCTACCTGTCCTTCAAGTGCATGTCATGTTTGTGCCAATCCTGTTCTTGTAACATGTTGTTTGATGCTTGCTATATGCCTAGTCGCTATTTTGGATAGCTTGTCCTTTAAACTTGTTTCATGTGTATGTGTTGAACCGTGGCTCCGTTTGGTGCATGCTCTATATGAATCTTGCTTGGTTTTGCATGTAGATGTATGATACGTCCAAAACGTATCTATAATTTCTGCTTGCTCCATGCCACTTTTGGGTGATATTGCTCTGATATTCATACACTTCCATACACTTTTGATCATATTTGGACTAACCTATTAACTCAGTGCACCCTAGTGCCAGTTTCTGTTTTCAGCTGTTTTTGTATTTCAGGTTTTCACGTTACGAGAACTGCCAGGAAAAATCCAGAAAAATTATATAAAAAATCAGCGTTCCAGAACCTACCGTGCGCCCGAAGGACAGCCGGGGGGGCACCAGGGCTCCAGGCGCCCTGGCGGCGCCCCCCCCTGCGCCGCGCCGGGGGGGCGCCTGGGCCCCCCGAGCCCCGTCTGGTGCCCCCCTTCGGCATATATTTAGAGCGTCCTTAGAAACCCTCGGGACAGGAACTCTTTTTCGCGATCTCATCTCTGTTCCACCGCCACCGCCGCTTCCAAGATCGGGAGCACCAGGAGAACTCTTCCCGACACCCTGCCGGAGGGGAGGATCAACATCGGGAGCCTCTCCACCACCATGGACGCCTCCCGGATGAGTTGTGAGTAGTCTCCCTTGGACCATGAGTCCATGACCAGTAGCTATGTGATGTTCTCCTCCCGTTCTTGTGCTTCACTAATTAGTCCTCGTGAGCTGCCCTACATGATCGAGGCACATATGTAATCTTTATGCTGTTGCTATGATGAGTTTGCTAGGATTCGATGGATTATGAGAATATGTTCAGATTGTGATTGAGTAATATATTTGATCTACCTCTTTTATATTTATGTTCATAAGTAATTCTTGCATGTTCTCCGTTGTTATTTATTGCTTTGGCCAAGTAATGGGTAGTGACTCCAAGAGGGAACGTTATGCTCGATTGTGGGTTCATGCCCCTCGATGACTAGCTTGAGTGACAGAAACATGAGTCTAGGGGATGTGTTGTTGCCACAAGGGGGAAAACAACGGTGCTTGTGCCCACGGGTGCAAGGATTGTTTACTTTACGCAAAGTTCTTTTAATGCAGTTGTCTGTTGCATTGAGTTTACACTATGGGTGGGGCTCGCAACTTAATACCAGCGAGATGTTCTGGATAGATATCTCAAGGTGGATGATTAGTAGTAGATATTGATGGATTTCGGTCTACTTACTTTGGCGTACCGCCCATGCTTTGAACCTCAACCTTTCTTGCAATGTAGTCAGCATTGGTTTGCGTTCGTGGTCCTGTCAATTGCCCAGCTGTAATTCGTTTACCTCACATAGCTGTTTTATCGTCTTTTGGGAGAGAGACATCACTAGTGAACATCATGAGACTCCGGTCCATATTACCATCATTGATCACATCCGCTATTTACTTTTCGCTTTTACTTACTATTGCAAACATTATCTATCACTACTATCATTTGCGTTTAATCCTTTGTGAACTACAAGGCCGGAGGGATTGACAACCTCTCTGTACTCGTTGGGAGCAAAGTTATTTGTATCTGTGTGCAGGTCCACGTTGATTGCTAATATATGGCACCGTTAGCAGTTGACACCTACTTGTTGAACCTAGGAGTCTCTGGGGATTCGATCCTTGGCATCTTTGCTAAGGGAAAAACTTCCACAACACTACATCTTACACCTTCCACTTGGGGTAACCAACGAGGGGTTAGAGGCCTATCAAGGAGTTTTTCTGGCGCCGTTGCCGGGGACTCCACTCTTTAGGATAGGGGAGTTGCATGCTATCTTTTACCTTTGCTTTTTAGTCTTGTTAGTTTACCTCTCAATTTTTGCTTCAGTATCTTTTATCAAAAATCACAAAAAAACTAGTCATCTCATTCTTTAGTTGTCATTATGTCGGGTCCTTTTGTCTTTGACGAGGCAGAAGTTCTCACCTTGAAACAAAGAGGTGGGGAAAGTTTGAAAGATGCTTGGTATAGAATTAATGGTTCACAAAAAAGAGCCACCAAGAAGCAACCTACTACTATCCTGCTTAGAAATTTTTATGTTGGAATTACTTCTTGGAATAGGTTTATTCTAGATACTGCTATCAATGGGAATTTCCTAGAGGCCCCAGTTTGGGAGTCCCTTAGTATTATTGAAAATCTTGTTGGGAATCTCCCTGTTGTTAGCATTCGAGAGGACATCACCCTAGCTCACATTATGAAAAAACTTGAAAAGATAGAGCTAGAGATGCCAAGCATTAATAAGATAAATGAGTTGGATCGTAAGATCCAAGGGAATTTGAATAGACTTGATAGCTCCATGCATAAAATTTTCAAATTTTTGGAGACCGTCAAATTCCATGACTTGGACTCTTCTAGGATAGACAAGATTGAGGATATCTTTGATACTCTAGGAACCACCTTCTCCTCAATCAAAACCAAAAAGGTAGAAACTCCGGCAAAGAGGGAGCCTAAGTTCGTTCACGTTCCAAAGGCTCCCCGTTCTAAAAGTAATCCATCTATTGCCAAAGGGGTTGAAACTGTAAAGACCTTGGAAGAAACACCTGTCTTTGATAAATTTATAAATGAATCTTCCCTTGACTTTTATCCTTTTGGTCTTCTACCTAGAAGTATCTCTATGAGGCCTTTATTTGAAAGTCCTCTTAAGACTAGTTGTATTATTGAAGAGCTTTCTGATGATCTTGATGATGGTTCAATTGATACAACTTGATCTCTATGCATTATGCCTAGCTTAAAGGCATAAAAGAAAGCGCTTTTGGGAGGCAGCCCACATGAATAAATTTATTTTGCTTTTGTTGTGTCTTGATGTTGTTTACTACTGTAGCATCATCATTGTATCTTTGCTTTTCATATTTGTGCCAAGTATAGCCTCTGATTGCTAGGAAGTTCAAAAGTTGTGAGGTGCTGTCCAGGAAACAGATTCTGTCCTTGGATAGAAAAATTCGTATAAAATCAGCATATCATCTTTTTGGTCTGAATTTTTTCGAAAGCGTTCTCTATATAATTGTCTTTCGTGCATCTGTTCTGAGTTTTTTGATTCGAGTTGCAAAAGTACCCCGAACAAATCGATTACTACCTGCTGTTCTGTTTTTCACAGATTCTGTCCTGTTTTGCCTTTCCTTCATTTTGCAAACCAAGAGCTTGCTTTTTCTTTGCAAAAACCTTTTGGCAATCTTGAGAAACAGTAGAAATTCAAGAATATCTTTATTTCCAGCAAGGAACAATTATTTTATTAAGGGTACTAACCTCGCTAATCAGATTATAATGGGGTATGTATGAAGGGAGTTTTCAAGTGTGCGAGGGAAGATGATAAAAAGATTCAGGAGTGTCAAGCGCTCAAGCTTGGGGATGCCCCCGTGCACCCCCAAGAAATATTCAAGGAGACTCAAGCGTCTAAGCTTGGGGATGCCCCCGTGCATCCCCTTCTCCATCAACATTATCAGTTCGTCTTTCGTTCCGCTATATTTTTATCACTTCATGTGTTAAGTGCTATGCTTGGAGCGTTTTGCTTTTAGTTTTCTTTTTAGTTTTTCATAACGAGTCGGAACTCAGCGTTCTATATGTGGGAGAGAAACACGCTCCACTTCTACCTAGAACATAACATAGAATTTTCATGTCTATCTTCGTTGTGTGTGTTCTTTGTCTTTTAATAGCTACTATCATGCTCTGCTCTTAGTATTCATGCTTATCTTTTCAAAGAGCTTTTGTTTAGTTGGTTGCTTGAGCTCTCTTTAATTACCATGCTCACCTTATTAAGAGAGTTTGCTTCCGTTGCATTGGTTGATATGTCTATGATAAAGATGCTACGTGCATAATGGCGCTTAGTAGTTCAGGTTTTCTTATGGTTAATCTCAAATAGCTGGGGGATTCCCAATGTGTTATTCGAATACCAACATGATTTGTTTGCCTATGATGTGGTATGGTTTAGTAATATCTTCCTTCAAGAATTTATTTTGATTAACTTGGCGTATGCTCACGCATATTTAAGAGTGTAAAGAAAGTCTGTCAAGCCTTGATGATCTTTTATTTCTGAGTAGCGATATAACTACCATGCCTGATTCAATATTGCTTTGTCGCTCTGCATGATTATGACCGTCATTGCTCTCTTAGTTGGTCGCTCCCAGTCTTTTGCTAACCTCTACCTGTACTAAGCAGACTAACTTTGCAATACATAGCTCATGGGAAAGTAGCTTAAAAACTATTGTGGTAAAGAATATGTTGCCTATGTATCTTATTTCTTATAAGTTGCTTGCTATGCGGTAACCATGTTTCTGGGGACGCCATCAACTGTCACACTTTTGTTGAATATCATGTGAGTTGCTATGCATGTTCGTCTTGTCCGAAGTAAGGGTGATTTGCCATGGGTTGATTGAGTATGCATATTGTTAGAGAAGAACATTGGGCCGCCAACCAAAGCCATGCATCATGGTGGAAGTTTTAGCTTGGACATTAATCCTCAATCTCTTATGAGAATATGCTTATGCATTAAAGAGGAGTCCATCATCTATTTTCTATGTTGTCCCGGTATGGATGTCCTCAAGTTGAGATCTATCAAAAATGAGAAATCAAATGCGATTTATCTCCTTGGACCTTTGTACAGGTGGCATAGAGGTACCCCTTTGTGACACTTGGTTGAAACATATGTAATGCAATGATAACCCATGGAAATCCGAGCTAATTAGGACAAGGTGCGAGCACTATTGGTATTCGATGCATGAGGCTTGCAACTTATAGGATGTCTTATGCATGACACATATGAAGTACTACTACCGTTGACAAAATTGCTTCTATGTTTTCAAAATAAAAAAAGCTCTAGCACATAACCATTCTTTTACTTTTATGTTGAGTCTCCACCTTCTTTCTTCAAGCACCAACTATTGAGAGCATGATTGTCATTCTAAGTGTAATGTGCATTGTCCCAAAGTAGCATTGTATTTTGCATGATTGTGATATCGTTTATTTTGAAATCATTGTATCTAGTCATCACTTAAACCTTGAAGGTGCCCCTGCATTTATGTTTTGCTTCACTAAAGGGGGCAAGCTAGATATCACTTTATCATATTTGCACATCGTGTTCATTGCAAATCTTTTTGATGTTTCAGTTTCATATTGTAAAACTTTCAGTCCTTTGTGATTTTCTCATGAGGGAACTCAATTACTTTAGATTCATTATCTCAGTAAGCTTTTGTCATATGACTATGAATAAGTCCTATATGGTTAATAGCATGTCACCACAGAAATTATTCTTGTTATCATTTACCTACTCGAGGACGAGCAGGAATTAAGCTTGGGGATATTGATACGTCCAAAACGTATCTATAATTTCTGCTTGCTCCATGCCACTTTTGGGTGATATTGCTATGATATTCATACACTTCCATACACTTTTGATCATATTTGGACTAACCTATTAACTCAGTGCACCCCAATGCCAGTTTCTGCTTTCGACTGTTTTTGTATTTCAGGTTTTCACGTTATGAGAACTGCCAGGAAAAATCCAGAAAAATTATATAAAAAATCAGCGTTCCAGAAACTACCATGCGCCCGAAGGACAACCGGGGGGGCCACCAGGGCTCCAGGCGCCCTGGCGGCACCCCCCCCCCCCCTGGGCCGCGCCGGGGGGGCGCCTGGGCCCCCCGAGCCCCGTCTGGTGCCCCCCTTCGGCATATATTTAGAGCGTCCTTCGAAACCCTCGGGACGGGAACTCTTTTTCGCGATCTCATCTCTGTTCCGCCGCCGCCGCCGCTTCCAAGATCGGGAGCACCAGGAGAACTCTTCCCGGCACCCTGCCGGAGGGGAGGATCACCATCGGGAGCCTCTCCACCACCATGGACACCTCCCGGATGAGTTGTGAGTAGTCTCCCTTGGACCATGAGTCCATGACCAGTAGCTATGTGATGTTCTCCTCCCGTTCTTGTGCTTCACTAATTAGTCCTCATGAGCTGCCCTACATGATCGAGGCACATATGTAATCGTTATGTTGTTGCTATGATGAGTTTGCTGGGATCCGATGGATTATGAGATTATGTTCAGATTGTGATTGAGTAATATATTTGATCTACCTCTTTTATATTTATGTTCATAAGTAATTCTTGCATTTTCTCCGTTGTTATTTATTGCTTTGGCCAAGTAATGGGTAGTGACTCCAAGAGGGAACGTTATGCTCGATTGTGGGTTCATGCCCCTCGATGACTAGCTTGAGTGACAGAAACATGAGTCTAGGGGATGTGCTGTTGCCACAAGGGGGAAAACAACGGTGCTTGTGCCCGCGGGTGCAAGGATTGTTTACTTTACGCAAAGTTCTTTTAATGCAGTTGTCTGTTGCATTGAGTTTACACTATGGGTGGGGCTCGCAACTTAATACCAGCGAGATGTTCTGGATAGATATCTCAAGGTGGATGATTAGTAGTAGATATTGATGGATTTCGGTCTACTTACTTTGGCGTACCGCCCATGCTTTAAACCTCAACCTTTCTTGCAATGTAGTCAGCATTGGTTTGCGTTCGTGGTCCTATCAATTGCCCAGCTGTAATTCGTTTACCTCACATAGTTGTTTTATCGTCTTTTGGGAGAGAGACATCACTAGTGAACATCATGAGACTCCGGTCCATATTACCATCATTGATCACATCCGCTATTTACTTTTCGCTTTTACTTACTATTGCAAACATTATCTATCACTACTATCATTTGCGTTTAATCCTTTGTGAACTACAAGGCCGGAGGGATTGACAACCTCTCTGTACTCATTGGGAGCAAAGTTATTTGTATCTGTGTGCAGGTCCACGTTGATTGCTAATATCTGGCGCCGTTAGCAGTTGACACCTACTTGTTGAACCTAGGAGTCTCTGGGGATTCGATCCTTGGCATCTTTGCTAAGGGAAAAACTTCCACAACACTGCATCTTACACCTTCCACTTGGGGTAACCAACGAGGGGTTAGAGACCCATCAATGTATCATGTCATGTTTCATCCATGGTTTGAGTATTGTTCTTGATGTTTGAATGCATTTTGCTTCAATGCCATGCTTAACCTGTTTTGCTCATATCTTCTAGGTCGTAGCTCCGAATTAAATGAACATTATATGTAACTTGACTAGAAAGTCATGTAGATCATCATGGTGCATCTTAACTTGTTGTTTAACAACTCTAACATAAGGTTTGTTCAGATCAGGACCAATTTTATAATTTGCATATGAGGACTTACCAGAATTGTTATATGTTGTTTTCCGGCCTCATTTAAACTTGTTTGGTGTGATGTTCTTATTTGCATCATCTCTTGCCATGTGTAGCATCATGTAGCATTGTCATGCATCATACTTGGTTGAGCATCATGTCTTGTTTACGTGTTGTGTGTTTACCTTGTTGTTTGCTTCTTCTCGTTAGTTCATGTTTCGTTGCGATCGTGAGGATTCGTTCGACTATGCTTGGTTCATCTACGTGGCTTCGTCTTCTTCATGGACTCGATCTTCTTCCTAGCGGGATCTCACGCAAGATGATCGTCACCTTGGATCTCACTACTATCATTCATTTTCTAGTTGTCTCGATGCTATCGCTATGTCGCACTTCCTACCACTTGTTTATCAAGCCTCCCAATATGCCATGAAACAGCCTCTAACCTTTTCCACCATCCCAGCAAACCGTTGTTTGGTTATGTTACTGCTTTTGCTCAGCCCCTCTTATAGCGTTGTTAGTTGCAGGTGAACATGAAGTTTTCTCCATGTTGGAACATGGATATCTTGGAATATCACAATATCTCTTATGTTTAATTAATGCACATATATACTTGATAAAGGGTGGATGGCTTGGCCTTTTGCCTGATGTTTTGTTCCACTCTTTCCGCCCTAGTTTCCACGAAACCGGTGTTATGTTTCTTGAGTTGCGTTCCTAACGCGGTCGGGGTTTATGGCCCCCCTCGACAGTTCGCATTGAATAAAACTCCTTTAGCAAGGACCAACTTTGGTTTTAATTTTCCCAACATAATAAACATGATAATAAATTTGACGCATAGGGAGTTAGGCTACCCGAGGTTCGTTATTCAACATAATACAGGGGGCAGTGCTGATGGTGTTGGTCCCAAACTAGAGTCACTTACGGCGCCGCCCGGGGCATCTCAGGTATCTGGCTGTCGTACGTTGTGCTCATCCAGTTGTGGCCTGAGACGAGATATGTGCGGCTACTATCAGGGTGTTGCCATGCCGGGAGGTCTTGCTGGACTTGTTTTACCATTGTCGAAATGTCTTGTGCACCGGGATTCCGAGTTTGATCGGGTTGTCCCCAAAATGGAGGTTTTACCTCTGCTGGTCGTGAGAGCTTGTGATGGGCTAAGTTGGGACACCCCTACAGGGTTATGATCTTTCGAAAGCTGTGCCCGCGGTTATGTGGCAGATTGCAAATTTATGATATCCGGTTGTAGAGAACTTGACAGATGATCCGAAATAAAATTCACCAACCGTGTGTGTAACCGTGACCGTCCCTTTTCAATGGAGTTCGAGAAGAGAACACGGTGGGGATGCAGTATTGTAGAAGTGTTTTCCCTTAGCAAAGATGTTCTCAGAATTGCCATGGTGTTGTTTTCGTGCAGAAATAAAAAGTTCTCAGAATGACCTAAAAATCCACAGAGAATTATTTCGGAAAATATAAAAAATACCAGCAAGAAGATCCAGACCAGGGGGCCCACACCCTATCCACAAGGGTGGGGGGCGCGCCCCTGCCTCTTAGGCCCCCTGGTGCTCCACCGACGTATCCCAGATCCTATATATTCACTTTCGGGGAGAAAAAAATCAGAGAGGAAGAGTTATCATGTTTTACGATACGGAGCCGCCGCCAAGCCCTAATCTCTCTCGGGAGGGCTGATCTGGAGTTCGTTCGAGGCTCCGGAGAGTGGAGATCGTTGATGGGCCTCGAACCCCTCGTTGGTTACCCCAAGTGGAAGGTGTAAGATGCAGTATTGTAGAAGTGTTTTCCCTTAGCAAAGATGCCAAGGATCGAATCCCCAGAGACTCCTAGGTTCAACAAGTAGGTGTCAACTGCTAATGGCGCGGATTAGCAATCAACGTGGACCTGCACATAGATACAAATAACTTTGCTCCCAACGAGTACAGAGAGGTTGTCAATCCCTCCGGCCTTGTAGTTCACAAAGGATTAAAAGCAAATGATAGTAGTGATAGATAATGTTTTGCAATAGTAAATAATAGCGAAAAGTAAATAGCGGATGTGATCAATGATGGTAATATGGACCGGAATCTCATGATGTTCACTAGTGATGTCTCTCTCCCAAAAGACGATAAAACAGCTATGTGAGGTAAACGAATTACAGCTGGGCAATTGACAGGACCACGAACGCAAACCAATGCTGACTACATTGCAGAAAGGTTGAGGTTCAAAGCATGGGCGGTACGCCAAAGTAAGTAGACCGAAATCCATCAATATCTACTACTAATCATCCACCTTGAGATATCTATCCAGAACATCTCGCTGGTATTAAGTTGCGAGTCCCACCCATAGTGTAAACTCAATGCAACAGACAACTGCATTAAAAGAACTTTGCGTAAAGTAAACAATCCTTGCACCCGCGGGCACAAGCACCGTTGTTTTCCCCCTTGTGGCAACAGCACATCCCCTAGACTCATGTTTCTGTCACTCAAGCTAGTCATCGAGGGGCATGAACCCACAATCGAGCATAACGTTCCCTCTTGGAGTCACTACGTATTACTTGGCCAAAGCAATAAATAACAATGGAGAACATGCAAGAATTACTTATGAACATAAATATAAAAGAGGTAGATCAAATATATTACTCAAGATCAATCTGAACATAATCTCATAATCCATCGGATCCCAGCAAACTCATCATAGCAACAGCATAAGGATTACATATGTGCCTCGATCATGTAGGGCAGCTCACGAGGACTAATTAGTGAAGCACGAGAACGGGAGGAGAACATCACAAAGCTACTGGTCATGGACTCATGGTCCAAGGGAGACTACTCACGAGTCATCCGGGAGGCGTCCATGGTGGTGGAGAAGCTCCCGGTGGTGATCCTCCCCTCCGGCAGGGTGCCGGGAAGAGTTCTCCTGGTGCTCCGATCTTGGAAGCGGCGGCGGCGGCGGAACAGAGATGGGATCGCGAAAAGAGTTTCTGTTCTAAGGGTTTCGGAGGACGCTTTAAATATATGCCAAAGGGGGGCATCGGGGAAGCTTCGGGGGGCCCAGGCGCCCCCCCCC
>LR738710.1:102654715-102686702 GCA_902687465.1 Secale cereale
CCCCCCCGGCTGTCCTTCGGATGCACGGTAGTTTCCGGAACGCTGATTTTTTATATAATTTTTTTGGATTTTTCCTTGCAATTCTCGTAACGTGAAAACCTGAAATACAAAAACAGCCGAAAACAGAAACTGGCACTGGGGTGCACTGGATTAGTAAGTTAGTCCAAATATGATCAAAAGTGTATGGAAGTGTATGAATATCATAGCAATATCACCCAAAAGTGGCATGGAGCAAGCAGAAATTATAGATACGTTTTGGACGTATCAATCGTCGCCATCGTCATCATCAACCTTCCTCCATCACCAATTCCATGATGCTCACCGCCGTGCATGAGTAATTCCATCGTAGGCTTGCTGGACGGTGATGGGTTGAATGGGATCTATCATGTAATCGAGTTAGTTTTGTTAGGGTTTGATCCCTAGTGTCCACTATGTTGTGAGATTGATGTTGCTATGACTTTGCTATGCTTAATGCTTGTCACTAGGGCCCGAGTGCCATGATTTCAGATCTGAACCTATTATGTTTTCATGAATATATGTGTGTTCTTGATCCTATCTTGCAAGTCTATAGTCACCTACTATGTGTTATGATCCGGCAACCCCAAAGTGACAATAATCGGGACCACTCTCCGTGATGACCTTAGTTTGAGGAGTTCATGTATTCACTATGTGTTAATGCTTTGGTCCGGTACTCTATTAAAAGGAGGCCTTAATATCCCTTAGTTTCCAATAGGACCCCGCTGCCACGGGAGGGTAGGACAAAAGATGTCATGCAAGTTCTTTTCCATAAGCACGTATGACTATATTCGGAATACATGCCTACATTGCATTGATGAACTGGAGCTAGTTCTGTGTCACCCTAGGTTATAACTTTTACATGATGAATTGCATTCGACATAATTTCCCATCACCTATCCAACGCCTATGAGCTTTTCCCATATTGCTTGTTGCTTATTTAGTTTTCCGCTGCTACTATTACAAAAACTACAAAATAACTACCATTACTTTTATTGCCACTACCGCTACTATCATATTACTTTGCTACTAAACTACCTTGCTGCAGATACTAAGTTTCCAGGTGTGGTTGAATTGACAACTCAGTTGCTAATACTTAAGAGTATTCTTTGGCTCCCCTTGTGTCGAATCAATAAATTTGGGTTGAATACTTTACCCTCGAAAACTGTTGCGATCCCCTACACTTGTGGGTTATCAAGACTTTTTTCTAGCGCCGCTGCCGGGGAGCATAGCTCTATTCTTTAAGTCACTTGGGATTTATATCTGTTGATCACTATGAAGAATTTGAAGGACTAAAAAACCAAGATCTTACCCTCAACTACGAGGGGAGGTAAGGAACTGCCATCTAGCTCTGCACTTGATTCTCCTTCTGCTATGGGTAAATTTGCGACACCTACTCATGCTATTGAATCTGATATGTTGTATGTTCTTGATGATGCCACTTCTGCTATGTATGATGAAACTACTTCTATGCTTGACAATGTGCCACTAGGTGAATTTCTAGATGAACAAATTGCTAAGGTTAGGGAGAATTTAAATATTGAAACTGATGATATTTATGAAAGTGGTGATGAAGCTTCTCTCAATAGATATGAATTGCCTGTTGTTCCTGAGGGTTATGTTATGGATGAAGAAACTGCTAGAGACTTTCTTGCTTGCAATGATAGATATGATCTTAAGAAATTATTAGCTAAGCTGAAAGAAAAGTCCTTGAATGCTAGAATGAAACATGACCCTGCTTTTGCTACTTCACCTATCTGTGTTACTGATAAGGATTATGAATTCTCTATTGATCCTGAGTTAATTAATTTGGTTGAATTTGATCCTTTCCATGGCTATGAATCTGAAACTGTTGTGGCACATCTTACTAAGTTGAATGATATAGCCACCCTGTTTACCAACGATGAAAAGATTCGTTATTACTATATCCTTAAGTTATTTCCTTTCTCGTTAAAGGGTGATGCTAAGACTTGGTTTAATTCTCTTGATCCTGGTTGTGTGTGTAGTCCCCAGGATATGATGTATTACTTCTCTGCTAAATATTTTCCCGCTCATAAGAAACAAGCTGCCTTACGGGAAATATATAACTTTGTGCAAATTGAAGAAGAGAGTCTCCCACAAGCTTGGGGGAGGCTTCTCCAATTACTTAATGCTTTGCCTGATCATCCTCTTGAGATGCATGATATATGTCGGGGGAAACTGTCCGCCACGAACACCTATGGGACCGGAGCCCCTTGTCTGTGCGGTACGAGGGCGGAGGGAGCACGAAGAGCAGATCGTAGCGAGCACGCGGGCAGTTTTACCCAGGTTCGGGCCGCGGTAGCCGCGTAAAACCCTACTCCTGCTTAGTTGTGTATTGAGTTGGAGAGCTCGGGAGCTTGAAGAAGCAGCTACACCGAGCGTATGAGTGATCTAGGTTCCGAACCCCCTCCACGTTGTGCATGGGCCTCCTTTTATAGTGCAAGGGGTCACCGACAGGTGTCAACGTAGGAGAAAGGGGTAAAAACGTAAAAGAGGTGGTAGTTGTAACAGTGCGGGAACAGTGGAGCTACAGTGCAGAACAATGGTCGCTACCTACTTTGACAGTGGGGGACAAGGGCATTTAATACCCGTCGCCGTCGACCCCAAAAGCTCCCGCCATTGCGTCTCCGTCTGCCACGGCGATGGATCCACCACCGTGGAGCGCCACCGTGTCCACCAGGCTGCACAGCCATCCGCCACGCGTCCCTGGACAGGCCCCAGGGCGACGCGTGGGCCGATGAACTGGAGCGCGGGCACACAGCGCAACCTTCCCGGCAAGCACCTTGCCGGGGTCTTGATCTTGCCGGGCCCGGGAGCTTGTCGGGCTCTGAAGCTTGTCGCTCCCCGGGCCCTCGCCGGGTCTTCTATGATGGAATCTTCTAGTCTTCCTGGCAAGCTCCTCTTGCCAGGGCCTTGTGCGAACGATGTAATCTTGAGCCTGGTACGGCCTTCCCGGCAAGCTCCTCTTGCCGGGGTCTCGGTCTTCTTTCTTGTATACTTTGTTTTTGAATGGTTTGATAGGGAGCAGGAAGGTCTCCGGCGAGCACGCGGTAAAACCCTGCCGCGGGAAGCTGCAGCTGCCCGTGCATAAGTTGGGGTACTGAGGTACCCCTACCTTAGTACACCGACAGGAGCCCCCGGGCCTGGGCCACACACGGTGCCGAGCGCTGTTGGGCCAGGCCCAAAACAGTGCACGGGCACACGCGGCCCGCGGCGCGCCGAATCCACTTCCGTATCCGCCGCATCCCCCCGTAACGGCACGCGTCGATTGCGGCGTCGTGGGATGGGACGTGCCCACGATCTCTTAATGGAAAGGGCGAAACGCCCTCCCACTTCCCCATAAAAGCAGAGGAAGCAGGAGCGGTTCCCCTCCTTGCGCTTTCATTGCAACTTCTTCTTCCTCTAGAGATCCCTCTTGCGCTCCACCTCCACACCTCCGCCGCCGCCGTCTGCATCTCCGGCATCGCTGAGTTCTTCGTCCCTCTTCTTCCGCCGCGTCCGCCATGGCCCCGAAGACCGACAAGGCGAAGGCGGAGAAGGCCAAGAGGGAGAAGTCGGAGCAAGCGGCGAAGCTCGCCGCGTATCGGAAGAAGAACCTCGTATTCCCGCCGAGGCTCGGCGCGCGGGAGCTCTGGAACAAGTACTACTTGTTCTGGGCCAAGGAAACCAAGGCTCACCCCCGCACGCGAGCATATCCGGCCGCCGCCAAGGACAACTACCCCGGCGGGTACTACTTCTTCGCAGCTTTCTTTCACTGCGGTCTTTGTCCTCCTTTCTCTGATTTCTTCTGCGATATCATGCACACCTACGGCCTCCATCTTCTTGACTTCACCCCCAACGCCATCCTCACAATGGCGGTTTTCGCACACATGTGCGAAAACTTCATAGGAATACACCCAAATGTAGCGCTTTTTAGGCACTTCTTCACCCCTAGAGCAGAGGCCGACGCCCCCCTCTCCGGAGGAATTTCTTGGGTTTTCCGTCTGAACAAGAAGGGGTCCTACTTGCCGGGGGAGCTCCGCGGCAAGTGGGAGGAATGGCGCGCGGAGTGGTGCTGGGTTGTTGAGGACGAGCCGCAGGCCTTCACCGCGCCGCGCACAACGCCCATCGTGCGCGGCAGGGACTGGAGCGAGCTAGACTCGGACGACATCAAGCTCGACATCGCGCTTATCCGGATTCTTCGTCTTCGGGTGGCAAAGCTGTCCGTTGCAGAGGTAGGCGCAGACTTCCTCCGCCGCCGCATCGCCCCTCTCCAAGACAGGAAAAGGCCGGCCTGGGAGTACGGCGGCCCGGCGGATATAATGAGGCTGCGCCCCGGGCTAAACTTCAACTTCACGACGCTGGAGCTGAAGGGGATGGTCCGGGAACTCTTCAAGTATGACCCGGCACACCCTGAGTGGTTCAGACCTCCCCGGGAAGTGGTGCCCCTCTGCAACAGCACAGCTTGCGATCCTCTCCGGGCCATGATGCCCGCTTGCGATTCGCACGGCGTGGACCGCACGTGGATTCCGCCCAAGCCCATCGACGTCCTCAACTTCTACGACAACCTCGTGGAGGTGGCGAAGAACAAGAATGACATCAAGGAGCACACGCGGGACACCACTGACCAGGAGATTGCCTACATGGCTTCTCGGGCTGAAGAGGCCGCTGCAGCCGCAGCGGCAGGAGATTTCGGGTATACGCCTGACGAGGCGGAGGCTGCGGACGCGTCCTGCCAGGCGGAGGAGGCGGAGATCCGCAGACTGCTGCAACTCCCTCCCGACGCACTCGCCGGGGTCCCCTCTCTGAGGCACTCCGGGATCCACGGGATTGCGGCCGAGGCCGCGGCAAGGGATGGCGCTGCCGGAGGGAACAGAGGCGCCGCGGGAAGCGGAGGCGCCGGAGGAAGTGGAGGCGCCAAGGGAAAGGAGGCCGCAGCGCAGGGCGCTGGGTCCAGCGGGCCAGCCGGGGAGGAGGAGGAGGAGGAGGCCGAGGACTCCGACGGATCTACGGAGCTCTACGCCGACGACCTCTCCTCGTCGGAGAGCTCCCCGCCCCCGGCAAGCCCAAGGCAGTCCCCACCGAAGCGTCTCCGCAAGGCGGCGACGGGGGAGAGGGCGCAGGCGCCCCGGCAACAACCAGCTCGTCGGGCAGCTCCCCGGGGGAGCCAAGCCGCGCCAAAGGCGACCGGCGCACCAGCCACAGCAGAGGCGGCCCGCGCGCGGGCCACGACGGAGGCGCCTCGCAGGCCGGCGTCGAGCCGACAGGGGTCTTCTCGGAGCGGAGCAACGGCTCCGCCCGCTCCTCGGGCGCCAGCTACCACAGGGGCTGGGTCTTCGCAGCCCCCAGCCCCAGGGACCACGAAGCGCGCGAGGGAATCTTCGTCTTCCGCTCCTCGTGCCAACGCGTCCCAGGTGGAGTATGACTTCTCCGCCTTGAGCGAGGACGACGAGGAGGACCAGGAGTAAGAATCCAAGATCTTATACCTTCTCGAGTTTCGTCTTGACTATTATCGATGCTGATTCTGTTCGTTGCTTTGATTTCAGGACCTTGGTTCAGCGCGTGGCGAAGAAGGCCAAGGCGCCTGTGGTCGAGGTCGCGGAAGACTCAGCCGTCGCGGCAACAGGGGACGTGCCGGAGCCGAGCCTGCCGGACCCGAGCGCTGCTCCGAGGAGCAGCCCCCAGCGCAGCCCCCAGCGTAAGTCTGGGGTCTATCCTTCCGCTCGTCAGGGTGCGCTTGAGGATTTTGTATTGTTTCAACATCTTGATGTTTTTGTCTTGACTTGTGCAGAGGTGGAGCCGCAGCGGCAGGAGCGCCGGGAGACCGTCCTCGAGGAGCCGCAGGCCCCGCCGTCCCCGCCAAGGCCAAACTCTCCGGCAAGGGAGAGTGCTCCACCGAGGGTGGGTACTCCGCCAAGGCAGAGTACCCCGCCAAGGGCGAGCAGCCCGGCGAGGGCGGCCACTCCGCCAAGGCAGAGCTCCCCGGCGAGGGAGCCCGCCGCTGATGATGCCCGCCAAGGTTAGTCTTGTATTTTGTCTTCTTGGCGGTGTTTCTTTTTGGATATTTGCTTGAACTTCTTTTTCTTCTTCTTCTAGATCTTCCTCCCCCCGAGCCCATGGAGACGGAAATCATTAACCTTGAGGAGGAGGGCGCGCAGGGCGGCGGCGGCGGCGACGTCCCTGTCGCCGAGGACATGGCCGAAGCCGCCGAGCCGGCCGCGCAGGAGACCGCTCCGGCTGCAGACGCAGCGGCCGGGGAGGGGGACGGCGACCGCACCGCCGACCCGGAGGCGGCGGGAGCATCAAGTGCTGCGCCGGCCACCGACCCCTCCGCCGGCAAGGAGCAGGGCTACTATCTTGAAGCCCCCAACGGCGTCTTCATCCAAGTGCCTTGGGGGTCTTCGTCGCGAGCTCCCGCGGAGGGCGAGGCGTTTGACGGGGAGGTCCTCGCCTCCGCGGGCCTGAAGATTGTCGAGGCGCACGGCGGGAGTGAAGGGCCCGAGGAGGAGAAGCTACTTCACCAGCTCCTGGCCCTTTACCGGGCCAGGCAGGCGAAGCTCGCTTCCCGGGAAGCCCTTGCCGCCAAGGCCGCCGCGGAGATGGAGAAGCGCGCGGCGGAGCTCAGCACCGCCAACCAGGCGGCCCTCCGCGAGGTGGCGGAGGAGCGTGAGCGGCTCGCCGGCGAATACCAGGAATGGGTGTTGGAGAAGGCTGAGGCTGAAGAGCAGCAGCGGCTCGCCGGGGTGGAGCTGTCCCGGCGAGAAGGAGAACTCGCCCAGCGGAAGGTCCAGCTCGACTCCCATGAGGAGGACCTTGCCGCTCGCGAGGAGGCCCTTGGCGGGGAACTGAAGGAGGCGAAAGCTGCCGCGGTTGCCGCGGAGACCGCCAAGAAGGAGCTCGCCGCCAAGGTCGTGCAGCTGGAGAAGGCGCTGAAGGTGAGCGCGGAGAAGGTTGCCGCGCTCATCACGGAGCGCGAGAAGGACGCCCACACCAATTCAGAACTCCAGGTGCGTCTTTCTAAGAGGGGCGACGAGTTGAAGGCCGCCAAGGACTCCATCGAGGACTTGGAGTTGAAGGTCTCTACATTGAAGGATTCTCTTGACGCTGCCCGGGCTCGGGAGACCAAGCTGAAGGAGGAGCTCCGCAAGGAGCGGACCTTGGTGGACAGCGCCAACCAAGCGGCTGAGCTCTTCCGCAAAACCGTTGAGGTATGGACCGAGGACTTAGTATCTTGCGCGTCCAACATCGACCAGGAGCTGCTGGCGTTGAAGCTGGAGCACCTCATCTACTCGCCGGATCCAAACCTCCCTCACAGCGCCAAGCTCAGCCTCTTCTTCAGGGGAATTGCGCCGGCCCTTGCCGATCTGCGGAAGAAGATCCCCGCGCAGCTGGCCGAGGAGACGCGCCTGCTTTGCACGGGAACCTTAGAGCGCGTGCTGACGAAGATCGTGTACCGCAATCCGGGCATCAATCTGACCAACGTTCTTCGCAGCTTGCCGGCTGACGCAAACATGGAGGCTCTGAAGGAGCAGGTCGCCCACATCATAGCCAAGGTGGCCAAGATCTCCAGGAAGGAGGGCGACCGCGTAGATTAGGCCTCCATTATTTTTATCTCTTTTTGCTGCTGCACATTATGTCATGAACTCATTAGTCCATCGCGACAAGTTATCCTTTGTAAGATATTTATCTCATTTTGATCAATCAGCGCAAAGTTATCTTCCTTGTCTTAATCCTTGACTTTGTATGCTTTTCACCCTACGCTCACGGGGAGCTTGCCGGCAAGGGATCTTCGCCGCGAGCGCTGAGTGCTGGACTCTGAGCAGCCTGCTGGCCAAGGTCTCACCGGCAAGCAACCTCGCCGCGGCTAGTCGCAACGCACTTAGCTTGCTGAGTGTACTCGGAAACGAAACAAGGGCGCGACACTTGTCGCAGCTCACTTAAATCGTTGAGCGAACTCGAAAACAAGATAAGGGTGCGGCAAGCTACGGGTAGGTTCCTCCGCGCACAGGTTTTCCATACAAAGTGTGATTGTTCAAAGAAGACAACTAAAATTTAAAATTTTGAACTGGCCAAATTCTGATAACTTAGCTTTCGTATATTGTTTGCTTCCCGGTAAGGCTTCTCTTTCTTGAACAGCACTTGGTTCCTCCTCCACTTCCTTCCCCCCCGGCAAACTTGTGCGCGAGGAACTTTCCTTCTGCTTAAGAGGCAAGGAAAAAGGAAAGGGAAACAAGTATATGGCCTTTCGGCGTGCTAATGCTTACCGGTTACTTGAGTGTGTTGCACAAGATGCCAGATAACTCATGCAAATAGCAAAGAAAAGCATGCAAAAGGCAAATAGCGCGAAACACCAAATCTTTACTGATGCACGGGGTCTGCGCCCGGCTTTGTACAAAGGGTTACATGCAACAGCGGCAAAGCTTGTACAAAAGGTGGTTGCCGGAGCGGATCACGGCAACCGCGCCTTATGGGTGAAACTTGCGAAGATGCTCTATGTTCCAGGAGTTGCTCACCGGTAAGCCTTCTTCGGTCTCGAGGCGGACAGCGCCGGGCCTCGTGACTTGTCTCACCCGATAAGGGCCTTCCCACTTCGGCGTCAACTTGTTGGAATTCTTGGCGGACTGAACACGCCGAAGAACAAGGTCGCCTTCCTCGAGACTCCTGGCCTTGACTTTGCGGCTATGATAGCGGCGCAAAGCTTGCTGGTATCGAGCAGCTCGTACAGCAGCCTGGAGACGTTCCTCCTCAAGGAGCAATGCATCATCTTGCCGCAGTTGCTCTTGCTCGAGCTCATCATAAGCGAGCACTCGAGGAGATCCGTATACGAGTTCCGTGGGGAGAACTGCCTCTGCTCCGTAGACTAGAGCAAAGGGTGTCTGTCCGGTGGCTCGACTTGGTGTCGTTCTGATTGACCAAAGAGCCGCCGGTAGCTCCTCTATCCAATTTCTTCCGCACTTGCGCAGCCTGTCAAAGGTCCTTGTCTTGAGTCCGCGCAGCACTTCAGCATTGGCCCTCTCCGCTTGACCGTTGCTCCTCGGGTGAGCAACAGAAGCGAAACAGACCTTGGCGCCAAGGTCTTGGGCATACTGCATGAAGGTGCGACTGGTAAATTGTGTACCGTTGTCGGTGATGATCCTGTTAGGGATCCCGAAACGGCAAACAATTGACCTGAAGAACCTGACTGCTGACTGTGCTGTCACCTTTCTCACCGGCTCCACTTCTGGCCACTTTGTGAACTTGTCGATTGCAACGTACAAGTACTCAAAGCCCCCGACGGCTCGGGGGAAGGGGCCGAGGATATCGAGCCCCCAGACCGAGAAGGGCCAGGACAAAGGGATTGTTTGGAGAGCTTGAGCTGGCTGATGAATCTGCTTTGCATGGAACTGGCACGCTTCACACTTGGTTACTAGTGCAGTTGCATCTTGGAGGGCTTCTTGCCAAAAGAACCCTTGCCGGAAAGCTTTCCCGGCAAGCGCCCTTGCGCCAATATGGTGGCCGCATATGCCTCCGTGTATTTCTGCCAACAGCTTCTGTCCATCTTCCCTGGAGATGCACTTCAACCTGACACCATTGAGTCTTCTTCTGTACAGCTCGTTATCCACGAACTGGTACATACTTGACTGCCTGGTTATCTTCTCTATCTCTTGAGGGTCGTCGGGAAGTTCTCCAGTTTGCAGGAAACGGACTATCTGCTGTGCCCATGCCGGAGCCTGAGGCTCAACGGCAAGGACTAAAGGCTCGAGGGCCGCTGCGGGAACCTCAGCTTCTACGGCAAGGACCTCTGGCTCTGCCGGAGCTGATGGTCCCCCAGCAAGCTCGCCGGGGCGAGGCTTGTCGGGAACGCTTGCTTCAACTGTATAGGCCCGAGGACCCGCAGGAGCAAACTGTTCCTCAGCGTTCTGGTTGTTGATCTTGGGGACCTTGGCGGCGGTTTCTGGAAGATCCGCCGGCAAGTAGTCGCCGGAGACCAACTTTCTCTTTTTGGACTGCCCAATTGATGGTGTAACGGATGGCTGAGTCAGCTTGAGCAAGAAGGTCCCTGGTTCCACAGGTAACTTCATCGAAGCACACTTTGAAAGGCCATCTGCAATCTCATTCTGAGCTCTCGGGACGTGCTCCATCTGCAAACCTTCAAAGTGTTCTTCAAGCTTCCTCACTTCATCGACATAAGCTTCCATCAAAGGGCTCTGATAGCTCTTGTTAACTTGTCGGACCACCAACTGAGAATCTCCCCGCACAATCAGCTTCCTGATCCCAAGTTCGGCCGCAATCCTGAGGCCGGCAAGCAAGCCTTCATATTCAGCAGTGTTGTTCGTCGCTTGCTCCCTGGGAAAGTGCATCTGGATAACATATTTGAGGTGCTCTCCGGTGGGCGCGATGAGTACCACGCCAGCTCCGGCGCCTTGCAGCGAGAAGGCACCATCAAAATACATTACCCATTCACTTGTCGCCTCTTGTACGGGTGCACTTGTTTCTTGGAGTTCTTCATCGGGCGTTGGGGTCCACTCAGCTATGAATTCTGCCAAAGCTCGGCTCTGTATGGTTGAAGTACTTTCAAATTTGAGCCCAAAGCTCGACAGCTCCAGTGCCCACTCAACGATTCTGCCTGTTGCTTCTGGGTTGTGCAATATCCTCTTCAGCGGAAAGCGAGTGACTACTGTTATCTCATGGGCTTGGAAGTAATGGCGCAGCTTTCTCGAGGCCATGAGGAGGCCGAAAAGCAACTTTTGCACACCAGAGTACCTTGACCTAGCCCCCTGGAGAAGGGAACTTACAAAATACACTGGGCGTTGTACCATCTTCTTCCGCACCTCATCCTGTTCCTGCGCAGAGTTATCCTTGTCGGGGCCAGAGCTTGCCGGAGCAGCCCCCTGCTTGTCGCTGGATTCGCTTGCCGGTGGTGCTGACTCCTCGTCGGACTCCCTCTCCGCTACTAACGCAGCACTAACCACTTGGTTGGTTGCCGCTAGGTATAGCAACAACTTTTCCTGTGGTCTAGGTGCGACAAGTATGGGAGTGGAGGACAGGTACCGTTTCAAATCCTGCAGCGCAGCCTCCGCTTCCGGAGTCCACTTCATGGGACCTGCCTTCTTCAAGATTTTGAAGAAAGGTAGGGCGCGTTCTGCAGACTTCGAAATGAACCTACTGAGGGCAGCCACACAACCTGCAAGCCTTCTGACATCCTTAACGCGCCTTGGGGCCTCTATCTGCTCAATGGCTTTAATCTTGTCGGGGTTGGCTTCAATCCCCCTCTGGGACACAAAGAACCCGAGAAGCTTGCCGGAGGGGACTCCAAAGACGCACTTCTCGGGGTTCAACTTGAGCTGTATCCTGCGCAGGTTCTGAAATGTCTCTTCTAAATCTTGGATCAGGGTATCCTTGCTCTTGCTCTTCACCACGATGTCATCCATGTAAGCCTCTACATTTCTGTGGATCTGTGGCTCAAAAGCAGTGTACACTACCCTTGCAAACGTTGATCCTGCATTCTTCAATCCAAATGGCATGCGAATGAAGCAATAAGTGCCACAAGGAGTGATAAATGCAGTCTTTTCTTCATCCTCTTTGGCCATAAAGATCTGATGGTAGCCTGAATATGCATCAAGAAAACAGAGTAGCTCACATCCGGCAGTGGAGTCAACAATCTGGTCAATGCGCGGCAAAGGGAAAGGATCCTTGGGACATGCTTTATTCACATCGGTGAAGTCTATACACAGTCTCCACTTCTCGTTGGCCTTGCGCACGACGACTGGATTTGCCAACCACGTCGGATGGATCACACCTCTAACTAGGCCTGCTGCCTCTAGCTTCGTGATCTCTTCGTTGATGAACTCTTGGCGCTCCACGGCTTGCTTCCTCACTTTCTGCTTGATGGGCCGCGCATGAGGACAAACAGCAAGCTTGTGCTCAATTACCTTCCTGGGAACACCGGGGATGTCAGATGGTTGCCAGGCAAACACATCGACATTCGCCCGCAGGAAGGCAACGAGCGCGCTTTCCTATTTGCTGTCAAGCGTGGCACTGATGGTGAAGGTACCACCAGTGCCGTCCTCCTTGGCGGACACCTTCTTGGTTGCCGGAGGAGCGGCCATTCCTTTCTTACACTTGCCGGTGGAGCTCGATGGAACGTCCTCAACAGCGACGCAGCACTCCGAAGAGGTGCGGTTGCCGGAGTGGGCCCCAGAGCACTTGCCGGACTTGGTCTTCGTCTTCTTCCCCCCGGGAGCTTCAGCGGCAAGTGTGTCCTTCTCGGCCGCGGCTGCTGCATCCCGGTAGATCTTGTCGGCGCAGACAAGCGCATCTTTCTTGTCGCCGTGGACAGCGATGACGCTTATCGGCCCCGGCATCTTCAGTACGTTGTAAGCATAATGGGAAGCTGCCATGAACTTGGCGAGGGCGGGACGGCCGAGTATTCCATTGTAGGGCAATGGAATATCGGCGACGTCGAAAGTGATGCGCTCAGTTCTGAAGTTGAGCTCCCCGCCAAAGGTCACCGGCAGAGTGATCTTTCCCTTGGGCTTGCTCCTTCCCGGGTTGATTCCTTGGAAAGAACCGGTTTCTTCGAGCTCGCCATCTGGAATCTGGAGTTTCTTGATCACAGCAGAGGAGATCAAGTTCAGCCCGGCCCCGCCGTCAACCAACATTTTGGTGACCTTGAGGTTGCGGATGGTGGGTGAGACCAGCATCGGCAAGCACCCGACCGCGGTGGTGCGGTCAGGGTGATCCTCAAGATAAAAAACGATGGGCGTGTTGGACCATTTGAGGAGCCTGCGCGACTCCACGGGCGGCTCCGCTGCATTCACCTCACGCACCCACTGCTTTAGTTGGCGGTGGGAGGTGTGCAGAGAGGCGCCACCGTCGACGCACAGGACCTCCGTGGCCTTCTGGAACTCTTGCTCGCTATTATCCTCGTCCTCCATGTCTTCGTCGTCATCTTCGTCCTTGTCGCGGCCCCGGGGAGGTCGGTCTCCTTGCCGCGGCGTCCTCCCCGGCCGTTGAACGGCCGCTTCTTGCTTGGCTCTTCCCCGCCACCTTGGGCCTTCTCCTTGTCGCGCCTCTCGTACTCAGCCTTCTGCTGCTCGACGAGGTACTCGACGCGCTTGCAGTTGGAGAGGTCGTGGCCCTTGGTGCGGTGAATCTTGCAGTATTGCTTGTCGGAGCCGTCCTGCTTGTCGGCCGCCGCTACAGGGGCAGGCTCCTTGCCGGAGACGCCAGCCTGCGTTTGCTTGGCGGGGGCCTCCTTGCCGGACTTCTCGACGGCAAGCACCTCTTTCTTGCCCTTCCTTCTGTTATTCCGCCGCCGGCTCTTCTTTGCTGGGGCGGCGTCGTCGCTGTCGCTTCCTCCTGCGCCAGCATCCTCCCCGGGGAGTCTCCTCCCCTCTTCTGCGCGTGCGCACTTGTCAGCAAGAGCATAAAGCTTGCTGACATCCCTAATCTTGGTCATCGCCATTTCCTCACGCATGCGGCGGTTACGCACGTTCTGGTGGAACGCGCTGATAACCGCGGCAGGGTGGACATCAGGGATGTTGTGCTGCACACGGCTGAAGCGTTGGATGTACTTGCGCAGGGTTTCTCCTTCCTTCTGGGCCAGAATGTGGAGATCGCTCTCCTGGCCGTGGGGTTTGTGGCCGCCGGTGAAGGCGCCAACAAACTGGTGGCAAAGGTCGGCCCAAGAAGAGATGGAACCTTCCGGCAAGTGCATAAGCCACGAACGGACGTTCGGCTTAAGCACGAGCGGGAAGTAGTTCGCCAAGATCTTCTCGTCGCGCCCCCCGGCAGCTTGCACTGCGATGGTGTAGACGCTGAGGAATTCCGAGGGGTGCGTCTTGCCGTCGTACTTCTCCGGTACGTCGGGCTTGAAATTCTTCATGCTGGGCCACTGGACACGCCGCAGCTCGCGGGTGAACGCAGGGCAGCCTGCCGCGTACGGCAAGTCGCCTGGTTCACCGGGCGCGTGCGCGTCGACAGCGTTCCCAGCTCTTTGGTCTGATTGTCGCCGAGCTTCTCGGCGGCGCTCGATTCTTGTCCGAGCGTCTTCTTGTTGCCGGTCGTCGAGGACCTGGCGCTGGTCCCGACGGGCCCGCGGGTCCGACGAGGCCGTGGAGCCGTCGTCGGCGTTGTTCCGGCGGGGCGGCGTCTTTTGCTTCTGCGGCGGGGAATGCGCGCTTGTCGCACCCCCAGCGGTCTTGTCGCCGTCGGCCTTCGTCTTCTCAGCTTGCCGCGGCCGCGAGGCCGCCGGCTGCTGTGGAGAATCGTTGTTGGCGAAGGCTATCAGGCTCTGGATGGTGGCCCTCCAGTCTTCGGCCTTGTCTGCTGCTGGAGGGAAGTCGAGGAGCAGTTGCGCTCTTGCGAGCGCTTCTGCTGGAGTGGAGGGGAACGCGGGCGAGCGGTGCGAGGAGCGGGATACGCTCGGACTTCTAACGACGTTAGAAGGAGCGGGGTCCCGCGCCGGCGCCTTCGCTTTGCTTGTGCCCGGACGGAGGTCCGGGGCGTCCCGCGAGCCCCCGGTTTGGCCTTGGCCCAGCAGACGGATGCCACCTCCTGTGACATGGCGCTGCTGGGTTGTTGTGTGCTGAGATGGACGCGGCGCGTCCACGGAGACCGAGGTTCGGTCGTCCGTCCTGTTCTTGGATCTGGTAGCGCCGTGAGTGTCCTCGCCGGCGACCACCCTTCCGACGGCGTCTCCCCCGCCCGCCGTTGGCTCTGGTGGCGGCGGGTGAGACGCAGACGGGCCTCCGACCTCCGAAGCCTTCTTCTTCGGGGCCATGGAGCTGTTGCTGGTGAAGTTGACGAATTCGGAGAGGTTGATGAAGAATGCGCCCGCGCGAGCGCCGGATCAGGTTCGCACAACCTCGACGCCCCCTACCTGGCGCGCCAAAGATGTCGGGGGAAACTGTCCGCCACGAACACCTATGGGACCGGAGCCCCTTGTCTGTGCGGTACGAGGGCGGAGGGAGCACGAAGAGCAGATCGTAGCGAGCACGCGGGCAGTTTTACCCAGGTTCGGGCCGCGGTAGCCGCGTAAAACCCTACTCCTGCTTAGTTGTGTATTGAGTTGGAGAGCTCGGGAGCTTGAAGAAGCAGCTACACCGAGCGTATGAGTGATCTAGGTTCCGAACCCCCTCCACGTTGTGCATGGGCCTCCTTTTATAGTGCAAGGGGTCACCGACAGGTGTCAACGTAGGAGAAAGGGGTAAAAACGTAAAAGAGGTGGTAGTTGTAACAGTGCGGGAACAGTGGAGCTATAGTGCAGAACAGTGGTCGCTACCTACTTTGACAGTGGGGGACAAGGGCATTTAATACCCGTCGCCGTCGACCCCAAAAGCTCCCTCCATTGCGTCTCCGTCTGCCACGGCGATGGATCCACCACCGTGGAGCGCCACCATGTCCACCAGGCTGCACAGCCATCCGCCACGCGTCCCTGGACAGGCCCCAGGGCGACGCGTGGGCCGATGAACTGGAGCGCGGGCACACAGCGCAACCTTCCCGGCAAGCACCTTGCCGGGGTCTTGATCTTGCCGGGCCCGGGAGCTTGTCGGGCTCTGAAGCTTGTCGCTCCCCGGGCCCTCGCCGGGTCTTCTATGATGGAATCTTCTAGTCTTCCTGGCAAGCTCCTCTTGCCAGGGCCTTGTGCGAACGATGTAATCTTGAGCCTGGTACGGCCTTCCCGGCAAGCTCCTCTTGCCGGGGTCTCGGTCTTCTTTCTTGTATACTTTGTTTTTGAATGGTTTGATAGGGAGCAGGAAGGTCTCCGGCGAGCACGCGGTAAAACCCTGCCGCGGGAAGCTGCAGCTGCCCGTGCATAAGTTGGGGTACTGAGGTACCCCTACCTTAGTACACCGACAATATACTTGATGTCTTTTATAATGGACTAACCGATGCTTCCAGAGACCACCTGCATAGTTGTGCTGGTTGTGTTTTCAGGGAAAGAACAGTTGATCAAGCTGAATTACTATTGAATAATATGATGGCCAATGAAAATAATTGGACACTTCCCGAACCAGCCCCTAAGCCAACTCCGAAGAGAAGAGGTGTTCTATTTCTCAGTCCTGAAGATATGCAAGGGGCAAAGAAATCTATGAAAGAAAAAGGTATTAAAGTTGAAGATGTTAAGAATTTACCACCTATTGAAGAAATACATGGTCTTGATAACCCGACACAGGTAGTAAAGGTAAATTATCTTTATAGATTCGATGAAGGTGATATTCCTCGTTATAAGTCTGCTAGCCAATGCTTAGATGAGTTTGACAATTTTATTGTGAAACAAGAAAACTTCAATGCTTATGTTGGTAGATAATTGCAACACAATGCTTATATGATTGAACACTTGAGTGATTATCTGTCTAGAGCTAAAGGTGAACTGAAACTTATTAGTAAACATGCTTCTATGGTCACCACTCAAGTAGAACAAGTACTTAAGGCTCAGAATGATTTGCTCAATGAATTAAATAGTAAGAATAATGACTATGATTTTAGAGTTGCTACTAGAGGTGGTAAGATGACTCAGGAACCTTTGTATCCTGAAGGCCACCCTAAGAGGATTGAGCAAGATTCTCATAGAGCTAATTTAGATGCACCTAGTTCTTCTAAAAAGAAGAAAAAGAAAAATGATAGGACTTTGCATGCTTTTAGTGAACCCGTAGTTGACACACCTGAGAATCCCAATGATATATCTGCTTCAGATGCTGAGACACAATTTGGTAATGAACATGAACCTAGTGATAATATTAATGATGATGTTCATGATGATGTTCAACCTAGCAATGATAATGATGTAGAGATTGAACCTGCCGTTGATCTTGATAACCCACAATCAAGGAATCAACTTTATGATAAGAGAGACTTTGTTGCTAGGACGCACGGAAGGGAAAGAGAACCATGGGTTCAAAAACCCATGACTTTTCCTCCGAAACCATCCAAGAAAAAGGATGACGAGGATTTTGAGCGCTTTGCTGAAATGATTAGACCTATCTTTTGCGTGTGCGTTTGACTGATGTGCTTAAAACAAACCCTTATGCTAAGTATATGAAAGATATTATTACCAATAAAAGAAAGATACCTGAAGTAGAAATTTCCACCAAGCTTGCCAATTACACTTTTTAAGGTGGAATACCTAAGAAACTAGGAGATCCAGGAGTACCCACTATACCTTGCTCCATTAAACGAAACTATGTTAAAACTGCTTTATGTGATCTTGGAGCCGGTGTTAGTGTTATGTCTCTCTCTTTATATCATAGACTTGACTTGAGTAAGTTGACACCTACTGAAATATCTTTGCAAATGGCTGATAAATCAACTCCTATACCTGTCGGTATTTGTGAGGATGTGCCTTTTGTAGTTGCAAATGTTACTATTCTAACGGACTTTGTTATCCTTGATATTCCCGAGGATGATAGTATGTCTATTATATTTCGAAGACCCTATTTGAATACTGCATGGGCTGTTATTGATTGCAACAAAGGCAATGTCAGTTTTCATGCCAATGGTAATGAGCATACGGTACACTTTCCGAGGAAACAACCTCAGGTCCACAGTATCAATTATATTGGAAAAATTTCAACTATCACTATTGGAGGTTTTGAATTTCCTCTTCCTACTATCAAGAAGCCATATGACATTCTTATTGTTGGGGACATACATATCCCCATTAAGGTAACCTAGTGTTATTCGAAAATTCTCCGGTTTCATGTTATTCAGAATTTTTTTATTAACAAGACCTGATCAACCTTGTTAAAGGATTCCTTTTCATGAGCATGGGATAGGTGAATCTAGATGGCACCACCTTCTGTACCCTCCTTTTACTTTCTGTTAATTAGGATAAATAAAGCAAAAGTAGTATTTTCTGTCTGTTTCCAGACTTATCCGTGCAATAAAAAATACCTCAAAAATAAAAGTTCTCCAAATGCCATGCAAATGAAATATGATTTTTTCTGGAATATTTGAGAAAATATGGCACATAACACACAATGAGGGGAGCCAGCACCTGGCCACGAGGGTCCAAGGCGCGCCCCCCTGCCAGGGCGCGCCCCCCTGCCTCGTGGGCCCCACGTGGCCCCCCTCCACTTATTCCTGCACCCACACTCTTCTTCTTCCTCCCAAAAAAATCACCAACTAGCTCAAACCCGAGTTCTAGCTCATCTTGCTGCCATTTTCGATCTCCTTGCTCAAAGCACCATTCACCAAACTGTTTGGGGATATTGTTCCTTGGTATGTAACTCCTCCATTGGTCCAATTAGTTTTTGTTCAAGTGCTTTATTTATTGCAAATTTTTGCTACTATGGTGACTTTGTTATTGAGCTTGCATGACAAATTTCCTTGGTCCCAAGTAGTTCTAATGCATGATATAGTCTCTAGGCACTAGTAGGAGTTATCGCTATCAATCTTGTTGAGTTTGGTTAACTTTTATTTTGAGTTACTAAAAAATTCAGAAAAATGCATAGGAGAAACTTCCAAGGTGGTTCTTCAAGGAAGCAAGAACCGAGGCTCGTGTTGCGTGAGCCGGACGATGAACTACCGAGGGATGTTGACGTGCGGCCTTGTGAATGGCCGTCAGATGACTTTATGGAGCAGGTTGGCATCAAGGATGAATTTTACACATATGTGCGCAACGCTGACCTCGAGGGCTTCATACAAGATAAGTGCCCTCAATACTGTGGCTTAACTGATAGCTTTGTGAGAAGGTTTAAATTTTCATGTTCACGTAATTCTCACACTGTCCTGTTTGACTTGTATGATAAATCTTACACCATGGACTTAGAGGATTTTAATGATGCTTGTAAGCTCCCTCAGTGGGGCAGTATGGGTGACCCTCGCAAACCTGAATTTAGAGAATTCATTGCTAGTATCACATTGGGGGAATCTAGAGAAATCACACAAGCTACCATAGGGAGCATCCATTTTCCTGGTATTCATTACTTTGCTCTCTTTATTGGTAGATGCATAAATGGTAAATATGAGGCTTGTCACATGTGTGTCCCGGATCTCAGTGTTCTCAGGGGTGCTATACTAGGTGATAGGAAATATAACTTGGGAGCCATTGTTGCACGTAGGCTACACCATAATGGTATGAATGGAGATTTATTTGGTGGGATTTATGCCACTGGCATAGCCCGCTTTCTTGGTGTGCCTGTGCATGAGAATGATGAACCTTTACCTCCTGCTCATTTAGATTGCCATGCTATGACTAGTAACCGGTTTATAGAGAGGGATGATCAAACCTTCAAATATCGACTATTAACAGGCAGCATGCCATCCCTATTGTTCTTCCTGCCTCTACCTTGTTTGACTTTCAGGCAAAAGGAAGATACACTATAACTATTGAGGAGGCAAATGCTTATTATAATATGACAGAAGTAGCCCGCCTTCGAGCTGCAGCTCAGCATGCAGTAGCTGCTGCATCTCAATAAAACCCCAACTACGACTTTAGATATCTGTCAGGCCAATACTGGCCATAGACCAACTTAGGCCAAAAGCCTAAGCTTGGGGGAGTACGTGTTTCTCACCGACTTTACATTCATGTTCACACTTATTCTAGTTGTTGGTGCTCACACTCTTTCGCTATACCATCCATGTTTAGTTTCAATTTCTTTTTCTTAGTCTTTTTCCTGTGTGCTAGAAAAACCTTAAGAAAAACAAAAAATATTAGTTGTAGTTTCTAGCTAGTTTACTTTTCCTGCTTGTAGTAGCAATTAAAAGAAAACCCGAAAAGATTTATCGTTCTTCTTTTACTTGTTGGGAGCTTTCCCGTGTAAATAGTTTCTTTTCTTTTCTTTGGGGGTTAAGAGTAGAAGACCATGAGTGAAAATGCTTAGAGGCTCTCATATGCTTTATTGTTGATTTAACCTTGAGCCATATTACCTTGTCTTCTCTCTTGTATTAAATGCTGCAAATTCCAGCTTAGTCCAATGCACGTGCACTATTATTATTTTCCACACCGTTCGGTCGTGCGAGTGAAAGGCAATAAGGATGATATATGATGAACTAATTGAGATGAGAAAAGCTGGTATGAACTCGACCTCTCTTGTTTTTGTAAATATGATAGTTCATCATTCCTGATTCAGCTTGTTATGAATGAAACATGCTTGCAATGACAATTAGAGATCATAGCTGCTTATTGCATGCTTAATTAGCTGAGAGTTTATAATGGTCTATCTTGCGTGCCAACATGATATTAAAATGGTTGTGCTGTAGTATGATGGGGTGGTATCCTCCTTTGAATGATTTAAGTGATCTGACTTGGCACATGTTCACGCATGTAGTTGAAACAAATCAACATAGCCTCCACGATATTTATGTTCATGGTGATTTATATCCTACTCATGCTTGCATTCATCGTTGATTAATTTTAATGCATGTTCACGACCGTTGTTGCTCTCTAGCTGGTCACTTTCCAGTCTATTTCTAGCCTTCACCTGTACTAAGCGGGAATACTGCTTGTGCATCCACTTCCATAAACCCCAAAGTTATTCCACATGAGTCCACTATACCTTCCTATATGTGGTATTTACCTACCGTTCCAAGTAAATTTGTATGTGCCAAACTCTAAACCTTCAGATGAAATTATGTTTTGTATACTCGAACAGCTCATGTATCAACTAGGGATGTCTATATCTTCCATGCTAGGTGGGTTATTCTCACGATGAGTGGACTCCGCTCATCATTCACGAGAAAATGGCTGGTAACCGGGACGCCCAGTCCCATGCTCAAAATCATAATAATTAAACAAAACTCCCCCAGGGCTGTTGCTGGTTTGGACTGTACCCGTTGTTTCGGGCTAGCCGTGGAGTGTGCTTGTTGGTGGTTGGGGGAGTATAAACTTTACTATTCTGTTTGGGAACCGCCTATAATGTGCGTAGCATGGGAGATATCAAGATTCTTGGTTGTTATGTTGACAATGAAAGTATACCGCTCAAAATGTTATTCATCTCTATTTAAAAATCGAGCTCTAGCACCTCTACAAATCCCTGTTTCCCTCTGCGAAGGGCCTATCTATTTACTTTTATGCTGAGTCATCATCCTCTTACCAAAGAGCACCAGTAGGAGAGCACCTATGTCATTTGCATGTATTACCATTAATTTGCATTGAGTATGATCATGACTGGATCTCTTTTACCATGAATTACAATGTCTAGTCAGTCCTTGATCTTTAAAGGTGCTCTGCATTTATGTTTTGCGGTCTCAGAAAGGGCTAGCGAGATACCATCTTGTTATATCATATCATGATTGTTTTGAGAAAGTGTTGTCATCTGAGGTTTATTATTATTGCTCACTAGTTGATTATGCCATTGATATGAGTAGACTTGAGACCTGAAAGTTATTGTGCATGTGGTTAGTTCATGATCTTGCTGAAAACCTGAATGCTGGCTTACATATTTACAACAAGAAGAGCAAACAGAGTTTGTCAAAGTTTTTCTTTGTCACTTTCAGTTTATCAACTGAATTGCTTGGGGACAAGCAAAGGTTTAAGCTTCGGGGAGTTGATACGTCTCCGACGTATCTACTTTTCCAAACACTTTTCCCTTGTTTTGGACTCTAACTTGCATGATTTGAATGGAACTAACCCGGACTGACGCTGTTTTCAGCAGAATTGCCATGGTGTTGTTTTTGTGCAGAAATAAAAAGTTCTCGGAATGACCTGAAAATCCACGAAGAATTATTTCGGAAAATATAAAAAATACCTGCAAGAAGATCCAGACCAGGGGGCCCACACCCTGTCCACGAGGGTGGGGGCGCCCCCCTAGGGCGCGCCCCCCTGCCTCGTGGGCCCCCTGGTGCTCCACCGACGTATCCCCAGATCCTATATATTCACTTTCGGGGAGAAAAAAATCAGAGAGGAAGAATTATCGTGTTTTACGATATGGAGTCGCCGCCAAACCCTAATCTCTCTTGGGAGGGCTGATCTGGAGTCTGTTCGGGGCTCCGGAGAGTGGAGATTGTCGCCATCGTCATCATCAACCTTCCTCCATCACCAATTACATGATGCTCACCGTCGTGCGTGAGTAATTCCATCGTAGGCTTGCTGGACGGTGATGGGTTGGATGGGATCTATCATGTAATCGAGTTAGTTTTGTTAGGGTTTGATCCCTAGTATCCACTATGTTCTGAGATTGATGTCGCTATGACTTTGCTATGCTTAATGCTTGTCACTAGGGCCTGAGTGCCATGATTTCAGATCTGAACCTATTATGTTTTCATGAATATATGTGTGTTCTTGATCCTATCTTGCAAGTGTATAGTCACCTACTATGTGTTATGATCCGGAAACCCCAAAGTGACAATAATCGGGACCACTCCCGATGATGACCTTAGTTTGAGGAGTTCATGTATTCACTTCTGTTAATGCTTTGGTCCGGTACTCTATTAAAAGGAGGCCTTAATATCCCTTAGTTTCCAATAGGACCCCGCTGCCACGGGAGGGTAGGACAAAAGATGTCATGCAAGTTCTTTTCCATAAGCACGTATGACTATATTCGGAATACATGCCTACATTGCATTGATGAACTGGAGCTAGTTCTGTGTCACCCTAGGTTATAACTTCTACATGATGAATTGCATCCAACATAATTTCCCATCACCGATCCAATGCCTACGAGCTTTCACCATATTGCTTGTTGCTTATTTAATTTTCCGCTGCTACTATTACAAAAACTACAAAAACACTACCGTTACTTTTATTGTCGCTATCGCTACTATCATATTACTTTGCTACTAAACTACCTTGCTGCAGATACTAAGTTTCCAGGTGTGGTTGAATTGACAACTCAGCTGCTAATACTTAAAAGTATTCTTTGGCTCCCCATGTGTCGAATCAATAAATTTGGGTTGAATACTTTACCCTCAAAAACTGTTGCGATCCCCTACACTTGTGGGTTATCAGTAGTTCGGGATCACTTTGTGATCATTACTAGTTTGCGACCGTTTGCGTAGCTCCTCATCTTTTTCTTGGAATCGTAAGTTAGCCACCATACAAATGCTTAGTCGCTTGCTGCAGCTTCACCACTTATCCTTTCCATAGCCATTAAGCTTTTCTAGTCTTGATACCCATAGTTATAGGATTGCTGAGTCCTCGTGGCTCACAGATACTACAACAACAGTTGCAGGTACATGCAATGCGATGACTTGACGTGAGAGCGACGTTTGCTTGTGTTGGATTTCTTCTTCTTCGTTCAGGGGACAGGATCCTGGTTGGCAGCCTGGGCTAGCAGGGTGGATGTCATTTGTGCTTTTCATGTGTTTCATCGGTAGTCAGATGTCTCTCTTGTATGATGTTTGTTCTATTCATGTGGCACTTATATGCCTTTTGTATGTATCCCCTCTATTATGTAATGGTATGATGTAATGATATTCACCTTCCAAAGCGTTTCAATATGCGCTTCTATCCTTGGTGGGACCTCCGAGTTCCTCGAGGATAGGGATGCATATTGGGCGTGGCATGGTGACACCAGCTGGGGATGCCGGTCATGGACATGGGGATGCCTGTTGTGGACGCAACGGTGAGGTCACCGACGATAGCTGACACGGAGACGCTAGTCGTGGATGTGGAGTGCGGGATTTCGACCATGGAGAGAGCAGGTTATATGCGAGGAAGGAGATGCGCTATGGGAGAAGGGTGGTGGACATAAATATATATACTAAAGCGGAAGTTTCCTTTTTTTCTCCTATTTTTGCCTTTTTTAACTTGTACCGTTCATTTACGTGTACAGAGGTAAATAGTGCGCATCTGTGAACAGTCCCCCGGTTATGAACAGTGTTTAAAAATAATAAATTTATTTACGTACAAAATACATCACAAGGTTTCATATATAAAGAAGGATTTTTATGAAAGTATTATTTATGAATAGTAATACTTATGAACAGTACAAATGACTTCTTTTTACGTACTTTATTATCAAAGATTTACATTACCAAAAGGAAATCTTCATGAATATTTGTTTTATTGCAATCTTACAGGTACACGACCTATATTATTATTATTATTATTGTTTTTATTGTTATTATTATTATTATTATTATTATTATTATTATTATTATTATTATTATTATTATTATTATTCCTACATATACTAACGCGGGAAGATTTCTATTTTTCTCCTATTTTTGTTTTTTGAGTATATACACTAAAGCGGGAAGATGTTTTTTTCCTATTTTGACTTTTTTTAACTTGCACCGTTCATTTACATGTACATAGGTGAATAGTACGCACTTGTGAACAGTACCCCTGGTTATGAACAATGTTTAAAAATATTAAATTCCTTTCTGTACAAACTACAAAATACATCACAGGGTTTCATATTTAAAGAATGATTTTTATGAAAGTATTATTTATGAATAATAACACTTATGAACAGTAAAAATGACTTCATTTTACGTACTTTATCATCGAAGATTTACATAAGCAAAAGGAAAAATTCATGTAGGTTTGTTTTATTGCCCTCTGACACGTACACGTACTATATTATTATTATTATTACTTTATTATTATTATTACTATTAATAATAATATTATTATTATTATTCCTGCATATACTAACGCTGGAAGCTGTCCATTTTTCTCCTATTTTTGTTTTTTTCAAAATTCTACTGTTCATTCAAGTGTCCGGCGGTGAATAGTAACGGCGAATATTAATCTAGTGTGAACAACACCCCCGTTGTGAACATTGTATTTTTTGTAAATGACTTCCTTTACGTATAGTAAACATCATAGGGTTTTACATTTACAAAAGGATTTTTATGAAAATTCTTTTTATGAAAAGTACGACTTATGAACAATATTCAGAAAATGACTTCTTTTTACATACTATATCGTCATAGGTTTTTACAATTTTAAATGGAGATCTTCATGTATGTGTTATTGCCTTCTTACACAATTATTATTATTATTATTATTATTATTATTATTATTATTATTATTATTATTATTATTATTATTATTATTATTATTATTATTCCTACTTTGTACACTCTTTACGGGTTTCCTCTAATACAATTATGTCATGCTATCTTTTATACCTACTTATAGATAATTACCTAAAGTGAAAAACTCACATACATAATGGATTACTTAAATACACAGAGATAAAAAAGCCAAATATATACCAACTTAGTTTGATATGATCTATATTTATATTATGTAATAATTAATTTTACCAATTGACATTACTCTTAGTGATAATTAAGTGGTTGTCATTTCATCCCAACTTTACTATGAAGCAAAAATCAAAGGAAACGATCGCATCTTCGGTGCCAACCTTTTTTCATTGTTTAAAAGAGTATCACTCATTTTATGTTTTGTTATATTCATTCATATGGACTGTGGCCCATCGATTTTATTTTCCTCTAACGGGATTAGTTCAAACTGATTTTAAAAGAATAGTAAACCTAACAAACCGGAACAGCTAACCCAAATAAACCACTATACCGTTTCCAAAATAGTAACTTCGTATGCAAACATCTCAAAAAAAAACTTTGTATGCATTCATGTGACCAGTATTTTCGTCTCCACTGAATAAACTGGAATATACCAATATTCACCCAAAAAAAAAACAAAATTACTTTGTACGAACAATACCTGAAATGTAAACCGTAAAAGTGCCAACATAGTGCATCAGCGTGAACAATAATTCAAGATAAGTACAAAAATAAAAACCTATGGGACGCGGCGATTCGGTGGTCAGGCTCATCTGCACCTGATATCTAGGACGTTGGCTGGTGCGTTGGGATTGGGAAAAGAAGGACAGATGCGTCAGAGCTAGTTCCACCGAAAAGTGGAATACAATTTCTATACGGGCATGCATGGTGCTGGGGGTGGGCCTAGTTCGTAGATGTCGTGGGGTGTGTCCATTACGGCGGTGAGGTGAGCACAGGAACAGAACGTCGGCTTGAGAGCTGAGCCGTTATATTTGCCGGATTTTTCAGCATCATCTTCCTACTGCGCTTCCTCGCCTACGCCCGCAACTAGAGCATGGAATAGTCTTGATATTGTATTGTATGTGGATCCGTGTAGATCCGTATATTGTTCAGTGCATCCGTATATTGGAGCTGGAGCACGATGGAGTGGAGCTGGAGCATGGAACAGTCTTGATACGGTATTGTATGTGGATCCATGTAGATAAGTATATTATTGAGTGGATCCGTATATTGGAGCTGGAGCATGGAACAGTCTTGATACGGTATTGTATGTGTGGACCCATATAGATCCGTATATTGTAGTGTGGATCTGTATATTGTAGAGTCGATCCTATTTGTTTGATAATGTGACTGGGTGGGTGGACATACCTAAAGAGGCCAAATGTTTGGAAGCGGATTTCTAGCTCTTGGCAAATACATGCCCGCATGGGGCCCATGTTTAGTAATGCCTTAACTTTAGCACAGCTTAGAATAGGAATCTGTGCTTTCCGGCCGCATCCTGCCATATCGAATCAATTCGCATCGTGGTAACAGTTATACAGCATCTAGCTTCGTCTTCTTCTCTCCACCTTCCTCTATTCATTTTCTTCTTTGCATCTTCCTCTCAAACAAACTCTATCTACAAAAAAAATAAAGATTAGCAAAAAAGCGTGGAGAAAGTTTTCTTCTATCGGTGCTGACAAATGGACGGGAACTCAGCCGAACAGAGAAGGTCTTCCACTTCTTGTCAAATGTCTAGTTTGTATGAAAATTTTGCAGTTATATAGTCACATATGTAGATTATCAGCCAAGATCTATAGGATTTGCTTCTGGCGTACATATTTCTTCCTCCAAGCATTTACTGACATGTTCAAAACAACTGCAGCCTCGTTGAGTATCCAATTTGTGCATGTGTATCCATTTTGTGTGTATGATATGTCAAAATGTTCATCTCTCTATACTCTACATAATGGTGTGCTTTGCATTCATGTTAGGATGCATTCTGACATGTTAATCCCTTTTGCAAAAGTGCATGTTGTTGTTAACTGTTGAAAACTAATATAACTTCGTGTGAATTAATGCATGTGTGATATGAGCATTGTGTCAACATGAATTTGCTTCATTTTCTTGTCTTCTTGATGCTGGTATTTATTTCATGCCATGACTTGCCATGACGTGAGTGATACAAGCTTGCAAACATGCTAAGATAATGTTGTTGTTCTTGCACTTGTTGAAAAACTGCTACGTCTGAAACTGTTATATTGTGATGCCATGTTTGCTTGATGCTACCATCAAATCCATGCATATTTGGAGATGTCCATTGAGCATATTTTTAAGATCATATGATGCTCCATCCATACATGCCCTTGTTTGCAATTATGGGCTGCTGTAGCTTGTTCTTTTCATGATTTCAAATTGCTTGAAAATATAACTATCAGTCTGTTAACAGCATGTTCCATTTGGGAAAGCTCATTGTAATCAATATATGCATCTTATAAATTGTGTCAATGGTTTAATTGGAAGTATGCCATGCCTACTATATTTTCATGACCTTTGAATATTTATTAAACTTGCTATGCTTGTTGTTATGTGCCTCCAATGTCAACATCATAATGTTGCTGTTTGCATTCCTAGATTTTCACAAAGTCTGAGAATCAGCTTATTTCATGTTTGCATCTTGTCTTGATAATTGCCATGAACATGTTACTCCTATGTATATGCCATGTTTTGTTATTTGATTTCCATGTTATGTATTAGCATGCCATGCTTTTGTTTGCCATGTTATTGCAATATAGCTTAATTATTTCTTGCCTCCAACATGTCATCATATTAACTATGCTCATGTATATGCCATGTTTTTCACTAAGTCATAATTTGTGTTATAAAGTTGCTTGTTGCATTGATCATGTTGGATTAATCTGGATGTCTATGAACCTGAACGTTGTTGTTATTTGAAGCATTCTACTTGTCCTTCAAGTGCATGTCATGTTTGTGCCAATATTGTTCTTCTAGTATGTTGTTTTGATGCTTGTTATATGCCTAGTCGCTGTTTTGGACAGCTTGTCCTTTAAACTTGTTTCATGTGTATGTGTTGAACCGTGGCTCCGTTTGGTGCATGCTCTATATGAAACTTGTTTGGTTTTGCATGTAGATGTATCATCTCATGTTAAATCCATGTTTTGAGTGTTGTGCTTGATGTTTGAATGCATTTTGCTTCAATGACATGCTTAACCTGTTTTGCTAATATCTTCTAGGTCGTAGCTCTGAATTAAATGAACTTTATATGTAACTTGACTAGAAAGTCATGTAGATCATCATGGTGCCACTTAACTTGCTGTTTAGCAACTCTAACATAAGGTTTGTTCAGATAAGGACCAATTTTAAAATTTGCATATGAGGACTTACCGGAATTGTTATATGTTGTTTCCAGCCTCATATAACTTGTTTGGTGTGATGTTCTTGTTTGCATCATCTCTTGCCATGTGTAGCATCATGTAGCATTTTCATGCATCATACTTGGTTGAGCATCATGTCTTGTTTACGTGTTGTGTGTTTACCAAGTTGTTTGCTTCTTCTCGTTAGTTCCTGTTTCGTTGCGATCGTGAGGATTCGTTCGACTATGCTTGGTTCATCTACGTGGCTTCGTCTTGTTCATGGACTCGATCTTCTTCCTAGCGGGTTCTCGGGCAAGATGACCGTCACCTTGGATCTCACTACTATCATTGATTTGCTAGTTGTCTTGATGCTATCGCTATGTCGCGCTTCCTACCACTTGTTTATCAAGCCTCCCAATATGCCATGAAACAACCTCTAACCTTTTCCACCATCCCAGCAAAGTGTTGTCTGATCATGTCATGTTTCATCCATGGTTTGAGTATTGTTCTTGATGTTTGAATGCATTTTGCTTCAATGCCATGCTTAACCTGTTTTGCTCATATCTTCTAGGTCGTAGCTCCGAATTAAATGAACATTATATGTAACTTGACTAGAAAGTCATGTAGATCATCATGGTGCATCTTAACTTGTTGTTTAACAACTCTAACATAAGGTTTGTTCAGATCAGGACCAATTTTAAAATTTGCATATGAGGACTTACCAGAATTGTTATATGTTGTTTTCCGGCCTCATTTAAACTTGTTTGGTGTGATGTTCTTATTTGCATCATCTCTTGCCATGTGTAGCATCATGTAGCATTGTCATGCATCATACTTGGTTGAGCATCATGTCTTGTTTACGTGTTGTGTGTTTACCTTGTTGTTTGCTTCTTCTCGTTAGTTCATGTTTCGTTGCGATTGTGAGGATTCGTTCGACTATGCTTGGTTCATCTACGTGGCTTCGTCTTCTTCATGGACTCGATCTTCTTCCTAGCGGGATCTCACGCAAGATGATCGTCACCTTGGATCTCACTACTATCATTCATTTTCTAGTTATCTCGATGCTATCGATATGTCGCACTTCCTACCACTTGTTTATCAAGCCTCCCAATATGCCATGAAACAGCCTCTAACCTTTTCCACCATCCCAGCAAACCGTTGTTTGGTTATGTTACTGCTTTTGCTCAGCCCCTCTTATAGCGTTGTTAGTTGCAGGTGAACATGAAGTTTTCTCCATGTTGGAACATGGATATCTTGGAATATCACAATATCTCTTATGTTTAATTAATGCACATATATACTTGATAAAGGGTGGATGGCTTGGCCTTTTGCCTGATGTTTTGTTCCACTCTTTCCGCCCTAGTTTCCACGAAACCGGTGTTATGTTTCTTGAGTTGCGTTCCTAACGCGGTCGGGGTTTATGGGCCCCCCTCGACAGTTCGCATTGAATAAAACTCCTTTAGCAAGGACCAACTTTGGTTTTAACTTTCCCAACATAATAAACATGATAATAAATTTGACGCATAGGGAGTTAGGCTACCCGAGGTTCGTTATTCAACATAATACAGGGGGCAGTGCTGATGGTGTTGGTCCCAAACTAGAGTCACTTACGGCGCCGCCCGGGGCATCTCAGGTATCTGGCTGTCGTACGTTGTGCTCATCCAGTCGTGGCCTGAGACGAGATATGTGCGGCTACTATCAGGGTGTTGCCATGCCGGGAGGTCTTGCTGGACTTGTTTTACCATTGTCGAAATGTCTTGTGCACCGGGATTCCGAGTTTGATCGGGTTGTCCCCAAAATGGAGGTTTTACCTCTGCTGGTCGTGAGAGCTTGTGATGGGCTAAGTTGGGACACCCCTACAGGGTTATGATCTTTCAAAAGCCGTGCCCGCGGTTATGTGGCAGATTGCAAATTTATGATATCCGGTTGTAGAGAACTTGACAGATGATCCGAAATAAAATTCACCAACCGTGTGTGTAACCGTGACCGTCCCTTTTCAATGGAGTTCGAGAAGAGAACACGGTGGGGATGCAGTATTGTAGAAGTGTTTTCCCTTAGCAAAGATGTTCTCAGAATTGCCATGGTGTTGTTTTCGTGCAGAAATAAAAAGTTCTCAGAATGACCTAAAAATCCATAGAGAATTATTTCGGAAAATATAAAAAATACCAGCAAGAAGATCCAGACCAGGGGGCCCACACCCTATCCACAAGGGTGGGGGGCGCGCCCCTGCCTCTTGGGCCCCCTGGTGCTCCACCGACGTATCCCAGATCCTATATATTCACTTTCGGGGAGAAAAAAATCAGAGAGGAAGAGTTATCATGTTTTACGATACGGAGCCGCCGCCAAGCCCTAATCTCTCTCGGGAGGGCTGATCTGGAGTTCGTTCGAGGCTCCGGAGAGTGGAGATCGTTGATGGGCCTCGAACCCCTCGTTGGTTACCCCAAGTGGAAGGTGTAAGATGCAGTATTGTAGAAGTGTTTTCCCTTAGCAAAGATGCCAAGGATCGAATCCCCAGAGACTCCTAGGTTCAACAAGTAGGTGTCAACTGCTAACGGCGCGGATTAGCAATCAACGTGGACCTGCACATAGATACAAATAACTTTGCTCCCAACGAGTACAGAGAGGTTGTCAATCCCTCCGGCCTTGTAGTTCACAAAGGATTAAAAGCAAATGATAGTAGTGATAGATAATGTTTTGCAATAGTAAATAATAGCGAAAAGTAAATAGCGGATGTGATCAATGATGGTAATATGGACCGGAATCTCATGATGTTCACTAGTGATGTCTCTCTCCCAAAAGACGATAAAATAGCTATGTGAGGTAAACGAATTACAGCTGGGCAATTGACAGGACCACGAACGCAAACCAATGCTGACTACATTGCAGAAAGGTTGAGGTTCAAAGCATGGGCGGTACGCCAAAGTAAGTAGACCGAAATCCATCAATATCTACTACTAATCATCCACCTTGAGATATCTATCCAGAACATCTCGCTGGTATTAAGTTGCGAGTCCCACCCATAGTGTAAACTCAATGCAACAGACAACTGCATTAAAAGAACTTTGCGTAAAGTAAACAATCCTTGCACCCGCGGGCACAAGCACCGTTGTTTTCCCCCTTGTGGCAACAGCACATCCCCTAGACTCATGTTTCTGTCACTCAAGCTAGTCATCGAGGGGCATGAACCCACAATCGGGCGTAACGTTCCCTCTTGGAGTCACTACGTATTACTTGGCCAAAGCAATAAATAACAACGGAGAACATGCAAGAATTACTTATGAACATAAATATAAAAGAGGTAGATCAAATATATTACTCAAGATCAATCTGAACATAATCTCATAATCCATCGGATCCCAGCAAACTCATCATAGCAACAGCATAAGGATTACATATGTGCCTCGATCATGTAGGGCAGCTCACGAGGACTAATTAGTGAAGCACAAGAATGGGAGGAGAACATCACAAAGCTACTGGTCATGGACTCATGGTCCAAGGGAGACTACTCACGAGTCATCCGGGAGGCGTCCATGGTGGTGGAGAAGCTCCCGGTGGTGATCCTCCCCTCCGGCAGGGTGCCGGGAAGAGTTCTCCTGGTGCTCCGATCTTGGAAGTGGCGGCGGCGGCGGAACAGAGATGGGATCGCGAAAAGAGTTTCTGTTCTGAGGGTTTCGGAGGACGCTTTAAATATATGCCAAAGGGGGGCATCGGGGAAG
>LR738710.1:102686903-102720551 GCA_902687465.1 Secale cereale
CCCCCCGGCTGTCCTTCGGACGCACGGTAGTTTCCGGAACGCTGATTTTTTATATAATTTTTCTGGATTTTTCCTGGCAGTTCTCGTAACGTGAAAACCTGAAATACAAAAACAGCCGAAAACAGAAACTGGCACTGGGGTGCACTGGATTAGTAAGTTAGTCCAAATATGATCAAAAGTGTATGGAAGTGTATGAATATCATAGCAATATCACCCAAAAGTGGCATGGAGCAAGCAGAAATTATAGATACGTTTTGGACGTATCAACATCCCCAAGCTTAATTCCTGCTCGTCCTCGAGTAGGTAAATGATAACAAGAATAATTTCTGTGGTGACATGCTATTAACCATATAGGAGTTTTTATAGTCATATGACAAAAGCTTACTGAGACAATGATTCTATAGTAATTAAGTTGCCTCATGAGAAAATCACAAATGACTGGAAGTTTTACAACATGACATTGAAGCATCAAAAAAATTTGCAATGAACATGATGTGCAAATATGATAAAGTGATATCTAGCTTGCCCCCTTTAGTGAAGCAAAACATAAATGCAGGGGCACCCTCAAGGTTTAAGTGATGACTAGATACAATGATTTCAGAATAAACGATATCACAATCATGCAAAAAACAATGCTACTTTGGGACAATGCACATTACACTCAGAATGACAATCATGCTCTCAGTACTTGGTGCTTGAAGAAATGGTTATGTGCTAGAGCTTTTTATTTTGAAAACATGGAAGCAATTTTGTCAACGGTAGTAGTACTTCATATGTGTCATGCATAAGACATCCTATAAGTTGCAAGCCTCATGCATCGAATGCCAATAGTGCTCGCACCTTGTCCTAATTAGCTCGGATTTCCATGGGTTATCATTGCATTACATATGTTTCAACCAAGTGTCACAAAGGGGTACCTCGATGCCACCTGTACAAAGGTCCAAGGAGATAAATCGCATTTGATTTCTCGTTTTTGATAGATCTCAACTTGAGGACATCCATACCGGGACAACATAGAAAATAGATGATGGACTCCTCTTTAATGCATAAGCATATTCTCATAAGAGATTGAGGATTAATGTCCAAGCTAAAACTTCCACCATGATACATGGCTTTGGTTGGCGGCCCAATGTTCTTCTCTAACAATATGCATATTCATTCAACCCATGGTAAATCACCCTTACTTCAGACAAGACGAACATGCATAGCAACTCACATGATATTCAATAAAAGTGTGACAGTTGATGGCGTCCCCAGAAACATGGTTACCGCTCAGCAAGCAACTTATAAGAAATAAGATACATAAGCAACATATTCTTTACCACAATAGTTTTTAAGCTACTTTCCCATGAGCTATGTATTGCAAGGTTAGTCTTAGTACAGGTGGAGGTTAGCAAAAGACTGGGAGCGACCAACTAAGAGAGCAATGACAGTCATAATCATGCAGAGCGACAAAGCAATATTGAATCAGGCATGGAAGTTATATCGCTACTCAGAAATAAAAGATCATCGAGGCTTGACAGACTTTCTTTACAGTCTTAAATATGCGTGAGCATACGCCAAGTCAATCAAAATAAATTCTTGAAGAAAGATACTACTAAACCATACCACATCATAGGCAAACAAATCATGTTGGTACTCCAATAACACATTGGGAATCCCTCAGCTATTTGAGACTAACCATAAGAAAACCTGAACTACTAAGCACCATTATGCACGTAGCATCTTTATCATAGACATATTAACCAATGCAACGGAAGCAAACTCTCTTAATAAGGTGAACATGATAATTAAAGAGAGTTCAAGCAACCAACTAAACAAAAGCTCTTTGAAAAGATAAGCATGAATACTAAGAGCAGAGCATGATAGTAGCTATTAAAAGACAAAGAACACACACAGCAAAGATAGACATGAAAATTCTATGTTATGTTCTAGGTAGAAGTGGAGCGTGTTTCTCTCCCACATAAAGAAAGCTGAGTTCCGACTCGTTATGAAAAACTAAAAAGAAAACTAAAAGCAAGACGCTCCAAGCATAGCACATAACACATGAAGTGATAAAAATATAGTGGAACGAAACACGAACTGATAATGTTGATGGAGAAGGGGATGCACGGGGGCATCCACAAGCTTAGACGCTGTAGTCTCCTTGAATATTTCTTGGGGGTGCACGGGGGCATCCCCAAGCTTGAGCGCTTGACACTCCTGAATCTTTTTATCATCTTCCCTCGCACACTTGAAAACTCCCTTCATACATAACTCATCATAATCTGATTAGCGAGGTTAGTACCCTTAATAAAATAATTATACCTTGCTGGAAATAAAGATATTCTTGAAGTTCTACTGTTTCTCAAGATTGCCAAAAGGTTTTTGCAAAGAAAAAGCAAGCTCTTGATTTGCAAAATGAAGGAAAGACAAAACAGGACAGAATCTGTGAAAAACAGAACAGCAGGTAGTAATTGATCTGTTCGGGATACTTCTGCAACTCAAATCAAAAAACTCAGAACAGATGCACGAAAGACAATTATATAGAGAACGCTGTCGAAAAAATTCAGACCAAAAAGATGATCTGGTGATTTTATACGAATTTTTCTATCCAAGGACAGAATCTGTTTCCTGGACAGCACCTCACAACTTTTGAACTTTCTAGCAATCAGAGGCTATACTTGGCACAAATATGAAAAGCAAAGATACAATGATGATGCTACAGCAGTAAACAACATCAAGACACAACAAAAGCAAAAAAATTATTCATGTGGGCTGCCTCCCAAAAGCGCTTTCCTTTATGCCTTTAAGCTAGGCATAATGCATAGAGATCAAGTTTTATCAAGAGTAAAAGCACATATCGAAACACTTTGCAAGGTGGATATCATTACATTTTTCTCCTATTTTTGTTTTCTTAGTATATACATTAAGGCGGGAAGATTTTATTTTTTCTCCTATTTTGACTTTTTTTTAACTTGCACCGTTCATTTACATGTACATAGGTGAATAGTACGCACTTGTGAACAGTATAACTGGTTATGAACAGTGTTTTAAATATTAAATTCCTTTATGTACAAAATACATCACAGGGTTTCATATTTAAAGAATGATTTTTATGAAAGGATTATTTATGAATAGTAACACTTATGAACAGTAAAAATGACTTCATTTTACGCACTTTATCATCGAAGATTTACATTTCCAAAAGGAAATATTCATATATGTTTGTTTTATTGCCCTCTTCCACGTACACGTACTATATTATTATTATTATTATTATTACTATTATTATTACTATTATTATTATTATTATTATTATTATTATTATTATTATTATTATTACTACTACTACTAATATTATTATTATTATTATTATTATTCCTACATATACTAACGCGGGAAGCTTTCCCTTTTTCTCCTATTTTTGTTTTTTTTCAAAATTCTACTGTTGATTCATGTGTCCGGCGGCGAATAGTAATCAAGTGTGAACAACACCCCCCGTTGTGAACATTGTATTTTTTTTAAATGACTTTCTTTACGTACTGAAAACATCATAGGGTTTTACATTTACAAAAGGATTTTTTATGGAAAATCTTTTTTTCTGAAAAGTATGACTTATGAATAATATCCAGAAAAATGACTTCTTTTTACGTACTATATCATCATAGGTTTTTACAATTTTAAAAGGAGATCTTCATGTATGTGTTATTGCCTTCTTACATTATTATTATTATTATTATTATTATTATTATTATTATTATTATTATTATTATTATTATTATTATTGCTCTGTAAGCTCTTTACGGGTTTCCTCTAATACAATTATGCCATGCCATCTTTTATACCTACTTATATATAATTACCTAAAGTGAAAACTTCATATACCTAATGGATTACTTAAATACATAGAGATAAAAAAGCCAAATAAATACCAACTTAGTTTAATATGATTTATATTTATATTATGTAATAATTAATTTTACCAATTGCCATTGCTCTTAGTGATAATTAAGTGGTTGTCATTTAATCCAAATTTTACTATGAAGCCAAAATCCAAGGAAACGATCACATCTTCGGTGCCAACCTTGTTTAGAGTATCACTCATTTTATTTTTTGTTATATTCGTTCATATGGACTGTGTGAAGAAATATGCCCTAGAGGCAATAATAAATATGTTATTTGTATTTCCTTATATCATGATAAATGTCTTTTATTCATGCTAGAATTGTATTAACCGGAAACATAGTACATGTGCGAATACATAGACAAAACAGTATGTCCCTAGTATGCCTCTACTAGACTAGCTCATTGATCAAAGATGGTTATGTTTCCTAGCCATAGATATGAGTTGTCATTTGATCAATGAGATCACATCATTAGGAGAATAATGTGATGGACAAGACCCATCCGTTAGCTTAGCACTATGATCGTTTAGTTTTACTGCTATTGCTTTCTTCATGACTTATACATGTTCCTATGACTATGATATTATGCAACTCCCGAATACCGGAGGAACACCTTGTGTGTGCTATCAAACATCACAGCGTAACTGGGTGATTATAAAGATGCTCTACAGGGGTCTCCGAAGGTGTTTGTGGTGTTGGCATAGATCAAGAATATGACTTGTCACTCCGAGTGTGGGAGAGGTATCTCTAGGCCCTCTCGGTAATACACATCATAATAAGCGTCGCAAGCAAATGACTAATGAGTTAGTCATGAGAAGATGTATTACGGAACGAGTAAAGAGACTTGCCGGTAACGAGATTGAACTAGGTATTGAGATACCGTCGATCGAATCTCGGGCAAGTAACATACCGATAACAAAGGGAACAAAAGTTTTCGACAAGTTCAAGGAGTTGACTAGATGAGACTTTCTCACCCGTAGCGATGCTTAAGTCTATCCGAATCATGTTAGCAATTGCCGCATTTTATGATTAGGAAATCTGGCAAATGGATGTCAAAACTGCATTCCTGAACGAATATCTCAAAGAGAAGTTGTATATGATGCAACCAGAAGGTTTTGTCGATCCTAAAGGTGCTAACAAAGTGTGCAAGCTCCAGCGATCCATCTATGGACTGGTGCAAGCATCTTGGAGTTGGAATATACGCTTTGTTGAGGTGATCAAAGCATATGGTTTTATACAGACTTTTGGAGAAGCATTTATTTACAAGAAAGTGAGTGGGAGCTCTGTAGCATTTCTGATATTATATGTGGATGACATATTGTTGATTGGAAACGATATAGAATTTCCGGATAGCATAAAAGGATACTTGAATAAGAATTTTTTAATGAAAGACCTCGGTGAAGCTGCTTACATATTAGGCATCAAGATCTATAGAGATAGATGACGAGATTACAGACCTAGGGTAGGGTCACGAGCCTGACCAAGGTACCCCACCCAAGGTCACTACCCCAGAAGAACAAAAGACAAAACCTATGGTGACGGGGACAGTCGACCGAGGAGGCCCAAGAGGACATCCCACTCGACTAAACAACATCTACAAGACAACCCAACCCCACTCGACCAAACCAAGGCACTCGACCCCCGATGGTCAAGGGTCCCCTAGGACAATAATGGTCTGGTATTTACTCGCCGTAGTGAATGCATTAACTGCTCTTTACTGCAGACGTTATCAGTAACGCCTGCCTTAACGTACATTGAACCCTTGGTAACGTGGAGCGAGGCTGGGGTCTTGGTGCAATATATAAGCCACCTCCCTCCTCCTGTACAAGGGTTCACATCTTTGTAACTCACATATACACATACCAGTCGACCGCCTCCGGGCACCGAGACGTAGGGCTGTTACTTCCTCCGAGAAGGGCCTGAACTCGTAAACACCTTGTGTACAACTCCACCATAGCTAGGGCCTTGCCTCCCCATTCGTACCCCCTACTCATACTGTCAGACTTAGAACCACGACAGTTGGCGCCCACCGTGGGGCGAGGCGTCTTAGCGACATCTGGTGAGGTTGCAACTTCTTCTTCGACCTCCTTCATCATGGTGTCAGACGGTGGTTTAGCGTTGGGCCGCAAGATCCGGCTCGGCGCGCTCATTTTCATCGCCGACGACTCCGCGTGGCTCCAGGAGGCCCCTCTTGACGTCGAGGCTCTGCCCACCCGGGGGGCTGCGCACTTCCGCGCCATCGCTTGCGACGTCCTCCTTCGGCAGCCATCGACTCAATATTCATCGATCCCTACATCGTCCCCCATCCCCGCCGGATGTCGCCGCAAGCGATTCGGTCGCTCTCGGCTCCAGCTGTGGGTGAAACACGCGGTGGCTCGTCAAACGGCCACCCCTCAAGTCGCGGCCATCGAGCCCGACGATTACCTCTACGGGCCGGCCGATCAGTCGACCGAGCTCGTGGATTCTGTTTCCGAGTGCGGGAGCAGCGATCCCGCAGCGGAAATCCTCATGGTCGACTCGCGCCGCAGCCCGCCGGGTTTTCCTCGCGGTGGAGACGGCGGCAGCGGCGACGGTCGGTCACACGACAACGACGGTTACATTCCTCAACCCCTCACCTCCGAGCAAAGGGCTGAGCTTTGTCGCCGCAACGAAGATGCACTCTTCACTCCCATCGTGGGGGATTCTCCGGAGGCTCTAGCCCTCGAAGACACACGCTTGGCCACCGTGGCCGAGCGCACGCACTTGAAAAATATCCAACACGCACTCAACGAACAGGCCCGCCGACTGGTCCCCGAGTCCAGTCGACGACCGCGGCAATCGCGCCAGCGCGAGACTCAGGTGTTCCGCACGCCAGTCCAGAACCTCGAAGCCGCGGCTCGCATCACGGAGTCGATTCAACCCTCTCAGTCGGAGGCTGGGAGAGGCCTTCAGCAGATCCGAGCTTTGCTCCGAACGGCTGAAGAGCAAAATGCGGTTGTTTCTCAGTCACGCAACAGGATTCACAGCAGATCGGTGGCTGGAGACACCGTTTGGTCGGCCCACAGTCCAAGATCGCCCTTGAGGCGTGAGGAACGTGGCCTGCGGCAAGACCGGCATCTGGGTCGAAATGACGGGCAGGACAACCGTCGACCCGGACATCATGACCGCCGTCGAGTGCCTACGCCTCCTCCGGGAAGCGGATCGTACTCGCACCGGCGGCACGAGGGCAGGCGCCTGCGCGACGATGAGCGGAGGATTCCCCCAGATCCCCGGAGGCCAGGTTTCGATGCAAGGTCTATCCTTGTGCAGGGACGGGTCGACCGGAACAGGGCATTCAGAGAAGAGCAAGGCAGGGATCAACCGAGTGGCAGCCGAGCACCTGTCTTTGGACCCGAGTGTTTCTACAGTGCTATCAGAGCCGCAGAGACCCCCCCCCCCAAACTTCAGGTTAGCGGCGGGGGTAAGCAAGTTCACCGGCGAGTCGAAACCAGACACCTGGCAAGAAGACTACCGAGTGGCTGTACAGATCGGAGGCGGCAACGACGACGTGGCCAAGAAGCACCTTCCTCTGATGCTGGGCGGTTCTGCTCGGGCGTGGCTCAATTAGTTGCCCCCCGGGAGTATTTATAGTTGGGAGAGCTCGCGCGAGTGTTCATTCGGATCTTCGAAGGCACCTGCAAGCGGCCTGCTGGACTCGCAGAGCTTCAGCACTGCGCGCAGAAGTCGAATGAAACTTTGAGAGATTACATCCAGCGATGGACCACCCTGCATCACACGGTGGAGAATGTGTCTGAGCACCAGGCAGTTTGCGTTTTCAAGGAAGGCGTGCGTAACCGAGAGCTGAATCTGAAGTTTGGTCGAACAGGCGATATGTCCCTATCGCGGATGATGGAGATTGCCAGTCGGTACGCCAACGGTGAAGAGGCCGATCAGCTCCGCAGCGGCAAGAAACCAGTCGGACAGGATAATCAGAATTCCAATCAGAAGAACAAGCGCAAGGCCGAGCCAGCTGCTCAGGGCGAGGCTACAGTGGTCAATCAGGTAAAGGGCAAAGGAAATCCGAAAGGTTCCCGGCCCCCCAAGAAAGTGAAGGATCAAGCTGGAGATGATGTGCTCGACCAGCCGTGCCCCATACACACGAAGAAAGATGAAGAGGGAAACTTGGTATATCCCAAGCACACCACTCGACAGTGTCGGCTCCTGATCCAGAACTTCCAGAAAGATCAGTCGACTGAGAAGGGGAAGGAATCAGAAGAATCCGTAGACAAGGAAGGGGACGGAGTATACCCCCGGATCAACTCCACTTTGGTGATCTTCACAGACGTCGAGAGCAAAAGTCGACTGAAAGTCATCAATAGAGAAGTAAATATGGTTGCCCCGGCAACCCCCACATTTTTGAAATGGTCCAAGACCCCCATCACATTAGATCAGTCTGATCACCCAGCACACATTGCCACCCCCGGGCGGCAGGCACTGGTGGTCGACCCGGTGATCGAGGGCACGCGTCTGACCAGAGTCCTGATGGATGGGGCAGTGGCTTGAACATCTTGTATGCGGCAACCCTCCGGGATATGGGCATTCCGATGTCCAGGCTGAGAGAAAGTAACATGAGGTTCCATGGGGTAATCCCCGGGAAGAAAGCCGACTCACTTGGTCAGATCACACTCGACGTGGTCTTTGGTGAGTCGAAGAATTATCGCAAAGAGAAGCTGACGTTCGAAGTGGTGGACTTCAACAGTGCTTATCACGCCATCCTGGGTAGGCCCGCCTACGCCAGGTTCATGGCTCGACCATGTTACGTTTACCTCAAGCTGAAGATGCCAGGACCCAATGGCGTCATAACCATCACTGGGAACCGTCAGAAAGTGGAAGAGTGCTTCCAGAAAGGCTCGAAGATCGCCGACGAGCAAATGGCAGCAGTAGAGATGGAGGAGTACCAAAAGAGCGTGGATCCGAGTGATCTACTGAGGGCGAAGAAGCCGGCTTCCGAGTCAGCTTTCCAGTCGGCCGGGGACACAAAACCCGTGCACATCCACCCCACCGACCCCAACGCAACACCGACGCACATTTCCACTACACTCGACAGCAAATAGGAAGAAGCGCTCGTCCAGTTCCTCCGTGAGAACTCGGACATCTTCGCATGGAAACCATCAGACATGCCGAGTGTACCCAGGGGACTGGCTGAGCACCATTAGCGAGTCGACCCGAAGGTAAAACCTGTGAAGGAACATCTCCGTCGGTCCGCTGCGGAGAAGCGAAAGGCAATTGGCGAGGAAGTGGCTCGGCTCCTGACAGCTGAGTTTATCCGCAAGATTTACCACTCCGAGTGGCTCACCAATGTCGTCATGGTCCCCAAGAAGGACAAGTATCTCCGCATGTGCATCGATTTCAAGCACATCAATCGGGCCTGCCGAAGGATCATTTTCGTCTTCCCCGCATCGATCAGATAGTCGACTCGACTGCGGGATGTGAACGTTTGTCCTTTCTGGACGCGTATTCCGGGTACCATCAGATCCGTCTGTTCGGACCCGATGAAATCAAGACAGCTTTCATCACCCCCTTCGGGTGTTTCTTTTATGTCACCATGCCTTTCGGTCTCAAAAATGCCGGCGCTACCTTCATGTGCATGATCTAGAAGTGCTTAATAAAGCAAATCAGTCGGAACATCGAGGCATACATGGATGACATTGTGGTCAAGTCACGGAAAAGTTCCGACCTGCTGACCGACCTCGCTGAGACATTCGCAAACCTAAGAAGCTATGATATCAAGCTCAATCCATCAAAGTGTACGTTTGGAGTCCCTGGTGGCAAGTTGCTCGGTTTTCCCGTTTCCTAATGGGGAATCGACGCCAACCCAGAGAAGGTCAGCACCATCCTCCGAATGAAACGTCCCGAGCGTATACACGACGTCCAGAAGCTTACTGGTTGCTTGGCCGCATTGAGTCGATTCATTTCTCGTCTTGGTGAGAAGGCACTGCCTCTCTACCGACTCATGTAGAAATCAGACAAGTTCGAGTGGAATTCCGAAGCCGAAGCAGCGTTTGAAGAGCTCAAAGCCCTGCTATCGACCCAGCCGGTGCTCGCTGCCCCAGTCAGCGGAGAGCCTCTTCTACTGTACATTGCAGCCACCGGACAAGTTGTCAGTACTGTACTCACGGTCGAGCGGGAAGAAGAGGGCAAGGCATACAAGGTCCAACGCCCGGTCTATTACATATCCGAAGTTTTGACTCCCTCCAAGCAAAGGTATCCACATTACCAAAAGCTTGTGTACGGGATTTACTTGACTGCAAAAAAGGTTGCCCATTATTTTTCGGACCATACAATCTCAGTCGTCAGCGACGCCCCGTTGTCACAGATCCTGAACAACCGAGACGCAACCGGTCGAGTGGCAAAATGGGCGATTGAACTTCTTCCGTTAGATATCAAGTTTGAAGCGAAGAAACCCATCAAGTCTCAGGCTATAGCAGATTTTGTGGCCGAGTGGATAGAACAAGAGCTGCTGACTCAAGTTCAGTCGGACCACTGGACTATGTTCTTCGATGGATCCAAGATGCTGAACGGATCCGGCCCAGGCGTGGTCCTGGTTTCTCCCAGGGGCGACAAGCTCATTTACGTCCTTCAGATCCACTTTGACTCATCGAACAACGAAGCTGAGTACGAAGCACTTTTGTACGGGTTGCGCATGGCCATCTCACTCGGCGTCCGTCGCTTGATGGTTTATGGCGACTCTGACTTAGTGGTGAACCAAGTGATGAAGGAATGGGACGTTAGGAGCCCAGCAATGACCAGTTATTGTAGTGCAGTGCAGAAGCTTGAAAAGAAGTTTGAAGGCTTAGAGCTCCATCATGTGCCCAGGGCCAAGAATCAACTGGCCGATGACCTCACAAAAATTGGGTCGACTCGGAGGCCTATACCCAAGAATGTGTTCTTGGAGCATCTGCACACTCCTTCTGTCAAAGAAGACCCTTCACGGAAGAGCCCCCACAGCCAGTCAATGCGTCAGATCTGACTGAAGTCGAAGTACCTGCTGTGGTTGACCTGATCAGAGGTCCTAGTGATTACGCCAGACTGGACTGTGCCATATATATCGTATCTGCTCAGGCAAGAACTCCTGAAAGATGAGGAGGAAGCACGCCAGATCGTCCGCCGATCCAAGGCGTTCACTGTCATTCAGGGTCAGCTCTATAGAGAAAGCGTCACCGGAATCGCTCAGCGCTGCATCGCTCTAGAGGAAGGTCGATTGATCCTGGACGAAATTCACTCGGGAACGTGTGGCCACCACGCTTCCTCTCGGACCATAGTGGCCAAAGCATACCGAGCCGGGTTTTACTGGCCCCGCGCCAACGAGATGGCCAAGGATATTGTGGACAAGTGCGCAGGTTGCCAGTTCTACTCCAACATGTCCCACAAGCCGGCGTCCGCCCTGAAGACCATTCCGCTAGTATGGCCCTTTGCTGTTTGGGGCTTGGACATGGTCGCCCCTTTCAGAACAGGCAGAAGCGGATTCACCCACCTACTCGTGGCAGTCGACAACTTCACCAAATGGATTGAGGCCAAGCCCATCAAGAACCTCGAGTCGAGCACCGCCATCAGCTTCATCAAGGAATTGATATTCAGATATGGAGTTCCCCATAGCATCATCACAGACAATGGCTCCAACTTTGACTCGGATGAATTCAGAGCTTTCTGTGCTTCTCAAGGAACATGAGTCCACTACGCCTCTGTGGCGCATCCGCAGTCAAATGGACAGGCATAAAGAGCAAATGGTTTGATTCTCCAAGGCCTAAAGCCGCGGCTCATGCGTGATCTTAAGCATGCCGCTGGAGCTTGGGTAACTGAACTACCATCTGTCTTATGGGGTCTGAGGACAACTCCGAACCGGTCGACTGGCCGTACCCCTTTCTTCATGGTCTATGGAGCCGAAGCTGTGTTGCCGAGCGACTTATTGCACAACGCCCCCAGAGTGGAACTCTTCTCCGAAGCCGAGGCAGAGCAGGCTCGTCAGGATGCAGTCGACCTTTTGGAAGAGGAAAGAGAGATGGCCTTGATCCGGTCGACCATCTATCAACAGGACCTGCGTCGATTCCAAGCTCGCAACGTCCGGAGCCGAGCATTCCAGGAAGGAGACCTGGTCCTTCGAGTGCATCAGAAACGTCCACACAAGCTCGCCCCAGCCTGGGAAGGTCCATTCATCATCACCAAGGTACTGCACAACGGAGCATACCACCTCTACAATGTCGCCAAGAAGAAAGACAAACCTCGTTCGTGGAACGCGGACCTGCTCCGCCGCTTCTACCGTTGAGACACTCGACGGTCGAGTTGTAATAAAGATTTCCCGATTTGTATCAAAGACAAGTTAGCAGTGGTCCTTTAATGATTGATGCTTTCTAAAACGCTGGTCTTCAAAATCCCCAAGTGGGTGCTTAGCCGCGAACCCGATTCGCCTAAGTTTCAAACGCTCACTCCGAGTGAAGAGCAACCCTCTCACTCGGGGGCTTAGCTGCGGTCCTCCGAGCTGCGTCATAAGTATAATGTGGCTCTGTCTTCCGAGCTCCGCCACAAATACAATGTAGCTTGGAATCGCCTAAGTTACAAACATCCACTCCGAGTGAAGAGCAACCCTCTCACTCGGGGGCTTAGCTGTGGTCCTCCGAGCTGTGTCATAAGTACAATGTGGCTCTGTCTTCCGAGCTCTGCCACAAATACAACATAGCTTGGAATCGCCTAAGTTACAAACATCCACTCCGAGTGAAGAGCAACCCTCTCACTCGGGGGCTTAGCTGTGGTTAAGCCCGGGCATTCGGTCTTTTCGGTTTGTTTGGTCCGGTGATGTCTACACACGCTTCTACTCTTGTAGACTATGTTGGGCCTCCAAGCGCAGAGGTTTGTAGGACAGCAGCAATTTCCCTCAAGTGGATGACCTAAGGTTTATCGAACTCAGGGAAGTAGAGGTTGAAGATGGTCTCTCTCAAGCAACCCTGCAACTAATATACAAGAAGTCTCTTGTGTCCCCAACACACCTAATACACTTGTTAGATGTATAGGTGCACTAGTTCGGCGAAGAGATGTTAAATGGCAAGTGATATGGATGGCAAAACAAAGTAATATAAATCTGTAATAAAAAGTGCAGCAAGCAAACAAGTGGTAAACATGAGCACAAATGGTATTGCAATGGTGGAAACAAGGCCTAGGGTTCATACTTTCACTAGTGGCAACTCCCAACAACATTAACATAATCGAATCACATGATATTTCCCATAAAACATGCAAAGGGGACACACTCGGAGGTCATTCCTTCGTGGTCAAGAGAGGACGAGAATTATGTAGGGCTACAAAAGCACACCTCAAAGTTCGTAGTTCTCAATCTAAGGATTTCCCAATGTCACCGCGGCCATCCAAAGAGAGTTCCACAATCACCACAACATATCTAAAGGATAGTCAAACACAAGCACCAAGAGACTCTCAATCTTCAATCAACACACAAGAGAGGAAATCACTCATGAAAATACTTTTCTAATCCATGTCCAATAGACCGCTGTCACCTTGGTCTCGGGGATTATACTAGATAAAGACAAGTGAGTACATCAATCCAATACATAGAGGAAGGGGAAATATCATGGGATCACCCTAGATTAACATAGCCTATGATCACAACGAAGATCACATCATGGGAGAGAGAATTGACCACATAGCTACTGGTAAGAACCTCAGCCCCGAGGAGGAACTACTCCCGCATCATGGAGGGAGGAAGCAACGTCGATGGAGATGAATCCGGGGGCACTTCCCCGTCCCGGCAGGGTGCCGGCGCAGGAATTCTGGTCCCCCAAAGCTTGATGGCGATGGCGGCGGAGATCGGAATCGCGTCTGGAGAAAAGGGGTCTGGAATCAGGGTTTTCGCGAGACGCTTTAAATATATGCCAAAGGGGGGCATCAGAGGAGGTCAGGGGGGCCCAGGCGCCCCCCCCCCCCCCCCCGGCGCGGCCTAGGGGGGGCCGCCTGGGCAGGCCGCCTGGAGCCCCCGTGGACCCCCTCCGGCCCTACTTTGGCCGCATGGAAGCTTCCGGAACGCTGATTTTTTATATAATTTTTCTGGATTTTTCCTGGCAGTTCTCGTAATGTGAAAACCTGAAATACAAAAACAGCCGAAAACAGAAACTGGCACTGGGGTGCACTGAGTTAATAGGTTAGTCCAAATATAATCAAAAGTGTATGGAAGTGTATAAATATCATAGCAATATCACCCAAAAGAGGCATGGAGCAAGCAAAAATTATAGATACGTTTTGGACGTATCAACATCCCCAAGCTTAATTCCTGCTCGTCCTCGAGTAGGTAAATGATAACAAGAATAATTTCTGTGGTGACATGCTATTAACCATATAGGACTTTTTCATAGTCATATGACAAAAGCTTACTGAGTCAATGAATCTATAGTAGTTAAGTTGCCTCATGAGAAAATCATAAAGGACTGAAAGTTTTACAATATGATACTGAAACATCAAATAGATTTGCAATGAACATGATGTGCAAATATGATAAAGTGATATCTAGCTTGCCCCCTTTAGTGAAGCAAAACATAAATGCAGGGGCACATCCAAGGTTTAAGTGATGACTAGATACAATGATTTCAGAATAAACGATATCACAATCATGCAAAAGACAACGCTACTTTGAGAAAATGCACATTACACTCAGAATGACAATCATGCTCGCACCTTGAAGAAAGAAGGTGGAGACTCAACACAAAAGTAAAAGAATAGTCCTTCGCAGAGGGAAGCAGGGATTACTCATGTGCTAGAGCTTTTTATTTTGAAAACATAGAAACAATTTTGTTAACGATAGTAGTACTTCATATGTGTTATGCATAAGACATCCTATAAGTTGCAAGCCTCATGCATCGAATACCAATAGTGCTCGCACCTTGTCCTAATTAGCTCGGATTTCCATGGGTTATCATTGCATTACATATGTTTCAACCAAGTGTCACAAAGGGGTACCTCTATGTCACCTGTACAAAGGTCCAAGGAGATAGATCGCATTTGATTTCTCGTTTTTGATAGATCTCAACTTGAGGACATCCATACCGGGACAACATAGAAAATAGATAATGGACTCCTCTTTAATGCTTAAGCATATTCTCATAAGAGATTGAGGATTAATGTCCAAGCTAAAACTTCCACCATGATACATGGCTTTGGTTGGCGGCCCAATGTTCTTCTCTAACAATATGCATACTCAAACCATTCAACCCATGGCAAATCACCCTTACTTCAGACAAGACGAACATGCATAGCAACTCACATGATATTCAACAAAAGTGTAACAGTTGATGGCGTCCCCAGAAACATGGTTACCGCTCAGCAAGCAACTTATAAGAAATAAGATACATAAGCGACATATTCTTTACCACAATAGTTTTTAAGCTACTTTCCCATGAGCTATGTATTGCAAAAACTGAAGGTTTTGAAGGTAGCACATGTAATTTTACTTGGAGTGGCAGTGAAATAGCACATATAGGTAGGTATGGTGGACTCATATGGCATAACTGGTTTAAAAGGATGTGGATGCACAAGCAGTCAGTCCGCTTAGTACAGGTGGAGGTTAGCAAAAGACTGGGAGCGACCAACTAAGAGAGCAATGACGGTCATAATCATGCAGAGCGACAAAGCAACATTGAATCAGGCATGGTAGTTATATCGCTACTCAGAAACAAAAGATCATCAAGGCTTGACAGACTTTCTTTACAGTCTTAAATATGCGTGAGCATGCGCCAAGTCAATCAAAATAAATTCTCGAAGGGAGATATTACTAAACCATACCACATCATTGGCAAACAAATCATGTTGGTACTCCAATAACACATTGGGAATTCCCCAGCTATTTGAGACTAACCACAAGAAAACATGAACTACTAAGCGCCATCATGCACGTAGCATCTTTATCATAGACATATCAACCAATGCAATGGAAGCAAACTCTCTTAATAAGGTGAGCATGGTAATTAAAGAGAGTTCAAGCAACCAACTAAACAAAAGCTTTTTGAAAAGATAAGCATGAAAGCTAAGAGCTGAACATGATAGTAGCTATTAAAAGACAAAGAACACACACAGCAAGGATAGACATGATAATTCTATGTTATGTTCTCGGTAGAAGTGGAGCGTGTTTATCTCCCACATAAAGAAAGCTGAGTTTCGACTCATTATGAAAAACTAAAGAAAACTAAAAAGCAAGACGCTCCAAGCATAGCACATAACACATGAAGTGATTAAAATATAGTGGAACGAAAGACGAACTGATAATGTTGATGGAGAAGGGGATGCACGGGGGCATCCCCAAGCTTAGACGCTTGAGTCTCCTTGAATATTTCTTGGGGGTGCATGGGGGCATCCCCAAGCTTGAGCGCTTGACACTCCTGAATCTTTTTATCATCTTCCCTCGCACACTTGAAAACTCCCTTCATACATAATTCATCATAATCTGATTAGCGAGGTTAGTACCCATAATAAAATAATTGTACCTTGCTGGAAATAAAGATATTCTTGAAGTTCTACTGTTTCTCAAGATTGCCAAAAGGTTTTTGCAAATAAAAAGCAAGCTCTAGGTTTGCAAAATGAAGGAAAGGCAAAACAGGACAGAATCCGTGAAAAACAGAACAGCAAGTAGTAAATGATTTGTTCGGGGCACTTCTGCAACTCTAATCAAAAAAGTCAGAACAGACGCGCGAAAGACAATTATATAGAGCAGGCTGTCGAAAAAATTCAGACCAAAAAGATGATCTGGTGATTTTATACGAATTTTTCTATCCAAGGACAGAATCTGTTTCCTGGACAGCACGTCGCAACTTTTGAACTTTCTTGCAATCGGAGGCTAAACTTGGCACAAAGCTGAAAAATAAAGATACAATGATGTTGCTACAGTTATAACAAACATCAAGACCACTAAAAACTGAAAGAACAAACTGAAAGCAAGGATAACAAGGGTTGTCTCCCTAGAGCTCTTTCTTTATAGCCATAAAGATAGGCTTAAGACTTTAATGATGCTCTCATAGGAATAAGAGTTGAAGAACAAAACAGAGCATCAAGAAGCAAATACAAAATACATTTAAGCCTAACATGCTTCCTATGCATAGGAATATTGCAATAGAATAATTCATTGAAGCACAAAGCAACTAGCATAGGAAGGCAAAACAAGCATAACTTCAAAATATTCGCCATAAAGAGAGGAAACTTCTTATTATTAAGATATTTAGAACCAAGTCTCCCTCTCTCATTATAAATTTCAGTGGCATCATGGATGAACTCAACAATATAAGCATCACATAAAGCATTGTTACCATGATCCATATGCAAAAAGGTACTCTTACTCTCCACATAAGCATAATCTTTCTCATTGGTAATAGTGGGAGTAGGACTATCATAAACCACTTGAACACTATAGATTAATTGTGTAGTAGGAGGGTGGTGTTCAACAAGGGAGTAATGCCCTCCATGATTATGACAAGTTTCATAAGGATAATTTCTCCTTATGTCATAGGTACCTTTATAATCACTATAGGTTGGAGTTATAACATCATCATGGTAGAGAAGAGCATTATCATTGCTAGCAACTATATTTGTAAACATGTTGTCTTTATTCTTACTAGCAAAAGAATTATAAATTATCACATCACTAGTGGGTAAAGGATTTGCAATCCTATCATCCCCAAGCTTAGAGCTTCCCATATCATCACTTTCAGAGTTGGTACCAAAAAGATTTTCAAGATCATAAGTAGCATTATCATCGTTTTCCCAATCACAATAAGTAACATGCATATCATAATCAAAATCATCTTCAATAGTACCTACGGACGTATCATCAAGATGATAATTAAGGCAATAAACTTCACCTTCTTCTTTAAACTTACAATCGTTAGGATAAAAGTTGATGGGAGGAATATGCTCAGGCCAGGTTGATACCCATTCTTCTTCTTTCTTGCTCCTCTTCCTCCTCCTCTTCTTTTTCTTCTTCTTAACCTTAGGAGGGAGTGGTTGGAGATGAAGCTTCTCCACATATCCTGGTTTATCATTAGAAACAATAGGGGAAACTTGGGAGAAACTCTCCTTTTTATTAGCAGAAATATAAGAGACATTTTTATACTTTGGTAAAGTTCCCTCCTTTATAATCTTACCTATGTAATCATTCTCATGGCAATTAACAACACAATAGAGATGGCAATTTTGCAAAGTGTTTTTTATTCCTATGGCATTAACATCTAGCCATGAAGTCTTTTCTGATAACTCTTCACACATCAAAAATAACATAAGCTCATCATAAAGATCAGAGGTGATCATGTTATCACACAACCGGTTAACAGTTATGTTTTGAAAGTTCATGCATTGAAAATTAAAGTGACCCTCTATACGGCAAAGTTCACAAGTAAAAGGATAAAGGTCACACAATTCTCTAGCAATTTCATTTAAATCTCTGACCCAAGTGATTGTTCTTTCATGCTTATGTTGCTTACAATACTTCTCTTCTTCAAACATAGGCCTTTCACAAGGTCTATCCACTCCACAAAAATTAACATGCTTATATAAAACTTCATTTTTAGGAATTGGATCATGCATGTTGCAATCATCATGAACAATTTCATTTTCTTTGCAAGTCTCTTTAAAAGGTTTATGATACTTGATCCAATCCTCCTTAGGCATATTAAGATGTGAAGCAAAAGATTTGAGGAAATCAACAAGGAGTTGAGAATCAAGCCCTAACTTAGCACTAAACTTATTAAAACTTGTAGTTTCAACAAAGGACTTAATGCAATCATACTCATAAATTATACCTGACTCTTTACCTTTGTCGATCTCCCAATCTTCAGTGTTGCGTTGAATTCTTTCAAGGAGTTCCCATTTAGCATCAATCTTTTTGTTTGTGAAAGAACCCATAGAGGAAGCGTCGAGCAAATCTTTATCCTGTCGAGAAAGCCTCGCATAGAAATTAGTAATAATCATATCTTTGGGGAGCCCATGGTTAGGACACTTTAGCATTAATGTTTTCAGTCTCCCCCAAGCTTGAGCTATGCTCTCTCCGTCATGAGGATAAAAATTATAAACATAATTCCTATTCTCATGGACTTCATGAAGAGGATAAAACTTGGAGTAAAAGAGAGACTGGATCTCTTCCCAATCTAGCAGGTGAGAGTCATCTAGTAGCCTATACCATTCCAATGCTTTTCCTTTCAGTGACAAGGCAAATAATTTCCTCATGACAAACTCCTTTGATACACCTGCAAGCTTAAATAATGAACATAGTTGTGACAGATATAGCAAGTGTTCACCGGGATGTTTGTCTCCTGCATAACGATTAGCCAAAACATAATCGATAATACCAGCTGGTATTTTATAGGGCACAATTTCAGTAGGGGGAGGAGCAACCACCACAGGTGTGGGGCGTCTTCCCGCAAGCAACGATCCAATAGCATGGTTTTCCATAAACATAACTAGTGAAATAAAAACAAGAAACAAAAAGATTTAATTGCAAGATCTAAAGATATACCTTCAAGCGCTCACCTCCCCGGCAACGGCGCCAGAAATAGCTTGATGTCTACACACGCTTCTACTCTTGTAGGCTATGTTGGGCCTCCAAGCGCAGAGGTTTGTAGGACAGCAGCAATTTCCCTCAAGTGGATGACCTAAGGTTTATCGAACTCAGGGAAGTAGAGGTTGAAGATGGTCTCTCTCAAGCAACCCTGCAACTAAGATACAAGAAGTCTCTTGTGTCCCCAACACACCTAATACACTTGTTAGATGTATAGGTGCACTAGTTCGGCGAAGAGATGTTAAATGGCAAGTGATATGGATGGCAAAACAAAGTAATATAAATCTGTAAATAAAAAGTGCAGCAAGCAAACAAGTGGTAAACGTGAGCACAAATGGTATTGCAATGGTGGAAACAAGGCCTAGGGTTCATACTTTCACTAGTGGCAACTCCCAACAACATTAACATAATCGAATCACATGATATTTCCCATAAAACATGCAAAGGGGACACACTCGGAGGTCATTCCTTCGTGGTCAAGAGAGGACGAGAATTATGTAGGGCTACAAAAGCACACCTCAAAGTTCGTAGTTCTCAATCTAAGGATTTCCCAATGTCACCGCGGCCATCCAAAGAGAGTTCCACAATCACCACAACATATCTAAAGGATAGTCAAAGACAAGCACCAAGAGACTCTCAATCTTCAATCAACACACAAGAGAGGAAATCACTCATGAAAATACTTTTCTAATCCATGTCCAATAGACCGCTGTCACCTTGGTCTCGGGGATTATACTAGATAAAGACAAGTGAGTACATCAATCCAATACATAGAGGAAGGGGAAATATCATGGGATCACCCTAGATTAACATAGCCTATGATCACAACGAACATCACATCATGGGAGAGAGAATTGACTACATAGCTACTGGTAAGAACCTCAGCCCCGAGGAGGAACTACTCCCGCATCATGGAGGGAGGAAGCAACGTCGATGGAGATGAATCTGGGGGCACTTCCCCGTCCCGGCAGGGTGCCGGCGCAGGAATTCTGGTCCCCGAAGCTTGATGGCGATGGCGGCGGAGATCGGAATCGCGTCCAGAGAAAAGGGGTCTGGAATCAGGGTTTTCGCGAGACGCTTTAAATATATGCCAAAGGGGGGCATCGGAGGAGGTCAGGGGGGCCCAGGCGCCCCCCCCCGGCGTGGCCTAGGGGGGGGCGCCTGGGCAGGCCGCCTGGAGCCCCCGTGGACCCCCTCCGGCCCTACTTTGGCCGCATGGAAGCTTCCGGAACGCTGATTTTTTATATAATTTTTCTGGATTTTTCCTCGCAGTTCTCGTAATGTGAAAACCTGAAATACAAACACAGCCGAAAACAGAAACTGGCACTGGGGTGCACTGAGTTAATAGGTTAGTCCAAATATGATCAAAAGTGTATGGAAGTGTATAAATATCATAGCAATATCACCCAAAAGAGGCATGGAGCAAGCAAAAAATATAGATACGTTTTGGACGTATCATCCGGTCTTTTCGGTCTTTCAAAAATTCGGTCTTCTATAATTGAAGACCGAAATAATTTCGGTATTTTCGGTTATTCACTATTCGGTCTTCGGTCTTTATTATTCGGTCTTCGGTCTGACCAAACAGACCAAATTAATTGGTAGAACTCATATTTATGTTACTTCCAGTAACAACTGTATACATACTACATAGAGTACAGAGCATGTACAAAGGTGTATGTACAGAGACAACAAATGTTTGTATAGAGGCGCATGTGCACAAAGGTGTGTGTACAGAGACAACAAATTCAACAGCAAACAACAAACATCTCACACACTCACTCTTAGTTCTCAATTCTCAAGTATCAAGTCACAATCCACAAGTACAAGACGATAACTAAAACATCATACATTCAAGAAGATTTTAGTTCAACCAGGAGTAGACGTGGACATCACTTTGTTGGTTCTACAACTACTGCTTCTGCATCTGCCTCTGCCTCATCATGTTTAGATTCCAGTATAGAAAGCATCAACAAAAAAAGTTACTCGTTATTGAACCATTTCTTCATCTAAAAGTACACACGAACATACAAACTAACAAAAAGATACTAATTATAGGCAAATCATTATGTCACGATAATGCAGCATGACACGAGTCTGCAATGAATATACAAGCCACTAAAAAGGCAAGCCAACATCAACATTAATTTGAACATCACAAAATCTGGACATCACAGAACTTGAACAATATAATTGATTCACATAAATATATAACAATCTGAACATCACATATGCACATAGAGATGAAGTAGCTTGCTCACCTTCAGGCTTCAGTTGCGAGGTAGAGCACCGGAAGAACAGTAGGCCGCGATCCGACAACCGGCCTGGAAGAGGATGAGAGGTGGTGATGAACTGCAGCATCCAACAGCTACACTTTTCGCCAGGAGATGGAGCACCGCCCGCGGATGGCGCGGCGTCACGGGCAGTGGAGCAACCCAAGAGGGTAGGGCTTGGCGGTGCGACGCACGAGGCACGGCGTCGGGGAAGGTGGTCGGCTGGTCGTCACCGGTCAGGGCAGCAGCTCAGGGCGCCGATCCTCATCGGTCAGGGGCGTGCGGCGCGCCTTAGTGTGTGGTCGTCACGGGCTCACGGCTGGCGGCTCGGGGGCTCAGCATCGCGCCACAGCGAGGGACGGCGGCAAGGGTTTGTGCGTGAAGCGGGGACGGCGGCTAGGTTTCTGTGAATCGATTGCATCGTGAGGTGAGGACCTGAGGTGTGTCTGTGTGTGTATGCCGCTCGTGACCCTGGGCTGGCCATATGGGCCGTAGGTAAACATGAATGCACATGGGCTTTTGTAAATTCGGTCTATACGGGCTATTCGGTCCTCAACATCGACTGACCGATCAGACCGTAACTAGTTCGGTCTTACAATTGTGCAGACCGTTTTTTGTTCGGTCTTTTTTAGTTCGGTCTTTTCGGGTTCGGTCTCGGTCTTTTCGGGTTCGGTTTTTGGTCTTCGGTTTTTATGCCCGGGGCTAGCTGCGGTCCTCCGAGCTGCGTCGTAAGTATAATGTGGCTCTGTCTTCCGAGCTCCGCCACAAATACAACGTAGCTTGGAATCGCCTAAGTTACAAACATTGTAGCGACCCAACCCGAATGGATCAAGTCTCTGTGCTTAAGTGTCATCCCTGGATCGGTATGCTGACACACACAATACTCGAGGATTTATAACAGAGGTAAATCACATGTATTAAGTATCGTAAATACTATTACCTCAATCGATCATAGCGGAAGCAACAAGGTTGTGGAGTTCCATCAACACCAACGGCAAAGTTGAGTGTAGACAGCGCAACCCTAACGTAACACTTACTCGTTGAATAATTCCTGCAACATGAGACATTGCAGCCATGTAGGTCAGTACATTGAATGTACTGGCAATTTCACACTGTAATGAGAATGATGAACAATGCCTACAACTACATGCATATTTGGCTGGTGGAGGTTGTATGGCTGTTTTTGCGTAAAGCTGATTTTTCCCTACCACAAAGAATGCATTTTATTTAACTACTTTGTTAAATTTAAATCATGAACAATTGAGAATTGTTCCTCCATATCAATCCCAAATTAAAGTAATCATTAACCCAACAAATTAAATTATAGAATGATGTGATCAACAAATAATCCACTTCTAGATACTCAAAGATGTCCATAACCGGGGACACGGCTACTCATGAATAGTTTGTACACTCTGCAGAGGTTTGTGCACTTTCCCCACAAGACTCGACGCATCCGTTGGATTTCTCGCACTGCATGATGTTTGAGAAACGGATGACCGAGACACAGTATTTCAGAAGCATTCACTCTTTACCCCGGGTGGACCGGTACACCTACATTCCCCCTACATCTGCTAGTCGACCACTGAAAGAGCTCACACAACTTACTCATACTATGCCAGAGCCCATATTGGCATGTGGCTGCACATGGAAGTTTCTAGGCATGAAAATATTATATGATCCCTTTGAGCCTGGGTGGCATTCCAATAGGACAATCACACGGTACCCCGGGATTTCCTAGGACAACACTGGCATCACCAGGTGTCCGGGCAAGTCCACTGGTTCACTCCCAGGGTGCCCCAACCAATCCACCCAGATCTGTATTCAAGTAGCCACCTTAAGTTGAATCCTTAATTAACAACTCACATCTGTCATGGATTTCACTCAAACCCAAACCACGTCTACGAGCATAGCATGATAACCTAGGCATAGCGTAGAAGTAACTCCCAAGGGTTTGAAAATAATGCAGGTAATAGGTTCTACCTCAAACTACTTCCCAGTCCCACAAGTTAAGAGATCATACTGATGCAATGTGTTTGAGGATATAACTAATGCAATGAAAACTGGGTATTGGAAAATATGATCAAAGTGTGAACTTGCCTTGTACTGACGACGTAGATGATTCGCACTCAGAACTTGTGATAGATCTACTCGTCACACTCCGGTCAATCTATCGTAAGCAAGCAATGGTAACCACACAAAAGCAATCACTTAGAAAGATCGGACAGAACGAATAAACACTTCAAAAAACTTCGAAAACACACGAATGACTCTTGAAACACAAAACAATTTCCAACAGCACCAAAATTATGTGAATTTGGCCTTATCAGAAAGTTTAGGTCAAGAGCTATGATTTGCAAAAAGAATCAACTAAATCGGAGTTACGAAACTCAAGTTAAGATCAAAGCAAGTTTGAATCTAAAACTAGTTGAATTCAAATTTTAAAACTTTCAAAACTTGTTTAAGTTGTTTTACTGTAAAGAGGGGATCGTAACGAAGACGTGGGCGTTGGTTTCGTTGAATTTGGACCAACGAGCAAAAAGTTACGGCTGTTTGAAGTTTAGGGGCTAAACTACAAATAAAATATTTACAGAGAGGTCCCTGGCCGAAAACTAAACAGAAAAGAAAAGGTTAACGAACGAATGTTCGTTTTCTAGTCCTAACGGGTGAACGTTCACTAGATAATTAGATCTAAAAAAACAAAACCAAATTTTTAACAGAAAACCAGGGGTTTTTATACCTAGTGGTTTTTCTTCAAAAACCAGTCGGTTCGGCGAAGAAAACAGGGATGGCGGATCGGATCGAACCGGTGCGGAGCTCTGCCGAGTCTCCGCGAACTCCAGCGAGGGGAGGGCAGAGGGCGGCGGCTCCGGGCGCGGCTGTGGACGAGCGGGGCGGCGAGGGCAGCAGCAGCAGCAGGCAGCGGCGGCGGCGATTGGCAAGTGCGGCGGCGGCGGAATTGCGGGGCAGAGAGGAGGCAGGCGTCGGCCTTTGGCGGGAGGGCAGCGGTTGTCGAGGAGGAGGGGCAAGGCACGAGGAGTCCGGGACGGGGACGTCGAGGCGACGAGCGTGGTGGAGCTGGCCTCCGTCGGGAGCTCGGGGACGAGCGGCTGGGCTGGGCTTGGCGACTAGCTGGGCCGGCCCAGTTCGGTCGGGGAGAGAGATTTTTTTTAAACACATTTCCAGACAAAATAAATAAAAATTAAATAAATAAATAAATATTATATAGGCATATAATATATCAAAATCTTCAGAAAAAGAATCCTACAAGATGGACATTTTCTTACTGTCAACTAAAATGCCCACAAATTCCAATAAATCAAAAGGTCCTACTGCTGCAATAAAATCCAATAAAGATCATCTTTAAAATACCAAAAAGACTTCAATTCATTTATCTCCAATTTTCTGCTGTAGGGAATCATGTTACCCTATTTTCCATGTAATTTATTTTTGGAGAATAATAATTTGAATAAAACCCAAATAACTCAATATTTGAAATTGAGTTGCCGAAAATTTCAGAAAAACTTCCAACTCATATTTCCTATAATTTGAAGAAGTCATTTTATCTTCTCTCGGGAAAATCATTGAGTTGCTTAAAGTTTCTGAATTGAAAATACTTCAAGGATGAAATTCAAAAATCCTTTTCAAAGCCCTTTATCATTTAAAATAAATGGAAGAAGTCATATTATCTTCACTCTAGGGTTTTGTGTTGAAAATATCAAAATGCAAAGTAAAAGTTTTGGGGAAGTCATTTTATTCCCTCTCATTTAACTTTCAAAAGTTTCAAATTTCACTCAATTTCACTTAGCACATCAAACAAGCAATCAAATCTATCTATTTATTATAACAAGCCAAAATTTAGAATTTTGGGATGTTACAAACCTACCACACTTAAAATGAATCTCGTCCTCGAGATTCGGAGAGGCTAGCAGGAAATAGGTTAGGGTTTGGGGGTCTCCTAACAAATTACTGATTGGTATGGTCTGGTGTGCTACCACACTTAGAATGATGGTTACGGTTTCATCAAAACTCAAGCAGTCCATTCTTTAGGTTGACGGTGTCGGTCCTTTCAGATCTTCAGGGTATTCCCTTCTTTGGGGCTCTTTCGGTAGTGGCAAAATCTTTGTCCTCAATCCTTATGTCCTTTCATCTTGGTAAGGTTCTTCTGAGACTGGTTCTTCTTAGCTGACAGGTCGGACGCCCATACTAAAGAAATATCGATATCTCATGGGGGTCATTAAACAATTTGATTTGGGTCCCTGCAAAAATGGATCTGGGCTTCATCCTCACCGTAAATCCTACGGTTGGCAACAGCATGCCGTGTACAAGGGAAATTTTTCTATACCATTCTAAGGGTTAAACAAAGTTTTGACATCGTCGTCTCTCTACTATAGGTAAGTCACTCAGATTTACCATCCCGTATAACAAAGGCGAATAATAAGAGTAAGTCGGTATGGTGATCAATCCATCCCGCACCCAAATCATTACCTTGTATATGGTTTGGTGAATCTCGCATTCTAACACTCGGTCATCCTCACAAGCATTGCAGAATTTTCTCTTGTCAACGAACTAAGTTCGGATAAATCCATTGATTCTGCAAGCCCAACAAAATACCTATCGTTTCTTCACAACCCTCGGGTTTAACGTAACCACCTATAAGATCGTCTATTGACAAAGGTCGTAACTTCTTCCAGGGGTTTTCCTTCAGCAAGAGTGTGCTTGCTTTCCTGACAGGTCCTGGGGCCTGTGGGTTATGGTTCATCTCACCACTAGTAACACTTGGTCTCATCATCGGGTTGCAACTGGTCATTCTTCCAACATCCAACTTCCTTGGCTTTCTTAAATCTATCCAAGTATCCCTTACTTCTCTTGGTTAAAAACTGACTGTGATTATTCACACTCATCCTTGGGCAATCCACTCCAAGTCTGACGTATCTAACCACTAGCTAGTGTATTTGGGTAACGGTGTTGGATTCTACCACACTTAAAATGAATAACACTAGTTTCTTCAAAATCTTATTCCATGCATCATATCTTCACCCCTTCACTTATGTAGTAACAACTCACAGAATCCAAATCAATACCCTGATGCCAACTGTATTGATTCTCAACTTACTACGATCTACTACACTTCCATTTTCTTGCTTCAACTCCAATACTTAGCACAAAACTCCTTCCTCTTGGTATAATATATAGCAAAATGCGCTGCTTTACTACAACAGATACACACAACTATAGACAAGTCTCGTGGTTCCCTTGTGATTATGTAGCCTCCTTAAGTCCTCGGCTAAAGGGTCCACGTCAGAACTTGTATATCCATAACTCAATCCTTGGGGTCACTATAGTTCCATACTCCAGCATTACCTCCTCTTTAAATCCAATTGTACTTCTGTTCTTCATAACCATGGGGTAAGCTTTATATCAAAAATAAATTTTACTCTACTCCATAGAGAAACACTTTCCTTTCTATTGGTCCAGGGTTCACTCAGTAAGGTTCAACTTAAATAGAATGCACTGGTTCATCCATAATCCATATTCTCCACATATCAAATCTTTTATTACTTCCCGAACCAGTATTCAATACTCCAATTTCCAAGGGTGCATCACTACAATTGCTACTATCCACATAGTCGGGTATGGTCAACATTCCTTCCATCTTTATTCCTTTGTCCTAGCTAAGGATGCTTCAGTCCCAAGGGAATTGTGCAATGTGATTCTTAAAATCATCAATCTTTTGCTTCATCCTATTGGTCGTGTGCTTCATCTCCATCATCTCTGCATGCACTCTACTCAGGCATTCCTGGGTATAACGAAGTCTTGCTTCGAGTATTTCTCCAATCTGACGTATGGCCTCCATAGCAGCTTCACGAACAGAATCAAAGAACGTTGTTTGTGGTACTCGGGAGATGAAAAAGTATTGACCCATAGTATTTGGGCAAACTCCTTTCACATGGTGGAGGTGTACCTCCACGTACCAAAGTTTAACTCCATTCTCCATGAAGGGATAACCCTTGTAAACTGCATCTCCTTCTAGGTGAATATGCTTCATCATGTCCTTCAGGATCTTGGGATAATCCTGATCGCTAGTCGAGGTCATGATCGTTTCCGAGCCTTTGAGAAAAGACTCGTATAGGGTTGTCATCTGTGGGTATAAGACAAAAGGGGTTCTTAGGACAACATACGGACATCCTTGGGTAAAATGGGGTCTTTTGGCCGAGAAGGTTTGGGTCAGCTTCTCCATGGGTTCTAGGTTTTGGTCTGCATGAGAGGCACTCGCCATCATCCAACCACTCATAGCACTTCCTTCTTATATTCCAAAGAATATCAACTTCTATTGCTTCACAAACTATTACAATGTTATTTCTATACTCAACTCAACATTGTAATAAGTGTGTATTCCACATTTAGCTACATGCTTCATTCTAATATCCAGATCTCAACTACTCTTATTCTGTCCTCCGGTCTAACCTTCTCTTTGCAAAATGCCCTACTTCCTTGCAGCGTAAACTAATGGCATAAGACCAATCTAGGGACTTCATGGAGACTATCATGTTTCACTGGATTCTCCGCTTCCTGGTTGGGCAGTTGCTAGCATAATGACCTAAATCCTTGCACCGGTAACATGTGATGTTACTCAGGTCCTTTTCCATAGAAATTGGGTCGTTCTGGGGACACATGCTGTTTCTCTTCCTCGACTTCTTCGTTCCTATCAATTCTTCTATCTTTTGTGGATCAAACTCCACTTCTTCTGTCGGGAAGTCTCCCAGATACTCTTGACTTTCCCTCGTGCATTGCTGTGAAAGATGTCCTTTCTCTCCACATGAGTAGCAAGCATGGGAGTAATATCTGTTTAGGCCTTCTCCATCAGGGTCGTCAATATCTTCCTCCATCGTGGAATCCTTTAAGGTTTCCTTGAGGGCTTCTTCCATTGCTTCTTTCTTCTGCTGGGTAGTTTGTTGCACCATGGGGTAAATGTGACACTAAGCAGGGTAGTGGGTAGTCCCTTTACACAAGAAACAAGTAATCTGCCTAGTTGGGCATTCTTTGTCTAGGTGAATTCCTTCACAATTAGGGCATTCATCCTTGTGCTCCTCCTGGGTGTGTCCTATTCCTCCACAAATCCTACAGGCACAAGGTTTCTTCTTCTGGTTGTCACCACGCTCTCGGATGAGATGAGATCTTAACAGAGTCTCCTTGAATTCCTCCCAACTTCCTGCTCCACAACATCCTTGTGCGGCATGATGCATCTTCCACCATGTGGCAGCACTTTTTGTAAAGTACCGAAGAGTGTATTGAACTTCATACTTCCTTGCAACCAAATTTTTCCTAAAGTGGTCCTCCATGTTTTGTATCCATTGTTCTGCCTCCGGTTGGGTCATTGGTCCCGAAACTTCAAGTCTATCTTAAGTCATCCTCTATTGGGTCCAAGGGTTTTGGGATGAGATTCAGAAGAGATAGAGAGGTACACTCAATACAAACAATAGTTTTGAAGAGACGGTTTTAGTTTGTGGCCATCAGAAAAACATCAAACAATTGACGGCTCACAATCGTCGCATCTAGCATAAGTACAAAACAGGGGTTTGGTCTTCTAAAGGTCATCATCTCTTAAAAGTTGTCAACTCTTCAAATCTTCGGAGTATCCATTGTTGTAGCTTCAACACTTCCACTGTATGGTAAAATCATCTTTACTCCCAAGTGGTCCAAATGGTAAAGGGTATTGTCTAACTATTTAAAGTAAGAGGGAAGATTTGACAAAACTCAGAAAAAGAAGAGAGATAAGAGTCTTTTGAAAAAGATAGTTTTAGAGAAAACTTTTCCAATGGGCTTGGCCAGTTTCTAGGGTCACGTCCTACAGTCAACATATGCTCTGATACCATCTTGTAGTGACCCGACCCGAATGGATCAAGTCTTTGTGCTTAAGTGTCATCCCTGGATCGGTATGCTGACACACACAGTACTCGAGGATTTATAACAGAGGTAAATCACATGTATTAAGTATCGTAAATACTGTTACCTCAATCGATCATAGCGGAAGCAACAAGGTTGTGGAGTTCCATCAACACCAACGGCAAAGTTGAGTGTAGACAGCGCAACCCTAACGTAACACTTACTCGTCGAATAATTCCTGCAACATGAGACGTTGCAGCCATGTAGGTCAGTACATTGAATGTACTGGCAATTTCACACTTTAATGAGAATGATGAACAATACCTACAACTACATGCATATTTGGCTGGTGGAGGCTGTATGGCTGTTTTTGCGCAAAGCTGATTTTTCCCTACCACAAAGAATGCATTTTATTTAACTACTTTGTTAAATTTAAATCTTGAACAATTGAGAATGGTTCCTCCATCTCAATCCCAAATTAAAGTAATCATTAACCCAACAAATTAAATTATAGAATGATGATATCAACAAATAATCCACTTCTAGATACTCAAAGATGTCCATAACCGGGGACACGGCTACTCATGAATAGTTTGTACACTCTGCAGAGGTTTGTGCACTTTCCCCACAAGACTCGATCGCCTCCGTTGGATTTCTCGCACTGCATGATGTTTGAGAAACGGATGACCGAGACACAGTATTTCAGAAGCATTCACTCTTTACCCCGGGTGGACCGGTACACCTACATTCCCCCTACATCTGCTAGTCCACCACTGAAAGAGCTCACACAACTTACTCATACTATGCCAGAGCCCATATTGGCATGTGGCTGCACATGGAAGTTTCTAGGCATGAAAATATTATATGATCCCTTTGAGCCTGGGTGGCATTCTAATAGGACAATCACACGGTACCCCGGGATTTCCTAGGACAACACTGGCATCACCAGGTGTCCGGGCAAGTCCACTGGTTCACTCCCAGGGTGCCCCAACCAATCCACCCACATGTGTATTCAAGTAGCCACCTTAAGTTGAATCCTTAATTAACAACTCACATCTGTCATGGATTTCACTCAAACCCAAATCACGTCTACGAGCATAGCATGATAACCTAGGCATAGCGTAGAAGTAACTCCCAAGGGTTTGAAAATAATGCAGGTAATAGGTTCTACCTCAAACTACTTCCCAGTCCCACAAGTTAAGAGATCCTACTAATGCAATGTGTTTGAGGATATAACTAATGCAATGAAAACTGGGTATTGGAAAATATGATCAAAGTGTGAACTTGCCTTGTACTGACGATGTAGATGATTCGCACTCGGAACTTGTGATAGATCTACTCGTCACACTCCGGTCAATCTATCGTAAGCAAGAAATGGTAACCACACATAAGCAATCACTCAGAAAGATCGGACATAATGAATAAACACTTCAGAAAACTTCGAAAACACACGAATGACTCTTGAAACACAAAAAAAAATTCCAACAGTACCAAAATTATGTTAATTTGGCCTTATCAGAAAGTTTAGGTCAAGAGCTTTGATTTGCAAAAAGAATCAACTAAATCGGAGTTACGAAACTCAAGTTAAGATCAAAGCAAGTTTGAATCTAAAACTAGTTGAATTCAAATTTTAAAACTTTCAAAAACTTGTTTAAGTTGTTTCACTGGAAAGAGGGGATCGTAACGAAGACGTGGGCGTTGGTTTCGTTGGATTTGGACCAACGAGCAAAAAGTTACGGCTGTTTGAAGTTTAGGGGCTAAACTACAAATAAAATATTTATAGAGAGGTCCCTGGCCGAAAACTAAACAGAAAAGAGAAAGTTAATGAATGAATGTTCGTTTTCTAGTCCTAACGGGTGAACGTTCACTAGATAATTAGATCTAAAAAAACAAAACCAAATTTTTAACAGAAAACCAGGGTTTTTATACCTAGCGGTTTTTCTTCGAAAACCAGTCGGTTCGGCAAAGAAAACCGGGATGGCGGATTGGATCGGACCGGTGCGGAGCTCCGCGAGTCTTCGCGAACTCCGGCGAGGGGAGGGCAGAGGGCGGCGGCTCCGGGCGCGGCTGCGGACGAGCGGGGCGAGGGGCGAGGAGCGGGGCGGCGAGGGCAGCAGCAGCAGCAGGCAGCGGCGGCGGCGATTGGCAAGTGCGGCGGCGGCGGAATTGCGGGGCGGAGAGGACGCAGGCGGCGGCCTTTATAGGCGGGAGGGCGGCGGTTGTCGTGGAGGAGGGGGCAAGGCACGAGGAGTCTGGCACGGGGACGTCGAGGCGGCGAGCGTGGCGGAGCTGGCCTCTGTCGGGAGCTCGGGGACGAGCGGCTGGGCTGGGCCGGCCCAGTTCAGTCGGGGAGAGAGATTTTTTTTGAAAACACATTTCCAGACAAAATAAATAAAAACTAAATTAATAAATAAATATTATATAGGCATATAATATATCAAAATCTTCAGAAAAAGAAATCCTACAAGATGGACATTTTCCTACTGTCAACTAAAATGCCCACAAATTCCAATAAATCAAAAGGTCCTACTGCTGCAATAAAATCCAATAAAGATCATCTTTAAAGTACCAAAAAGACTTCAATTCATTTATCTCCAATTTTCTGCTGTAGGGAATCATGTTACCCTATTTTCCATGTAATTTATTTTTGGAGAATAATAATTTGAATAAAACCCAAATAACTCAATATTTGAAATGGAGTTGTCGAAAATTTCAGAAAAACTTCCAACTCATATTTCCTATAATTTGAAGAAGTCATTTTATCTTCTCTCGGGAAAATCATTGAGGTGCTTAAAGTTTCTGAATTGAAAATACTTCAAGGATGCAATTCAAAAATCCTTTTCAAAGCCCTTTATCATTTAAAATAAATGGAAGAAGTCATATTATCTTCACTCTAGGGTTTTGTGTTGAAAAGAATTTGAATTCCCTCGGAGATCAAAATGCAAAGTAAAAGTTTTGGGAAAGTCATTTTATTCCCTCTCATTTAACTTTCAAAAGTTTCAAATTTCACTCAATTTCACTCAGCACATCAAACAAGCAATCAAATCTATCTATTTATTATAACATGCCAAAATTTAGAATTTTGGGATGTTACAAACCTACCACACTTAAAATGAATCTCGTCCTCGAGATTCGGAGAGGCTAGCAAGAAATAGGTTAGGGTTTGGTGGTCTCCTAACAAATCACTGGTTGGTATGGTCTGGTGTGCTACCACACTTAGAATGATGGTTACGGTTTCATCAAAACTCAAGCAGTCCATTCTTTGGGTTGACGGTGTCGGTCCTTTCAGATCTTCAGGGTATTTCCTTCTTTGCGGCTCTTTCAGTAGTGGCACAATCTTTGTCCTCAATCCTTATGTCCTTTCATCTTGGTAAGGTTCTTCTGAGACTGGTTCTTCTTAGCTGACAGGTCGGACGCCCATACTAAAGAAATATCGATATCTCATGGGGGTCATTTTATCTTCTCTCGGGAAAATCATTGAGTTGCTTAAAGTTTCTGAATTGAAAATACTTCAAGGATGAAATTCAAAAATCCTTTTCAAAGCCCTTTATCATTTAAAATAAATGGAAGAAGTCATATTATCTTCACTCTAGGGTTTTATGTTGAAAAGAATTTGAATTCCCTCGGAGATCAAAATGCAAAGTGAAAGTTTTGGGAAAGTCATTTTATTCCCTCTCATTTAACTTTCAAAAGTTTCAAATTTCACTCAGCACAACAAACAAGCAATCAAATCTATCTATTTATTATAACATGCCAAAATTTAGAATTTTGGGATGTTACAAGCATCCACTCCAAGTGAAGAGCAACCCTCTCACTCGAGGGCTTAGCTGCGGTCCTCCGAGCTGCGTCGTAAGTATAATGTGGCTCTGTCTTCCGAGCTCCGCCATAAATACAACGTAGCTTGGAATCGCCTAAGTTACAAACATCCACTCTGAGTGAAGAGCAACCCTCTCACTCGGGGGCTTAGCTGCAACACCGTGACTCGCCTAAGTTTCAAACGCTCACTCCGAGTAAAGAGCAACCCTCTCACTCGGGGGCTTAGCTGCGGTCC
>LR738710.1:102730553-102747641 GCA_902687465.1 Secale cereale
TGTGCAGCGCCTAACAGTTAGGAGCTGCACTACACTGTGCAGCGCCTAACTGTAAGGAGCTGCACAGTAGAGTGCAGCGCCTTACTGTTGGGCGCTGCACAAAAGGGTCAGCAGTGTGAAATATTTTTAAAAACGGTTTAGTTTGTGAGATGTTTTCGCGTTGAGGTCAAAGCTGTTAATTTTGCCAAGAAAGAGAGGAAAACCGTGTGCACTCGCCATGATTCGCGCTTATTGCTTATGGTATATGTACAATGGTTGATAAGACAGTTTTATCTTAAGTCTTGCATGTACTTCCTCCGTCCCAAAATTCTTGTCTTAGATATGTCTAGATAATGAAGTATCTAACACTAAAACGTGACTAGATACATTCGTATTTAGACAAATCGAAGACAAAAATTTTGGGACGGAGGGAGTAATTTAGAGATGACAAAAAAACATGTATACAATAGGTCATCTCTTAACCTTATCTCCAATAACTAGTTATTCCTAAAAACATGGTGAGACATATTATGCTAAGAGATTATCTCTTGTCCTCTCTTAAATAAAAGAAGACAAGCCTTTTCTTATGATTTCTCTTTCCTCCACATCATCATTTATCCTACGTGACAATCCTAAGATAAAAATCATTGTACATGGCCTTAGGTATTGATCAGGGACGCCCTTTAAATTTTCATCGTGAAGAGGACGTCAAATCTGACTTGCATGCGTAGCATAACACTCCTGTCATGTGGCGCAAGAAAGGCGATACGGGCACATGGCACACGTCTTAGACCAACTACAACATGCCCGACTTATTTTGTCTGCGCGCCTCAGTTTTGGTCGAAAGGGACAAAAATCACGACTCAATGCGCCGCCGGTGCAAACGGACGAGTGTTTGTGTTTCGTTCGCCTGCGACCTATTTCAGGCCAAATTTTAGGCCAGGTTCGCGTCGTCCGCCCTTGTCTTCCTCTGGTCCGCTCGTCGGTGTAACATCCACCCCTATTATTATTTTACTATTTTGAACCGGGCTGACCCCCTTTCTATTACAAAGAACGAAAATACAAATAGTCTGAGAAACATTCAGGAGAAGAGGAAAGAGAGGTAGCGAGTTCAACGCACTGCCAGAAAACCTACTGCATTAGCCCGCCATCGAAACGAATGCTATGGGGCGAAAACCTGACAGCACCAAAATAAGTAGCCTATTACATGCCTAGATCAGATAGGCACAAACCCATAACAGTTTGGGTAGAAGAGGATAACAGTTCTGGCAACAAAGGCCTAACCGTGACTATCAGCACCGAGAAACCCAAAAGAGATTAACTAACGACAGGTACAAAACCATCACATGGTAGTACCGACACATCAACTTGCATCTGATCGAAAGACTACTGCTTGATCACCAGGAGAGAATGCCTCCCGCATCATCGCCCAGTCGCCTGGATGTCAGAGAGTTTCATCAGCTTCATTGTACTGGATATCATTTCCGCGCCCTATCGTAGCTTCTTCACTTCCCCTGTTTGTTGAAGACCTACCCAGTATAGAAGAAAAGAACACATCGAGAAAACAATCCCAAAAGGAGATTTAATCATTTTTTCTCAAAAGTGGCTCTGTTGCGAGCTAGCTAGATGGACCAGGCAGCAGTGACCAATCCGACCATATGCAACTTGGGTACACCAGGGAGGAATTCGTGACACCAAACATAGTATTGCCAGTAGTCATTAGGGCACAAGTTAGTCCCCAAAACCACCCCTATTGATCTCCACACCACACGAGCCACGAAGCAGGTAAAAAAGAGGTGGTTAGTTGTCTTAGCCTCATTGCAGAAAGAGCAAGCCGGGTTACCAGGCCAATTTCTTCTCCTCATCACCTGCCTCGTGAGCACTGCATCCTGGGCTAGTTGCCACATGAAAATCTGAATTTTGAGAGGTACTTTTTGCATCCCAAATCCATTTGTAATTGGTTAATTGCAGCCATTAAGAAGCTTTTCTAGCCATTTTATACATCGACTTCGTAGAGAATCTGGCATTTTTGTTTAACCCCCAGCACACCACATCCTTTTCAGCCGTGCGGTGAACCCTATTATTTTTTTGAACTGTGACGAAGCGAGCCAACCGATCTTGCACTCCTATAAGTAGTGAAAATGGTAAATTTTATACCCATGTTTCTCTTCGGTGATTAAAGACAAGAAAAACACCCCACGGCAAGTCTGTCGTCAGACGAAGGCCACAAGAGTTTCCATCGCCGGGACTCGCAAGCACAGCTCTCCGGCGACTGGTCCTACTTCTATGTAGGGCACTCACGACTTGTCCGTGCCTTCGCGCTCGCCCGGAGTAGAGCTCACTGTCGAGAGTTCAACGTTGACATGTCCGGTAAATTTCCACGGAGCGTGTGCGTACAGACAGCCTAGTCGAGGGTTTGTACTTTGTGGAGGACGCACGAGACAAGTGGTGCTACAAAAACACACCTATCGTACACCCTTGAACCAAAATTTGTGTAATGTATCACAAACGTCAGAAAAATAAAATTATGTGTCAAAAGATGAAACGATAATCAATTGTATACGATGATTGCGAGCATCGCATTGCGTGATATGCTTAGGGCATCTTCAATGCAACGGTGCTTACACAGGCGCTTAAGATCCTGATTTTTTTTTTACGCAAGCATTGGCGCTAGGAGGAGGCGCTAGGAGATGGATTTTGTACGTGATTTCTAAGCGCTGGACTCCTAGGTTGGCATCGATGCCAACAAAAACACTGGGAATAGCTTGTAAACTGCCACACCTACCCGGATTTAATTCCTAGCGCCCCTGCCTTAGCGCCTGCGTTGTATTTGCCCTTATGCATACTGTGTGCAAAGTTTCACACACGGTTTTCAAGGAAAACTCGTGTGCAACAACTCATGATACTATCACATATGATTGTGTGTTGAGAATTTTGTGCTCTAGCGGCACACAACTGAGTTAAAGAAACTGTGTATGATTATTAGAACCACTACATGACCCATTTGTGCAAAGACTAATCGCATCCAAGTTCTCAAAAATTTACCCGTCATCAGCAAAACAGGGCTAAAAATGCACAAGGAGAAAAAAAAATCCGAAGATCCAAAAATATCAAGAAAATCTTTTCGGAAGAAAGAAGCCAGATGACAGAAGATGGCCCAGAGGGGGGCCACCAGACTCCCATGCGCCCCTCTCCGCCGCATGGTGGGGCCACATGGGCCCCTGGTCCACCGCCTTACGACGCCCTTCGGCTTATATTTTCCCCTTGACCTAAAACTTTTTCAGGAATTTTGCGAGATTACTTAGCTATTGCTACGAGGCGGAACCGATGCAGAGCACTTTTACCCTCCAATGGGCTGATTTTGCGGGAGATCCATCCCTCCGGGAGGGGGACTTCAAAGTCATCGTAATCACCAATACTCGGATCATCTTCTTCATCAACACCATCATCACCGTCATCTCCCTTAACCCTAGCTTTTTTTATCAATGAGCTTTTATCTCAAATCCTTTGCTGAGTATAGTTTCTGAAAAAAAAAATTGCAAGAAAATTTTCGATCTATTTATCTTCAATCATGGCAGTACAATGAATACCAGAAATAATATAAATTACATCCAGATCCGTAGACCACCTAGAGATGACTACCAGCACTGAAGCAAGCCGAAGGCGCGCCGCCGTCATCGGCCCTACATCGTCAGAGTCAGGCACAACTTGTTGTGGTAGATAGTCGGGAAGTCGTTGTGCTAAAGCCCCCTAGGACCAGCGCACCAGAATAGCAACCGCCGCGGATGAAGAATAACGTAGATCAGAAAGATCCAATCCAAAGAGCGAAGACACATGAACGTAGATGAACAACGACGAGATCCGAGCAAATCCACGAAAGATAGATCCGCCGGAGACACACCTCCACATGCCCACCAACGGTGCTAGACGCACCGCTAGAATGGGGGCTAGGCGGAGAGACCTTTATTCCATCTTCACGAAGCCGCCGCCGTCTCGTCTTCCTGAGTAGGACACAAACTCTAGCAAAACTGAAAGAAACGACTAAAAACGAAGCCCTTCCGCCGACCTTTGTCGAGATTCACCGCACCCCCATGGCCCTAGGGCCACCGGAGAGGAGGCGGACCTGCGGCGGCGTCGACGGGAGGCAAAAACCCTAGCTTTTTTTGTGGAGGAGGAGGAGGAGGCGGCTAGAATGGCTTCCGTGTGAAGTTGCCTACTTCTTATAGTTGATATTTAGAAGTTTTATTCGTTAAAGATTCATATGTTTAGACTGTTATTCATATATTCATCTTCACTTATCATGATCCATATGATGTGTTTTGAGTAGTCCGTTATGTTATTGAGGACATGGGATAAACATTTTTTTCCTTTTTCTTTTGTTTTTTAGGACATGGGATAACCTTGATGGTATTAATATTATGAAGTTGAATCTAGTTCAATGTTTGATATATTGTTGTGGTGTAATTCTCTAGTGGTGATGTACGAATGTAGACTGCACATCATTTCACCTATAAAGGCCTATATGAGAGCATTGTGCACTTAATTTGTTCATGGATGGGTGACTGGAGTGACATATATTACCACACCTTCAGTATATAAACAGTTGCATGAGGGATGTTGGAACCCTGGAGCTTAGGCTACTTCCAATGCATTGGTGCTTACATGAGGTGCTAAGCACATTAAAAACTTTAGCAACTAAAGCCCCCAATGCAAAGGTGCTTAATTTGTTGGTGCTAAGGCTGCTCCCAATGCTCCACCTTGGATAGGTGCTAAGCATGCCAACTAGGCAAAAAATCCTATGTGGCATTGTAATTAAGAGGAGTGAGAGGAGTTTGGTGACCCTAGAAGGAAACGATGCTAGTCACGAGAACCTATGCAAAACATTAAAAATAACAAGAACTAGCCTATCCATGCAAGATTTTAGTTGCTAAATAATTAAATGATGCAACCTTAGCAACAACAAGCTAAACACCTTTGCACTGGAGACTATAGTTGCTTAACACATTTAATGCTCTTAGCACCTCACTTAGCACCTTTGCATTGGAGGAAGCCTAAGCATTCTTCATTTAATGATTTTGCAACTAAAGTTCTTCATGCATTGGTGGGATTCTTTCATTTAAGTCTTTTGCCAAGGTTCTCGTGCTTAGCATTGTTTCTTCCTGGGGTCACCACACTCATCTCTCTCCTCTTAATTACCTTGCCACATCATACTTTTTGTCTACATGGCAGCCTTAGCATCTGTACAAGGTGGAGCATTGGGAGGGGCCTTATTGTTATGGCTAGATGTTACCTTAATTATTACTCCCTCCGTCCGGAAATACTTGTCATCAAAATGAATAAAAGGTGATGTATTTAGATGTATTTTAGTTCTAGATACACCCCTTTTTATTCATTTTGATGACAAGTATTTTCGGACGGAGGGAGTATTTTATATTTGCTAATGTTTAAGAAAAAATGTAAATCATGTATTAAAAAATGGTAAACATGTCTAAAAATGTTCCTGGTGTATATGAAAAATCTACTATATATATGAAAAAAGTAGACGGCAAAACATATATTTAAGAAAACATTAATCATGTATTTGAAAAATATTATACCGCACGGTCGTGGAATAGGAGATCCCGTAGCACGTTTCGCCTCAAGCAAACGGCAGAATGGGCCGGTCCAGCGTGGACCATAGACCTTCAACACACTTTTTCATCCGTTTTCCCCACATTTCTGGCAGAAAGGGCCCAAACCGCGACCACGAGCGAGCAGCTCGACACACGCGGCCGTCCCCGTATTCCTCAAAAAAGAAAAAAAGACCGTTCCCCGTAGGAAAAAAAACCCATAACGCACGGCTCTATGCTGCTTCATTCTCGCCGATTTTTTCGAAGCGGCGGCGGGTGGCGACGGCGGCGGCGATGAGCCGGACGCGTCGCGCAACCAGCCTCTCCGGCAGGGATACGAATCGCTGGGCCGTGTGGAAGTCGCGTCCCAGCTTTGAACCCTTTCCGATCTGACAGGTGCACTCTCGCCTTCTCGCCTCTGATTAATCCCTTTTATCTCCGGCTGATCTCCGGCCTGAGGCCGAGTGCCACCGGAGCACCGGGCTCTGACAGTGCTGGAAGTGCACTGTACACATACATCGTTTCAGTTCGTGGTTGTATGAGATAGGTACTCGTACTCTGCAGTGTTCAGTTAATGGTGAACCAATTTTTTTTTTTAAGTAGATTGTTCAGTTACGAGAGTAGGAGATTAGCAGGACAAACTCAACGAGTGTTTAGGATCTGGACTGAAGTGGTTGACTCGTGAGTACTTTAGTGACCACGCCATTTACTAGTGTTAAACAACATCCGATGTAAGCCTTATAAAATCTGAACGACTGAGTTGGTGCTGAAGCCTCACACCCTGACAATGTGCAACTAACATGACATTTCATATTGAATCGCAAAGCAGATTCATCATTTTTCATATATCCATGGTCTTACATCCATTATTTAAGTTGCCCTCATCATGATACATATTGTGACTTGTTATACACAAATTAACTGCTTAATATCAACTCTAATTTCATGGGATCTCCTTGGTGTAACTCGCTACTTTGGTGAGCAAATTGAGTCTACAAGTCCCAGTTTTATGGGATCTCCTTGGTGTAACTCGCTACTGTGGTGAGCAAATTGAGTCTACAAGTCCCAGTTTAGTATTAGTAGGAGTACAATATCTCCTAAACACATATTCAGGTGCACTTCACTGCTGTTGCCTCGTAGCTACTCATGGTCCATCAGTTCTTTTGCTCTAGCCACAAGTGTGGATAGAGGTATGCTGTGCTCCATGAGTCCTGCATCACCCGAGAAGAACCTGTACTTTTCAGCCCTTGAAGGTGTACGCTCCACCATTAGCAGTGCTTCCATCATCCAACAATCCTTGAAACAGCCGGCGTACTCAGGATTACACTCCATCATGCATATGGTATGTTCAACTATCGCCCTTCTGATTCCGGGGCAATGAGCAGTGGGTATCATATTTGAGTTAAGTGCATCGACAAGTCTCTTTATAAATCTTTCCTTGATCTGACCATGCTCTAGTTCTCGTGCAAAATCGCCAGGAATGACATTACATATTTGTGAACTAAGGCCAACAAGGGCCTCCAGTTCAGTCCCTTCTGCATCCATTATTCCTTCCAGCACCTGTAGTGGAAATAGTTAAGCTATGTAAGCCATGGTTAAACTTCAAATATATTGGCATTTGTAAAGTGATAATCCGTGAGGTCACCATCTATTTATTTAGTTGTGTTGTGTACAACAGTATAGAAGTGACAATTGATGACACTGCCATCTATTTACTTGAGTAGTAGCTTAAATGTAGGACAAAGAAATTGTTGCAATAGCATGTATAAATATTACTGCCTGGAGTAAGTTACAATATGCACCTCTAATATTGCACATATAGCCTATATTTGTAGGTCTCACCTCTCTCAGAATGTAGGAGATTTCTTTCAGGTCCGAGTTGCCAAGCTCAGGTCGAGCATGCACACACATATTCCGCAACAGGCTCGAAGCTACGTACCTGTACCTGTCACCATGGATCATAACTGTGAGTTCCTTGATGAATGAGTGTGGTTCCTCTAACATAATTAAGCAGTTGTTCGCACTCTCCATTGCCAGAATTGCCAATGCTTGCCCGGAGGTCATTTGTAGCATCTGAGCTGAATCTGTTCTTGAGAGAGCACCTTGGCTGAGAAATGCATCCATCAACCTGCTAATGATTACTGGGATGTGTCCGATCTCCTCCTTTATATTTTCCTCCATGGCAATGTTCTTGATGAGTTCTGTTGTGAGCTCCCTCAGTTCATGGCTGCTATCATTGTTATCCAAGATCTCCACAAGATTGCTCAAAAGGAAGGGATGTTCTGAAATATTCTGACGCAAAGTTACACCAATTTTCCCTTTAGTCTTTGCAAGTCTGCAAAGTAGCTTCAGTGATGAACATTTCAGCAGTGTCTTGTGTGTCTCATTACTATATGTCATGTTGGGTCTATTGCTTGTGAACTCTATAACCTTTGTGGTTAGACCAGGGTCTCTGCAGATTTCTATACAATTCTCGAGATCAAAGCTAGCAAGCTTGTCAAGAATTAACATGCCCAGTATCGGGAGGAGATCTTGATCTTTCGATGGCTCTTCCTTTGCAACAGACTGTTTCCAGAATCTGAATATATGAGGCTTTGGTTCGTCCATGTTATGTGGCTCATCCCTCGGAATCAAACAATATTTTGCCGTCTTCTTCAACCAGTTAATCACCCGGGAGCTCTGTTCATTTCCACCAACTTGCTGAATCAAGTTATCTTGTTTTGGCTCAGGGCTATCAATGCCTAGAGGATCTCTTTCTTTCAGTTCGTGGGCAGTTTCCAAAAGTGAGCCTATGAGCTGCATTGCCCCAGGGACAGAGACAATTCGGAGGTTATCTGCGAGCTCAGCAAAGACCTTCGTGGCAAATAATCTAACATCTTTATCCCTTTCACTTGTCCAGCCCAACATGTTAACCAAGCAGGCCACTGTTTTCATGGAGGTGGTAAGTTCTGATATAGCCTTAGTCTTTAAGATCTCCTTTTTCAGAACCTTGTGCAACATCTTAAGCCCAGAGAGCTGCTTCTTGGGTGAGTCTGAATTTAAAGAATCCACTACAAATGTGATGAGACTAGTCTTCTCTGGAGCAAGCACAGCCCCTTTCATGCATTTGTTGAAGACATATGCATAGTATGAATTGACATATTCCACTCCCTGGGGACCATTAAATCCAGCCTGGCGGGCTAGTGATCTCCGTAAGATGAATGAAAAAATCTCAAGTATGCCAGCAATGGTATAGAGTATTCCTTGGCCAAGCACCATCCCATAAAAGATGCAGAGAGATGGCACAAGATTTTTCATGTCCCCAAGATTTTCCTTGTAGTGGTCATCGACTTTAAGGCCGCCCAAGAGTCCCAGCACGATGCGCAATACTGCTGCTGGGATCTGAAGGTTGCCAAATGACACTATCACTAGGGCCATTATGTCTAGCATGGCAATGATGAATTTAGTGATGCCAAGAAAAGTGAACATTAACATCATTGTCGTAGCAAACATGCATAAATTCAGAACAACTCGCCGCCAAAATACTATTTTGTTGCCGGGAGCCCAGTCTACTAGTTTGGAGATAGTTTGGAACTGCAACCTGCTGATTATCTGTAGGAGCACGACAGCAAGTAGTACCAGGTACAGTGTCCACTTGGCAGTTGAGTTTCTGAAACTGAGTTTGCGAATGTTTAAATTGCCTTCATCAGTAACATCAATACTATGGCATAACGGGGGATAAAGCAACAGAACTGCAACCATTGGGCTCCATAATGACACTGCTTTGCGTAGCGGATTGGATGGGAGTAGTCTTAGACATAGAAATGGGCCAATCGCAAGTATTGCCACCAACAAAGGTGGTATGGGTGTTGATGCATACTTGTTCCTTATGTTCATGCACACCAGAACATTGGTGAAACATACGAGCAAGCTCAGCTCATTACTGCCAATAGACTTTAAAGCACCTCTTGTATGGAAGAACAGCTGGTAGTCTAGCCTGTTGCCGCGGCTGAACATCCTGAAGTGCATACATATATATGGTGTACTTAGACAAAAACGGACAACATGAAATCCACAAGGCTATATGCATAAATTATGATCTACTAAATCACAGTGACAGCTGTGAAATTTGGGTCCCTGGAAAAACTTACCCTGACAATATCTTTGATACAGCTCTAGACTTTTAGCGCCTGAATGGAAAACTGAAAAAGAAATTGACGTATAGTTTGTTTGAGTTGATATTTCAGATGGTCTGGCGTTGCCAAGGTCAATATTCACCCATTTTGTAGGCTTCTGGTCATGTTTTGGGGTCTTGATAAAATGATAAATTGTATGTTTTGAAGAAAATAATAATCTAGTTTCATTTTTTAATAGAACAAAAATAATCTAGTTTCGTGATAGACATTATCTGCCTTCTTTGTGCCTTCTTATTGGGTCAGCATGTTTGTATATAATGTGAAGGAGAATTCAAACATTTGATGGTTTTTGTTCAGGCTTTATTGCTTTTCCCTTTTAGCTAAGAGCATCTAGGCAAACCCTTAAAATCTAACTCCTCAAACCTTAATTGCTTAAATTTGAGTTGTTAAAAAAAGCACTAACCTAACCGAACCCTTAAACTTAACTCCTCAATTTGAACTGCCTTTCCCTTTTTAATAGAACAAAATGATTTCTTCCTCTTTGAGCCTTCTTTTTGGGCCAGCATGTTTGGATATAATGTTATGCATATTTATTTTAAAATATTCAAATGATTGATGGTATGATGATATGATGTGCAATTGTTTGAAGTTTATGCGGCTAGGCTAAAAGAACTGAGAAGAAAAAAACATCCTCCTCTAATAAAAATGACCCTCATTTGATGTTTGGTTGAAAAAACATTCCCCAACAAAAGACTTTTATCTTTTTTTTTAGTTGGCAAAATACTTTTATCTGTTAGGGTTTTATCATTTATGCCACTAGTTGTGTCCCACTACTCAGTTTTGTTATTAGAAGTTACAATTGCTAAAAAATGCCATCATTCCGTGAGATGCTTGCTCGAAATGCCATTAGATATCTTAAAAATGTCATCATTCCATTAGATGTCTGCTAAAAATGGCATTAGATATTGTTATTGCCAGGTCAAACTCGTTGACCATGCTATATGACAAAAATACCACTATACCCACATGTCAGCTCTTTCTATCTCACAATAATAAATGTGGACCCCACTTGTCAGGGGTAAGCAAGCAAATAATTTTAGAGGAAAATAAAAACACTCTTGGGCTCAAGTGGGACCCATGCTTTATTATGGTGAGATAGAGGGAGGGTTGACATGTTGGTGTATAGGTATTTTGGTCATTATAACACGGCAAACGAGATTTGAGCTGACAGTAACGGTGAAGCAATGCTATTTTTGAGCAATTGAAATTCCTAATGACAAAACTGAGTAGTGAGACATAACCAGTGGCATAAAAGATAAAAACCCTATCTCTCAATATAAAGTTCACTCACATAGGGGTCTTTATTGATTGTATGTGATTTAAACGTCAAGTGTAGAACAAGGCACATAACTGGTGGATAGAGAGAAGGGATGGCAGGAGAAGATAAATCTAGCATGTGTGGAAATCTGAGCCAAGCTCTCGTGTCATTCCCGAGCGAGCGATCCCGTGGCGACCCAAAACCCTAGATGCCCAGGGTCCTCCACGTGTCCTCCTCCTCGCCGTCGCCACCGGAGTCACCAATGGCAGTGGCCTACGAAGCACCGATACGTCAAAAACTGATGTATCCCCGTACCGGACGGCGCCGATACTCCGATACGCAGGATACGGCGTTGATACGGGTATCTCAGAGGTATCGTGATTTCCAATTTAAAAAGAAAGGGAAATAAATCCGATACGCCGCCGGCACGCCATCGACACGCCCGAGATACGGGGACGACGGAAGCACAACCCGAGCCCAGTAGAAGCCCACTACCTCCCGGTCCTCAACTCCTTGATCGAAAGACCAACGACTCGATCTAGTCTCGCAACGCGGTCCTGTGCACGCGCCGCCTGGACTCGCTGCCGCTGCCGCTGCCACCTGGAGTCGTTGCCGCCGCCGTCGCCGCCACTCGTTGCTGAAAGCAAGCAAGCAAGGTAACTTTCTGCTGTCGTCTGCCGCTCCCGTTGCTGCCCGACTCGCGAGTCACAACTGAAGATAATTTTTTTACATGGTTCCTGCTGATGCGTTGTTCCTGCTAAAGCTAGCCATGTTTTTTTATACAACCCCTAAGTTGCTGCTGACCAATGTTAAAAGAAAAAGTTGCCGCTGGCCTGTTGTTGTTGCTGGCTTGCGGGTACTGCTAAGGAGGTAAATTCTGTTGTAAGGTAAAGCGAGAGAGACAAGAGATAAGGATGTAAAGTGAATCGTTCTTCTCATTGATGATGGGTTACACATATATAGCCTTCGAAGGGGTGTCTCCGAAGGGACACGAGGCAACCGCCTCCTTTAAGAAAAGTAGGGATTAATAGGATTAAATAATCCTAACACTCCCCCTAATCCATACTTGTTAGTGTAAGTATCATCATCTTGAGAAGCTCCTCCAAAAACCCTGTGGGAAAAATATGAGGAGATAGATGTTCCATATGTTGCTAAAACTCCTTCAAACCCAGTGGGAAAATAAGGAGAAAATGATGCAACATATAATGATTATTGTCTTTTTTAACTCAATACAAGAAAACCCATAGAGTTTAAAAGACAATAAATATGTCGTATGTACTTTCCTAAAAACCCCGGTGGGGAAAACAGAAAGTATGACATATGATCTTATGTTGATATTACCTCATTAAAAACCTTTATGAGAACCTGTAAAGTAAACTCATGAAGGGAAAAAGAGTATAATATGATGCATTGAACAGGAACAATTCAGGAAGATACCCCCCCCCCCCTGATTCTTGCAAAAATTTGAAGCCGTCATCTACCAATTCCATGAATACATTTCTGGAACATAGAAGTTGGTAGAGACCCGATGAACAAATCAGTCGCGTGATTTGACTTGCAAGATATGCAATATAGTGATATTGCTTATTATGTAACCTGTTTGCATCCCGGCAACACAAGAAACATTATCGTTGAGATAATGGTTGGTGAATGTAGCCATGAGGTCTGATTTAAAGACTCTTTATGAGAGGGCTACCACACCTAGTAGTAAACTAAACTTGTCTACGATCTAATATATTAGGGATCTGATCGATGTATCCAATGATATCGGTGTTCACATTTCTGTGAAACTGAAAAACCAGGACATGATATTTGATGCCTTGGAGATATCGAAAGATATTCTTTAGTACCATCCAATTGTGTTTGGTGGTTCCAATGGCATTATGGAACGTTGAGTCCCAATATCTCATTTCCATCATCTCTTGGTCTATATAGATCTTTCTCTACGTCTAGAGAATGAACTACCACGAGAGTTATGGATGGATAAGATTTGTCCACAATGAATTTCTCCAATATATCATGGATATAGACAACATAGTATACCATAATGTATGAATGAAGGTGCTCAAGTTGTAGTAACGAGCGGTATTTTGGTTTACCCAAATCCTTCATTTTAAACTCCGTCATTTAGATGATTACATGTGTCATTATTGCAGACACACAAACATGGATAATCATCATTGTAGGATTAATCCTTGTGAATAAGGAACTCACTACGTCGGTTGTACCAAATGTACCGACAATAATAATAAGTCATATGGTGACTTATTGATTTTACACAATGTATGTTGCATTTTGTATTTCGATTCAGAAGTGAGATTCCATCAGGAATCAATCATATATGTCTGAATCTAGTGATCCACATGGATATGTGATCACTACATCTATCAACTGCAGAGATAGATGATTTTGTACTGCCAATGATATAAGTAATCGGGAAGAGATTCCACCTCTGGAGAATAGTTGGGTATCTGCGTGAACCCTTGTGCTACAATACTTGTTCTTTGTTTCACCACCTCGTTGTTCTCAATTCTGTTTCCAGAAGAAAACTGGTGTAGGCATTGCTTATGAATACCTTTCCATTATTGAGCAAGATCATTTCTACCTAGATTATACCCTTTGCTTGAGTTCAGTCCAAGTGTTGTTCACACTTTGCCATGGCCATGGTCTTTGGATCTGAATCATTTGAAAGGTTTTTGCAATCTAGTTGAGAAATGTATGTCGACAATTGTAGACTTCCGATTATATGGTTCTCCAGAATCTATATATCAATATAGAGTTGATGGAAATATCGTTACCCATGGTGACTGCTCGCGATTTTCCAATGCGATTGAGTCGGGTATTCCGATGTCCTGGACATTGTGTGCACTTGACCTGGATTGGTGGAGGTTTCCCGTCCACTGGGTGTAAACTACCCATCAGGTGTCTGTCAACGTGAAGTTGACTTGCATTTACTGATTCACAGGCCTTGATATCCTTGCTTGCGAGAAGCTGAATCCCGATGTACTATTGCCGTACTTCTCCCCCTGTTGCTTTGAACGAGGAGTTAAGTGGTTTTAGTTGGTACCTCCACTCTTTCCGACATATTTTTCAGAATTGTAGGATTGTATGACACCTTTATATTCAGTAAATGAATGTGGCAGGTTATTTGCAATGAGTTGCAAATCTTCTGAACGCATGGTTCAGATCTTTGAGTACGTGGATTTGAGGCAGAAATGTGTTGAACATTCCACTAATTTCCTGGCATTCTTTATGGTACTTGAAATCTTCCCCTAATGCCTGGAAATGTTCCTCATTGAATCAACATACTGGCCTTGAATAACTCCCCATGCGAGGGGCTTGGGGTATTGACGGAAATACAGTTATTTCAAACATAGATCCCAACTATATGTTGAGGGGCCAATGATGTATGCCGGGTGGTGATATCGGTATGCAACCGAATTATCGCAGATAGAAAATACTTGGTAGATATCCACATATCAAAGATAGAGGGAATGATATTATGCAGTTCTGTCATGAGTGTGTAAAACTGCATGACTCCAACGTAAAGTTGGTAAGTTGCAATTCCAAAGTAAAGATAATGCAATGAGCTTAACTCTTTTGATAGGATTCTACCAAACCATTTTGAGTCTAGACATTAGGACAAATTGCTAAACTTCAATCCAAGGGCCATAGAGAAGGCATTCAAGGAGAATTCTGCAATGTTATCCATTTGATTTGCTTGAAATCGATGTCAGGATAATGAGCCAATGGTTTCGTGTAAATAAATCACACACTTAAGACCATCATGTAGATATATCTTTTAGAACCATGGAATACCTGAATAGTCTAGTCAATGGATGGGAAGAGCCACTTACCTCAACTTGATGCATTCAAGGAGTCTGAGTGGTTCAGCGTAGACTTTAAGGTGTGCGGACCTTAAAATTAGCTTCCCTGTGTCACTTGTAGTGCACATAAAATCCAAATGTTGTTAGAATTTAGCATCATAATAATCACAAACTATTGTAATTGCTGATAGTTTCAGTTTCAACCCAATGTCTCGATGACCAAGGCGAGAGTGCCAAGTTTGTCATGTACCAGACACTCTGGAAAACTATCTCATACGCAACATTTGCTACAGGTTGCGTCGTATGTGTAGTACAATCCAGATGATACACAAAGAATGTGCTTGTCATATCCGTTGCATATGGTAAAGAGAAGTTATTTCTCTTTGTTGTCATCATAAGTTTCAATATGGAAACTATTTTGACGGATACCTCCATAGTTTAATAGGGTACGAGTTAAAGCTGGGAAGCAATGAAGCATCCCGACGTCACTCGAGTACCCACAGGGATAGTAAATATGACTCGAGTTGAGCCAACAAATACCTCATCGCGTTTAGCGATTTTAAAATATCTCCTTTCTCTCAGTGAGAGTGGAAATATTTCACTTTCCTTGAGGATAGAGTTTGTGGTGCATATGTCCACATGGCACAAATCATCTTTCATCAGATTGACCCCCCCCCCCCTAAGAAATCTATATATAGACACGAACATTCTCAAGAAAATCACTGTCAGATATATATAGAATACATACAAATGTATTTGTATCAAAGTGCTGATACAGTATATTGTGATATACAATATCTGATGACAACAATAATCATGTTCATATTAGAACATAAAAAATGGACATAAACGCATTGATCACTAAGGAGATTGAGGGACTAAATGTAGTCTCCAAACATGTCGGTTGATGCATATTCAACCACCATGCTCTCCATGCTCATAGGGTCTCATGACAGCTTGATGGTGTCAGGTTGAGGGTTTGAAGTGAGTTTCAAACCATTACCCTTGAGGTCCTTTGCGTCCAGGTGGTGTGGCTTGGACTGCACACGCTATCCCATGGGATGCAAGACTGATCTTGATGTCCATAATCCGCTTAAGTAATTTGTGGCCATTGAGGGCAATAGCCTCAAATTGTTAGCCATCGATTACTTATAGGGGCAAGCCAGAGATAATTAATTTACGAGAAGTAAATTAAAAATCATCATGGTTTTGTAATAAGAATGCAAAATTTTGACTCAAGTGTATAACTTGAAAATGCTCAACCTCAATTGTGGGAACATAACACATTGAAGATCATACAGATCTCACAATAATAGAGATAACCTGCACATGTGCAGTAGATCCAACTAATTACTTAGTGTTTTCCTAATATAATGAGGGAGATGTTATTGTCAAAAATTTACATCTTTGTTGTGCGGGAGAAATCAATCTCGACCGTTGTGACATGCTCACGAAGAATGGCAATGTGGTGAACACATAGAACATATCATCTCCGGTGAAAAACCGGTAATTTTATTTATATTACAGATTGCGTAATATAAATACATCTTAATGTTGCAAAATTAATGGATTTCAAGAAGGTGGCTCGAAATCATTAGTGTGAATCTCAAATTGTTATGGATTACACCTTGAATTTTGCATATGTATTTTCAAGAAATTGAAAATCTCGATTGCAATAGATGTACTATTCTCGACATGTAGTGAACATGGAGATACTTACATTCCGGAATACATCGTATTCAACAGAAATACATTATTATTGTAATGAATAGTAATGATGTTGCAAATTTGATGTTCAAGTGAAAACTTGAATTGTATAGATCTCAAATTAAATGAGATGATATTGTATCAAGTTGCAAGATAATTCAGCAAAGTGAATTATTATTTTGCGAGAGAAAATTAATCTCAATCGCAATGAGATTGTATTGCGAGAGAAGAAAATTCTCAATCGCAAATCAGTACTCTAAAGGTACTAAATTTATCTTTGCAAGAGATAAAAGCAAATCTCAATTGCAAAATAATAGATGTAATGAATCTCAACATGTAAGAAACATGGAAATATATTACATCACGTTCTGGAATACAAGGTACTCTACAGAAATCAGTATTTAAGACAAATACTGGAAATAACCGAGTCTAAAACATGCGAGTACTAATAATTAGTACTAAATGAATAAAAACAGAGAAGAGAGGAAAAAAACGAACGGCCCAAGGCCATCCGGCCCACAGCCGAGCGGGGG